>CM050651.1:61606780-62224780 GCA_027574665.1 Rhynochetos jubatus | reverse complement strand
ATTTCCATGAAAAGCATACAGTCAAGATACACTGCATTTGAACAATGATATAGCACAATAAAATTCCCTCCCATGGTAGGAAGATTGGACAAAATGATCTTTAAATGTCCCTTCCAACCCAAATCTTTCTATGAGTCTATGCTTTTACCATAAATCATACAGTGTATTTGTTTGCATGCCAAGATTTAGTAGCAGGGGGGAGCTACAGGGGTGGCTTCTACGAGAAGCTGCTGGAAGCCTCACCTATATCTGATAGAAGCAAAGCCAGGCAGGTCTAAGATGGACCATTCCTGGCCAAAGCCAAGCCAATCAGGGACAGCCGTCATGCTTCTGTGGTTTAAGGATATGGAAAAAAAAAAAAAAAGGGGAAGAGAAATTTCAGCTGAAGAAACAAATGAGAATATGCGAGAGAAATAACTCTGCAGACACCAAGATCAGTGAGAATAAGGGGGAGGAAGTGGTCCAGGTATTGAAGCAGAGATTCCCCAGCAGCCTGTGGTGAACACCATGGTGAGGAAGGCTGTGCCCCTGCAGCCATGGAGGGTCATGAGGGAGCAGATATAATCATAGAACCTTGTAGGTTGGAAAAGACCATTAGATCATCAAATTCAACTGTTAATCTAACACTTTCATTTACACCGCTAAACCAGTTTGGTGGTGCAACTTGAGGCCATTTTATCTTGTCCTATCACTTGTCACTTGGCAGAAGAGACCAGCCCCCACCTCTTCGCAATCTCCTTTCAAGTAGCTGTAGAGAGCCACAGGGTCTCCCCTCAGCCTCCTCTTCTCCAGGCTAAACAACACTGGCTCCCTCAGCTGCTCCTCATAGGACTGGCTCTCCAGACCCTTCACCAGCTTTGTTGTCCTTCTCTGGACACAGTCCAGCACCTCAATGTCTGTCTTGCAGTGAGGGGGCCAAAACTGAACATAGTATTCGAGGTGTGGCCTCACCAGTGCCAAAACCAGGAGGACAATCGCTTCCCTAGTCCTGCTAGCCACACTATTCCTGATGCAGGAGAGGACGTCACTGGCCTTCTGGGACACCTGGGCACACTGCTGGCTCATATTCAGCCAGCTGTCAACCAACACCCTGAGGTCCTTTTCCCCCAGCCACTCATCTCCCCAAGCGTGTAGCGTTGCATGGAGTTGTTATAGCACAGGAGCAGGACACGGCACTCAACCTCATACAGTTGGCCTCAGCCCATGGATCCAGTCTATACAGAACCCTCTGTAAATCCTTTCTACTGTCAAGGAGATCAACAGTCCTACCCACCCTGATGTCATCTGCAGACTTATTGAGTGTGCACTCCATTCCCTTGTCCAGCTCTTTATGAAGATATTGAAGAAAACTCACCCTGATACCAAGTGCTGGGGAACACCACTTGCAGCCAGCTGCCAACTGGATTTAACTCTATTCACCACAAACTAATGATATCTATGTACAGCCTCTGGAAGACCCCACTCCCGAGCAGGTTGATGCCTGAAGAATGCTGTGACCTCATGGGAAGCCCAGCCTGGATCAGGGTTCTTGGAGGACCTGTGAAGCCATGGAGAGAGGCTGGAGCAGTCTGGCAGCACTGGTAACCCAACAGGGGACCCACAGTGCAGCAGGCTGCTCCTGAAGAACTTCACTCCATGGAAAGGACGCATGCTGAATCAGTTCATGAAGAACTGTAGCCTGTGGGAAGGACTCATGTTGGAGCAGTTCATGGAGAACTGTCTCCTGTGGGAGAGACCCCACTCTGGAACAGAGGAAGAGTGTGAGGAGTCCTCCCCCTGCGGAGGAAAGAGTGACAGAAACGTGATGAATTGACCAGTACACCCCTTCCCTGGTCCTCTGTGCTGACCAGGGGAAGGAGGAAGAAAAAAACAGGAATTAAGCTGAGCCTACGGGGGAAGGGAAGTGTGGAGGGAAGGTGTTTCAAGATTTTTAGTTCTTTTCTACTTTGAATTGAGTGTTAATCAATTAAAGTAATTTTCCCCCAGTTGAGTGTGTTTTGCCCATGACAGTGATTGCTGATTGATCTCCCCCTGTCCTTATCTTGACCCACAAGCTTTTCTTTACATGTTCTCTTCCCTGTCCAGCTTAGGATGGGAGTGCTAGAGCAGCTTTGGTGGGCACCTGGCATCCAGCCAGAGTCAACCCACCACATACAGCCTATTAGAAAAAGAAAAGGATCTTTTGCTGGGGATGGAGAGGGAGGAAAACCAGCAAAACTTCTGGATGCAGAATCCTCATTTAGAAGCTTGTCAGGATAATTAGTGATGCTGCCAACAAAATACCTGCCCTGGTTAGCAAGCACTTCCTGTTCCTCATTAACCAAATGATTTTCAGGTCATATATCACATCTCTGACAGTAAAGCCACTTTCATGGTTAATTGCTTAAATAAATGTGTAATTAATGACTAGTAATGGGATTATGAATCTATGTAGAAATAATATTGTAACAATATGGACAAGTTACCTTGTTAGGCAGTACGTAATTAACATATGCAATATATGTTGTTTTGTTCTTCTTCTTGTTTTTAACAGTATTAAATAAACTGTGATTTACTTTATGTTTAAAAGAATGTAGGTCTTCTAGGAATTACATAAATGTTTTGTAACGACCTTAAGAAGGTTTCACACAGTTAACATGTTGCTTGCCTAAGCAAACAAAAAATTAAGGAATGACTGCCACAAAAAATGTGCATATGTATGTATTAAACAAATTGAACAAAAATTGAGTGTACTGTTCTTTAGACAAACTTCAATGGCGAGAGTTTGCATTCATGATGCCTTGTTCACAGGTTGCCACTCTTACATATTGTGGTGAGAAAGATCTCAGATCTGGTCTGATCTTTTGCATAAAATACTAAAGATTTTTAGCACAGAAAGGTTCTTTAAGATTAGGATTTTTGGTTGAATTAAAATGAATCTCTCAAGGCACACTTCATCTGAAATTGAAGATTAAAATGGTGGAAAACATAACAAATTATTATTCAAATTGTTTGAATGGTTAATTATGCTAATTGCTACTATCGTGTCTATTATTTTGACTGTGAATTTGTCTAATCTCAACATCCTAAAACAGATCCTCAGTCAAATAAAAGAGGCCTCAAGCCAAATTAAATAAAATTGACCTTAATCAAGTAATCTTTTAACCTCTTTTTCATAGTTAGAGAGCAAAGTATTAAATTTCTTACAAGTAGCGTGGTCTTTTCAGAATCTGAATATTTATTAGCAGTTATTTCTGATCCCATTCCATGTTAATTTTAAGATTAATCAAAAGAACGGAGAGTCTTCAATATTAAATAGTATCTATCTATTATTACTAAAATAAAGATACAAATAATTTATTTTAATTACTGTTATGATGTCTGTAACATATAATGTGCTAATTAATGATGCACTATATGACATAACTGGACAAGATATGATACAAATAGTAAAAATTAGGAAAAAAGTGAAATTAAAGACAAAATAATTCTTAAACACATCTAACATTTTCTATTATGTTTACAAATTGTTTATTATTTGTTTGTTTATTTTTCATTTGATTGTTTTAATATTTCATCTACAATAAAAAAAATCATAAAATTTCAGGATTGTCCATGAAACCGCTTTGGGGATCACACTGTTCACATAGTTTAGTAAAACTGTGTCTGATTATGCTACCGCCATGTTACAGAATACTTACACACTTGTTACTTTTATCATTTTAGTATATGTGTATTCAGATTCCAGGAAAGCTGCTAGTAATTGTATTCTGACCTTTATATGTGTTAGAAGCCTCTATTGTGGCTTTCTGTTCTTCTTTTGTTCCCCCTCACAGATTATTGAGACAAAAATGAAGCAGAAGATATAGGCATAGAAGTAGAGAGAAAACAAAGTTCCAGCTGTAACAAGTTACAGAGTTTTAAAGTGAAGGACTTTCAAATGATTTTGAGCAAGGGAGATTGGAGATTATGCTATCAATGGAAAACCTAACAACTAGAAATTGGGAGTATAATAGGATGACTCTGGGTGAGATAAAGTGCTAGAACAAGCGTACTCTGGCTGTAGTTTGATAAGACAGTAAAAGCCTTATTGGCTCAAGAGTACCAATGGTACCAGATCAAAACTATAAACAATCAGATGATTCAAATCAATGATCTTAACTAAAACTTCTGTGTTAATCCATAGTTTGTAGGAGAAGGACTGACCAGTTTTATTAACGTTCGTACAATTTGTACTGCAGCCATCCCATGGAATTTCCCTCATGGCTTTTTGCCTGTCCCTACTCCTTGCTCTGTTAAAATGCTGTACTGTATCAGGACTCTTGCAGAAGACCTTTTATTCAAAGAGTTATTGATCTGGGAATAGCCATGTCCACTCCACTGGACCTTGTGCTTATGGCTTGAAAAGCCCATATGTCAGCATGAGTGACTGCAGTGCAACGCAATGTGATAACAACACTGTAAAGGAACTGTACTGGAATACCCTGGATATGTGTTTTACCTGGATACAGTTCCTAGATATGTGTAGCTGGATATGCTCTGGTGGACATTATGAAAAAGATAACATTCCTAACAGTCAAAATATTGTATATTTTGTTTGTTACACCAGATATAAGAAGCCATGGCATAGGCTCAACCTCTCCATGGATAGGATCAATGCAGCATGCTCTGACTGTCCATCAGAGACGCACCCAGTCCTGCATGACAGCAGGATTCCCATCATCTGAAGGGATTTATTTGCTGTCTATATTTCTCCCCTCCCTTCCCACATTATTATTAAAGAAATTTTTTGATTCTATTAGCTGCTAAGCCTTACTAATTGAGAGAGAGCCCTGCACCTCTCCAATGCAAAACAGGTACCTACATGTCATTTACACTTTTCTAAAAATGTGGATTATAGACTTTCACCTTTTTTTTTGAGCAGGTTATGTGATGAGATCTAGCTTCAAGGAAAACAGGATCCTGTCTGCAAAACGTTAGCTAGTCTCAAGACTGACCCTGAGAAGCACTGACCATACGGCCAGCCACATATTCCTCTGATATGCAGCTGCCACAGTCAAAATATGGCTGAAATGGAACATTCATTGTTCCCATTGTCCAATATTGTAATAACCTAATAACCCAAACATTCTAAACGAGAAAAGCATAATTAAAAATATTGTTAAAATTATTAGATAAAATCCTTCCGATATTCATAGAATCATCGAATGGTTTGGGTTGGAAGGGACCTTAAAGATCATCTAGTTCCGACTCCCCTAGCATGGGCAGGAACACCTTCCACTAGACCAGGTTGCTCAAAGCCTCATCTAGCCTGGTCTTGAAGACAGCCAGGGATGGGTCCTCTGGATCATCAAGCTGACAATTTCAGTCTTCTCAAGAGAGAGAGGAGGGTTTATTACAAGGCTTTCTGAGATCTTCAGTAGGAGAATTGTGATATCAATGGGGTTTTCTACTTCCTCAGTATTATACTTTCTGTCAGTTCAGTTAGGGTGAGCTGTAACACAACTTCCCAACAATCTGGGGATCAATGAGAAAGTAACGGACTTGCAGTCTACTTGGAGCATACACAAATAGCCCAGAGTGGACAGTGGTATGGAGGAAGAATAAAATATAAATATCATGGTCTTCCCATCAAACAATTCAGACCATTGACAACTTCTTGTAATCCCTCTACCCTTTTCCTTGAGAAAGATGATCAACATTAGCACCCACAAGAGTCGTAACATAACACCATAGAAGATGGATAGATGCTAGGTTCTTGTATAGGCATTTTAGGTAATCTATTTATCTGGGACATGAATGTTAGTATTATTGTAACTGCATGATATATCTGCTCTGTTTTGATTAGATTGTTAAGATTAGACTAACTACATTTTTTGGTTACGTATATATTATATTCCTGTTGTCTGTAAGATTTTGAATGTAGCACAGTAAAAATGTTCATTTTCTGGCCTGACATAATAAGTTATACCATCAGAGATTTCCAGAAATAACACCTTTTCTAGGCTGAAGTTTTGTGGTTCTGCAACATGTTCAATATGAACCTATGCTGCTAATTTATGTTACTCTCATGTTTCATGTTTTCATATAATTGTGTTTCTCCCTGCTCTGGGGCTCTCAGGGTTTGGGATTTATCACTGATTTGGGAGGAGGCTGTGTGTTGGTCGGCGCATGGTGAGCTACTGTATCCTATTTTCTATTGTTTAATCACTTATCAGTAGTAGTATTGTTAATATCACTGTAATTTTTCATTTATATTATTGAATAGTTCTTATCTCAACTTTATGAGCTTTCCTTGTCTTTCCTTGACTCTTATCCACTGTGGGAGGGGGAAGGGAGGTGAGTGAGAGACTGTGGGGAACTTAATTTTGAGATAAGGTTAATCCATGACACTAGTAAAAAGAAAACTGAATGCAAAAGGATGGAACATGTCTTAAAGGTCAGTCATGTTCTGAAGGGACTTAATTTTAATTAAAAACTGAGCATATTAAGTAGAAGAACATGCTAAAGATAAAGAGGAGGAAGAAGATGAGAGAATAGTTTTATGTAAATGGAAAGTTTATTAAAGATCATTAAAGGCTGAGTTCCAGGATCCAAACTTGTACATATAAAGCTTAAACCGAAAACATTTTCTCAGTATACTTCACTTTATAAGAATGGAGAACGTTTCCTATTTAACTACAAGTTCAACTTTTTAAAGAATTATTATTCCTAACTATTATGCATGCAGGTAGCATTCAAAATAGTCCTCAGGTCAAAAGCTTTGCTCCTATTTCAGATATAAATGTACATATTGATTTATACATAATGAAATACTAAATATGAAAAAGACTATGAGAGGAGTAAATTATTCAGAGTAAATTTGATAACTTGTATAAAATAAATAATGCATCATAATTTATGGGAACACAGATTAACTTAATTTATTAAAAATGACCGAATAATCCTTTATGAATTTTAATATTTTTCCACATTTATATCACAGAGAAATTGCAGGTTATATGAACCTAATTTTTTAAAAATTAAAATAACGGTAATGGCCATTCTTGATCTTAGTAAGCTCTAGTAGCTTGACGGTTAACCTTAATGAAATGAATGGAGTCAGAATTATTCCTAAGAAATATATTTTACAGGAAATAGCATTCAAAGTAGCCTGACATCATTCCAAAGTACCCAAGGCCATGTGTTGGACCTGTTATGGGTTTTTTTTGTTAGTATGCATGGTGTCAAGAAGTGCTCAGACAGGGTCAGTGTAATCCTCGGTGTGTAAGGTGTGTATACATGAATGGTCTGAATAAATGGTCATGCCATGGCAGTGGTCAGACCTCCACAAAGAATGGAGAAATCTGTACTACAAGGTAACTCAGCCATTAGAGATCTTAATCTTTCCCTCCAGTTTTCCTCACTCTCTTGGCTTTTGTGATAAACTCTCAATTCAAGCACAATAACTGAGCCTTCATCCCTAAATCTGGACTGCGTCACTAATTCTCTGTTCTTAATTGATTTTCAAACCATGATGGAGTTGCAATGTCTACGTATTCTATGGTGCTCTACTGGTTAGAATATTTGTCTAAGTACTAAAGCCAAAAGTGTCTCATATGATTCCATAATTAGCAGAATACTCTACAGCACACAGTCAGTAGTATATCAGTTTTAAACATGCACAGCATAGAATATAGATGCTTACATGTATCTGAGCTTAGAAAAAAGTGGGAGTCAAGGATCTTAATTGCTTCCACAGCCTGGCTCTTTAGAAGTGTGATTTTTTTTCCTATTTACTTCAAATTTACAACCGTGAGTCTGAAGTGCAATCAAAAAGTGTCCCAAGCACATAACTGAGTTGGTTGAAAAAATTTGGAATTTTCATGCTAACCAATTTTGTTGACATCAAAGAACCATGAACTACTGTTTAAACTTCATCTAAGTATATATGATCAGATGAGCACCATTTTTAACTGAGAAAGTTTGGTCCACTACCCTTTTCCTATTTGTCTTAGGAAATTGGTGTTTTATTCAACTGATACGGCTCTTGTTTTATTCTCATTTTATTTCAGAATTTTATTCTCTGAAATGGCAGAGATGTCTTTCTCTGACTGGTCATACAAATACTGAAATAATGTGATATGACAGTAGAATTTTAGCTCAATAATTAAGAAATAGTTTTGTTATATGACCATGTCCTGTTCAGCTAGCAATATTGGTAACATTTTCAGTAATTTTATATAACCTAGTAAATATTCTAAACAAACTGCCTCAAGCAGCCTACCTATGTGCTTGATGTTAAACAGATGCGTAAGTGTTTTGCTGGTTCTTGACATAAATGACTACATTAGATACAGTCAGGGAAGAACCAGTTGTTTCTGAGATATGTGCTCTTCAAGTTTTGCCTGAGATCTAATCTATGTGCAACATGGTTTGAGTTTAAATTAATGATCAAGCCACAAACCAAGGTATACTGCTTTTCTGACATGCAATACAAGCGCTTTTTAAACTCTCAATATGCCACCTTTCTTCTTTACTGAAAGAAGGTCCTTGCTGGTGCTTGGTTTAGATCTGTGTCTTGATTTGTAATGTCTGGCACTATATCTGAGTTAGGCTTAAAACCCCTAGTCATGTAATGCAACCTCACATGTCAATGTCCATTTCCCTGCCTTCTGGTGAAAGTTATTTTTGGTCAGACTGCTTTTTTGAGACACCATCCACTTAAAATCTTCTGCAGCTTCCTATGGCATTTTCAGGTACTAAGACAATTGACTTAGCTGTCGTGGTTTAACCCCAGTCAGCAGCTAAGTACCACACAGCTGCTCGCTCACCTGTCCTGTCAGCCAGTGGGGTGGGAGAGAGAATCAGAGGAAGAAAGGTAAGAAATTCATGGGTTGAGATAAGAAAGGTTTAATAGTTTATATAAAATAATGAAGTTTCTACATTTAAGGAAACCTTATTCACAGTTTACTTAGCTTTAATAAAGGTAATTTATTACTAAGACAAAGTGATTAATATGAATGCCAGTAAAATGAAAAATTATTCAAAACAACATTTCTTATATGAAACAAAGCATTTTATTCCAAAACAGCTAAACTCTATTAAGCATATCAAGAGTCAAAATCAAAGCTATCAATTTTGGACAAATCCTAGCGATCTAGATGTAGCTTTAACTCACTTCAGATATAACTTGCAGGTATGAAAGATTTTGTTGGTCCAAAACTCATTAAAGTCAGGAAAAGTATTTGTTTTGGCTATATCAGACACTACATGCTAAAAGAAACAAATTATTTTAAAACAGACATTACAGAAAAAACTTCAGGAAATCTTGATTTAGAAACAAAACTTTCATAACAAACAATGCACAGAAGGATGAATTGTTATGTAAGAGTTCACACTTTGTCATATTTTATTAATTAGACTTTATAAACCATCTGTGCAATGTTCTTTGCTAACATAAAATAAAGAAAAATAAACATAATTGCTTACGTGTGGTTCATAGCATATCAAGTCATATTGTGTGTATTTATAGTGCAAAAGAGAAGCATTGAGATATTACAGAGAAATGGGACACTGCAGCTATCAGGATCAAATACTCAAGTTATAACTTTGTTGATGGATGGATAAGCACCATTGAAAAAAATGCCGCAAAACTTCCTGCCAATCTTCACTCTAACTCCAACTTGTCATTTATTTTTGTTGTGGTTTTTTTTCTATAATGCCTAAACCTTATGTAATTCGATTACATGTACAGCAGCTACATATTCCTTGCACTTTTTAGATTGTCTATCGCTAAATATAAAAGAAAAAAAATAAAAGAGTAGATACAGGAGAGAAAGCCTTAATCCAAGTTCTCATCTAAGAAACCAAAAGAAGCTTTGATACAATCTTCAGATTTTGCCTAACTTATATACCACAGAAATTCCTCAATGTAGACATTTCTAGAGTTACAACTACTTTTAAAAATTTATTTCTCATGAATCTTTGTGATGTGCAGTAGATGTTGGTTTCTTCATATATGTATTCTCTTAAAAAATTTTAGGACCAGGCAATGTTACTGACCTTTGGAACTTTACTTTTTAAAACCAGATTTTATACAATATTTAGCTATGGAAAAATTATGAGATTTTATTAAGACTCATTCTATGACAATCATTTTGAAGAGAACAATAAAGACTACACGAATTAAAACTTGAGGTAGACAGCTGGTGAAGATATGTTAAATATTGGTAAAATACAGCACAAATCATCTTCACAGTCAGAATACATGAATTGTAACTTTTCTAACCTTAAAATATTCCTCAGGCTGTAATGAAATATCTCAATCTTTTTGCCTACATTTCATTACTTAGGAAGAGTGTGGGTGATGATAACAGCTCTTAAAGATGCAATAGTGGAGTCTCCACCTGGTCTGGCATGTGAGGTTTCAGCTTCAATGGCTCCATCAGCACTTGGGCTACCGTAGCTCTTTCCTTACACTTTCCTCAGTATCCTGGTGTGATCTCTGTCACAGTGTAGCCCACAGCTGGATGGTCACACAGAACGGGCTGCTCCCAGAATAATCTAGTCCCACATTTCCAATATTTCCTTCCAATGTTAACTGTTCTACATTTCAACTAGCAGTGTAGTTCCACTAGTTTCAGAAAATATCAATCAGCGTAATCTTTCAGTATAGCTCAATTGTCAGGAATATTATTCCACCACTGTAGGGTATTGGTATTCAAAATTTTACCATGCTATCTTTGATTGAGATGGACTGAAAGGTTAATGGTACAGAACTGGCTAAGTGGTAATATGAATAGACTAGAAGTTGTGCAAGATTTGCAGCCACACAGAAAAGTGGTAAACATCAGCTACACAATACACATTATTTTTTGTGCCTGGAGTCTGACACCCCCCTCGCTCCAGCCACTCTGCTTTCATCTTCCAGAGTCTGAGTCAGCTTTTGGTGTTCTCTCTGTGGCATTGTACTCAGGCCTAGTAGTCCGAGACAGCGTGCTGCCGAACCAGTGGGTTTTTTTCTGATAGTATTCCTGCCTTTGCAGAATTCAGTTAACATGTTTACCGTCAAGAGAAGGATTAATTTTTTATTTTAAAGATAATTGGCAGGATTAATGAAGTAACATACAATGAGTTCTCAGGTAAATCCATATTTTAAAAACCTTGGCAAAGAGCAGGCCACAGGTCACACCATAGATGACCTTCTATTATAGAACCAATGATTACTTAAACAATTGACTAATGTTCCACTACTATACACCCCATTTTTAATGATAGACACATGCAAATAATGCAAACATTTTAGAATAATTAGAATTACAGGTATACAACTGACTCATTCTGTTTAACATCCAAAATGAAGGGGATGAAACATATCAGTCAACATATATTACATTCTCTTTTCATGCAAAAAAAGAAACTAATTTCAAGTTTATTTTTTCTTTATTTTTCCTATTTTTAATACTTCAGGGAAAAAATATCCAAAGAAACAATAGAGAAAAAGATTATGGAAGTTGTGCTATTACTCAACAAGAAACATGCAGAGGGATGATAGGGGCAAAGTAGTTGTACAGAGGCAAGCTATTTCAGAATCGCCTTTTCTTTATTCTGGCTGTCTGAATATTTAAGTATTCCATAAAAGTGGGATGAACTCTAATAGTGAGAGATTGAACTGATTCTATTTCAACAGAGAATGAAGGTTCTCTGGAAGTTCAGGCTTCAGTGTTATGCTCAAAATCTTGTTATGGATCAAAAAGAATAAAATAAACACATACAGACAAGAATTTATAATTGATAAAATTGACATCTTAATGATCTTATTGTAGAGCTGCAGTCAGTCAAGTTTTATTTATTACAGAGAGAAGAAAGAAAAAGAAAATAAAGAATAACGCTCTTACAGACAATGTCTCATTGACAATGACACAGTTAAAATTCTTATCCATGCGCTACATTATATCTATCCCTTTACCTGGTATTATGCTCACCCTTCCTCAACCTTCTATGGGAGAAATAAAAACAAATGACCAGGCAGTTCAAGAGAAGTTCAAATAGAGGAAGCCTGGCAAGACTTCATCCTGAGGCCTTGCAAACTCAGTATAACACCTGTTATGAGCAACAACAATAGTCATACATACATAACATACAACAGATACAAAATAAATGCAATTTACTTGGATTCAGGGCTACCTCAGACATCGAACAAGACTGCAAACTCCAAACATCTATGTAGAGGACTAGCTGTTCAGCTGTTGCCGTTTTCAACACTGTGGCTCTTCCAATCAAGTATAGATTGGCAAAACTCCCCCCCCTCCCTTTTTTAAGTAATAAAAACAATTTAAAATGGAAACACTCAGTACTAGTGGTACCTACATAATATTGTGTATCACTGGGGCTTATATACCTTTTTGTCTTCTGATTTAATAACATATCTTGCCAAACCTCCAGTAATACTAACAGTGGGTATTTTTCAATTAAAGCACTCAAGTGTGGTCTAAAAACATGTTTCTTAGAGTATTTTTCTGTTTTTATTTAATTAATACTTCACTGTGAAACATGAAATTCTACAGACTAACATCAAACATATTGTTACCAAGCAACTAATGACAATCCATTATGTGTTTTATATGTTTTAGACAACAAAGATGTTTTGAACTCACAAAAAAAAAGCATTTATATTTTTAATGTTCTTTATACAAAACTCAGCATTTCTTGCTGTGTTATTTTTCTATCATTACCTATATTTGCATATTATCTCAACCTCAAGTGGGAAATAGCCCTGAATAAGAACGTGAAAATAACTCCGTCTTGTCCTCAGTCCCAGACCACTGAAACCCCTGGATTTTTTGGGATTTTTGGGTCAGATTTGGAAAAAAACTGTTACTTGCCAAAACATTCAGATGTACTTTTTAAGAGGAAGTGCTGGAAAAATAATGCTGAAATAATTAAAGAACCCCCAAAAGCCCCACAGCAACATTTTATTAGTTTCTCACAAAGCACAGTGTCAGAATCCTCTGAGCACTACCAAAAGCATTCATTATTTTAGCATCCAGTCTTACTTTTGACTATGCTCACAAGGCTGACTGATGATTCTGTATTCATCTTAATCTTCCATGTCTACTGTTTCAACATTGCGGACTGTTTTTCCTCTGTATTTTAAAGTGAGAATACATCTTTTTTTTTGTCTACCTCTGAAAAAAAATAATACAAGGATTGAAAAAACCAAACAGTTCTATTCTTTGCATCTTCTTCATAAACATTTTGTCTGTTTTCAATGCTGAACAAATATTTGAAGTAGCTTTTGTAAACAACTGCATAGATTTCCAATACAGCAACTGTTGAATTCTAATATACTGATTAAAAAATGCAGGAATCACAGAAGAAAATTGTCAGTAATGTTTCTACCTCATGCTTGAATAAAATTTTTTAGGAATCATCCTCAAATGTAAAACAGCCCTTAAAAAAGAATCTTATAAAAGAGCTTTGATTAAGATACTACTGAAATAAAAGCAGTTGTAAGAGTATTGATGTCTGTTGAAGGTTTCTTGACAAAGAGAAGTTAAATGGCTGGATATTTCTTTCTACTGTTTTAATTTATTTAACTTTGCATCATGAGTATTCTGGAAAGTCTTATATTTTATATTCTTTAGCAATATAAGGGACTACATTGAGAAAAATAATAATGGTGCCATTCAAAAAACAAAAAATAGTTGTACTAAATACAAAATATAAATAATGACCATACTAAACATTGCAAATACATTTTAGGAACATTCTTTTTGTCAGAGCTTAAATTTTTAATAGCAGATTATAATGTATCTTATTATTTTTATTATAATTCATTGTTTATTATCAAGACTGACTAGTATGATATTATCTCAAAGATATAATAAAGCAGCAGAATTCAGTTTTGCTTATTGTTTTGCAAGTAAAATCATTTGCAATCAAAGTTAAGATAATGTCCCTGAATCTTTATTTCAAGATGGCATACAGTGTATTTGCTATACCTTGCAGAGAATGGTCAAAGAGAGGAGTTAAATTCTGCAATACTCCTGAGAAAGTTCATACCATAATGCAATGAAGAAATAGCTCTGTGTATTTTATTAGTGGTATCTAAGTTTATCTTATTTTAATTTTAAATTCTGAATCATAGAAATGGGAAAAAAAAACCCAAACAAACAACAAAACACAAAAGCTTATTCTACTTCTGGAGTTTCTGTTGCTCCATTATGGTTCAAAAAGGGAAAAAAAAATTGTTGATACTTTGGTAGGATGTATTAACTTACGCAGAAATAAGATATCCAAGTCTGTAAAACTGGCAGTGGTTTTACAGTCTGTGAATACCTTTTCACTGTGTTCGGTAATGGAGAGTTTGTAATTAACTAGGAATGGTGACTGATTCAGTAATTTTAATTTTTATGAAGAGGCTTACCTATTATCACCTAAATTAGTAAAGAGCTTTATGCTATTACAGGAAGGTAAAAATTCACATTATATGGTCAGTATCAGAATTCAGTACTGTCTAGCTAGGACAAAGACAAGGTCATGCTGACCTAGAATTAAATGTACATATGGTTAAATTTTTGTTTAACCTCCCTTAATTCACTTTTCTACTTAATCACAATTTTTGGAGAAAAGAAGTCAGCGTTGGACTGTCAATTTTAATACATTTTGACTAATTAGGTTGAATGTAATATACATTTTTTGTACAAACCTAAATAATGCCTTCCTAATATCCAAAGAACTCTTTGTGGTCCTTCCCTCTCAGTTATATTATGGAGAAATAGTGGTTATTTAAAAGGAACTAGTCATTAAAGAGAAAAATTAAATTAAAAATATAAAATAACTTCTAAAATAGGGAAAGGTTGCACTGATATCATAAATGTAAATTGATATTTATGGAAGAAAGGTGGTGATAAAGCCTGGTCAAAGACAAACGTGGAAAATCTATGTTCAGGTGGGTTTAGAGGCAGAAAAATGTTCATTTTTACTCACACTGAGAGATAAAGAAATCATATCAGTGATATAAGGCTGTTATTAGATCTGAAAAACAGAACTTTTCATCATTTTGCGGAAAATTTAAAAAGGAATGCTAAATGTTTCTGAGTAATACTATGGAGTATATCAAACTTGTTCTTTATTTCAGGATTATCTGGGGAGAATTTTAGCCATCAAATTAAGACATTATCCTTATTATTATTACTACTATTAAAACTTCTTTAAATTCTGAAAGTGATGTAAATAATATCCCTGCCTTTCAAAAAAGTTGACTAAGAAGCCTCGTACCCTTTAAGCATGTTTTCATGAATCTTGAGTTATTAAAAAAATTTCATGAAATTTGGAAAACAAAATGAAAAATGTTGGAAAAATAAAATGAATGACTGATCCCCGAGCATTCTTTCTTTACAATATAATAGAATAGAGATATATGAAGGAAATGCAAAAAATACAGGAAACCAGTATAATTAATATTTAATAATTGATAAGTGATTTTATGGACAATAGTAAAATAAACAAGCTACTTATTGATGTAGTTATGGTTAATAAGGGTAATTGCATTGTCACAGTGGCCCAGTATTTATCACCTCTCAACCAATGAAATTGGCAACGTTAATTTGCATAGAAGCAGAGAAAAGAATGATATTCATACTATGTCCCTTTCTCCCAACAATTCCATCAGCCAGAGACCTGGTATAAGCAAGTTCAAGGACCAAAGAGGAAGCTATGGACAGACATGGGTAAAGCTGTATACAACAAGGAGGACCACACCCATGCAGAGGCATTCAGGAAAGAGCTCTTCATAAAGTGCTTTAGGGACCCAGGCCTCTGCAACAAAACATTGAGGTCTACACACTCAGATCCAACCCAGGACTGCAGCTGGGAGGAATGAACATGGAAACTGCCAGAATGAAGAGCATTTAGCTAATCTCCTGGATATTTTACATAGACTCCTACCCAATGTTCATATGCCAGTGGTCTCAGTGATTTAATTCCTCTTCTACAGTGTCTCCAATTTTCTTCCTCTCCCCTGCCCCCAGCCATACCACCATTTTATTTTGCCTTTTCTGTTAGGTTACTGTTGTTTAAATAAACACAGTAACATAATGTTTTCTACCAAACACATTACTCAGGCTGCCTAAACATTGACCCCATTCCCCACACTCTGACTTGTATATTCGCTGGCTGGCTACTGGGAAAGGGACCAGCTGCTGTTTTAGATAGATACCAATTATTTTGTATTGTGCCCTGCCAAATGGGATACCTTTTGATTTGTTTTGTCACTGTGTAATAATATGAATGATAAAGTTATCAGCTTAATGAGAGAATTATTGTGTAAATTTGAATTTCTGTGTTTTAAAAAGGGTCAGCAGAAATCCTCATAATAGTTCCTTTTGAACTTAAAACTAATGGAAGTTCCCCTTTCAGTCTGCATTTCTGTACAGCAGCGTGCAAATTTTCATCCTCTTTTTGGAAAGGAAATAATTATGGATGAAAGAATTATCTAAGGTAATTTAGGACACAGACCATGTGAAACTGGGATGAAAGAGTGTGCCAGTGGGACAGCAGATGCAGAATTTTCTTATCTACCCTTATTCAGATAAAACAGCTCCAAAAAAGAATTTGTGAGAATTACTTGACACCCCTGCCAAACTCCAGGCATAGCTCTGATACATGGACTGCTTGGTTTAGGTAAGTATCCAGATGGGGACTGTCAACTTTCAGGTAGGGAACAGGGATGGAGATAGAATTTTGTCTGGCAGCAACTGGAAGTTGTATAGGAATAGTAGTACCATTGACTGATAAAAATTTGTGATTCAAAAGAGATCTGAGGGAGGAATGCTCATGGCTAAGATTCTAAATCTGGACCAGATGCTGGTAGAGGAGTGATACATGCTATGGCATTGTAATGTAATGGATCTTTCATGTTCCTGCGTAGTATGGTGGGCAGTAGGGAGAGCCAGAGTCAGATGAAAGACTGTTTGTCCTCTGTTTGTTGGCATAAAAGAAAGTTAAGGTGTCCAAATACTCTGACAAACCGAAGCCACTATGCTTGATTTCAAATAACAGAGACCTGTCGTTTAAGCCTTCTAAACAATCTGTGTAAGAAACATGTCAGCAAATGCTTCACAGAGAAGTTTGGCAAAGTGAATGAACAGGTTTGATAAAGGGGGAAATGAGACAGCAGCAAAAAACAAGAATGAAGGCAGACCTTGTTCTTTAATAACTGGGATAAAATCTTTCCCAAAAAATGTACTGTAAAAGTTAGTATAATAAAAATTATTTTCCATAGCTATTTCAGAATTAAAATAAAATATACTGTGTATACTTTACCATTCCATGTAAAATTAAAGAAAAGTTGGAAGAAGTGTTCCTAGAAGTAATTGAATAGCACATGGAATCCCAGACCCCTAACAATGTGCTCTGCCAGGTTTATTTTTCTCGTTTGGAAAGAGATGGTGTAGATATTTAGTATCAAGTAAGATTCTATTGTGTGGACAGAAAGAAAGAAAACATAGAACGTCTCACAGTGTTTGCAAACCAGACATCACAACCTGCCAGCAGATCAGATTATTTTTTGTTGGTTTAACACATTTCTAGACTGTCACAGGTCATAAAATCTTTTGACCAAGGAGATATTTGCCATTAAAGATGTGCTAGGAGAGGAATAGATAAAGAAATGAACTGGTTTTGCAGAATCAAAGAACTTTATAAAATTAATATTTGTCCAATTCCCAACATTAAAATGGAAAATGTGGAATATAAGTAAAATTATCATAAATATTGTAATTATTATGTAATTTAAGACTGTTTAGGATATTTGGATTGTGTTGCTATATTTTTAAGATGTGTTTCTCTTATCTATGAATAGGTATACAGATTATACACAATATCCTTTTATTTACTGAAACATCTACGAGGTCTAACACTTAAAAAATCTGGAAATATTTCTATCAAAAACTATGAGCCAAAATATGTAAAGACTTAGGTTAACAATCAGATACATACATCTGTAGAAGCTGTGGTTTTCTAAGCTGTTGGTATAGGCAACATGAATTCTATAGTGATTACTTGCACAGTGGGTGAGTACCCACAAAGAATAATAGTTCTCTTTTGAAGAAATACTTTTTTCTTATATTACCAGTGAAAAAATAAAGTAATATTAAAATTCTCTTTTGCTTAAATTAACATTGAGGGAGAGGAGGAAGAGGGAAAGCTCTATAATTTGACCCAAATTTAAAGGTTTTAAAGCTTAATTCATGCAATTTTAATTTATAAACATACTCTTAAGAGAATGCAATACATTTGCTAAGAAAGCTGGAATACATCCAGGATTTACACAACATCATCAAGCAAGTGGTAAATTAAAACAGTGCTCAGAGCATTAACAACATGAAAATGAAAATGCCGTTGGAGAACAACCTTACCCATTATTTCAGGGCAGGCAGAGGAGTGCACACGTGTATGTCTTCTGTCCAGTGATGAATAGGCAATAAAGAACATATAATTTCTTCTGCAAAGTCTGTGGAACATGAATTTTACCCTTGCTGGTCCAGTGATCAATTAAATTTCTTCATTTTCTTTATAAAAATCTGAAAGTGAATTTAATTTTTTATGCAAATGAATTACTATGATATAAAGGAAAATTGACATTCTGGAATTATGAAGTTTGATCTGTTTATTTGTATGTATAGTTTCTAAATATAAAGAGACAAAAAATGCTACAAAGAAGGTGGTAAGATATTTGTGACAGGTGAAGTCTCTTTCTGCCAGATTGTTTATAATTTCTATCAGAAAAGCTACTAGCAAATCTTTTCCATAGAAAACAGGATGTTCACCAAAATTAAACACATTTTGCACTGGTTTTCAGTTGGATTAAATAAAATGTATGTTTTTCTTTGCCTATTTTTTTAATTTACATTATTTTGAAAGGTAAAACTTTTTAGACAATATTTTCCGGTCTTCTTTTCTCTCTTTTTAATGGAAAAAAAAGGAACATCGATGACATACAAGGCTAGATTTAACTTTTCATTTTAATTTCTCTTTTTAGTTTTTTCTTCTGCTTTGAACTTTCCTTAAATGAAAACATTCTCCTTAACTAAAAAAACCCCAATTATTCCAGAGTACAGTTATATAAGAAATTATTCATAAGCTCTTGATGTTCTGATTGTTATTTTGAACTCTTATGTATGACTATATCAAACTAAACTTTGACAATAAACAGTCTTTGCCTATTATTAATATCCTTAAGATGAATAAATTTTATAAAGATGCTGAATAGTAAGCACTAACTTAAAGTTGTCCTTTGTAAAACACATTCTGGAAACAAATAGCTTGTTAAAAGAAACATTTTAGCTATAGAACTAATTAGCAGAGTCTTGTGATCAGCTGTTAGAACTGATGAGGAGGTACCTGACAAAGAAGCTGGAAGTTATAAAGGGCATGACTGCACCCTTCAGTACCTTGATTTCAGCATGAGGAGAGGTGAACAAAGCAAGAATGGGATTAGGCTTTTGTAGCAGCTTAGTAGTATAGCTAATAAAGGACAGGGAGGACAAATTCTAAACTCTGTCCCACAGAAGTCATCAGAACATACAAATTTAAAAGAGAAATGAGAGATTGTGTGGATTTATATGCAGGGTGTCTGCGTTTCTCTGAGTAGTACCTTCATATGCTTTATTGGTAAGAAATTAAGTCTTTGACTGTGTGCTGTTCTATTTCTTTGGCCTGCGTATGTTTTGTCTGTTTACAGGTTAAACTGTAAGTTTAAAGCTTCAGAATGGAGAAAAAATGTACTGTGGTCCACCAAAAGAATTGGGAATTAGCAGTAGAAGATAGAAGATCACAGGGGTAGTGGATTAACAGGTGGCTTGCATACGGGAATTTTTTTGGATCCTAAGAGAAAATAATGCCAGAATTTTATTTTGATTGAGGGGGTGAGGCAGAGGAGGTACACCTAAAAAACAGCAACAAAGCACCATGTGGGCATGCAGGATCTGCTAAACTTAGCCTTTAAAAAAAGGGAATTTATCTATACATGCATGATAAATCTCATTAGAAGATGCTGATGTTTTTCTGCTGAAAGATGGCTGTTTTCATTCTTACCTTTGGTTAGAGTTTTCCCATTCCACTCTGTGTGATCTGCTTAATGTTTTTCACATTGTCACAGCTGTACTACATGTTGGGAGTTAAAAAATATAGTCTTGTAATTGGCTTCATGTGCCTTCAAATCACAGACCCTTGGAGTCTGTGATAAAACCTTCCTGAAGTATCTACTGATTACAAAATATTGTCATAAGTATGTGTAGAATACATATTCTAAGTTCTGCAGTTTCTGTCTGTCTGATTGTGTTTCATAGACCATAGTGCAAGTATAAAACAGACTATTTACGGAAATAACTGTATAAACAAAACATTTGTAGTTCTAAATGAACAGGAAACTACCTCTTGGCTAGTGCAAGCATGATATATATTACACTAGCTTTGTTTCACTACCTGGCAAAAATATTTGTCTTAAATGTTCTATGAAAACTGTAACCTACAGGTGACTGTATTTTTTTGTAAGTATTTGTGTTAGTACACATTCAAAAAGCATCAAACGTATTGGAAGGATGTGTCTTTGGCAGATAAATTCATTTGTAAACTTCAGTAGATTGAACTTGTAGTTTAAAAGAATGGTGAAAAGATGGAACCATGGGTCACCACACACACTAAGAAATACCTTGCTCCTAATGGTTTGTTTAATATTTCATAGAATAATTTGAAATTGTAGGGTTAAATGTGAGAAAGTGAGAACTGCAGTATTTTGAATGGAATCCCAGAATGTAAACCTTTGCAGACAACCTGCTTGCCTTCTCTACAGTAAAAAATGAGGATGAGAGGTTGCACAAAGTTTTGTTCATGCTCCTCCAGTATGATAGTTTCCTAATTTAAGGTTAATATAGTATATGTGTCTTTGGCAGATCTCTATCCATTCCTCTGCTGAAATAGAAAAAAATAGGATGGGAGAGGATTGCCCATGGCATTTAGCAACCATTGGTGGTGGTGCAGTGAGATGCTAGAAAAATTCATTTTTCTGTTGCTGAAGACCACTAATTTGAGCAAAAAATTATCAAGATTTGATTTTTTTTCTTAGCACCCTATATCCATCGTAACTTTTTGTAGTCATTGATAAATTTTATATTTCTAATTTGAAAATTATTAAAAACAGAGGACTTTCCATAGTTAAATGTCTTCTTTAAATGTCAAGGAGGTTAAATGTTGGAACAAAAATGTTACCTTGCATTATATGAAGAGTAGGATGAATAGGCAAGACAGGTCTTGTGTGGCTATTTCTTAATTGTTTTATACTGCTCTAATACAGAAGGTGAATTTTCAATCTCTAGTGAATTCTGCTGGTTGATGGATTCCTTTTTCCCATATGATTTATTTATGTATTTTACATTTTAATAACCACTAATAATTTCTATATTTTTTGGTTCATAATAGTTATATTCAGTATTAAGTATTTCCAATTGTCTATTCCTTTGGATATTTGTAACTTTAGACCTTTGATATCACATTACATATTAAAAACTCATTTTCTCACAACTTGGACACATAGATATCTTTTCACTGTTTGTATTATGTATTTTCTTTGAAGTATAAAACTAATGTTATTTTTAAGGTTACTAATTGTCCCTTTCTTGCAAAGTCAAACATTTTCTTCAGAATTTTGTCGCTTTTGGATAAATAGTAGCGAGAGCTTTCTTAGATGTGTACGTTCCCGTAGCAGAAGGAAGTGTCTGCATCTGAGCAGGCTTACCCCATGGGCCACAGATCTACAAAAATTTTTCATACCGGATGACAACCTGTGTAAATACTGACTGACAACCCCTTGCACAGTGTTTGTCATCTGCATGTGCAATTTCATGACCTTTATGAGAAGGCTGATATATAAATTAATATATTCATCCATTCGTTGTCCACTTTGTGGCAGTGCTAAACAGTTAACCGATTTTGGTTATCACAGCTAGCAGATCACAAGTGCCTAGAAACAGCAGATACAATTCATAAGGTCCGGAGGGTCTCCCCAGGGTGAAGTTACTGAGCTATACATCTAGCAAAAAAACTGTTGTCTACTGGACCTCAAAGACAAACTTGGATAGGAGTCTTTCATGGATCTGCTTCTCATATGTGGCAACATAAGGTCTTGAAAGGACCTTCAGTAACTTTGAGAATTGTTTTCCATTTTTCCTTTCTGTTAGATTGATGAGTGAAGAGAGTTTAACTGATTTGACAAATTGTATGCTGGTTAATTCTTGTTTGTGAAGGTGTTTTCCCACAGCACGTGTTTTCCTCTGGTATTCAGAGACAAGCTGTATGGGCTAGGTTTTAGACGTAGTCTCATCCTAGGGAAATTCTTTCAGGTCCTGGCCCTGAAATTTTACTTCATCTGCTGAAACTAAAAAAGCTGGTTCATCTACCAGTCTGCTTAAGGTCTCCATGATAGCTGTATTTGTGCTTTTTTTCACCCATCAGGAGTGACCATTTCTTCTGTAGTCATATGTTTAGAGTTCATGAGTTCAGTATCTATTGGTCTCCCACCATACTCAGAAACTGCATATCCCCATGTGGCCTGCAGTGGATGCCACACGTGTATTAAGTATATTATGATAGCACCCTTTCAACTTTTGAGAAGTCTCTCTTTCATTGACAAAACCATGTGAAGGACTTAATAAATCTCATGGTTTCTTCCCTTACTATTGAAATCAACATGACTTTGCTATGTAACCATATCTTTTATAAGCTACAGATAAGAAAAGAGTCTATATTGCTTTGTCCAGAAAGACTTCAAAGCTTCCATAAATGAAATTATCTGAAACTCCCAATACGTCTGGGATGTGGCTACACTCACTATATCCATTATAGATAAACTGTCCAATTATGCACTGGCATATGAAAAATAGATTACAGAAAACCATTGCAGCTCTCACAAAGGCTAACTACTACAGAATTGAGAAAATTAATTTAAACTGAGGAAAAGAGTTGTAAACCATAGAAGATCTTTCATTTTCCTACATCTAAAATACTTTTTTGGATGTATAGTGCTAATTAGACACTGGGACGCAGCATGGGATGAACACTAAGTTTCTGTATGTGAAAAGGAGAATGATAGAAGGAGTAGGCAATACCACACCCCTTGTTTTCAAATAGTGTGATGCTTCCCAGAGATGGGCGGAAGGACTTAAGAATCCAAGGAAGGAGTTCTGTCTAAGAATGTTTTCTTTTCAGTTTGAGAGAAGCAAGACAATAGTTACACTTATCTTCTCATTTCCTTTGGTTACTTTAGGGGATACTTACTCTAACCCAGTTTCCATGAGCCCTAGAAAGGTTCCTAAATACCCAGTATAGAGCTGTGTATTCTAACTGGTGGTGAAAAGCTCTAGGACTCTCTTCTGAGATCAACAGCCAGGATTGACAGATACTGATTTTAAATATGCTTTGGGTCAGTCCATTAATCAGATGTTTCAGGAGTGAGAAGCACCTGCAGTGACACTGAAATAACGAGTGCTCACTAGCTATGAGAATGATATCCCAGCACACGAGGTGTAAAAAGGTAGATGTAATTTTTTCGTTGATTTTGTTTCAAATTCTCTACTTAATTTACCATTATGTACAAATAAGGATAATAGACCTAACTCCTTTAGAATACTCGGAGAACTGATATATAAATGATAAAAGATTCTTGCAGGCTCTTGAGAAATACTGCTGTATTAGTTTTGCCAACAAACTGTATTTCAAGATGTAATTTTAAGCAGTTAAACTTTATTTTTTTATGAACATGAGACGTATAAAAATATAAACTTTTACTGAAATTTCTCTAGTCAATCAATATCTTCTAATATCAAGGTTTGTTTTTTTTTTTAATGGTGTAAAAATTAATTATAACTAAGACCCATTAGATTTCCAATTCTTTTAAGACAGTTATCCCTGTAGTCTGCTAAAACATGAAAGTTGCAGTGAGTTCTTTGGGATTTTGATAAGCAAAGAACACTGTCTCAAATATAATTTTTTTTTGCAAAGAATTAAGGGAAACTGTAGGTGAATTGTTCTTGTTTGAACAGATCTTATCTGCAACTTTCCCCCAGGCAAGGTCAAACCTGGGACTAACAATCTAGTTTTTCCAAGAAAGTTTTAAACTTCATTTTGTTGAAGAGATTTCTGTATCCTACCACAAAACACTGGAGCATGAGAATTACATACCTGCTTGGAATGTTTGCTTGATTTTATAGATGTTGGGCCTCAATGAAACATAAACTCCCTGCAACTCCAGGCTTCATAACATTGGCTGAAGAAATGTTGATTGCATATTCAAGGTATAGTACAAGTTTCTTCTAGCAGATCACATAAGGTGCAATTTTGCAACAGAACTGTTGTTTCCACCTGTAAACCTGGTGATGGCTTTAAAGTGAAACAAACACAAAAAATGTAAAATGTGGGTTTATATAAAATTCTGAAGACACTGGATTTTTTCCTTTTTCTAAAGTATAAATATAGGGATTTTGTCTGTATACAAACCCATCACACCTGTCTTGCTTTTCCACATCTTCACTTAATTGCAGCTTGCTTTTTCTTTGTCTTACTGACACCTGGCTCAAAGGAGCAGCACACATAAAAAACAACTAGATTTACACAATTGTACATATTCTAAAGACTTTGAATGTTAATTTTGTACTGCATATTAGTGGGAAGACTCTTGGTGTGGTTATTTTTGTTGAAAACATTACATTGATATGGCATTTCAGTGCTTCCATGCTTAAAACAAAACCCTACAATCCCCCGAATTTAATAAAATGCAGGTCAGTTTCTTAAAATAAGTTTCTTAATAATGTATTGCAAACATGGCATTTACATGGTACTTCTTTCCTTTCACTAAACTTTAAATTTCTTGCTAAGAAAATATAGTAATGAATGATCCTTTACCATGATATTTCATAAACCGTAGATTTCTCCTATCCCACATGTCGAAATCAATGCTATACAATCCCTCAATATGTTCTCTTTTAATTACTGATTTATTACAGCAGGTGTTTAATCAAAATAACTTGCTTTTGTATTTCAAATAAACATAAATGTCATCATTCCCAGGAAGTCAATGATAGTTTAATGAATTAATACTTGTAATAAGTAGGAAAAGAAGGGATTCATAAGGAAATCATAAAACCAATAAAATTGGCATTATTCTAAGTTTCATAACAAACCATCCTCAACCACCAGGTTAGAGCTTTAAAATGATTTGACTATTCAGTCTTCATTTGAATAAATGCAATTGAAGTTTGCATCCAAAGCAAGGAGGTGGGGTGAGGAATGGAAATTGAGGAATAAACACTGTGGAGATTTAACTGGAAAGAAAAATCTTACCCAAGCAAGTGATAATTACATCTATTATATATTGGTGAAAAAATAAATCTGTAGTATTTTTGTGATGCATTTTTTATGGTGACTTTTAGAAAATGAAGGGTGAGATGAGGTTGGAACTGGGAGGTGGGCAACCCCTTTGTGATGAAGGCTGTATGTAACTTCTTTTTATGGTTATTTCTTTCAATACTAATAAGCTTCTCACAGTTTAACTGTGACACATGAACATTTACTACTGAATATTTAAAAATTATTCTAAGCACCAGGGGGAAATATTGTAATTATTTGTCACAGATTTTCTCAAAGAAGTTATGATGTACTTCTTTCAGCTACCTTGGATAGCTTTTGGATTGGAAGGTCAAATTACTCTTTTGTCCAACTTCAGAGTTACTGGATATTAAGACGGTGAAATGCATCCATCTCACTTTACCAATGATTTTCCCCTCTCCATTACCAAACATTTTTATGGTCACAATGATTTCCAGATTTAATTATTTTAATGATTTACATTTAAGAATGAAGCCACTCAATTTGATGTCACATACTGAATGAAAATACTAGGATCTGTTTCAGTCACATAAGTTACAGCTAATTGCTATATGGCCATCCAATTTCTCTCAGAAAAGCTCCATGCTAAACTCTGGCTAAATTAGTACTGGATTTAATAGCCCAGAATACATTTAGGACATTCCCTAGACCATTTTAAGATACAACCTTGTAATTTTGCTGTCCCCTAACATAGGTTAAGAGTGTTGATTGTGAATAGAGGAATATTTTATGAAGGTAAAAGAGAAAAGAATGAGACGCCTTTCTTTTTCCTTTTTGTCCGCCCAGCCTTTTCATATGTCCCTGGACACACCCCAATCAACAGGTTAAAAGGAGTTTCTAAGTCCAGATTTTGAGCATCCCATGTTTTAGGGAGGTTTCTCTTGCACTTTCACTAAGTATTCTATGTGGTAAATATAATTGTTTTTTCTTCTGGAAGCAAATTTAATCCTAAATATTCTTTGTCCTATTAGTATTTTTTCTTTAACTTTTTATATGAATATTGGTGAGCTTCCTCTAAATAGGCAAGCTGTTTATTATAGGCAAGATTTTGTGAATGAAGTTATATTCATGTATTGTATGACACATCACCTTTTCTTAAGCATGAGTGCCATCTGTGTGATTTTGAAAAATCTCTTCATATAACTCATTGCTGAATAAGAAGATGGCATGAAATTTTCTGTCTTGTGGAAATAAAGACAACCTCAAAATTATAATTTTTGTCATGCTTATGTTTATTTTTTCAATCAGAACGCTACAGCAGTCCTTTTGTTTTTTAATAAATGTTATTCACAATGCTATGCTTGGGACAAACCAAGTTTTTGGGAATTATGGCAACTCGAAAAACTTAGTGTTTTTACATATTTACACACTTTTTTCAATCATTCCAAAATATGATATTAGGTATCATTTTAGTAGAGCTAGAATGAGCTACTCATCAATTAGACATGTTTGCTCTTTTACCCTAGTGGTAGTATTTTGCATTTTTCTTATTTAGGTGTACATGAAAATGCCAATCCCTATACACTTATGTTTTTACACAAATTGTGTAATTTTAGAAATATGCTTATAGTTTTAAATTTTGCTTTGAAATATATTTTTATAGTCTACTTATATAGAAACATCGATTAAACACGAGATACATTTTTAGTGTCAAGATCACATGATATTTTGTTACACAAGAAGTTTGTGTCGTCCTAAAAATGGACATGATAAATTAATGAAAATTTAGAAAATAATTAAAAAAAAAAGGGGAGAGAAGAATTTAAAAATAAAGGAGTGAAAATAAGGAGTAAGTTATTGCATTTGATGTCTAAGTGGGACAATATAGTCAATTTCTATTTCTTATCAAAAATTCCTGATGTTATTTGACTTTGGTTGACATGAAGGTGAAATTGAGTTTATTATGTCAATGTTAATTGTGATACAAAGCAAAATCCATGAAGCACTAACCTAAATATTACCCAACTACACTATTTTGAATACAGTGTAGGAATATTAGTCTGTATTTGTAGAGTTTTTTGCCATTTTGTCATTTTGAGATAATTTTGGTAAATTTAACTACCATTTTTTCAACATACTAGATTCCTAGATTTTGGAATGGAATTATGGATTTTTTTTTTTTCACTTAGGTGGCTGGAATGAACAATTGTGGTAATTTAATTTCTCCTGCTGTGTAATATGCTATGAAGTTTTATTTGGCAATGCCTGTATTAAACCCCATACTTAGTTGTCATTCTTAATAGGTATGTTCTAATTAAATTGAGAAACAAAGACTTAGATTGACAGAGCTTTTATCACATCCTTAAAACTATTCCTATAGCTAACTATATACACTGAGAATATTTGTGTGGGTTTTTTCCCAGATTTCTCACTACCATTTCTTGTACTTTAGTAGCAAGGTTCCTACTGTATCAGAATTCAACTTTCCATGAAAGCAGATACCGACTTTAATAAATTAATTTCTTTCAAACAAAATAATAAATTGAAGTTGTTTAGTTTCTGCTGAAAGGAAGGCTTGGCAGATATTTAATAACTGCTGTAATTCTTCTGAACCATTTCATTTTTTCACTTATATCACTAAACTGAGAAGCCTAGATTTCATGTCTTTGAGGCTGAGGATCCTGAAAGTATCAGAAATATGCTGAGGAGGGGAAAAAAGTTTGGTCAGGTCAGCCATAATTTGTTAAGACATTTCACATCTTACTCTTTCATCATTAATTATCCTAAAGAAATACTTCTACTTGTTTCATGGTTCTTTCTGGAAAGGTTATATTGCATCAAAGGTGTTCTGTGATGATGCTGTTTAGAAGATGACCTGATTGGAGAGCCTGATCCATAAAGTAGAACAGATTAATAAAATGTCTAAGCATCTGCAATGTTTATGTAGATGTATTTAATTTAGATTTTAGGTTTTTCCCAGGAAGCTGTAGAATGAGGTTGAACTTTATGATTTTTTGCTTTACTAGTGATAATGTTAAGGAACAGTAAAAGGCCTAAAATGGGGGAACATGTCAACAGCATTTACATTTTACTTGCCGAAGAACAAATTCTCATTAAAAACATAATTTAAATAATTTAATGGGAACTGGATGAGGTTCATTATGAAATAACATGAAATATTGAAACAATGAGCTATATTAATATATATTTAAAATGTCAATAATTTCCATCAACTCTGTATCTTACTCTGACATATTACCTTAATTGTCACTTGGAAATTGAATGTTCATTCTGAATTAAGCATTATTTATCAATTCCTTCTTTTTTTAATAATCTCTTTTCCCTGGTATGACATGAAATATAGGAAACCAGGAAACAAGCGGAGTGGAAGCACTAACTGCACATTGTTATTGGCATCTTTAAATGCCGTGTTTGACAGACATAACTGAAAAATCATTCATTGACACCTAAATAAATAAGTCATCTGCGGAATAGAAATATTAAACCAGCAATTTTTTAATACACTTTAAAATGAGTCTTATGTCCTCTGTATGGCTTAATATTCTCAGCTTGCTGATTCAGTGATATTGAAGCACCTAAAGTAAAATTTTTATAAGCTACTGTCATGTTTGCAATTGAGTTCAGGTCTGTAAGTCAGATCAAAGGTCACAAATCGGTTCAGATTTTGTATTCTCCCTTATTTTTTATTTCTGACTCCTTTTTAAAGCTTTGCTTATTTTTGACTGAACTGTTTTTAGTCTTACGTTTTATCAAATGCACATGAGCAGAAGCTGTTTACAGTAATATGTGTAGATGATAGAGATGTTTATTCTTACTCTTTTATAATTAAGCATAACCACACTACTATTCCCTTATTCATTCCTCCTTCTGTTCAGAAAGAGCAAACGATCATACCTTTCTTAAAGAAATGTTAGAGCAGGAGAAAATTTGACATTATAAATGGTCATTTGGAATATGATGCATATACCATTACCACTTCTTTATACTGAAATTTTAGAAAAGGATTAATCTTTTCATATTTCTTGACAATGGATGGCTACTGTCCATTTAAGGAAAATACTTATTCTTGAGAGACATACTCTATACAACTCAAAATTCAAATATGCAATATATTTTTTTAATTTTCTCACTTGGGAAATGATGTAAGTTTTGGTAACAATGAAAGAAAAATAACTAGGCATCAAGAATACATCTAGAAATGCCTGTGGCTACAAGATACACAACAGTGTATGCAAAATTTTATCATGTATTTTATATTATATCACACTACGCAGTTTTAAACCAAGCAGAAAAATAAGTCCTATGTAATAGTTCTAACATTTTAGAGGTGGCCAACCATTGCTTAAGACTTGTTAGAATTTTTCTAAGTAAGATATTAAACTTTATGTTGGTATATCTGAGAATTTTTAAAATTATAAGTAGTTTTGTTTTAGATTAACATAGAGATTTGTAAGGTAGAGGTGATCCTTGCTGTCACCTTGAAATCCTGTTCTTAAACCCAATTCTGTATTATGAGTGTAGATGGCACAGCCATTCTTGCACTTAAGAGAAGCCATGTCTGTCAGTTTTATCAAGTCACATAAGCTTTAAGATTTGATAACAGATAAATTAAGGTCATGTTTTTGCCTTGACTTTGCCTAGGAAGCAAAAAAAAAAAAAGGAACTGCTTGTGATTATACCTAGCTGAAATCAGGTAAACAGTACCTGAAAACTGAACAGAGTACATTTTTGCCTTTTAATAATGAAGGCAGCTAATAACATGAAAGAAGCCAGTCTCAGTTTTATCTGTTCACCAACCTAGGAAAATGCATTTGGTAAGGCATAGATAGCTGAGACAATATTCCATTTCTTTAAAGAAAGTGAGGATTAGCTAGGACCTGTTTAAAAAAAAAAAAAAAAAAAAGAGAAAACACGATTTTGACTTAGTTTGGTTTTACTTATTAAAAAATTTCCTATTGTCCGAAGTTGCCAGCTAGATGAATTACTGCAGTTTCTTTTTTCCTATTGGATGTCAGTTCTTACTAGTTTTAAACATAATAAACTGCGATTTAACATTTGATGTGTTTATCCAGATTATTCGGTTATTTCTGTTTGGTGCTTTGCATAAGTGTGTTTACTTTAATCTCTGAAGTGTAAAGACTGTGTGGTGTTTCAGATGCCAGTAGGGGCTAAATGCCGTTCTTGGAAAGATACGCTTTTGAACTGGCAAGGAGAGCATAATTGGCACTGAGAGTAAGTAGTTTTTATGTCAAGGTTGTCAAACCTATTTTGCTGCCAGCTCTTGGCTAGAATTCTGCTTAACACCAGATGGCATTGTTTTTTATATGTTCTTGAATAGAGCAGATCATTAATTCCCCCTGGATTTGCTCAGACACCTTATATGAATTTTCCTGCCCACATGCCTGTGCATTCTTTAGAAATCTATGTTCTTTCTTGTTATTGTAGAGAAATCATGATTCATTCTTAAAAAAAAAACCCAAACATAATCTATATAAGATGTGCAACATATCTAGAAGATCTTTATTTTTTTTTTTGAAGTAAACGTTTTATTTTTCAACATACAATTACTTGCAGGTATAGTTGGCACTGCTTAGACACCTCAAAGTACACCTAATTACCTTGATTGTTTCTACAAATCAGGTAGAAAAGGGGCTTACTGATATAAAATATCCTTTTGGTTTTATGAATAGACAGGTATCTTGCAGTGTAAAAGAACTTGCACATGCTGGTTGATTTGAAGTCCCTTCACCTCTGGCCACCTGAAGCTGATTCTCAAAAGCTTCGCACATCGCACATCTACACACTGTGTGGTTGATACCAGATTATATTAGTGAATTCCCAGATTTAGGGTGCATGAAGAAGGGGTTTTCTTAGAAATGGTAGAAGTCAGTAACAGTGTTTCCTTTGACAAGGAAGTATGCAGTTCAAATTAATAAGAGGGCTCAGTGGTAAGTTGCCAAGGTAGTCACTGAATTACTTGTCACTGTTGGAGGAGTTTTAATGATTAAAAGCTGTCTTGCTCTTTACAAATTCTTAATGGTAGTGTAGTAATGGAAATTACTCTGCCCTTCGGTTGTGAGGGTGGGGGAATCAAAGAAATGGTTTCATTGTATCTATTAAAAATAACATGATGTTACCAGATATCTTAATTTTCAGTCCAGTTTCATTAACTGATATAAACTGTTATGTTTTAAAATACTTAAGGAAAACAGGTGTTCCAGGGATAAAATTGGAAGAGTGGATAACGCTGAACTTGTATAGACGTCACTAGCTGGCTTTTGAATGATGGTCTCTGCTAGATACCTGATGATTTCTGTTTGCAGTCTCAAAAACTATACCAAGGATTCTAGTCAAGAGTATTAAAACCACATTAATTTATTAACAGCTAATTATTTAAAGCTTTTATCAGATGAGATTTAGTGGAGAGAAAGAATCTGAGCATCTTGATAAATATAAAAGATCTTGAAGAATTTTTTTGTAGAATTAAAAACAAAATTTAGCAGCACCTCAAAGAGTTTGGCTATTCCAAGCAGGCAGATTCTGTGAAGAGCTCAGGATATGTCTAAGAGGATGGTCTGCTATAACAATACTATCATTCTCTTGTTAGACAGAACACACTTGTTTGGTGTTTGGGTGGTTTGGTGGTGTGTGTGTTTTGTTTTTTTGTTTGTTTGTTTGTTTGGGTTTTTTTGTTTTGTTTTTTGAAAAGCTTCTCCTTCATTCATTTTTTTCTCCTTTAGATTCTTTTGTTAGGTATGTAGCAACACTCTTCAGGAAGGTTTTTCCTGAGGACCTCTACAGGAATAAAGCTGTGATAGTTTACCCTAGGTTTCTTCCTGTAAATCTGATCTTTCTGAGATATACATTTTAAAATACGTTTAATTATTAAATATGGTGTCATTCCTGTGGCAAGGTCAGTGTATATTGGAAAGCAAAATGTTAGAACTTCATCACTCTGACATGTGTGATGCAGAGGGGGCAAAAAGATCAGTCTGCTCTGAAGCATGGGAGGAAGCTGATACCACTTCTGGAGCATTGCCATATTGAGTTCCACAATGATAGTTCCAATTTAGAAGACAGATAAGTTCCCCACATTTTTTTGACACCTCAGCATCTGTATTGATTAGCTCACATTAAATTGGCAGCATGGGCAATTTTATTTGTGGTTCTTCAGGCTGGTTTTAGTTTGGTCATATCATTAAAGTTACTGAAAGTCTCCAGGGTTCTTTTCAATATGGTTTCATAACTGAGGACACTTATATTTTAGCTTCAAATATTGTGGTACTTTGACAGGCAACTGTAAGGAAATCATACCTGTGGGTATTTTCCTGCTATCTAGCAAGGTTTATGATTTCAATACTCCTTCATCTTCATCCCATTCCATTTGTGCTTGATATACCATAGAGAATCCTGTTGTTTGCACTGAATATAAATTCTGTGTCTATTATTCCTAGAGGGATTTTTTTGTTTGTTTAATAAATTCATTATGGATGATATTAGGACTTCAAAAAAGTATTCTTTTTCTACTACTAAGCAAGGACTGGATTTACAATCAAATACCTTTTGATTTCTGACTATGTAGAATCATCTTGCATTTGAATTCTAGTAATTAAAAACAAAGAAACTAAAATCTGAAGGCCCTAAAGGACTTCTTAGAAAAGTTTTCTTTGTGGAAAAATATCCATTTACTAAAGCAGAATTGTCATGTGCATACATTTAAATACTAAATGAAAAATATTATAACATTTCCTGCACACATCCATTTCAATCTCTCTAATAACATTAGTGGCTGAAGTAGCCGTCATCCCAGGATCTCCAGCTACTTAGTTGGGAGCCCTTTTGCACTTAGATACACAGAATCTCTTGCACAAAGCAGTCATTTAGCACATCCAAAGCTACCAACCTTATTCATTCTTTTATGAGACTGCAGTTTTGAAAATGTTGCTGCTGATGTATCTTTATCAGACAAAAGCATAATAATCCTAAAAGAGTAGATATACCATGATAACTTTCTATTCTCAATTAAGTAGAAAATCTTTTGAAATATGAAAACCAGTAGAGATTCGGAAAATAATGTCACAAGTTTAGAATGTTTCTGCCTTTTTTTTTTTTTTTTGACAATTTGTGGTACCAGTTTTGTTATGCCAATCTGTCAGCCAGAAGCAATAGCACTGTTCATAAATGCTTCACACTCTGGGTCTTGTTCAATGTCCTAGCAATGCAGCTGAAGGGACCTGAAGGGAGGACAGTGGAAATGGTGGGGTTGTTGCTAAAAGACAGCCCACTTTTACTGTCTGGGAGAGTAAAGGACACAACTGTGTGGTTTATTATTGAATTCTACAGAATCTGTCCTTATACTGTCTTGGGAAAATGGAGCCGATGTTTTGCCTTACTCGGTCACTGTGTATCTGCACCATTACTAGCCTGTGTTTGCATTCACCATTAGATTAATATTTTAAGATTACTGGTCCAGAACAGCAGTCTATGATTATGCTACTAAACTCTGCTTTAAAATGTAAAGTTAACATAATACTTATTATATTATTTTTAAAGAACTTTCCTTAAAATAACTATATTAATTTATCTAATAAAATCAGCTGTTGAGACAATGTGAAAGTTAATGCCACTGTAAGAATGCAAGAAGGCGAACAAGGAAGGAAAAATTTTAAGATGAAAGAACAACGAAAGTAAGCACTGATACCAAGAGAGCATTAAGGCTTGATCACCAATACTTTCAAACAGCTACAGTTTCCTTGTCCTGGACTCCTTACTAACATATTATTTCAAATTTCCCTGCTAAGTCATTCCCCTTTTCATAGGCATGAAATATATTTGATTTTTATGAACTCTGCTACAGAAAAACATATTCTTTCTTGTGTTAGTGTGTCAGTCTTTATTCTGTTAACACTGGCCAATCTCAGCTAACAGTCTAACAGGCTAACTTAGAAGAAATATATTTACTCTGTGGTAATGAAATACCAATTTTTTTAAAGTATAATTATTTTGATCTTTAATATTTTATGTGAAGCATGTTAAGAAAGATTTAATAAACCAGTCATTCTGAATAAAACTTTCATATTCTTAATGTTGTTGATAAATGATACAGAACATCAAAGAGATTTGGTAATGCATCAGTTTAATGTATTCTTATAATGGAAACTCTTATTCACTAGCATTATTTTTGTAGCATGTCTTGTTCCTTCAATAGCTGTCATTTAAACATGAAAGGTTCCTGCAGTGCATTGCCTTAGGATATGATTTTCTAGTTTTATAAATAAATTATATTCCATCTAAAGTGATGCAGTATTGGGCAAATGGAGGAAAATGCTTATGGAATACTGTCAAATTAAAATGGCAGTATATAAAATCTGCATTGGGTACAAGATTAATTTAAAATACAATACAACTGTTCATGATTTAAAAATGAAATTTGAAATTAAGAACTTTAGATATTAAAACTGTTTATTACTTCATCCAGGTTTTTTTTTTTTCAGTAGTTTTCCTTATCTTTTTTCAGCTGCTTTTTGTGATTTCCAATAATGCAGAATGAAGTCATTCAAAACACTAATATAAGGTTAAGTTGCATTAGTCATTATGCTGTGGTGACTGCATCATTTGTGACAAGCATTTTTTCACATCATTCAGTGTTTGGATTATGGATTCTTATTTTTGGTGTGCCTCTATTCAAGCTTCTTAAGACGGATGCCTAGTACCACACAGCTTCTTACATGCAGACAACGGAGAATAAATTCAAAGTATACATAGTTTTTTGTAACAGTTTCCGTGAATTTTGCTACCACTTCATAACAGATTTTAAAGTAACTAGAAAGTTGAACTGGGACTAAGAAGACTCAGAGTTTTTTTCTATAATAGTGTTTTATTTTGGATCAGATATGTGGTTTTGAAACAGTACTCCTAATTGTCTCTACTTATTGTGTTTTGATGATGAGAAACAAACAGTCTGAGTGCATGAACTGCATTTCTCTTGAATGAAACTAAACTGAAAAATGTGCTGCCAGAGCACACCTAATGAAGTCCAGCCACAAATGGGCATTCAGACCATCGGGCCTCATCAGGGATAGTCTAGAGATTTAAGAAAAACTCAAAACAATCCCTACCCCTCTCCAAACTCCAAGAAAAACCTGAAATGTCATCAACTATCAGATTCTCAGCAGTACCTCTTTTGCTTTCTTGATCTGATAATTTTGATTTGCATGATTTTCTAAAGCAGAGGGTAGGTTCTTTTACAATGTACAATATTCAGGATCATATTGTATTTTATTAAATTCTGACCTTTTCTTATACAGCTAGTTCAAGGTCTGTCATTGTGCAGGTTTGCAGAACAGAGGAAGAATGCTGTAGGAGGATTGTGCTTTATTAGATGACCTGCTCAAAGAGAATTACAACACCACACTTAAATGTCCGTAATCTTGAGAGGGAACTGATAAGATAGGTCAGTGGAGAAACCTATCCACGTTGTTGAAATGAAAGGTTTAGAGTGATTATTTTTGGGTGCACCAAGCACTTCCATACAGCTTGGTCTAGGCTACTCCAAACCAAAACTTCTCCACTTGTACAAATTCATGGATGGTTTCTACAACCGAGCTCATTATTTGTTGAACACAGATGCAACAGCTTGGACAATTTGCAGAGCAAGTTGATAGCAACAGTTAGTTTAAACCAGCATTCTTTCAATTTCTTATGCTTTGATAATATCTAAACAACATCACATATAATGAGTTAAAATGTCTATGTAGTAAAATGTGGAATGTACTGGTTTTCTCAGTCTTTATTATCTCATGGAGAATTATGAAAAGATATAAGTGAGAGTCATCTGGATACAAGGCTTTGCATCTCTTCTCAAAAATGTTGCTGAAAGCACTTTTTTTTTTTTGAAGAATATAAGAAAAAGCAGGAATATACACATTACTGAATTAAAATGATAAAGTGATGATGATTTGGCTCATTTAAATGGTTAAATCCCAAATAGATTATTTGTGAACACTTCCTAATAAAAACAAAAGCTAATAATGGGATTTGCACACCAGCTTAAACCTAACAAACCAAATCACTAGGAACAGCTGTCTTATAGCCTGAAGACCTGTAATTAGGACTCTTCTTGGGGATATCAGAGACCCAGATTTAAATTCCTTTCCTGAGTAATTACAAAAAAGTATTTGTAATGCAGTTTCTATTTCCACTAAAGGATCCACAAAAGTGTGCAAGTTTGGGGTCTACAGCTGTACACTTTTTTAGTAACTAAGGCAAGTTATGCACATAATTGTGAAAACTGTAGGCTTGAAGGTAAATATATGCTGCGGTGATGCAGAAGGACAAACAGCCTTTAATTTTTATACAAAGAGCCAGAAATGTAGAAAACAGAAATTTTCTATCAGAAAAGATCTGGTTGAGATACTGTAAAAATAAGGATGAATAATATCAGCCACATACTAGCTACGAACATACAGCTAAACAATTAAGAAAAAGTGGTTTCCCCTGCAGTACAGGATGTCTTTGGTATAAAAGAGGCAAGGAAAAAAAAATGTTGCTAAATCTCTGGCAAATTAGTAGAAAAGTTAAAAAGCATTATTTCTTAAGAGTTAACTAGTTGTTTACTGCATGTTGGCATCTCTGAAGATTGCTGTAATAACCTGCTTATTATTTGCTTTTCAAAAGAACTATATTTTCACCTTATAGATAGAAAAATGTAAATTCATTTTTCATTGGTATTTATTCTTTTTGTGAAAAATGTAGCAAGTACTGTCTAATAATAACTATGCTTCTGATAATCACTACTTCAAGCAATTAAACATGGATGTAATTAACATTAAATGATAAATGGGAAGTCAACCTGCTAGGAAAAAAAAAAGCCTTCTTTTTGAAACTAACAAATATTCAGGGAATAAAATTAGGTCATGATATAGAGCCATAGGTGTCTCATAATTGTGTTCTATGTTAACTTAGATGTGAATAGCTTTGTAAAGGAGAATAACACTAAGCAGTGACAGCAGAAACTAGAGACAGCTTTAAAATGACACATCTTATATGATAAGTTTTCTATCTTTTTTGTTTTTATTACTTTGATGAAGAACCTGAAGGACCGTAGACCATATCTTCACTATAATTTTGGAATTTAAAATTTGCCTTTATCAAGTCTCATTTAATAAATTCAAGATTGATTAGGAAATGGGAGGAAGGTGACTACTAAAAGAATCACTTCTCCCTTATCTCTCAAGGCTTTGGACAACTTTCCATTTTCCACAGTTTTAAGCAACCTCTTAATTTTCCTTTGTCACTCTTTTCCTCTTGAAAGGTCCTAACCTGACCACCATAATATTTGACAATCTCAAAACTATTTATACAGAAACATTATCTGAGACGATTATTGGTTCTTCTTGCTAAATATTTAAACAAAGTTATTCTGTGCAGCTTTACAAATCACCATGGCATTTTATTTCTTCTGCTACCTTTATTCTTCAGACTTTCATTAAGTTTGTGTTCACATTTTAGCTGTATTCTCAGTATTAATGTGTATTTCTGTCTTCTAACACATAAGTTGAATTACTTGGGACTAACTCTTTAGATGTTAATTAACCACCTGTCTTGATGACAACACGGTTATCAGTTCCTTATTTGCCTGTGGATCCATCATACTATCTTCTTCTATTATTTTCTTCATATGTGGTTGGTTAGTTAGTTAGTTTGTTTTTTATTTTATTTTGTAAGGTTTGTCCTCTAGGAAAAATACAGATTAATATGTATAAAGCCAATCTGCCATTACCAGAAAACCCATAACATAACAGTACTGTGATCATAAAAAAGCAGTAAAGCCTATAAGACTATCCCTCACACAACTGAGTATATTTGTAAGGGAAAAGTAAAAAAAAAAAAATAAAGAGAAAGCTACCATGTCTATAAAGATTATCTGGAGTGTCATTGGAAAATTTTTAATTATAGTAAGTGTAAGTACAGCACAAGCCACTTGATGGATCACTGGTGATATGAAAGAAGGAATGACAATTATTTGTACTATGTACAAACATAAGAAAAAAGCTTAATTGAATATTTCACATGAACATTCAGAGAAGTGTATTTGCAAATGTGAACAGAATGAAAGTAAGAGTTGACAGCCTTTCAAATATCAATGACTAATACAAATTCTTTTGTATATTTCTTGGAACTTTCTTGGTCTATGAGGAAAAATGATCCATTGGAATAAAAGGAAAACATTCTGTAAACAGGTACACCCAAGGATGGACAAAGAAATGATAGACTGAAATTACCTTGTTGGTACATGCCTCAAGAATTTAATAAGAATTATGTTAAACACAGAAGTACCTCTTGGTGCGATAGCAACATAAAGGAGATATGCATTCTTGAACAAAATTATTAACTGTCCAAATATGTAAGCAAAAAACAAATATCATTCTACTCTTGCCACTGCACTGAATTAATGCACTTTGGCAAATTTTTATTCTCTTTGCATGTAATTTGTTATTTTCAGTTTGAATCATGAGACTGAGATATTACTAAGATTTTATATTCAAGTCTATTATTCCCATTTTTCCATTTGGTTTCCCTTTCCAGTTATTATGCATGTCTGTCAAATTAGTGAAAGAAGGTATTTAGAATCTAATATAACATCAAAAATTGTTTTTTTTTTTTAATACACTTTTATTGTTTTTATTTCTGCTTGGTTCTTGTTCTCATTTCCTGCAAAATAATGAATTCATACCAATTATTTTTATATTTCCCTGATACTTTCTAAAATGCCTAAGCATAAGAATATTAATGTCATGCAGTTTACCCACTATTACAATGTAATGAACCCACTTACAGTCTTCTCAAAAGCCAGTGATGTTACAATTTGTGACAGTAATTTTGTTAGTCATCAACCACTAAGGTAATCTTAGCATTTCAGTGTGATACGGTGGACAACAGACAACTGAGGAGTAATTTCTGGATCTAACTTATTTTTACAGATATTATTGAGCTGTCCAGAACTTAAAAGAATATTTATGTGATCAGCAATGAAGGAATTTTCAGTGCTTATTCCCAGAATCTGTTTTAATGACAGACTTCAAAGATTGTTTATGTAGCCTGGAATAACTGCTAGGAGAGGACAGTGTTTTTCCTGTCAAAGTATGTGCATTTAAACACTAATAGTTCCACAAAGACTCATAGCACAAGAATTCAGAAAGTATGTACAGTGGACTTCGCATGTCACTAAGAAATTCAGTCATCCTTTAGGAGCACCGTGGTTTAAGAGACCTAATTTCTTTTTTTTTTTTCTGTTTTCCTAAATGTTATGTCATCTTGAAATGTCTAGTAATAGTAGTAATAAGTAACGGCAGTTGAACATTTGAAGAAATTATTATTTAACAGACTGGATTTGTTCATGTTTAGAACGGAAATTGATAATCTTAATTAGGTGATACACTTCAAAATAATTTGAAGACAATATGCCTACTTTCAGTCTCCAGCAATATTTGGATGTAACATAGATTAATGCTTGATACATATTCTCATAAGTTTTGAAAGAGACATTCAGCTCTAAAAAAACCCAAACAAATTAAACAAAACTCCCAAAAGTTCCCCTCTGCCACCCTTAAAAAAAAAAAAAAAGAAAAAAATTTTTTTTCAAGAAAAAATAGCACAGTTAATTTTGGTGAGGAATAGGACTACATGTTTTCAAGTTAACAAATCATGTTATTTGTTCAACTACAGAATTAGTAACCAGCTGACTTTTGTTAAGCTTTGAATACAAGAGGTCACTGAAAGTATTATGCTAACTACACATAACAGCTTGAGGCATGGAAAAGTAAGAGTTTTAAAGACATGCTTGGGAAAGTGGTAAAACTGAAAGTTGAAAACTTAGCATCTCAATTGCCATTTCTTCATTATGAAAAGAAACTGTTTTCTTGGCTGCTTATAAAGTGATAAAAGATAAAACTGGATTTCAACACACAAAATAATTCAGCATGACTCTATGTCCTCTCTTGTGCCAGCATTCTACCCTATGAATGAGCTGCATCTTAATGTTCAAGCAGTACTGTTTGACCTATGCTCTTAGCCTGTCATTTTCAGTTGTACACAGTAGTCATGGTTTAAGAAATTGTTATAAATCTTTGCATTCCAGGAAACACATTAAAAACGATCTAATGAATGTTCGATACATTTTGGCATTAAAGTCAGTAGACTATTAATGTCTCAGCTCTAGAAATGGTGTCAGGCCCTTCACAGTACCTTGTCCAATGCTTCTAAGCATCTTTCATTGTAAAGTTCAGTATTTTATTCAGAAATGGATCCTATTCTCTGTTGCAAGTTGATGTCAGTGTCAACATTTTTATCTGGGGTTGTTATTTCAGTCCTGACACAGATTTTACCTTTTTCTTCCTCTTAACCTTGATTTTAGGCATTTTAAGGAGCCTTGGACAATTTAAATTGCTCCCAATCCTGAGAGTTGCACATTAAAAAGCACAAGATGGTTTCATCAGTTGGTTTCAACTAATATTAGAATGCTTAAAATGCCCTATTAAAAATATCAACTATTAACACGAATATTCCTGTGCCACTCACAATATGATTTTTTTCAATCTTAAGATAATGGTTTCTTAGTCTCTGTAAGTGAAGTGAACTTCACAGAACATGGTTTTGTCATTGTTTTCATAAAGTTTTCTATCCTGTTTTATAACATGTTTTTAGGATGTGTTGCTGACCAATAATAATATTTTAAATGATTTTATACCAACATACAACAGCGATGTCAGTGCTGTAAAGATTATAACTTTTCTTTACATTCTGTTTCTCAAAAAGTACATGGCAGCATATGTGTTGGATTAATTATTCAATACAATGCAACCAGCAGATACTTTCATACCTGTCAGGTACTATGACTCTGGGGTAGATTGCGGAGGTATTTATGGACTATAGCATATGCAGGGATTTTAAAATCGTTTATAGTTTTAGGTTTTTTTGTTAACTTAGGCTTTTTTTGAGACTTCAAATTTACCTCCGATCTTTTTTTCATGGAAACACATGTTAGAATTTAGTAAAAACGATCGCATGCAAAATAAAGTGCCCAAGCATAGTCTACTGTGGCAAGGAGTCATAACTGTTAAATCAAAGCCAGCTTTCAGCAGAATCTTCAAATGTCTTCTACTTCAAAAACAAATTAAATTTCCTTACCCAGGCTGTTTTATTTCTAGAGCTGTTCAAAAAGTGCTTGCAAGATTTTACTTTTTTTTTTTTTTATAATGGAAAACCATGTATTTTTCCATTATAAAAAAATATATGTTTTTTTCTTGCTTTAGAGACAGAAGAACTCTGTAGCTTTGTTGATGTGTCTTCCAAAAAAAATTCCTCTCCAGGCAAAAAAATATCACAGAAAACAATAAGTTAAAAATTTCAGAAGTTACAGCAAATGAAAATAGATAATTTCAATTCATAACTGTTATACAGACAACTGTAATGATCGCTGCCATGTCTATACATTTGAGTTTCTGAACAGCACAATGAGAAAAATTATGAAATGGAATTTTTGTAACATGTTTCAAATAGTGCAGATGCAGTGTATTACAGACTTTTTAAAAGTACTTTTTCATATAGAATAATTCTACTTTTTTTATAATGCTTGAATGTATGTAGGCGTCTCATTTGAGCTCTTGTCTGACAGAAACAGTCAGAATAGAAGAGGGACCAGAAATAGCTGGAGGGTAGCCAATAGGGAGAAGGAAAAAAGTATGCAATTTCATAAAATGTCATATAAAGACAGAGATGGCTAGACAGAAAAGATTATGCAGGCACAAAAGTATCCATTACTAAGAAATATTTCCACTTTGCTGTATTTCTTATTTTCCCCTCATACATTTTTCTTGCCACCCCTCACTCAGCTTCCATGTCTATTGCTGTATTCTCTTCTGCTATGTCACATTCATATTTTTCCATTACTTTATCTTTCTGTCTCTCCTTCTCTCTTATGTTCTCCTGAACTCATCAAATACTTCATCCTTCTAGCTGAGTTTTCAACAGACACTCTTTTCACTCTCAAGTTTACCTCAGAATCTACTACCGCTCTAGTCCACACCTTTGCTATGAAACTATGTTGGTTCGTGTTCTTGCAAAAGAACTGTATTCCATTTGCCTTCTGGAGTTCTAGACGTTGGATACAGGAAACAGTGAAATCAAATAGCTTTGGACTCCACCTTTTAACCTGGGCTTCTTATTTCTGTGTTTTCTTGACTATGTGATGCTGTCTTGCTAAAAGTAGGATACTTACAATGTACAACAATCTGAACACCAGTAATTAAATATTTACCTCATATAAAGTAGGGAATACTGGTGGACACCAAGTTGAACATGAGCCAACAATATGCCCTTGCAATAAAAAGACTAAGGTTTTCCTGGGCTGCATTAGGAGTAGAGTTTCCAGCAGGTCAGCTGGAAGGAAGGTGATCCTTCCCTTATGTTCCACAGTAGTGAGACACATTTGGAGTGCTGGGTCTAGTTCTGGGCTCTTTTTTACAAGAAGAGGTTCTTCTTTACAATAAGGTGGGAGGAGAGACATCCTGGGCAGCTGACCAAACTCACCAAGGGGACATTTAATGACATCAAATGTTACAAATGGTATATAAGTTGGGTTAGTTGGCTGGGAGGAACTATCACTCCTTTGGAATTGGCTGGACATTGGTCAGTCAGTGGTGAGTGGTGGTATAATTTTTTTCTTTTTTCTTTTCCCATTATGTATTATTATTAGTAGTAGTAGTATTTTCATTACACATCATTATTATTCTTGTTGTAAGTAGTATTAATATTATCATCAGCACTATTTTATTTCTTATTAATAAACTGTTCTTATCTCAACCCACAAATTCTCTTAACTTTTCCTCCAATTCTCTCCCCCATCCCACCGGGGGAGGGGAGAGGTGAGCAAGGGAGTGAGTTGTGGTGCTTAGATGCAGACTGGTGCTAAACTACAACATATTGAAAGTGCAAAGATAGGCTGTTCCTCCTGACTACTATATGGGTATGCATGTATTTATTTACATATTTATTTCAAGGTTTCTGTTTTGATATTCATTGTGTGCATTAATGGGATGGGGTCCTGCTCTTTGAGAACAGTTTTTCTCCCGTGACCCTTCTCCCATAGGTCACATTTTTTATACTTGTCAGACAATGCAGGTCACAGATATCAGAAATTTTTACTAGTGAGGCACTAACTTTCCTCAGAAATGCATGTAGAACCAATCTCTTGCTCTGCAGGTGAGAGCATGAGGGACTGAGCTATCTACACTATTGGGCCATTCAAGGAGTTACTTGCTGAGGAATTCTTGGACAGACCAAACATCTTGGAAAAAAAAGTTCTAATAGACCATCTTGACAGTAACAAACTTGTTGATAGAGATTTTATCAGAAATTTTTTGACAGGTTTTAATTCCTATAGACATTGGAATTATGTCATTGGTATTGATAGGGGGTTTTATAGCTCGGGTGGAACAGAAGAGGTGAGTTTAGATCCGAGAGAGACCAAGTAAATTAAAAACCAAAAAGTACTTCAGAAATGTAATTCATATTAGTCATGAATAAAGATAATGAATTTTAAATAATAATTAGTACTCCATTAATGACTATAAAAGTCAAATAATTTATATAAATTTTATGTAAAGAGAAGTATCTTAACACTGAGAATTTTAAATTGGTGTAAAAACAGTGTAAAGATGCTAATAAGAAACAATAACTGCATAATCTATTAAGGATTCTTTTTCCAGACTTCAGATCATAAGAGCAAGATCATTGCAGCCTCAGTGGTGAACATGAACATCAACATTAACAAGTGTATTATTAACTAGTTGCTATTACAAGTGCACCACATAGGTCGCCTTAACGTATCAAGTAGATTGTTCTAAGATTTGGTCTATTTTTTAAATATAATTAGACTACTGTAAATAGTTTTTTCCTAGTTTTAATTTAGTAATCTGAATCTGACATTCTTTTATGAGCAGGTCTTAATCTGAGGGTGAAAAATTTTCTCCTTCTCTAGCTTTTCACCTGGGATAAGCTGGGACAATGAACAATTTCCCTTCATTTTTCATCCCTTGACATGGCTCGTTGTAATTTATCAAACATTCTAAGTCTGCTGAAAGGCCTTTGAGCGTGTTTTGTTTATTTAGTATTATTGCATTGCATCTAGCATTCTCTGCATCCATTTCCTGTTTTTTCTGTAGAGTATGATTAGTCTTCTGTGAGGCTGACCTTGGCTGACTGCCAGGTGCCCACCAAGTCATTCTGTCACTCCCCTTCCTCAACAGAACAGGGGGAGAAAATATGATGAAAAGCATGTGTATTTAGATAAGGACAGGGAGATCACTTTACAATCATCATCATGGGCAACATAGACCTGACTTAAGGAAATTAATTTACTATCAATTAATACCAGAGTAAGATAGTGAGAAATAGAAACAAAACTAAAATCACCTCCCCCCCACCCCCTCCTTCTTCCCAGGATCAGCTTCATTCCTGATTCTTCTGCATCCTCCCCCCAAGCAGAGCAGTGGGTTATGGAATGCAGGGTGTGGTCAGGTCATAACAATTCATCCCTAGCACTCCTTCCTCCTCATGCTCTTCCCCTGCTCCAGTGCAGGGTCCCACCCATGGGACACTTTCCTTTATGAAATTCTCCATCACAGGTTCTTCTCGTAGACTACAGTTCTTCACAAATTGCTTGAGCATGGGTCCTTTCCATGGCGTGCAGTGTTTCAGGAATGCAATGGTCCAGCATGAGTACCCCATGGGGTCACAGGTCCTGCCAGGAGCCTGGTCCAGCACAGCCTCTCCACAGGGCACATTCACCTGCTCCAGTGTGGGGTCTTCCACTAGCTGCAGGGTGAATATCTGCTCCACTATGGTCCTCCATGGGCCGCAGAGGGATAACTTGGGTCACTGTGGTCTTCACCAAGAGCTGCAGGGGAATCTTTGCTCTGGTGCCTTAAGTATGTTCTCCCTCACCTTCTTCACTGATGTTGTTTCTCTCACTCCTCTCTGCCAGATGCTGTTGCACAACAGTTCTTTCTTCATCTTAAATATGTTATCACAGTGGTCCTGCTACCAGCTGGCTTGGTCTTGGCCAGCTACGGGTCCATCTTGGAGCATGCTGGAACTGATTGTGTGTGGGACAGTTTCCGGTGTCTTCTCACAGAAGTCACCATTGCAGCCCCCTGCTATCAAAACATTCTCACATAAACCCAGTACATCATCTTACTCAGGACAGCATGTAGTATAATGTTTTGATCTATAATAAGAACTCAGAGGTATTGTTAGAAGATTTCAACAGCAATATTAGTAAATATAGTATGGTTCTTGTTGATTATTCCCTATAGAATAAGGCTTGATAAAACATATTTGTTACCTTTGTGATATAATGCCATACCTTACACAAAAACCAGCAAAAGTGATGGTGAGAGGTGAATTGATGCAAGATTTATACTGGATAAATGAACAATACATGTAAGATTCGTATATTGAATGTAGCTGCTGTTTGTTTGTGGTGCTTATTTCTCTGAATTTTTGACTAACACGGAAATGAGCTACTCTGGTTAACACAATGTTAAGAACATTCTCAACTGTAGCTTAAACAGTTCTGGGAGGATAAATAGTACCTGGAAGATGTCCAAATTCAGAGCAGTAGCTGGTAATTTTCTTACTTATAATTGAAGGTATGTGAATTATAAAAGGGAAAAATGTTTGCAAACATAACTTTTAATTTTATAATGAATTTTGCTCTCTATGCATACTCTATTACTTGCCATATGTGAAAAGTAACAGTTGACTAGAAAGCTGGTTTTTTTGCCCCATTATTTCTGAAATAAAATTCTCAAGTGCAGTACCCTCTATATGCAAGACAAATAGATCTTTTTTTCTGGGTTTGTGTAGAGCACAGTGAAAAGCTATAATGAGAGCAAGCAAAAATAAATACAATAAAATTTTTTAAAAATCCTTTTTTACTTGGATGCAGTGACCACAAATTCTGTAGTTGAATTTTTCCAAATGGATTTTGAAAGTAAGTCTACAAATACTATTTTTTATTGTGTGTATAAGATGTAGTGCAATTTGGTTATGGTTTTACTTGCAGTCTCTGATAGGTTAATAAAAGTTAAAACAATAAATTATTTGTGATAAATCAATCTGGATTTTACAACATTAATAGCTTATGAATATTCAAATAATAGTGTCCATAATCTGAGGTATTTTGGGTGTGTGTGTGTGTGTGTGTGATTTTTCTGAGTTATATTAGTATATTTTCTTTTTTTTTCTTTAATTATTTTTTTTTTTAGAAAATATCTATATTTTATTTCAAAGAACAAAAATATCATTTGCAAGTAATTCACACACCTTGGGGTAATAAATTAGTGACCACATTTAATCTGGTGGGGTTTTTTTAATTATCTTTCTGAAATATAATTATTTTGTGCTTAAATGTATTTTCAGGCATTTAAGTACTCTGATATTTCAAAAAGATTTATACTTTGTAAATATATTTGCTTAACACTAAGTCTTTGACCCTACGTAAATTTGTTAATATTGTTTAATTATGTTTATATTTTGAAAGAGTCAATTATGTGATGTGATGAAAGGGTAGCAAACTGTCTCCAGCTTACAGCCTTTAGAATTTTAATAACCTGGTCTTTTGCCAGTCCTTATTAAGTACTGAAGAATACTGACAAGAAAAGGTGGTAATACTTCAGAGGAGTGTTAAATTCATAGTTTTCTCATTTCTTATAAATGGCTTGTTTATAATATATCCTGTTCATGTTTCAAGAACTGAGAGTAGGTAGACAGGTAATTTTTGGACTCCAGGACACATAATAAAGGTGTGAATACCAAGCAGCAATTGGATCTACTTTGAAACTAGCTTTACCAGTCAACTTAGTGTTCTTCATGCTTCATTGGCATTTAGCAAGATCAGACTGTCAAAATATTGTGTGTGATATGGTAACTCAGACTCCTGGTGTGCTGAGTTTTCACAGTGGTGAATACATCGCTTTCAAAAAATAATGTTACATATATCAGAGATTCTTTCTTTGCTTGTTCATGAGAGTAGGGATTTCTGTAATAGCCAAGGATTTTTAAAAAATATTAGGAATATAAAAGGAAAAGAGAAACAGATGTTTACAAAGTAGAAAGCTAGACAATTATCAGATATGCTACCATTAGTATAGTTCCACTGATTTTATTTGGAAAATTTTTAATTTTTTGCCACTAAGCATCTGAAGCACCTAAGTTGCTCCTATAAGCACTTTCTTAATTATATATGTACAAATTGTTTGCATAACCTTAAACTCAACTTAAGGGCAGAACAGTGGAACAGGTTAGTTGCCTGGTTTTCTGGTTTCAGTGTGGGGTTTTTTGTTGTTTGGTTTTGTTTTGTTGTGTTTTGGGTTTTTTTTTAATAAAGATATTTCAAATTTTTTAGTTATCTGAAATTCATAATCTCTTTTGCCTTAATATTCATTCAGAATTATCTCATCATTTTGAAACATTCCTGTTCTCTAAATGCTGCTTCTAATTATTCAGTCAATGGGTGCAGACTTTGGAATTAAGCTTGAGAAAACCTGAGGATTAGGTCTGAGGATGTCATCTGTTGTATTTATTTTGTAAATTAAAATATCCTTTACTCTGTATTAAAACTGCCATCTTTCCTTGCTTAAGGAAGGCAAATGTTCTTCATTCATTTTTCATAAAAGTATATCTTCATTGGAGTGAAACGATAAGTTGATCTAAGCATGTATTGTGGCCTAGGTACCAGATGAGGAAGACGACAAATATTCTTGTGTGAGAAGAAGGAAGGACCAAACTAGCTATGGTAAGAGATTTTAAATTATTATAATATAGATTACATAACATGTTGGTATTCTTTTATGAATAGCTCAGACAATTATAAAACAGGTAAGGAGAGGTTCATAGAGAAAGCAATGTTTTCTAAGGTCAGAAGATATAATCAGAGGAAGAAGAAAAATTAAATATAATTTAACTACCCAACAAGTTTGATACGTGTTTACTTACTCAAAAGTATCTCTATTAACAACAGTTTTAGTTTAATAAAAGATACAACATATCTCAAGTCTTGCTAACTTCAAATATTTAATTTGCCATCTAGGGACTTGCAGGCTTTTACATACCTGAAATAGGATACATTTTTACTCAGCCGCAATTGCCAGTGAAGTGTAAATACTCACTATTGTGAAGGAAAAAATAGTGCAACAATTTTGTGTTTTTCCTACCTAATAAATGAACCTAATGTGATTTTCAAGCTAAATAATATGTGCATAGGCTATTTCATTAACACTGCAAAAATACCAAAATACATAGGTTTTACTACTGTTCACTATAGCTTGCAATTGTAGTGTTTTTCCCCTGTTGCTGGAGCTGGTTTAATTTTTAGCTCAGAAACACCTCAGATAGTTTTGCTAAATCTTTCAAAATAAATTTCATTTTTAAATTTCATAAAGGATCACAAGGAGTCAGATAAAAGGATGATCAAGAAAAAATTATGGACACAATACATGACAATTATTTAAAAAATAAAATTTCAGAAACTCATTACTATGTGGTGTGTCTGTGGGAGAGAGAGAAAAGATTGAATTGAAATGAGAAAGGAGAAGATTAAAATTTCCTAGCTATTTTGACCATAATTCCTTAAAGCTTCAGGACAAGGAGCTGCGGTGAAAAGATATTAAGGTCATGAGCATAGGTATGTCCTCAGAAAAGAATTCTAGGACAGTTGCTACATATTTGTCTGATGTTGTGTAATTTTTACCAATGAAGTATTACAAGCGATCACTAGTGTAAGTGAAAAAGCCAGTGAGAACCTTATATTCATCTGTCTCCGTCTGCTTTGAGAAGATTTCTACCAGAAATACCATCATGTGCCAGATTTCATACGGTAATTATAAGTTGCAAGTCAGGAGGCTGAATCAGCAAAAGGGGTTCTTTGTGCAATTTTCATACTTTTTTGTGGATGACAAAATACACTCTGCCGTAACTACCTTTAATAAAGACAGGTCATATTTTTCTGAAATGAATGACCTTTTCCCTTGGCAGATGCAAACGCTGGTTTCATCCCTGGATATTACATTCAAAATCCTGTCAGGGGAACAAACAATAAGGTCTTATGTAAAGCCAATAAATTCTTAGTATAATTGAAATCTTAAGAGTCTAATTAAGGCATAATTAGTACAGATTAAATTATTACAGAAAAAGAATGAAAACCAGGAAATTAAAAGTACCACTGTTACAGAAAAAGTCTCAGTAATGATGCAGTTAAAATTTTGTGCACACACATCCAGTTTCTACTTCTTTTGTCACTGTTCTGCTGCCCACTGGGATCTTAAAGTTGATGGTTTCTGTCTGCTGGGGTGGAGCAGGGCAATTCATCAAAATCCTACATACTCCTTAAAAGGAGCTTAATACTGATAGATTCTTCCTTCTCATTACAGAAAAACATTCAGTGTAATTTTTGCATTCTTACTAAAATCCTCTGCATCTTTTTCTTCATTCGATCACCACTTATGGAGCATTTTATGTATGCGAAATTCTTTTTCTTTGCTATCAGTGTTACCACTTAAAACACCTTTGTCCAGCTCCAGGTCTTATTTTTTTTAACTGACCATGGGCAAGTTGTTTATAGACATGGGACCTGCAGTCCTAGGCCTGTGACTTGTCCCTTATGACAGGCTGGCGATCCTCTGGGCCACATCCTATGTCCACTTCTCAGGACCTCTGCTGTTATACCAGGTCTCTATGTCGCTGTGCTGCATCATCATGTTAGTTGTAACTAATTCACTCTCCACAGCATAACAATTATTACTACTATCTATATAAAAACCGCAGTGGAACTGTACAAAATAATACAAGTTAGGCATAGCCTATCGTGATTATAATTACAACATTAGTTATAATTAGAAAAATTACTGTTATAGTCAAACGAAGTTAAAGTAAATTGCTGGAAGTTCAAGACAATATCAGGCAAAGCAAACCTGATGAGTCTTCATCCTGAGATCTTGCAAACTCATTGTAAAGCCTGTGGACTCTTACAAGTAATGGCAATACTATACTTTCATTTAGAGGGTGTTCTTATTTGTTTCAGGTTGTACAAGATTTTTGTCTGTGTTTCGTAAGTAAAGATGATTATGAATACAGTGAGTGTGGGGGTTTTTTACAATGAGAAGCGGTCTGTTTCTTGACTAAACCTCCCTTTCTCTGTTTCAGAGCAGTTCATAATGTGAGTCTCCTTTCTTGTCTGCCCAGAAGTATTGTCGATGACAGGTGCAGTTGCAGTTTAAGCAATTTCTTCAGGCTTGGTTTGTTGAACAGATTGCTCTTAAATGAAGGAATAGTTTATTTTTGAAATCAGTTGGTTCAGTGACTTTTTAAGTTTTGAGAAAATGTGATTTCAGTGTATCTGAGAAAATTTCTGTTAGCCTTTTTGCCATGCACAAGCCAATGCTTTACGGATCAGGACACTGGAGTACTAAACTTTTGTCTTCAGTTCTTTAAAATGGTTCTAAAATATTGCAAAGCTGAGAATTATGTTTAGAAATTTTGTATTTTTATAATACATGATAATAATGGGCTTCCGTATGCATAGATTGAAGAAATCATACTTTGCAGAGAGCTGGTGATATTTTCTGTGAGTTTTAAAGTCAGAAACTCCATCTTTCTTCAAGATCTGATGTATCCATACTTTCAATTAGAAAAATAGGTACTTTGTGAACATCACAGGTATGAGGTATTACACACAAGCCTTTAAATATACTACTGCATATTCAATTTCCTTGTTACCAAAGCTTTTACATACCTAATCATGCAAATCCAAGAGAACCCAGTATATGAAGTCCTACACTTGCAAAATAAATTCTGCTAAGAATGGAAACACATGATTTGACATATTCCTCCAATTCAAAAATGCACTAAAATCTACCGTTCTTTTTTTCCTTCTTCAGGCATATTTAAGAGGTTATTAAACCTAAAATATATATTTTAAGAACAACCATACTCATTTGAATTCATTTTACTACCAAATAAGACACTGTATTTCCAGAAGAGAATAATACTAGTCCAAATTTACTTGGGGAACAGAAATAGTATTCTGCTCTTTTTCTGTTATTGATGTTTCAGCAGAGAATGAGAAAAGGTAAATGCAGCAAAATTTAGTAGAAAATTTGAGTGACAATTGACAGTCTCATGCTATATCAAATATATAGAAGGGAGCTTTCTGCAGTAACCCATAATGCTAACAGCAAACTAAGTCATTAAAAATATATTGAAGAGATATTTTACTTTCCAAGAGGTTTTGAAGCAAAGTACTACATCTGTTGCCATTCTTAGGCTCACTAAGCTAGCAGAAGTTTCTAACTATCATAACTTTAGATACATTACCTTCATTATATATAAAATGTAACATTTTATAGTACTATATACGAGTCATACTGCAGTATATTGAAATCTGGGGAGCCCTATGGCAAAAATAGTAGTTCTTCAGTTTATATTCATCTCAAAAAATAAGATTCCTATCTGAGGGAGGAAACTCACCCTTAAACTCATAGACACCTATGCCCAAGTTCGATTTTTTTCATGTCATATTTCATTCCAACCTGCTCTAAAACCTAGAGACACTTCTGAACTACAAGTGCTATTTTTTAGAAAAAATTCAAGGTTTCACTATTCTAAGTTTTGTATTTGAAATATCTGTTTAAAAAAGTGAAATGAAAATTTCCAGCTTTAAAGTATTGTTTCTCATTCATCCTGAAACTACACCAGGACTCAATTTAGTTATAGATAAGAAGGCAGTAAACTCCTGAATTTCCATGAGAAAAAAATTTATTTCAACAAAATGTATGTAGTTTATAAGGTGGTTTATAATGGAAGAAGACTTGTTTGCATGTGGTCTGTTAAAAATGGGAGAAAGGCAAGTTTATGATCGCACTCATGTATGTATAATACATTTAAGTAGAATTCTACAAACTTGTATAGGATTTAGCTGGATTTTTAAAATTAAAAAACCTTACGGAATTCAATGATTAATTCTGAAAATTAAAAGTGCTGGGTTTTTCTTCTTGACTGCAATAAAAATTGCATCTTTGTATCTCACACAGCTTCTTCATGACCATTCCCATGACTTTCAGATCTTAGTCTACAGTACAAAGATAATGATTTTTATGTGTATAAAGAAATATTACTAAAAATAGTCAATCCCTACTACCACTTTCCAGTTCAGCCCAAGTTACTGAAATAGTGCACATGCCTCATTACCAAACATTTTGGTATATATGCCCTTAGCAACCTCAAGATCTATGAAAGGATTGCCATTTACTGGAAAGAATGAAGTTCAACGTAAAGCTTTCATTTTGCCTGGACTGATTTCGGTGTAATTAGCTGAAGTTGGCTGCTTTTTTTTTGGCACTTGGGACACATCTGGGAACTTGTCAATGACATGTAAGGAGAAAAAATGTTGGCTGGGTTGCTATACAATTTTGTCAACTTCATACTTTTTGCACAAATAGTAAGTATTGACACTAAATCTAATTCCATGAATTTGTCAAATGCATGAGTGATTCTGATGGTTAATGAACTTAAGTAATATGACAGAGATGGATAATTAGTAAATTAGTCTTTAAAATCTTATTGTGGGGAATGTTTCCAGACTTTCATGCTGTCCTTTTCTGCACTCACCATCTCTTCTGCAAAGTTACACTGCAACAGGTTGATAATAGTGAGCTCTATATTTTTTGTGTAATAATGTTTAACTTTATGTGCTTTAATTTGATTAAATTTTCAAAGTTTATTTCAAGCCAATGAAAGAAGCCTATTGCTTCTGTGATGTACTTATCATTAGCATAGTTTCATAGATGGCCATTAAACCAAGATTTAACAATGAAATCTAAGAATTTAGGTGACTAATAGATCCAAGTCCAGAAAAGTAAGAAAATATCTAAAATAGACATGGCGGAATTTATATTTCTGTCATCTAAATGATAACTTTGAAAAACACTTTTCAGCTATATGAATGTTTATACTTCATCTCATATTCAGAGCTCCCTTGACAAATCAGTCATAGAGTGGTTTCAGGTGGAAGGGAACTTAAAAGGTCGTGTAGTTCACCCTCCCTGCAATCAGCAAGGACATCTTCCACTAGATCAGGCTGCACAAAGGCTAATCGAATTTGACCATGAATTTTTCCAGGGATGAGGTCTCTACCACCTCTCTGGGCAACCTGTTCCAGTGTCTCACCACCCTCACTGTAAGAAAATTTATTCCTTATATCTAATCTAAATCTACCCTCTTTTAGTTTAAAACCATTACCCCTTTGTCCTGTTGCAACATACCCTGCTAAAAAGTCTGTCCCCATCTTTCTTACAATCCCGCTTAAGTACTGAAAAACTGTAATAACGTGTCTCTGGAGCCTCCTCTTATCCAGGCTGAACTGTCTCAACATTTCCTCAAAGGAGAGGTGTTCTAAACCTCTGTTTATCTTTGCAGCCTTCCTCTGGACCCGCTGCCACAGGTCCATGTTTGTCTTGTACTTTTTTAAAAAAACAGTTATGAAATTTTGTGCAACCTGACTATCATTCCAGTCAGAAGACAGTTGGCTCAGGTTAAGCTGATCAGAGCACACCATTGTGTGACAAGTGTTTTTTTCACAGGAGTTTCCTCCAGGACATAATCTCCCAAGTCTTCTAAAAACAAAACTGACTTTTGCCAGGCTTTTTGCAAAATGTAAGAAACATATTTGCTTCCTTCTAAAACAACAGCTAAGAAAGGAACACCCTCCTTTTATATAATGCTAGCAATAGTATTTTTCTTTCGCTCAGTTTCAGTTCCTTCCTGCTTCTCAGGGAGTTCAAATCCACAGCTTCCACCTCCCCGGAGATTATTCCAGACTCAGTGTTACAGAGAGTTTTGAAACGGAGAGATATTCTCTGTTCCTGATAAAATTGTGCTGTGGGGAATAAAAATAAATTGAGAATTGTTGGAAAAGAAGAGAGCACACAGGCAGTGGCCAGATAAAGCTATTTTTGTGAGACCATATCTAGGATATAGCCCCAGACCTTTTTATTCAAAAATGTTTAATACAAATACAGAAACATCATGTGAAGAACTGTAATTGGAAATATCCCTCTAGGTTTTGCATCTCAACCAGCACACCAGTTCTAAGTTCATATTGCTTTCTTTTCCCCTCCTTCATTGGTAAGTCTTGATTGGTTTCTATACTATCACATAGCTTCAATAGATGAGAAAAAAATTCTGATGGACTAGTTAAGCAAAGCATGATAATTACAAGGCAGAGAAATAGCTAGTGTGGTAAGAAAACTGTATTTGAAACACCACAGGCTGAGGACAATCTTAGACTTGTTTTTCTGACTTCTTGTCTGTGTATTCTAGTGACTGGAAAATCATTTGGTGGAGATGATTGAAACATTACCTTTACACAGACATTTTAAAAGAGCAAAGATAGCACTCTCTACCTCTATAAGTATTTGCCTGTGGGTATTGCTGGGAAAAATTCCCACTTCTTCCAGCAATGTTGGGAGGTTTTAGAGACTGATTCTGTCTCAAAACCAAATCTGTCTCCAATCGTCCTTCTAGATTGCTCAAAGCTACTAGAGACAGCTCTAAGTTACGTACTGTACAGGTTGCTGAAGTATTTTACTCATTCTACTTGCACTCTTACCCAAAGATGACAGCCCTTCATCTGACTTTCAGTGACACCTAGAATTTCTTTACATGGAAAAAAGCAGACAGCACTGAGCTTAAGGATTCCATGGTATTACGTGTCTTGTGCTTTGTTCATGATGACAAGACTCTTCTATTACACTGAACCAATGAATTTGTACACTCCTAATACTTTTGTGTGATATGGACACTGTACATTCAGAAACCCTGTGTTCCCTACACCTGTATAATTTTAAAATCATAAAAGTACTTTCCCCTTCCTCCCTTGACCTCATAAATGAAATTATCAGAATTGCAGAAACAAGCAGAGCTATTTAGAACTCCCAAATAATTCTTAGTCCCTAAAGTTTTTCTTAGATCTTTTACCAACAATAATATTCTGGCTTAATTTTTTCACAATAAAAAGTGAGACAAAGGAGTTAATAAAATCGATTCAAAGTGTGAACTTAATTTGTAATGTAAAACATCTTGAAAGATAACGTTTTATATGGATCTTACCAATTAGCTTATTAGTGTGAAAAGATTTCTATAATTAACAGAACACTATATACTCTACCTAGAATGTCTCCATAATACTGTGTTGTCATGTGGAAATACAATACCTCTAACATGCCAATGAGACTATAAAATGAGAATTGAATTTCCCAAACTTTGAGTAAAGAAAAATAATAAGAAATATGGGACAACACAGACACCATAAGAAAGTTTTAATCTCAAATTGTTGTGAAAACTGATTATGTTTACCTACCTGATTTTCTTACATGCTTGGCCTCATTTCAGTATCATGCGAGCCATTTCACACACTCCAAATAAAATATTCTAAGGAGCCATCAATTCATTTGAACTTTCAGTTTATGTGCTTATGTGTCATGTATCCCAATAAACAGGATTTATGAAAATTACTAGTAAAAGGCCATACACTTTGTATTGAACAGACAGTGTGGGCTATCAGGAATGCTTTGGGATTACCTTGGCTTGAACTGGTTTTAATTTGGTTGAACAGTTGACTGGTGCCTGCTGAACCCTGCTTCATCTCTCCTAGCTGAAACATTGTGAAGGTCACCTATGGCAAAGATATGACCCACCAAGGTAGTCACTGAACAAGAAACAAAACTTCTTTGTATTGTTATTGGCTCTGGAGGCTATTATGCAATTCCAAAGTGTAGCTGGGAATTAATGCAAAAGAGACAGACTACGATCTGAGCAGATATAAGAATCATTACAAATGGATCCCAGTCGTGGAGAGGTTGAAAGCCCCACTATGAACATCATGCTTCTCTGCAGACCTGGGTGATGGCTATTGCAGGCAGCTTTCTCCCCAGTTCGTGGGAAGTCTGGTAGCACTGACCTTTGTACCCAAAACAACACTGCTAAGACAGCGTAACACAATAAAAATGTAATAGATACTAGAAAATTGTCTTGCATGGCAGCTTTAAAGGAGCTATTAATGCAGCTCCTCTGTATTAGTTTGGGTGCTGAGTGGAAGTATTACATTAACTGGATTGGAGATAATTGTGAGGTGTTCTGTTTAGATTCTTAAGGTTTTAATTAAGATGAAAACTGTAATTTCCATGCATATATGGTGTATTCTCTTCTGCCCATAACAATATTTTGTCTGTCTGTATGCATTCTTATAGATATGTATATGATATATATATACTTAGTATTTCTAATCTGAATTTTCTTTAGGCATTTGCTGCAATCTATTGGTTTACCTTTAAATATGACATTAAGAACTCAAAATCTTCCCTATTTTCTGCCTATACCACACCCTTCATCCATCATAATTTCAAATGTGTTTCATCCACTTTCACAAATCCTTCTGTTGCAGGTGTTCATAAATCTGTTTGCTCCCAGGATATATTCTTACCCCCTAAGCTTATTAACTCATAGTCCCTACTTCCTAAACCTATGAGTTAACAGATTTTCCTTCCCTCCAACAAATCCATTTGCTTCAGCAACCCATATGTTTTTTTTTCTCCTGTGCTGAGATAGAAATTCCCTGTTTCAGACAGATAATCTGCTAAACGTCTCTCAGGGAGCTACAAAGAAGGAAAGCAGACCAGTTTACTTCCACAATTGTGGACAGCAAGAATGGTGAACAATAATGAAGCAGAACTTTTATTATTTGGGATTTAAGTTGTTTCATAAACTGGGTTTGGAACATAGTAGAAGAATCTCCAAAAGTATTTCAATCCCTATCAATAGCAACAGAGCACACTTCCTCTTGCTTATGCAAAAGCTGGCCACAGCTTTTTAGAAAGGGTATATATGTCAGGGAAGGAGTGGGGACTGATCTTATACTGTGTTCTTTGGAAATGAACTGACAGTAGAGAGGGTGGCTCAAGCAACATCTCTGAGAATAGTTTCAAGGTTTCTAAAGTGAGATTTTTCTAATGGAAAATTTCATTTTAAAGGTAGAAGGTTTGCAATGAAGAAAAAATAAACAATGCAGAAAAGTAATGGTAGCTTGAGATGGTGCAAGGATTTATGAATTTGGATTCATGTGATACTATATGTTCATGATTATTCCAGTAAATACTGGTTTGGAACATAAGTGATCAGCTGTTATACATTGCAATATAAAGAATGTTTCTGACATTATTGGACACTTGAAAGAATATTTAAATAAAAGGGGAATGATAGTAAAATTCAAAGCTGAAACTGATTAATAAGTCTACTGGCCTCACAAAGGCAGGGTGTGTGTGTGATGTTCATCAGAACATCATTTAATTATTTACTTTACACTGTCACTGAGAGGGAGACCTTTGTGCAGATATTTTTAACGTAAAAACAATGATATTATAGGAGGAAGAATGTAAGAGAAGAGACAGGGATTTGTATTGCAGTATTTCATCCTTGTGTGCTGTGAAGCAAGTTATTTCAGTTTCTTCCTTGTTTCAAAATGCAGGCCTAATAAATGCCAAGAATGTTAAGATTACCTTTTAAAAAATCATTCATTATATGGTATCAAGTGTTAGAAGGGAGTATAGGAATAAAGTAGTGTACATTTCAATTTAAATGAGGTCCTGTATTGTGATGCCTATAGGAAACCCCACAGAGATCCAGTTTAATGAGCCCTTATACCATATAAGGAGAGGAAAGCAGACAGATATATTTTTGAAATGAACTATTAAATGGTGCATCTAACCAATGAGAGGAAGCAGAGAAAAGATAGATATATTGTCTAAAATGAGCTTTGCAAGAGGTGAAAGCATAAAGCATAGGAAAAAAAGGTCTATCTTGCTAACCTCTTGACTGCTTTTTCTTCCAAAATTTACAATGTTCACTGTAGATACCTGGGACTGCTGAGAATGATAAATAACAGTAAAGATCATACAGTTGTCCTTTATACCCATTATTATTCATTTGTTTAACAAAGAAAGCCAGAAGATCTAATTAAGCATTTGGCCTAACAGAGCTGAAAACTGTACTGTAGGATGATAGGTAGGAGACAAAAAAAAAAAAAAAAAAAAGTGGGAGGAAGTAAAGGAAGGCAAGGTAAGAGTAAAGTAATTCTGAATGGAATGTAGTTGTAGAGACAATATAAATTTCATGCAACTAGAGGAAGGATTTTTAACAGGATGCTTAATGGCTATCACCTTCCTTCTCCAGATAAACCAGCTTTGATTTTTTTAATGTTTCACTTTAATATTATAAAAACTGTATCACAGCGAATATATGGATGATTATTTCAAAGAAATATATTTTTTTTCTTCAAAAACCTATGTACTAACAAAATTCTTACAGTTCTCTGAAGCATTTGATTTTACCAGAGCCTCGTTTTCTAAAGGCAAATGGTTCTGACAGCATTTTTCTATCCAGTTTTGTGAGCAAGTATTTTCTAGAAGCATTCTTTTGAAAGGGTTGAAGAAATAATTTGACATTTCACCTTACCAATGTAACCATAACTAGCCTGCTTTAAAAAAGCGCACCTCCTAATAGATGAATAAAAGAAAAAATGGTAATCATTTAAGCTTTTTCACAGGAGTGTAGCAAATTACAAACAGTCATCAGTGAAAAAGTACAAAGAATCTGCAAAGATGAAATGAAACACCAATAACAAGGTCAGATATAACCCAGAGTTAAATTAAAGAGGAAAACAACTCCCTAGGCTTGTATTAAAACCAGAAAGGGCTGTCTCTCTGCATATCTAGTAGCAGTAATATGCAGTTATAGGTTAAGTGTGAAGCGTTCCAATCACAGACATATCCGTTCCTGACCTTGAAATTGAGTAGCTGAATGAGGCAAAGAAAAGTGAGTTTAAATTAAAAAGATGAAGAAAAGTAGCTAAAATAGAATATTTTAGCATATTGAGTAGCCTGTTTTTATCATGTGGCAGTCATAACTTGCCCAACCTGGAATTTTCTGTCTATCCTGTAGCCAAACTCCTTCTCTGAAGCATTGTTTGATTCCTTCTTTTGACCTTCAGAAGAGGTAAAGTATTTCTTTCAACACATAACAGTGAATTATGGATCTTGCTTCCACCACAGATTGTGGAAACCAAGGTTATTCACATGTTCAGAAAGACTAAAGTAGTTAGTGGACAAGTCCATTGACTGATGGTAAAAAGGCTAGGTATAGGAAATAACTCACTAAGATCTCTGATGCAAGATCTGGAGAACCCCTTGAAGACTGACCTGCAGAAAATGGTTGATTTTAGTTGCTCTTCCTAAATAGCACCTCTTGTCATTGTCTGAAATATATGTAGTATCCTACTATCTGTAAGAGGGTCTTAGTCTGACAGACTATTAATCTGACCTAATTAGGGCAGTTAATGTTCAATACTCCTAAACAATGTTAAAACTGGAAAAGCATGTGTAAGAAAGTATAATCTTACAACAGTACCTCATAGAGAGAGGTTTCTCACTACTTGAAATTTAAATTCAAAACATAATTAAAGAAAGCAATTTCAGAATAAAAATCAAATCTATTTTCACAATAATAATTCAAACAGTATTGAAAATCAGGTGCAGACCACAAACATTTAAAGAGAGATGCAAAATTAATATATTTAATATGTTTTCAGTAGAAATTTTATTAAGATTGCTATTTGATACCATTCTTTTGCAAAGCTAAGGCAAATGTTTCTATGTGAAAACCTACTATACAAGGCTTTTCTCTGTGCCCAAGCTATAGTTTGAGAACTCCTTATAACTTACATGGGAATTGAAGTACATATATGGCAACAGAAACCCTGCTGGCCCAGTAACTCTCCTGGGAAAATGTTGTCTCTGTAAACAAAATACAGTATTCTTTCTCAGCTGATACACATAATATCAAATATGTGTCTATTTGCTTAAATACTGCTGTTGTGATGCAGCTGTTGGATTTTTATTAAACATACTCATTGTAGCTCCTCTTTTCTGACATTTGCAGAAGCAGCCAGTATTTGAAGCACTTTGTAGTTAAAGCAAATGCTTTCCGCTGTACTAACAGCCCATGAACCAGTCTGCCTGGTTCACTCCAGTGGAAATCCTGTGACACAAATCATTTGTGTACAATGTCAGTGTTTGAATCCCAGTTGGAGGCAAGCTGAGGACAGGACAGTCTTCCCCACTTGTTCCAGTGGGAACTGGATCACATTTTTGATCTGTAGACAATTTCAGTTATTTTTTAAAGGTAAATCTTAAAAATTATACGTGTTTTCTTAGAATTTCAAGAGACATAGCCACAGTAGGAGGCAAGGAATGAAGTTTAGAATCTACTTAAATTTCCATCACTTCTGTGCTAATTAGATGTAATGTTATTTATAAAATCAATAGCCTTGCTTACTCAGCTTTTTAACTCGCCTCACCTTAAACATGTGTATTTTTAAAAAGATGCAAGGGCATAAAGACAAGCATCTAGGAAGTAACAGTATTTTGTCTTATTCTACCTATGCACAAAATGTAAATGACATAGCACAGATTGGTATTTTTGACAGAACAAAATAATATTTTCCATTAATAAGACAACATTAAAAACGAAGTCACCCGTGACATAGACTTATTTATGACTATATATCCATACATAGTCAATACTGATTATGAGAGGTAGTATTTATAATTTTTAGATTGTATGTATTTCTACATTAATGATATAGAATGTCTCTATTAACAGAATGACTCCTGGTTTTCTGTCACTGAAACGTTGTCATTTGTGTATGAAAATTCCTCCAAAAGAAGTTCACTGGAACTCTTCCCAGTAAACACATTGCAGTGGCATATTCCATGATATTCACTTTTTTAAAGTATTGATGATGAGTGAGGACAATGATGAATATTTTTTCCATGCTTTTGAAGGAGAGTAAGTGATTGTAGTCTCCTCTCAGTTACTGTGAATCTGTCAATCAGAGGTGGTTTTTATACTTAATTTGTGACCCTCGGACCATTTACAATATTTAGTCTTGAAACACTGTTCTGAGATAGAGAAGTGCTAAGAGTAAGACACAAAAGGAGATTGGTGTGTAGAACATTAAAGTTATGTAAGTGGTACTGAAAAATCTATATTTAGGTGACTCAGTCCTGGATGCAGTGAAAGACTGTCAGTTCAAAAATTAGTTTCAGAGTTTGAAAGCTGGGGCTAATGCCCTGACTGCTGATGTACTTTTCTAAATTATTATTATATACATGGGAATAATACTTTAAATGGTCACAACTTCTTTTGAACACCTCTCACAAGCAGTGTCAGTAAGCATTATCAGGGCATTTACAGTCTGCAAAAAGAAACAGGTCATGCAGTTAAGTATACAAATAGAGTCATTGTGGTGAATGAATTTACATGTTTTATACGTGCTTCATATGTATAAAGTAACTATAGATTTATGTATAAGTTGTATAACTAATTACAGATCTAGGTATATAGTAACTATAGATGTATGTTTGACAAAAAGAGCTTAATATTTAAGTGGTTGGGTTCTCTAAAATATGCTGTACACGATTGACCTCTATACATGCTTCATGTGTGCTGGACAGAGTTAATCTTCACAGTAGCTGGTTTGAGGCCATGTTTTGGATTTGCACTGAGAAGAATACTGATAATACTGGTGTTGTTAAGGAGGGTTTGCACCAACTCAGGGACTTCTTCAACTTCTGATACTGCACCTGTGTTCCCAACTTGCTCATTACAAGCATGATGGTGGGCGAACACAGTTCAGACAGCTGACCCAAAATCACCAAAGACGTATTTCATTCCATTGAACATCATGCTCAGTATATAAGCCCAGGGTGGGCCGGGAGACCATATTTTGTTTGTTAGGGTGGACCGGGGGACCATAGTTCATTTGTTAGTTCATTCATTAGTTAGTTGGTAGGTCAGTTGTCTTTCCCAGTTGCTCTCTTGTTCATGGCACTTGCTCAGACTTTTCTGTGATCATTCTCTGGCTCTGACTTTCACTACTCAGGACCTGGTGGGTGGTGAGCAATGGCATCTCTTTTTTTATTTTTCTTTTTTTTCATTCAATACTATTATTAGTATTGCTAGTATTATTGGTATTAATATTATTAGTACCACTATTTTATGAATTTATATTCAGTTATTAAATTCTTATCTCAATCTGCAAGTTTCCTTGTCTTTTCCTCTGATTTTCCTCCTCCACTGGAGGAGGAGGAGAGGTGAGCGAGCAGCTGTGTGGTACTTAATTGCTAGCTGGAGTTAAACCACAGCAACATGTATACATGTATAAAGGTCAGGAGAACCCAACCATCTAAATATTAATCTTTTTTTTGTCAAGCATAGATCTAGAGTTATTATAATACACACATTTGTAAAGTAAATTAAGTCACTGAAGTCATGATTCAGAATTTCTTTCATGGGCCGGCTTTGGTCCCAATGAGTTTTTGGTTTTGGGAAGAACAGGAGCAAGCTGTTTAGGCAAATAATCATGAAAAGGTATCTGATTATGTCAGTTTTTAACAGGGAAAGAATATCCATTTTTATAGTATTTAAGATTGCCTCATTTATCTTACATTTCAAAAGACTGGAGTCCTGTTTATAGTTCAGTAAGCAGAAAGCCATTCCTTACTTACACTTTTCTATATAATCCAATTCTCATATACTTGTTAAAATATTAAGTGTGAAGTATTTAGGCCAGATTTAAATGCAGTAATAAGGAAGGGGATTTGCATAACATTGCACACTGATGACAGCTTTGAAATACCAGCATAATTTTTCACAATTGATAGTGTGGTACCTTTGCAAAAAATCATTTATGAAGAGCAAACCACTGTTTCAATAAAGTATTAGAATTTCCTGCATAGAATAGCCCTTGGGCAGCATTCTGAAGTAATAGTGAATTGCTATTCTAATCCACAATGGAACATTTTAATAAGTGTGATAAATGACTCACAAAGGGCTTCAGGTTTCAATGTCAGTAGAATTAGAATCAGGCAAAGGCTTGGTCTGGGTGATAGATGTAGAGGATTTTTGTGGTCAACAGTTTGCAATGTCAGGACAATACCAGCTTATTGAACTTTCAGAGACTAAATTTCTGTCCATTTGTCACCTTGTTGCCAACAGACATAGATGTAGGTAGAGTAATAGACTTACATTCTTTATCAGCTGATACATTTTTGTAACTCCTAGAGCACTTCAAAAAGATCAGAAAAGGAAACATTTAACAAATAAGATGGATAAAATAAAAATATGAAATAAAACCAGAAAATCTTTAAAATAGAAGACAGAAATTAGCGTTGCACTTCTTATTCTTTTTTGTCTTGTAAGCACAAAGCAAAAACAATTCCTGGTACAGTTAATACTCCCACTGGCCACTTTGCTTTTTACAATAGTTTCAAACTTCTATGAAAAGAGCCTCTTTTCTTTTTTGTTTCAAGAAAGAGAAAGGATTAGATGGTCGCAATATTTGTTGTGTTTTGAGTTGAAAAATGTTTTAATATTTCCAGTTGAAGAATCAGAAAGAAAGTTTCTATTTTTTTGAAGCTTTCCACCTAGTGTCATACCCATAATGGGGTTAATAATATTAGGATTTCAAACAACATAAAAGACAAGGGAATGAAAACAAGAAGCTACTTACCTATGAATAGAACAGCACTGTGATTAAATTTTATCAGGTTAGATAATACATTGAGGGTAGATTCACCTCACCTAACTCACTACCTGTAACTTTATTGTTAAGTTTAAAGTAGTAGTTCAGGCTCCCTCTATTGTTATTGGAAAGAGCAAGAATGGCAATTCATCTTACATGTTTGATACTTCCTCTGAAAGTGCCTTTTTCTCTACCTGTACTACACAGGAGGCCTATCTGGTGGCTAAATTTAAAGGGTAAATATTGGTGAGATGAATAGGAGAAAATTTTCTGTTACTGTTGTATTCCTTGGTTAGAACATTATCTTTTCATAGTAGGCTAATAGGAGGGTAAACTATTTTTTTTTTCTCATTGCAATGACAGAACTAATACTCTTAAATGACTGTTAAAATGCACACTGACTCCAGTGATGGTGATTCAGTACTTGTGCAAAACAGTTTGATTAAGTTATTCTTTTGTTGAACTAGTCTTGAAGTACTTAGAATTAAATCCTGCAATATTTCATATTATTGTCTCATAATGTACAGTAATTTAAGGTATGCAGAGGCTGTCAAGACATAAAGAAGAGCTTCTGCTGTTACATCAGTAGTGAAAGTCTAAGCAAGTAATGTTTTAGGCCAGTTTCTGAATGGGATGAGTGATTTAGCAACAGTGGATGAGTGTAAATTTGAGGTACTTGATGATTTTTCTGCCTTAATCTTCATTGAAATCTCCTGAGCTCTGTGTCTGGCACCTATAAGACCACATCTAGAGTACTGCATCCAGTTTTGGACCACCCAGTACAGGAAAGACATTGATAAATTGGGGTGAGTTCAGCAGGGAGACCCAAGGTGGGCAGGAGCTGGAGCACTTGCCCTGTAAAGAGAGGCTGAGATCTGGCCCTGTTCAGCCTGCAGAAGACACAACTTTGGGGAGACCTAACAGCAGCCACCCAGCACCTATGGGACGGTGTTGTGCACCAGAAGGTTCTGGTCCATTATGATCCCAGGAAAAAGGGCACTCAGACCTAAGTATTTAAAATGCTGTTTGTTAGAGCTAACGCTATAAGAAAAGCATAGATAAACTCATGTCCCTTCAGACACCAAGATTCCCGAGCACCGAACAGGACTTCAACCCATGTGCAGCATACCATGCAGACCCCATTGACAACAGAGATTACCTCCTTTCCGTCATTCAGGATATTATAGAATAGTCTTATAAGGAAACAACTCTGTTAATAATTTCTACAGTCTAAACAGAAACAATACTCTCATGAGAGATCCTTGCTGCACTTTCAGATAAAGGTAAGGCTATGCGGGTGGTATAACCACTGGTATAGAGCACAGGACTGGGCATACTTGGGTTAACTGTACTGTGGATCACTAACTCCTTAAGGTACCATGGTCTTAAGGTCAGGATCACTACAGGAGGTCATCAAAAAGACAGAGACAGGCTCTTCAGTGGTGCATGGTGGGAGGAAGAGAGGCAAAAGGCATCAACTGAGGTTCAGACTCAATCTATGGAAAAATGTTTTCCCTGTGAGGACAGCCAGGCAGTGGATCAGGCTGCCCTGAGGGATTGTACAGTCTCTGTGCTTTGGGGGCTGAATAACATGACTGGACCACAGCCCTAGCTGACCTCGGAGTTGTACAAGAGACCTCCTGAGGTCCTTTCAGTCAGTTTTCTAATGATATTATGAACCAATAAACATGGTTGTAAAGGGCATGATTCTGATTAAGCATTTTGATCATATTTTCCTTTCACATTAAAGAAGTAAACACATCTGGAGAAGAAGCAAAACAACCATAATCAATTTACACATAAGGAATTCTGAACACATAAAAACCAAGGGTGATAATTCTTTCTAAACTGCACATATAAAAATGACTCTAAAGGCCAAAGAGTATTTTAATTACTAAAAATTGAAAAATAGAAGAAAAAAATCCAATGAAAATGTAAGCTATTTATACAATACTTGTAGGTCTTTGGAAGCTTAATCTCAAAAATTTCTATTGATCTTTACTTGAGAGTCAAAAGATACTTTGAAGGAGAAAGTGGAAGCTTGACATAAACGCAAATGCTAAATTGAACCCATAATAAAATATGCATTTTTGTGTGCTAATGTGGACTTTCGATAGGTAATTTACACATTCACACAAACACTTTTATTTTTTCAGGTATAATCCTATTAGTAAAATTAATAAAATAGTGAGGTAGTTTATGTCACAAATACAAAAGTCATCATGATTTATTGGGATAATTTTAATAAAAGAGTAAGTGGAAAATACTGCAATTGCATTTCAATTGATATACACAAATTTGTTTTTCATCAGTCAGTAGAAAAGATGCATATCAAGTTTATTTTTTTTTTTTTCTGTATATTGTCCCCTCATTGCAATTCTTAATTTTCTGGGATTTTTTGGTGGTTTTGTTCTTTACCATAGACATGGTGAATTTGTGGGTTCTCAACCTCTCAGGATTTATTTCTCCTGCACAAGACAGCTGAATGATTTGTAAATTTTCAAGGTGCTTGTTTGAGTTACAGTTAGAACAGGAAGGAAAGGGAAATTGACAAATAAGAGCTATTTTAGACAACATGGTCTAACCAATGTCTAAGCTAATAAGCTGTGACTGACAGTTTCATAATTTTTGGTATACATAAAATATTTTTTAAATGTGCCCCATTTAGCTGGTTTTGATGCTGTCCTTCCTACCCTACAGCATCTGATCCAATATGCATTCTGAAATGACTAGTTCTGAGACAAATTCAAGGGCTATAAAAAAAAAAACAAAAACCACCCACCTCTCAACAAAACTATAATTTTTGTGATTTTTGGTTTCATTTTTTTCTTCCTATCATCTATAAAACCAGAGGATGGAAATATTTATTCCTAAAATATATTCTGATACATAGAAATACAAAAGCCACACATATTTTAAGTCTTTCTAGGCTGTTCCAAACAAAAACTTTGTGTGTGAACTGAATGTTTTAGAAAATATTATGTTAGAAATCACCAGCGCATTTTAATTTTTTTCATCCTCCATATTGTAATTTTTATTTTTTTTATAAATTTGATCAGTGTAAGAAGAAATTTAATATATGTCAGCAATGTTGATTTAAATTAAAGCAAAAGTCTTGCATCATATGTACCCCACAATACTTAAGACAAAATGACAAAAACATATAGCATTTTATGAATTAAACCCACTCTCAGAAGAGAATTGGGCTTGTTCAGTGTGGAGAAGAGAAGGCTCTGGGAAGACCTTATAGCAGGTTTCTAGTACCTGAAGGGGACCTAGAAGGAAGTTGGGGGGGTACTTTTCACAAGGGCCTGTAGTGACAGGACAAGGGGTAAGGGGTTTAAATTGAAAGCAGGGAGTTATAGATTAGACATCAGGAAGAAATTCTTCACAGTGAGGGTGGTGAGGCACTGGGACAGGTTGCCCAGAGAAGCTGTGGATGCCCCATCCCTGGCTGTCTTCAAGGCCAGGTTGGATGAGGCTTTGAGCAACCTGGTCTGTTGGAAGGTATCCCTGCCCATGGCAGGGAGGTTGGAACTAGATGATCTTTAAGGTCCCTTCTAATCCAAACCATTCTATGACTCTATGGTTACCTAATTCAGTACTTTGATTATTAGGAAAATAAATGAATGTGTCAGCATTTATGCATAGATAGACAAGCAAGACAGGTGAGAGTAGAGTGGGCTTTTTTGCTGGTGATACTGGATTAAAATACATTAGGATCTTGTCTTACACCACTGAAATCTTTATTTGTTAGTGTTGTAAAACTTTCTAGTGAACCTTGAATCTCTCTGTCTCTCAAACATCACAAGAGATTAATTGAATTTGGAGGTCCAATGTCAGCCTTAGAGAGAACTGAACAGTGAGTAACTTACCATAGAATCCTCCTGTACTGGTTTTGGCTGGGATAGAGGTAATTTCTTCACAGCAGCTACAATGAGGCTATATTTTGGATTTGTGTTGAGAAAAGCGATATTTTTACTTGTTGCCAAGCAATGTTTATATTCAACTAAGGAATCTTTCAGTTTCTCATACTACACTTGTCCTCCCAGCTTCTTCTTTACAAGGAAACAGAGCCTGGACGGCTGACCCAAATTGACCAGAGGGACTTTTCATGCCATTCGTTACATATTATTATCTTTATTAGTAGTAGTATTTTCATTACGTATTATTAATGGTAGTAATATCATCATCACTATTTTATTTCATTTATTTTTAGTTCTTAAACTGTTCTTATCTCAACATGAGTTCTCATCTTTTTCATCCAACTCTCCTCCATCCCACTGAGGGACGGTGAGGTAAGCAAGGAGGTGATGTTTAGATACTGATACTAAACCACAACATCTCCTTAGTTTTATTATTTTCTGAATATCAGGGGAAGAGAAGAGATAGTTTATGCTGGTGTCACTATGGCATAAAGTATGTTTCTGATAATATATTTGTATATCTGTTTAGTCTACTTTTAGATGTCTGAAATAAATAGGACCTTCTATGAGTTCTTTACAGAAACTCATAGATAACATAAATCCAATCAGTTTCACATTTTGAAGATTTTCCCAGATATTCAGAATACTACTTTTCCCATTTTTTATTTCTTTTGGAAAAGCATTTAAAAATAGAAAATTGCAGAAAAGGCAAAAATTATTCAGAAGTCACACACTTCCATTATCATTGTGCAGTTCGCGTTTCTCAAATCTAGCCTTGATTCTTCCTGAAATAAGGTAGTTAGTTAAAGTAAATCTCAGTTATGTCATTTAAATGTCATTATGATAAATAAGATTGTATAAACTCTGAAAATTTCTCAATACAATAATTTAATTAAAACTGAGTTTTGTTTTGTTTTGTTTTTGTTGGTTTTTGTTTTTTTTTGTAGACTATTGAAAAGAGGAAACAGACTAAACACATGCAGGTTGAAGATATTATTAGAGGATAAAAATACATGTCTTCCTTGCATCATAGCCTCAAGATGAAACACAGTAGCAAATGAGAATTTCTGAACCTGGAAATATGTCATATAAATTTCAAAATGTCTGAGCAATATAGTAAGAATGTAGTTATTTTGTCTACTTCATGAATTTCTCAGATCTGGTTGTGTAGAAATAGAGGCTGGAGGATATGTCACACAGTGATAATCCAGTGCTTAGCAGTACATCAGAATATTTGTTCCCATCCACATAGGCATCAGAAGATGATCAACACCTACTTTTGCTTCCTTCCTGTGTTTGCTAGGTACTCTTTCATAACTAGTATGATGTAGCCTATCATCTGTAAAAGGAAAGAGTAAAAGTAAATATGAAAGGACATATATAGGACAGCAAGGGAAGTACTGTTATTGCAGTATTGTCCTTTTAATTCAGAGTCAAAACGGCACATTTCAGTACCTGATATTGGCTGTGTTGGTGCAATTCCACTGTGATTTACACAGATTTCCCTGTACAGGCTACACTTAACGATGTACTTAAAAAAAAAAAAAAAAAAGTGTGTTTTGTTATTCCCAATGATATCATTAGGATTTTTCTATCTGAACTGTTAGTCCATATGTAATGCCTTGAAATGTTGTTCTTAGACATTATTTTCTGCTGAGAAAAGATGCTTCTTGATTTTAATTTTTTTAATCTTTTTTTAATCCCCTTTCACATGGCAGTTTCAGGTAAATGTGTTTCACCTAGATCTGCCTACGTACACCTCAAGTCTTGACATGCATTTATTACTTGACTGAAGAGTTCTGATCCTTAGATTTGAAAGATGTTTTTCTGATATTTAAATGTCTGCATAGAAATGATTTGTTTCAAGGTACAGACTTCTGCTGGCAATCCTGAACCCTTGGCAAACAAACAGATTGTTGATAAAATGCTTAAATTCTCAGTGGGGTTTTTAATATTCCCTTAGATTTTCCACTATGTACCTAAAATCTGTACTAAATGGTATTTTCTTGCATAAGAAATTATAAATAGGATCTGTGTACAAGTGTGTCAGGTGTTTGTTACAGCCTCTGAGAAGTTACAGTTCACAAAATAATTATAATTTGGATTAATACTACTGATTATATTATTAAATTCAAAGCCTACAACATTCAGAATCTAGCTTTTGGACATGTCACTGACTATTGCAGTATTGCTGTCAAATATTTTATATTAGACTTGTCAGAAACATGTCATTTTAAAATTTTTTATTAAATTGAGTGATTTTTATGTACAGTACTGGAATGTTCTCCCTATGATAAAAACAAAAGTTCCTAATATAGTGTAGTGCAGATGTTTATTCAAGGGGAAAAGAATAAAATGACATTACATTTTTGGTTTTCTACAACCACAGGTTATTGGTTAGAAATTATCATTAATAACTTAGGGGAATTAGAAATTGCACAAAAATGTAGACAGAAAGCAATGGATTTTACACCTGCACTGAGTCCATTATTTACTCAGTACAATTTTGCTCTGGAATGTTATAATAAAAATAAAACTTATTTCTGCTGTTCAGGGGGTTTATTGGATTTGATTTTCTGTATGTAGAAAATGAATTTCTTGTTACTTCCTTGACAGGTGTGATAAATTGTTAGTAATTTAAATTATACTTCAGATGTATAATGGTCAGAATGGAGAGGAACAAAACATAATAGAAAACTTAAAATGGACATCATTAGCAATTCATTGAGGTTTTAATATTGCCTCAATTATGATATTTCTTTCTGATGTTTCTACTGTTCCTTGAGACAAGTAATTTATCAGCCTGATTATTTTTTTTTCTAAAAAATAAAAACCCAAACTCAAAACATTTCTGACTGATCCAGTGATACTGCTTGTATACTGTTTGATCTTTTCTGTCTTGCAGTTTATCAAAAAGATAGAACCTTCCATCATCACGTGGACACTTGGAGCTTAAGTGACTACTGAATCAAAGATATTCTATTTATAAGTGGTTTTTTTTTTTGTTTTTTTTTTTTTTTAATTTGCTTTTTAATTCCCTCACCAATTTCTACTGTTCTCACAAGACAACAAAGCAATAGAGCAAAAGATGTATAAAGGTCAAATTTTTCCAACTCAGATGTGGAATTCAAAGGTAATAATTCTGTAATCATAGAATCAGAATGAGATGTCTTTCACTAGATTAAGTTGGTCAAAGGCACATCCAATCTGACTTTGAACACTTTCAATGATGGGGCATCCACAACTTCTTTGGTAAACCTGTTCCAGTATCTTACCACCCTTATGATAAGATTTTTTTATATGCAATCTAAATCTACCCTCTTTTAGTTTAAAACCATTACTTCTTTTCCTGTCCCTACAGGCCTTGCTAAAAAGTGTCTCTCCACCTTCCTTATAAGCAGTAAATTTTCCCCAGAGCCTTCTCTTCTCCAGGCTGAACAACCCCAGCTCTCTCAGTCTTTCCTCAGGGGAGAGGTGCTCCAGCCCTCTGGTCTTCAGGGATTCCTCTCTGAAGTAACATATTCCCTTAAGATGCATGCAGCAGAGAGTGTTTGGTTCCTACCTCCATGCTGCTCCCTTCATCACTCTCTGAAGAAAGAGTGCTGCAACTACAAGTTATAACATGGAAGGACAACATCAGAGTAGTAAAAAAATTCCAAGCACTGTAGTAACCTGAACTGACTCCTAAGGCATTGTTTGAGCTTTTTAGGAACCAGTTTCATCTCATCTGAGTACCAAGTTCAGAAAAATGTCATCAGAGAACTATACTATCCCAACAGCAAATATTTTTAAAGGTATTTTAGATTTTTTCTCCCTGTCTTGCAGACAGTATTCAGCTCTGTAAGTAGTCCCATTATTGAAATAAGACTATTCAAACACTTTTTATGAATACTAGTGACAGAAGCTTGACCTTTGAGAGGAGTTGAATGAAAGTATTATTTTTATCATTAAGATCTGGATGTTCATATTTTTCCCCATAATTATCAAGGGGACTGTGCCTGCGTAAGGCTTTGTACCTACAGACACAGAAATTCTGTATTTTATACAATATCTATGTCTGTCTATACAGAGACAGATATACACCATTAGGGAGCAAGACACAGCTGAGATAAAAATGACAGATCACTTTCTGTATCTGTCAGCTTTCATATGCCTTTTTTTTAATCAAATTTATCTTTTTTTTTAATGTATCTATTTTTTCATGATTATCACTTGCATTGACACCTGAAAATAGACGATATAATTAGAAAAGGAAGATTTGCGTCTATTTATAATAAGCTTCCCTACATTTCCATGTACTGTGTCCCTTGAAATTATGAAAAGCAGGGATCCCATCTGTTGCCAATGCCAATTTGGAAGCAAGAATCAGCATTTCTCATTTTCAGCAACTGCATCTGTTCACTTGAAGAAGTGTAATAGAAGAAAATAAAAAAGATATAACACAAATGCATACAACTGCCACAATTTTGAGGCCTTTAAATAGCTTTAACTCTCTGAAGGGAATGCAAGTGTATTAGGTACCTGAAGGATTATACTCTGTAGACAGTCATACTTTGTAATTTTATTAAAGACACGATTATGTTACCTGTTTATACATAAATTTTGAACTCCAAAATAAAGATTCAATATCCATGTATTTGGACATAAAAGTTCAAAATGACACCGTTTATTAAAAAAATGTCAATTGCCCTTTAATCCACAGGAAAGAAATTCTAGAGTAGAGAATACAGCAACTGTTAGTTCAGCATGTTCTTGCTGCTGATATGATTCTAACCCAGGAGAATATTAAATGAAATTATGAAGTAATGGTAAGGATGAGCATGTTAAAAGGGCTGAGGCAGAGACCAAGAGAGACTGATGATGCAATTACCCTTCTTCTAGACTGTGCAGTACTAATGTGATAAAGGCTTGCATAGTTCAACCGTAAGGATGAAGAGGCTAACAATAATTCTCAATTTAAAGTAGGTTTTCTTTGTGCTGGTAAAATATCTTGCATCTCATTGATTAGAATGCCAAGAAAGTTCTACATTGTGTCATGTTATTTGCAAAAGAAAATGCTAAAAGAGAGGTATTCAAATACTATTTAATGAGAAGTGAGAAAGCTGAAGAATGGAGGAAGAAAGAACTGAGCAAATGTTAAGTTTAACACCACCAATACATTACTAACAATAAGGTACTGAATATTTATAGAAGCCATAGATTAGTAAAACTCCCTGAAAATCCCTCCATTATTCCTTACAGGCAAAATTCAAATTTAGAACCTGCCTTGCTTTCTAATAATATTTGACTTCGTGAGTATTTTTCATGTCAGTGGTAATGTTTCTAGATTGTCCAGTCTCTTACAGTGCATTTTATAATCTGTTATGATTTGTAAAACTGAAGCCTCTTGTTGAGCTGAGCTACAATGCACTGTACTGTCTGAGTAGTGAAACTGATATAGCTTAAAGGATATTTTTCCTGATTTATTTCAATGAAATTGAGTGCAGAGTTCAACCCTTAGCCCTTGCTACAGAGTAAAATTTGCCATACATCATATAAGGCTTTTTCAGTCATTATAAAACATTTAAGGAAGCAGAATTAGTCTTATTTTGCATGTAAGGCTATATTACACCATAAGGAGCTGTTGTGGTTTAACCCCAGCTGGCAACTAAATGGCAACTAAGTGTTCACATAGCTGGCAACTAAGCACCACCCAGCAACTCACTCAATTCCCCCATAGTGGTATGGGGGAGAGAATTGGAAAGGTGAGAAAACCTGTGGGTTGAGATAAAGACAGTTTAATAGGTAAAGTAAGAGTCATGCATAAAAGCAAAGCAAAACAAGGAATTCATGTACCACTTCCCATTGGCAGGCAGGTGTTCAGCCATCCCCAGAAAAGTAGGGCTCCACTACACATAACAATCCACTCCAAACATGGCCCCCCTTCCTTCTTCTTTCCCCAGCTTTAAAGGCTGAGCATGACATCACATGGTATAGAATATCCCTTTGGTCAGTTGGGGTTGGCTGTCCCAGCTCTGTCCCCTCTCCACTTCTGCACCCTCAGTCTACTCACTGGTGGGGTGCTGTGAGAAGCAGAAAAGGTCTTGACTCTGTGTAAGCACTGCTCAACAGTAATGAAAACATCCCTGTGTTATCAACGCTATTTCCAGCACAAACAGTGGGGAAGCTTCTAGCACCTTCTCACAGAAGCCACCTTTGTATCCCCTCCTCCATTACCAAACCCCACCACACAAACCCAATACAACATCCATTAAATATTTTATACACTGTTGGCACCAATCTTCTGGGATATAATAAGTTGTGACCGTTTTTGAACAATATCTTTTGAAGGACTTGCAATTCACCTTGAAGTGAGAAGAGAGTCTGTCTCACAAGAGGATCAAGAGTGATTATTTTGAAGGTGGCCATGGTCTTCTACCTTTTGCTCCTAGTTTCCCTGGTAAGTATAACAGTCTTGCTTATCTTTGAGTATTGCCTTTTGTTTTCTTATATTCATTGCATTTTATGGGAAATATTTTTTTCACTGGGAAAACATGATATTTAATAATGTGTAATACTGAAATTTAATACTGTAATATTGTATTATAAGAATGCTAAAATATTGTATCATAAGAATGCAAGATGCAAGAGCCTTCTTAAACATTCATGTTTATGTAGGTTACTGTAAATTAGATTTACAGTTTTAATTGACTGAAGATTATTACCTTCTGGTATCTCTTTGGCAGTCTAGAACTGAGTTTGGTCTTATTCCAGTTTTAATATTTATTTTAACTTATTTCTTCAAAGCTGAGAATTGTAGGTGTTGATCCAGTGTTTTGGGTAATTTCCCCCCTAAATTAGGACACAGAGTCCAAGACATAAATAAATGTTTACCTATAAATATACCAGACTCTACCCACTTCACTAACAATTTGAAGAAAAAAGATAAATAAATGGTGCAAGGAGCTTCAGTGTGCCCAGAACATTAATAAATCCAAGCTTCTGTAGTACAAAGCTATCCAATTATATTCTTCACTGGCCTACCTGAAATGAAGTCTATGAAATACTCTCATGATCAATGACAATTTATTTGCAGCTTCAGTAAATACTAACTGGGAGATGATGTAGACTATACAGCCCATCATTCCCAAAGTTAGGATAAAGACATATTAAGCACCTTGGAAATGTGCATACAATGTTTTCTGTTCTGCACTTGTACATATCTTCACAGATTAATTGAATTTTCAGCATCATTGACTGTTCTTGCAAACAGATGGTGAAAATATTTGTCCCAGTTTTTGCTGTTTTCCTCATAAGTATCATCAGCTGATCACCTGAGCTCACTTGTCTTGTTTTCCATGAAAAATATCTGAATTATCTTGTTCCTCCAGAACCAGTTATAACCCAGGTGATTTGGGGTTATGCTGACAATCTCTGTTATGACTCTACAGGATGCTTTTCTGAAGGAATAGAGGACCTGTTCCTTTTCTATAAAGTCAAGCAGAAGGGGACAGCTACTCAGTTATTCATATAGGAAAGATACCACAGAAGATGGTTAACTACTCATCCTTTGGATCTTCTGCCTGTGAGATCAGGGCTGACATTGTGTATAAGTATTTTTTGGCTACTCAGGCAAATACAGACACTGGAAAGCTCCCAGAAAAAAATGCAAAAAGACCTAACGTCAGAGCACACCTCCAGCATGGTGCAGGAACAGAGCTTTATGTAGCTGGGAAAGATCTAGGAAAGAAAAAGAAAAGGTATTCAACATGTTGACTAATTCAGCAAGCAGTTTGTGCTGGTCAAGAAATGAGCATCATTAGGCCACGAAGGAATCGTATTTGTACAACCAGACTCTTTCCTTGTCCATCCCTCAAAGAAAGGGATATATGGGCTTTTCCAAATGAGCATCCTGTGCTTTTTTGCATTGCTTAGCTTTTGGGGTTTCTTTTGATTTTTATCAGGAGACACAGTAGTTGAGAAGTAACTAAAAAATCAGAGAATAATATAATCCGTAATGCATGGCCTTGTTTAGTAGTCTCTAGTACTCCATACAGCTGGGAAAGTCATACTAGGCTGCCTAGACAGAATGCCATAGATCACGGAGCAGTAGAGGGCTTAACTAAACCTGAAAGCGGCAAAACCGCGGCAACATCCGCGAAGGAACAAGCTGCTAAAGGCTCGGGCTAGAGAGAGTGGGAGACGCCGCGCCACACCCCTGCGAGCGGGAGAAGTGAGCTGCTGGGGAGCGGCGGCTCTGCCTCAGCGTGGCCGGGGACCGGAGGGTTGGTGCCAAATCACCTCCCGTGTGAGAGCAGCCTGCAGGGAACGCGAGCGGCCAGGTGCGCAGGAACAGAGTGGGTAAACAGGGCGGGCACGTCAGAAGTGCGGGGCAGGGCAGTTTGCACGGCAGTTAGCGCAGGCAGCGCGGGCAGGTGAGGCATGAGGGCAGGGCGCGCCCATGGTGGCCACTCGGAGGAAAGACACCGCCAGGAAGAATGTAGCAGAGATTCCACTCAGGCATGCAGCTGTCCAGGTCTCCGGCTGCAGGGAGTGCCCAAGCCTGTCACTCGTACCTGAGGGCAGCAGAGAGCCTTGTGTGAGGGGTGACCAGGGGATGATCTGCTCAGCTGGTGGCAGAGCTGAAGGGGGAAGTGGAGAGTGGCATTCAAGGATCTTCTCCTCCAGGCTCAGGAGTTGTGCATCCCAATGAAGATGAAGTCAGGTAAACAAGCAGCTCCAGGACAGAGGTGCAAAAAGGAAGCCTACAGGGGTGGAAGCAGGAACAGGGAGCCTGGGAGGATTATAGGGAAGCCTTCTGACAAGTCAGGAATCAGGTTAGGAAAGCTAAAGACTTTAGCTTTACAGAATTAAACCTGGCCAGGGACATCAAGGCCAACAAGAAGGGCTTTTATAGGTACATAGGGGATAAAAGGAAGATCAGAAAAAATGTGGGCCCTCTGTGGAAGGAAACAGGAGAGCTGTTTTCCCAGGATATGGAGAAGACCGAGATGCTCAAAGATTTTTTTGCCACAGTCTTTACTGGCAAGGGTGCAGGCCATACTCCTTGAGTCACAGAAGGCAAGGGCAGGGACTGGGAGAATGGAGAGCCGCCCATGGTTAGGATCAGGTTTGAGAACACCTGAGGAACCTGAAGATGAGCAAGTCAATGGGATCTGATGAAATACATCCACGGGTCCTGAAAGGACTGGCAGATGAGGTTGCAAAGCCACTATCCACTGTGTTTGAGAAGTCATGGCAGTCTGGTGAAGTTCCCGCTAACTGGAAAAGGGGGGGGGGACATTTTACAGGGTCTGTAGTGACAGGAGATTTAGATTAGATATCAGGAAGTTGTTCTTCATGGAGAGGGTGGTGAGGCACTGGAACAGGTTGCCCAAAGAAGTTGTGGGTGCCCCATCCCTGGCTGTCTTCAAGGCCAGGCTGGATGAGGCTTTGAGCAACCTGGTCTAGTGGAGGGTGTCCCTGCCCATGGCAGGGGTGTTGGAACTAGATGACCTTTGAGGTCCCTCGAACCCAAACCATTCTATGAGTCTATGATCATCCACTTATCTCAAACACTCTTATTTCTTTTCTACTTGAAAATTCTAGCAAAGAAAATAATGTGAGAAAAGTAAACAGAACAGCTAACAAAATTGTACCAAATTAATTCTGTCCCAAATATTTGACTGCAAATAACCTAAGAATTGAAACACAAAGGATTCAGTATCATGTATGTTACTATAAATCTTAAAATAAAATAGTTTTGGTAATCTAATTCAATTTCATTCACATGTGTGATTTCTACCTGAGACATTAAGTCAGTTAGCAATTTATCTGATAAGTTTATATATTTGTAGATGCATTTGAATTTAATTATCAGTAAAAACAAAGCACTAGCTGCTAGAAAACTTAATTGGTATATTCAGTAACCTTCTTTTTCCTCTGTGGATCTTCTTCAGATTACTTATACTGTTTAAACGTATTACTGGAATCTTGACAGTTTTGCTTAAACAAACAATCATAGAAATTTCAAAGTCCATTTTTAAGTGATTTTCTTATCAACTGCCAATAAATTATAATAGCAAGAAAAATACATGTGACAGAACAGGTGGTTGGAGGAAAGAAAAATAACTAATACTTATTACTGATTATTATTCAGAAGCAGGACAAATTAGATTACCTTTGTAGTTCCAGGTGTAGTTTGAAAGCTAGAAAAGTAAATAAAAAGTATTTAATGAAACATATAGGAGAATTGCATTCACAAAAATAAATTTTCTACTTGGGTACATTTTTTAAATTAGTCATGTAAATCTTACTGTAGTTCAATTTAAAATATTCTGGATAGTAACACCGTTGAAAATCTGAATAAATCTTCTCTCACAACATGGTATAAAAAATTCCAAATGTAAAAAGGACCATATTTGTTTATTTTTCAAGTATTAATATTGTGAAGTTTGAACTGTCAGAAATATAAAACATAAGTAAATATTGAATACTGAACAGTTTATTTCTTGAAATATTTCAGAAGCCATTCCACATGAATAACTTCATATAACAGTAAGTTAATTTTGAGCAGGGTTTATCTGGCAATAGATGCTACCACCTTTGTTATTGAACCAAGTTCACGACTCCATTCAAGAACCACAGAAAAATCTTTACGTAGAAAATGTTCCCTAGCTGACCCCACACCTGGTTATGATAAAAGAGAGTCTTGCAAGCTACGTAAAAGTAGCCATTTTAAAAGTTTTTATTTCCCTAGGAATTAAAAAAAAAAAAAAAATTAAGTCATAGGAACAGATTTTTCCTCTCCTGCCTCAGCTTTACAGGCAATTCACAGATCATGAAATTTACTAAAGTATACAATTAGTAGAAATTTTTTCTCTCACCCACTGCTATGTTAGAATATTATATTTTTATTTGTAAAACTTATTGACAGTTACTTTGACTGTGAGGTATGTCCTATTCATTTATGCATCAGTTGGCAAATACAATTATAATGTGTATATTATTTTGCAAATAGACATTTTTATGTATGTTCAAGACATAAATCCAAATCCTACATTTGGCCCATAACAACCCCCTGCAATGCTACAATCTTAAGGAAGAGTGGCTGTAAAGCTGCTTGGTGGAAAAGGACCTGGAGGTGTTGGTTGACAGCCAGCTGAATATGAGCCAGCAGTGTGCTCAAGTGGCCAAGAAGGCCAATGGCATCCTGGCCTGTAGCAGGAACAGTGTGGCCAGCAAGAGAAGGGAAGTGATTGTCTCCCTGTACTGGGCACTGGTGAGGCTGCACCCTGAGTACTGCATTCAGTTTTGGGCCCCTCACTACAAGACAGACACTGAGGTGCTGGAGTGTGTCCAGAGAAGGGCAATGAATGTGGTGAAGGGTCTAGAGAACAAGTTTTATGAGGAGAGGCTGAGGGAAGTGGGTTTGATTAGCCTCAAGAAAAGGAGGCTCAGGAGAAACCTTATCACTCTCTACAACTACCTGAAAGGTGGATGCAGAGAGGTGGGTGTTGGTAAATTCTTCCAAGTGACAGGACAAGCTAAAATGGCCTCAAGTTGCACCAGGGGAGGTTTAGATTGGATATTAGGGAAGATTTCTTCACTGCAAGGGTTGTCAGGTATTGGAACGAGTTGTACAGGGAGGTGGTTGAGTCACCATCCCTGAAGGCATTTAAAAGACTTGTGAGGGATGGTTACTGGTGGTATTAGCAGTGTTAGGTTAATGGTTGGACTTGATCTTAGGGGTCTTTTCAAACCTAGATATTCCATTATTCTAATTTCTGCAAAATGCAGTTCTGATATTGTTTTTCTATTTAATGGATGCATGTTTCCAGATGGAATGCTAATTTTTTTATGTCCTCAGAAGACCTATCTATCCCTTAATTTTTCACTAATGGTTCCAGTACAATTAGCTTTGAGGACAATACATGTAAAGAAACATGGAAAGAGACATTTTGCACATTTGGCAAGAAAACCCCACCACAACCAACAAACAAAAAACACCTGAGAAAAGCTTTTCTTTCCACTAAAAAACATTTCAGAGAAGTGTTTCAAATTTATTTGATGATAATCTTTGCTCTCTTTCTCATTGAATATGATGGCAGATATATTGTCATGACATTTTAACATTTCTACCTGTCCTGCATCATATTTTTCTACCTCAGTGAATTTTACTGACCAACACTGTGTACCTGTAAAAGAGATACCTCTTATCTCCAGGTCAAGTTGATTTATATCCCTCTGATACTATAAGAGAAAGGCTGTTACGCATGATGTGCATTGCATTATTTTGTTGAAAATCAATATTAAAATACACCATCATAGACCACTAAGAAAAGTATAAGTGAAATTGAAAACATACTGCTTCCATGTGGAAGACGACATAATAAATGTTGGTGTCAAATTTCAGGAAGTAATCATACACTAAGAGAAATGATAGATCAGTTATGACTTTTTTTCAGGTATTCTAGTACTCAATCCTTATTTTCTTGATACGTATGCTTCCTTCTGAGTGAAAGATTAGCAATATACTGACGAGTTAGACGTGTGATAAGTGATTTATTTTGTGATGAGGAAAAATTCAGAAAAGAAAATAAAGAAAAAGTAAAGAATGCGTACCTTAGTTGCTGTAGTAATCTTCCACAGCCATGCCTGGAATCATTTAGACAAAATACAGATGGTTAGTAGGCTACCACATGCACTTATTGACTGCTTCATCTGAAAATAATGGTTATGAAGCATTATTGTTAATCAAGGGTTTGTACAATCAGATCATTGTGCTCTTGTGACAACTGAACATTTGATTTATGCTGGCAGATTTTAAAGTGTTGGGAAAGAAATGCTTGTACCCATAAGCCAGCTACATTTTTCTTTTTAAAGGTCAATCAATGACAGCATGAACTTTTTCAATACTGAGAAGCAGCAATAAATTCCTCTCCCCATACATGGTGGATCAAGTACACTGCTAGATGAGTTTTAATTCCAAAAATCATAAGTGACCTTCTTTTTAAAATCACCATTGTTTATCTTGACAGAATTAGCTTGTACGACAGTTTTCTTAAATTTCCACAATACTGATATTTTCTGTCAAACTGTCAATCAAAAAGAATTTATATTAAAATCCTTCAGTCTCCAAAACTGTTCTGATATAAAAGTTCAAATATTTTACACAGTGAGGAGATCTATAAAGTCCAAACTATGCTATCTACTATGCTATCTACTGTATGATCAATTTTTAATCAAGATAGGTAAATATTTGAAGGAAAGAACCAAACCAACTTATGTTGTTTGCACATTTGACGAAATCCTAAAGTGATTACAAGCCTATAGGAGTTTGACTGAGTAAAAATAGAATGAAAACTGAGTAAGAACTTAAGGGTATGATTCATATAGACATATTTTATCATCGTTCTGGAATATCTGGAAATACAACTCCTAAAACTGCTTCACATATTGGCTGGTGGCAGAGCTTCCAGTGGGTCTCATCCTGTTGTAAAGGATAATGAAACTCCAGAATAGAAAGGAGGTTGGCAAAGAGACAAGGACTGTGCAGGTACATTGTAGCTAAGAAGACTACTTAAAATATAAGCTACTTTAATGCTTTGGGAACAACAAAATTCACAGTAATCGTTGTCCTAAGGGGTAGATTTCCTGTCTTTACACCACATAGATTAGTTACTCAGGCAAAGTAATAAGTCTTTTTAATTACTGAAGGTAATTAGAGTTTCAATTTTACACCTGTCTATAAAACTAAATTTTAAATACTAAATTTATTGAATTCATTGTCTTGTTCTGATTAATGAAAACAATGATAATATATAATTAGCATAAATTAAGCTAGACAGTTTTTTTTGCTAAAGCTGGTGTTGCATTTGGATGTTTATATTAGTTTGTTCTTGGTTCTGAAACTCTTTAATTTTTAAAAAGACAGTAATGGTAAAATGAGGCTATTGGAATACATACCATGTTGAATATGGTAAACAAAGGCTTAAATGTGGCACAGTGAATAATAAAAACCTGTGTTATCTGAGAAACGAATATGTTTTACTGATTAAATGGAATGAGAAAAAATAAGCCTTTACTATGGTATTACAATAATAACAATGCAAGACACTTCTGTGGGACCATATTCTAGCTAATTATACTGCCAATTAAAATCAGAAGAATTAACATGGCAGTTACAAGTTCATGGCTGGTGGTGTCTCTCTGTTTTCCACAATGTCAGCCAGCAAATTGCCTTGTCAGTTATAATTAAGGTGTTAACACAATGCTTTAGGGTCACAAACACTTTAGCAAAATGCAGTAAGGTAGGCCCATGTACTTACAACATTAAGACATTACTTGATGTTTAGATAAAAGTCATTTAAATGTCTAACTGCTTGTAAATTGAATTGAGTTTGTGACCAACAAGGTGTCTTTAGTGACATTACATATGTTATGATACCTATGTTAGTGAAAAGAGAGGTAGAAGAAATGTCAGGTCGCCTATATCTTCCTATTTCAACCAACTGAAACTGCCTGACGTCCCAACAAAGGACCCATGATGGCACACGTGTTGGCATAGGTACCTTATATTATGACATGCTTTGGGTGAAGGAAGATGGGAACTGAAGCGCTCCTGAAACCTCTCTACTTAGGTAAAATCATCATTTAGATTCCACACACATTTCTTCTCTCCTGTATCCCATCCACTTCCACACATAACATGCACGCACATGAATACAGGGGGAGAATGTAACAACTTGACCCTTGCTCATAGAAGGTTAGCTCATTCTCAATTTTGAGGCTTTGTACATAAGGTGACCATCATTTTTTGGTCTATTACAGGAGAAATAATAATTAAAAAAGGGCTTATATTTGAAGTAATGATATATTTGCTATATGTAGCAAATGCGTATTAGAAATGCATACCCCAAACAGTGTCTGAAAACCTATGTATCGTTTAACAAGAAGTAGCTAATCTAGGTCAACTAATCTCTCTTCTGATGAGTCCCTTCCTGTACTTGTTTTGAAGTTTGGCTTTTTTTGGGTTTTTTTCAGTGTATTTAAATACTTTATAGAATAAATCATAGTCAAATCCTTTATTATTTAAGCTGTTATTAAACTATGTAAACTATTATTTAAACTATTTAAACCAAGACTATTTAATGGGACGTCATGAAATACCTCATCTTCATGAAAGATTCAATGGCCCTGAGGATATCCTCACTCCAGGATGTCCACTGCGGTAAGGCACAGAGTTCAGCTAGCTGAGGATGAGGTCAGCTCCTTTGCTGACAAGAGGTCTTTTAAAGGGATATGAAAGCAATGGCTACCTCCTTTCCTTCAGAGCTGCATTTAAATTGAGATTGTACTGTGAGCCCTGGCTTGTGCTACCAGCATACCTGGTTTACTTCCCTGACCCTGACTGTGACTCACTGGTTTGGCTTCCTGGCTTGACCTCAGACCTGCCTCTTCACCTGATCCCTGTTTATGGAGCTGGTCCTGACCCAGACTTGCTGCTCTGCATTCCAGCTCCTTGTTGGTAGAGCCATCGCTCCCTCCTGCCCTGATATAGTGCTCAGCTCCTGGCTTAACTTCTGTGGAGCAGACAACTGTCACTACCCTTGGCAATTTTGCCCTATACTCTCAGTCCTCTAAATAGATGTATCCATTTGACAAACAGCTTTAATTATCAATAGTATCCTGAGAAAATCTATAATTTTCTTATATGGTTGGGAGTTTCATAACACATGGGAATACCTTTCATTTTTTCTAGAGGAGGTAAGTGATCTCCCCTCCATTTGCAGGTTCTTATAACACTAATATGCTTTTCTTGCTTATGCTCATTCCTTATTGGTCATCTCTTCTTATCTTTCTGCCTCCTCAGGCTCCTGCTCCTCACATTTCTTTGCTCATACATTTCAATTTCTGATTTATAGTCTTTTTCTTACATGAGGTTTTGTAGGTGTCACAGAACCTCACAAAACCAAGTCAGGCCAACTAACAAACTAGAAACAGGATTTATTCTTTTTACAAAATTGTAACAAACTCAAACTAAGTTTTGCTCTAACCAAAACCACTTTGAGACTCCAACAAACATTAACAATCCACAGGTTTGGGATGCCATCTGAGAATTAATACTACACACATGACTTCTTAAGGATTCTTAAGCTTAATCACCCATGACTCAAAATACACAATCTCTCAATAAAGGGGCGGGCTCTCAACCGTGAGGGTTTTCTTCAGGTGGCCTCTCAACCTAAGTGGGTCTGACTGCAGACCCACTGCTCTGAGGAGTTCCCACTCAAAATGGCTCTCCAGTTGAATCTGATCTGTGGTCAAATATGGTCAAGTAGACCCCATTGGCTGAAGACCTCAACTTCCTCACTTTTGACACAAATGTCTGAGCACTACTGTGTGGGCATGACAAGCTCTGTGGTGAGAAGATTGGTGGGTTTCTGTCAGGTTGGTTTTGGGATGGATGCATCTGCCACAGAAGGGCATGAAGATTACAGTTTTAGCTTCTGAGTGCCATAATGGAACATAATTGTTTCTTGGATTTATCCCAAATAGCTTTCAGCAAGGTTACACAAAACCTCTAATAATACCTCAGTTTAAAAAAAGTAAACTCCTTGTTTCTGTAAATTAATTTTCTCTAGTACTTGTGTGTAGACTTAAGAGCTTCTTAATTGATTGTAATGTAGAGAAAAGAATTTGGAGGTGCCCTCCTTTCTTTTGGAACACTTGCTTGAATTTCCTGTACTTTAATCAAACAGGGAAGAAATAACTAAAGAAAGGATTTGGGAAAAAACACTGAATGAAAACAAACCATAATCTAGTAAGGAGAAAAGAGGAAACTCTCTGCTCAGCCACCTGTTCATTTTTGGATTGGTTTTTTTTTGTTGTTGTTGTTGTTGGTTGGTTTTTTGTTTTGGTTTTGTTTTGGGTTTTTTTGTTTGTTTGTTTTTGGTTTGTTTTTGGTTTGGTTTTTTTAATAATTAGTCCAAAAGACCATCAGAACTAGAGCTCAAGGACCAGTATATATAATAATGAATACATGCATGCTTCCTAGTGTTTTTATTTTTTTCCAGCAGCAATAGGAAGCTTATATGATGCAGCTAGTTAATATCCAGTTTTACACAGTCATATCTGAAAGCAGAGAACCTTTGCCCTCAGATCACAGAATTTCTACTTATAAAAGAACAAAGTGAAAGACCAAGGTTTGCAAGTGATTGTAATACAGCAAGCTCAAGAATATGTGGGTGTTTCTACTAGAAGCTTTGAGTACTGTGGTTCTTTTGTTCACTTAAGGACAGTAAAGCTTATTATTGCCCTCTTAAGTTCAATCAGAATGTTTCAAAGATGATAATTCAGTGGGAGTGAGGCAAAAGGACCTTGTTTGAACACCTATTTATTATGCAGAGAGGAGAACTGTGGTGTCATGACTGCTTTATCTGATCAGCTGTATCTTCTAATGAAAACTTGAAGATAAACCCCAAAAATAGCTTAGGAAAGAGGAACTGTGAATGCTCACTTTTCCATGTCTGGTTCCTAAAGCAAAGTACTGTGTTAAGCTTCCATACACACGAGGAAATTTAGGTGCTTCGGAACTAGGTTCTAAAGAGCCGACATCTGAGCCACCTTCAAACAGTGCACAGACTGTGGCACTGCCCAAAGGTAACCAACAGGGACAAGAATAATGAAGCAAAATGAATTGAAATAATATAAACTTTAATGATATCAAGAACTGTTTCCTTACTTCCTTTTTTTTTTTTTCCCCTGGAGCTAAAATTGATTCTGAATGTGAAGTCTCTGATCAGCCTGAGATGGAACTGAACCAAATAGATATTTTCAGCTACCACTTCAGAACCGAAATATAACTAAACATTTATAAAGTTATATATTTAATAATGTCAGCCCTTAAAAACTCTCTCTTGATGTAAATGGACATTTTAGGATTCTCCTTGGCTCTCCTGGTACATTAGCTTCCCATCTCTAATAAGAGGAATAATTGATCTCTACTTCTTTGCCTTTCATTCCTTACTTTTCAAATTTGTTACAATTAAAAAGAAAATAAATTTGAGGAAGAAGAATAAAGCAACTGTGTGAAAATGCAAGAAATCTTGTGATAAGATAGACAGGAATTCCATACTAGTCCCAGAGGTGAATCTTTTCTTCAGATTTTTCCTTTCTTGTTTTCCTCTAAACAAATGATCAGAAGAGTAAGACATGAGAATTTCCATATAATTCAGCATCTACATTTTAAGATCTACCTATTTCTACATTACTATGTCTTTATCTTAAATGATAGGAGAATATTGTACTTGGTTCATAGAATTGTTAATATTGTTTTAATTATAGTATAACATAAGATTCCCATGTATTGTATGATAATAAGAATATAATGAAAATCTAAGAATATGACTGTTAAGCTTGTAGATTTATAACTAATTAAAACACCTGATTAAACTACTATGCAGGATGAATAAAAACAATGTAGTTAAATGACTACATGAGATTAATTCAAAGAAATAAGAATAGAAGATCTTATTAACAAGCTCCTTAAGAATACAGAGTGAAATCGAATTCTTGGCAATTACACGTTTTATTAGTCTGTATATAGGAAGATGTCAATCTGCCTTTTTAAATTACTGGTATTGTTGTGTGACATAGAAGAATTTTGGAAATAAATTAATATTTTGAATATGATATTAAATAATGTAGTAGAGTTTACAAAATAAATTTGTTATTCTGCTATTAAAACCGTTATTATTTAAGAAATTTTACACATTTAAATTCTAGTCATGCTACTACTTCCATGTTTACAGCCCATTGTGTGCTTCAATCATAGTTTTCTGAGATCAGTAGAAGAAAGAGATTTGAAGTTATAAGCCCACACTGTGACAAGTGACAGTAGTTCATTTATTTCATGGTAAGCATGTATGAGATAGAAAGGAATAAGCTTTCACGTGCAGTTAAGTATTAAAGTTTAAAGTTTAATTCATCATTATTGCAGATGAAGAAGTGATGGGGTCGTTATAACTTAGATTTTAATATTACTTTACAAAATAGAAAGCAAACCTTGTATTTTTAATACGAACGTTATGTATTCAGCAACACTTCTGATGAATGATCTGCTCTGAAGTTTAATTTGTAACAGCACAATTACTGATGCAGGTAGCTACAGTAAGTATAGGTAACTGCCTGAGGTAGCTCTAAAAATAATTAAAAAATAAAACATTCTTCTAGTAAATTAAATCTATTGAATAATTAAAAAATAAAATGCCATTTAGAGGAGATACCAAAATAGATCATTAGCCTGATAAATTTTAAAAAGCAACACAAAGCACAGTCTTTGGCAGACACATTGCAGACACCAGGTATTTAGATGAAAAATATTTCTCTAAAACAATAATGTTTTGAAGTGGTGTTGTTAATGTTTATTCTTTACATGTATGTGTAACTCTGTAATGAGTTTCAGTGTACTATATCCTCTTTACCTGGATTTCTAAATCAACAATTTTTCTCAAATGTCCCAGCAACTTGAAAAATATCACTTACTTAAGTATTTTCTCCAGAAGAGGCTAACCTAAATGCGACTCTCTACCTTGTCTTTTGGGTTTGCTCTATCTTCTATCAGAAGACAAACTACAGGAATGGGGTTGCTAGCATAAATATCTCATGATCATAGATTACTGAGAGAAAAACAAATATACAATGTGATGAAAAATTACAAGATTATGTGGTACAAGAGCAAAGAAGCATTCATCTTTTAGTACCTGTATTTCAGTAGTCCTTAGAAGGTATATAATACTAAGAATATAGTATCAGTCTTCAAACTTTCCTACTTTATTTTATTGCTAATGAAAGAATTACAATGAAAGATGGGGGTTTCCAGAAAACTCAAACACCATAGCTGATCAATACTACAGGTAATGATGCCATATTTCCTGAGACTTCCACACACGGGGTTGCCTTTTAGTTGGTTAGAGTTTCCTCTGCTTTATGAATACCAAATTAAGATAAAATCTTGACCAGGAAATATGCATATGTAATCACCTCTTTTCCCTATTTCTATCCTCCTTTCTTTTTTAAAGATTCTACTTTCAGTGACTGAAGACAATGCTGAGGTCAAGCTGGGAGCATTAGTCATAGTTGCTTACCTGATACCTGAACTAGGATAAACAGAAAGCATCAGTTTTCTCCTCATAGTCTTTCCATAAATGCATGTTCTCCTGGAAAATGTATAATAATAATGTCAAAGTATCTTTCTGAAAGAAACTGTTCACAAAATAAGCACTTCAAGGAGGATACTAATTTTATGCAAGTAAAAGGCAAACATGAATTCAAATTACTTATTAAATTGAAACAATTATGCCAGATTCACATATCTAAAATATGGGCCTTTAATTGTTACTTTTTCTGCTTCAAGCTGAAGAAATTTCAGCGGAAGAATTGTACTAGCACCAGAAAACTGCAGTCTTATTAGTACTCTCTTCTTTCCTTAAATTATGAATGCTGCAGACTGTACTGTTTCAACCCCACAATCAATGTAATTCTGTAGGCTCATTGCTTTCAGTTCACTTTCACTCATACAAACACTGCCAGCTCATGTGAGAAATTCATAGTCAAATTTGGTGGCATGAATCCCTTCATTTTTTCTTGATTTCAAGTCTAAATAGCAAATTTAATAGAAAAGGTAAAATGTGTCGGTACTTGAAACCAAATCCTATTTTGCTTATTCGTTATATTAACTACAGACCATTATCCAAATTCTTTGCATGAATTTACCATAAGTAGTAAAATAAATAAATTTGGCTCTAGACAAAGTATTATTTAATAAGAAGGCAATACGTATGGATATTTAGTAGTAAATTTTTATGCTCAATTGTCACTGGATTCTTTTTGTTTAATTTTTCTAAATAAAAAATTGTGGGTTTCTTGTTTGTTTGCTTGTTTTCCTACAGAGAATAACGTAGATGGAATTCCAACTGTTAACACTGAAAATTATTATAATATTGAAGAAATAAGAAGACAACTGTTTCAGGTCAGTATAGAGGTAGATCACTTGTGAACTTACTGTGTTGTATTTATAATATGTACACAGATTAACTCTACATTGTTGTCTAGTCCATTATTTTATATTTGAAAATTAAACTAAATTCTAGAGTAATTCAACATGCTTAGAGCTGCCATTAATTATTAGAATAAGATTTAGAAGTCCAGAGATTCATTTGTACTACCTAGTTTATTTCCAAACGAGGTATCATTTAAGTTAATGCTTAATGAGCAATTAGTACTATGAAGCTTAAAACTGGTGTGTTGGGAGGTAAAGACTTTAATATAAGAAAAAGTTAAGACTGTAGTGTTTAATATGTATGCTATGCAATATTTGTAGTAATGTTTTATATCTGGGGAAAAAAGGAGTGAGAGACATAAATTAGGAGTGTCTTGATTTTGTGCATAATGTATTGAGTTTGAGTTAGGTATAGTTCTCTGTGACTACTACTTCACGTGAGCTTTTTAAAAATGGAGAGTAATATTTAAATAAGAATGGACAGTGATAGATATACGTAGGAAGAAGAGAAGTTGCTGACAAGAATCTTTTGTCTAAATCTAAAATTAATTCTCATGCCACTCTCTGAAAAACTTTCCTTTTTTGAAGGGTTTTGGTTTAGAGTTCTCTGGTGATAGACAATGATTCTCGGGAATTCTAAACAAGATAAGGTGAAAAATATGAGCACAAAAAAATGTTACATACTGCTACTGAAATTAGCTTACAACATTCTGTCAGTTTTTATCCTATCTAGCCTAGGCATAAGAAGGTTCAGCATAGATAGGCCATAGGTAGATGTGTATAAATAAGTTATTACTTTCACAGCTTCATATTTACAGCATTAATATGACAACAACAATAACAGCAATATTATTGCTGTGAAAATATTGGGAGAAGGCAAACAGAAACTGCTAAAAATTCAAGTTATTGATTCTCAGTGAAATTTCACACTACTTTTTTGCACAGATTTGAAGAAATATAGGAACAGCAATTTCATATGAAGATTCTATTATAACTGTATTACACTATTTTCAGAAGCTAAGTTTTTTTTCTTTTTAGAATATGAACATATTTAGATATATTTAAAATGTATATGTTATGCATAGATTCAAATAAACTTAGACCTCACTAAGAGGTATGAAATGATGCAGATAAAATTAAGAAGAAGCTGTTTCCTAAAATACGCTGGTGCTTTGATGTCATTGAACTTCATATAAGGTCTCACCATAGCTCTGATCAATATTTGTAGTAAAATGTTTAACAACACCTAAGAGGTGGCCATATATCACACAAGGAGTAATAGTACTGGAACTAATAGAATCAGTCGACAGAACTCCATCTAGGAGATATTAGTTTTGAGACATTTTGTGAATCTGATAAGGTACAGATAGATAGAGCCCAATGTCATAAAAATAATAGTGATGAATTAGCCTATTCCATTGGAAGATTGAAGCCAATGAAAGATGATAGTAATCAGTTTTGTGGCAGGCAATGTCTCATGGCAAGCAGATTTCTAAGACATGGAGACTACAATTTTTAGGTAAACTCAGGCCCAAAGTCTCTCATATATTCACTGAACCCTGAACTAAGAAAGACTTACATGAATAAACATGAAGGAGAAAATATTCTCTGTACAGTTAAAACCAGTTTTTAAAATTACGAATATCTCATTGCCTAGAAGATTCATTGAAAAATTAGTAACATTTACAACCCACAGTAAAGGATGTGCTATTCTATATTGGTGAATAAAACTTAACCCTCTTGGCTAAAGTGTGTGCATATACTTAAATCCTATCTTGCACTACCAGCATCCTATGAATAGATAGATATTCATATGTAAGTAACCTTTCATCTCTTTCTATTTGACCACACAGTATACTGGCAACTATATTGAAATGTTGTACTGCATATTATCCCAAAGAGTTATTAATGAAACTCTCTGCAAGATATGATAAAATGAAAAGAAAAAATCTGCCTCACACATTGCATGAAAACATATCTGATTCTCAGCATACATACGTTTGCTATTAACATTTTACATACAGTATTATTGAGAGTTTCACCTCTTAAGAATAACTTTCGTGCTTATAATATACCTTTGTATTTATCATAAGGTAATTAAAAGCACTAAAAAATCCTTTCTTATACAATTACAGATTATTGAAGTGTAATGAGAAGATTTCTGAGTTATATAGCAATATTTATATAAGTATATCTGGAGTTACACAAATAAGATTAGCTTATGTATTCAGTGCATTTCAACAGTGAAAAACTGAATTCAGCTGTCTGTCAATGTTTAACCGATATACTTAACCATTTGCCCTGTTATAATTACTGTTAACTATTAATACACGACTGAGAACTCTAAATGAATGCATAGAGACACTGAAAAAATTTCTTCCAGTGCTTCATGTTGTGAATTAGGACTAAACTTCTGTGAATGTCTTCATGATATCATAGTCAGCTACACAACCTCTCAACAAGCTGATTTGTGTTTCAGAAGTACTTTAACCACAGTGATGCATGGTATGGCATAGGGGTACTGTGCTGGGTTCAGTCAGGAAAGGGCTAGCTCCCTTTACTCTGGTTGCCAAGAAACTATGTTGCTGGACAGTAAGTGAAAACATTGATAAGGCCTCAGCTGGTGCTGGGGATGGCCTGTACTGAACTCCAGGTCTTTTGTCCGCTTCAGATACTGTAGCTGACCCAGACTAACCAAGGAAGTATTTCATTCCATAGTACGTCATGTTCTGGTCTCTTTGGGTGGGGAAGAGGGTCCGGTAGCCATTACTCTTCCCTTCCCTACTCTGTCTCCCTTACTCCCTTGCTCGTCTCTCCGGGCACTTGCTAACCCTCCTGTGTTAGCTGCTTTGCTAACTCCTGTGCTGGCTCATTTGTGTGGGAGCTGGTGGGTTGTTTTGAGTTTTCTGGCTGTGTTATCGGTGATAAGGTTTGCCCAGAATCTGCTGCGTAGGCTCCGGGGCTCCGGCCTTCAGGCCGTGGCTCTCGGGCTGCGATTGCTCTCAGGCTGTGGTTCTCGGGCTCTCGGGGTCTGATTTTCATCCCTCAACATCTGGGTGTGCATTGGTCAGTGGATGGTGGGAAATTGTATCATATTGTATCATATTGTATATATTGTACTATATGTTTCATTTTCTACTATTTTAATTATTTAGTATTAGTAGTACCCGTATATATTGATTTAGATTTAATTAGTAAATAGTTCTTATCTCAATTTTGCGAGCTTCCTTATTTCTTTTTCCTCTGATTCTTCCCCTCCACTGGAGGAGGGGAGGGGGATTTGTGAGAGCAGCTTCGTGGTATTTTGCTAGCTGGAGTTAAACCACGACAGGTACATTGTAGGTTAAGTGTAGTGAAAAGGATTGTGAGTATCTTCGTTCAATACCTGGTATATAGATGATGCATGTGATGAAGAAGTTTTGTAAGCAAGCTACACAGAAGAAACTATGAAACCGAAGGAACCAACTTGCTTTGGCTGTGTATAGGCTGCAAAGCACCCTATGTTGTGCTATAAGACTACAGTCCCAGTAAAATGATCAGAGTACTGCCTTTTGGTCAGATTTCCATGTTTCCTTTTCTTGAAATTGAGGCCACAGAAAACATAGCTTCTGTTACATGAGAGCAAATATTTCACATTACCTTAGCATTTCTTCTTTAAAATAGTCTTATTTACTTATTTGTCAAATCTGTCAAAATGTGAGCAAAATCTTACCATTTGTTGGAAAAGTCTACGTATTTAAAGAGAGATTCTTCCTCTGTGAAGCCATGTTGAACTGGTTGCTATCTGCTGTACAATATATGTGCATGGTTTCTGTGCCAACTTTGACTTCCTCTGCCAAGGAGGAGACATTATTCCATCAGTAGCCACTGTCACACATTGATAATTATAAATTGGTGAATATCAAGAATTAAAAGTATGTATTTCCAGAATGAGAAGTTCAGCCTGGAAAGAGTAACATATCCTCTTTTTTCTTTCTTTTTTTTTTTTTCGTTAATGTAACACATTTCCTCCAAATCTCTATTAAACAAAACAAATCTAAGATAACAGTTCACAATTGAACTGCTTAAATATATCTTCAATTCTTCCAAAAGTCTGTCTTTCCTAAGTTTCATTATGAGAGCACCGTGTCTCTAAAAATTAGATATACTAGTCATTGAAAAAATGACCCGGATTTTTTTTTATGTCCTTGTTAAGCTAGAGTCAGGAAGTTAATGCATTGCTCAGTTCACCCTGTAATAGATAGAGTTATCTGATGTACCCATCTGGAAAACACAGATGATTAACTGATTTAAAAAATCTCTATAACTAGAAGCTGAAAACTTTCAGCCATCATTTTAATTTTAGTATATAAATCATACTCCTATATCCTGTAACTTTGTATTTCTTTGCGGATTTCTTCTAGGATGTACTGATACAATACAGGATTAATTACACTGAGTGATCAACTTAATCAAGAAGTAGATCAAGAAAAATATTTCTCTTTAAAATATTCTAGTAACCTGTTTCCTTCAGTGTAGAGGCTAGAAGAAAATGACTGGTAATATGTTCATTGCCTGGAGGATGATCAAGTCTCTTGTACCATTCATCTGTGACCTTTCTGACTGAGGGATAATAGAAGATCTCCAAAATTAAAGATCACCTTTCACATCAAAAAGGTTGGATAATCTTCAAGGTTTAAAATGTGTTACCATTTCCTTTGTCTGACCATTTCTCTTTAAAAATAGTTTGAATAAGTAGTGGAACAGAGATACTGAAACTATAGCTATTTTCTTAGTGTAAACAAAAGAGGAAATGAATCTCTAAAAGGATTGAGATGTAATTAAGATAAGGCACATTCTTCCCCGCTCACTTTTCCCCTACAGCTATTGACTATTGTTGGTGTTTGCAAGTTGTGCAGTGGATAAGGATAATATCACTCACTACAGAGTTAATGTCAGAGAAATCTATCTGAAAATGATGCCATTTACTGTGCCATATCCAGCATAAGAAATACACACAAATGGATTCTTGTACAAACTCCTATCAGATCATTCACACTTTAATAGTGTCCTGTCATGTGAACAGGAAGAGTTTTACGTTAGTCATATCTATTTAACAGCTCAGCTAAAGCTGGATTCTTGTATATCCTGTTGTTTCAAGATGTATTTTTTTACTTCTTCTCCTTGTTTATTTGGACTATTTCACATATATATAAAATTCTAATGTAGAAATATGTTCTGATTTCAGTATCAGAGGGAATTATATCAGAAAATAATAATAGTAATTTTTAACAACTAGAATTTGAGATACAAGTATTTCTAAATCAAAATCCCCTTAGTCTGAAAGTGTAGGATCCTCCACTTACAGTTTTATTATGAGTGGGTGTCAGTTGTTTGAAATAAAAGCATACAATCACAAGCTGATATTTGCATGAAGAACAGCTTTTTGCATTGCTTTGTTTGGTAAATATATTCCTTTTTTCAATATATGTAAGTATATATATATATGCTTTCATTCAAATAGTATCTTGATTTAAAGGAATATCTAGTATTTTAAATAAAACTCAATATACATTCCTAATCCCTCACATATGTTGGTGTTTGTTTCAAAATACATTAAATCCTTTGACAAGAAGTTCTTTTGATATGGGTGAGAGCATGTTTTTATTTTTTATATAGTACCAAAGACTAGAGACTTGAAGAGTGGTTTGTATCATGGCCTAAATGCAGAGTTGGGTCTCTGACCAACCTCACTTAGAGTTACATACTATGTGAATGTTATAGTTGAGTACAGTGAGCTAAGTGCATTTTGTCTGCATTTTTCTTGTTTCCCTTTCAGGTTCATCCAACAAGAAGGGTTGGGATTATTGGCCAGGGTAACTAAGTTAGCACTGGAGGATTTACGGATGGCAGATCTGAAAAAGAAAATTACCAGGCATGAGAAGAAAGGATAGGAATTATGATTTTCTGAATTGGCTTCGCCCTTGAGCAGTGAATATTTTATAGTGGTATTTTTTTGGTCAGTGTAAAAACCAAGGTGACAGTCAAGCCAAAAATGCTGAATATATCAGGTCTTCAGATTTAAATACAAACAAAAATATTCTAAGAAATCAAATGTTCTAGAGGAAATAAACTTATATTGACCAAAAAGAAAAAGACAGATCTAAGAGAAAATAGTAGATAAATATATTTTCCTTGAACAGAGTAATTTTTAACTGCATACCATACCATCACTATACCTATTCTCTCAATGCTCAATTTTTCATTCCTCATATATAATTCTGAGAATCATGCAGGATTAAAGAGCTGATACTCATCTTTGTTCAGGCCATTCTGATTTCAGTTAATAATTTAGTAATTATAAACCAAACCAACAAGCAAGCAAAAATACCATGTAAATGATCTAATAATCAACAGTTCTTAAGCTAAAATAAACAAATGACTAATATGGAAAGAAAGAGCCTTTCATGTGAATCACCGTGAAATAACTAAGCTTTTATATTTTTCCATTTTGTATGGTTGAGACAAAAGATTAACATCCAATTAACATTATTTTATAAAAATAATACTTCACTGCCTTTTAGAACATACAATAATAATCAGACTTTATTAACTACTTTACTTAGCTTCATGCTTTGAAAGGAGTCTAATTCTTGCCATAGTGGCCACTATTGCAAACACCTGCATAGCCAGAAGGATAAGCTCACTCACATCCTAATTGACATCTTTTTATGAGAGACTGTGTGGGGAGTGGTGTGTCTAAATAGAAATGATATATTTCTAAAGGTATATGAAAGACATTTAATATTGTCCAGTGAAGAAACTTAACTAATATGGCAGAATGTTTCAATATGATAGAAGGTAGAAACTTTTCCTGGTGTCCTGTTGAAAGTATTTTCATGATATTTGTGTTAATTATCATGTTTATGGAAACTGTTCCACACTGTGTTTCATCTTTTCCAAGAGTTAAATTCAGCAACAGGCTCTATTAGCACAGCATTCTCTGTGTGAGCTAGACAGAAAATAAGGCATGAAATGTTGATTCTGAAGGCTAATTTCCATTTATGATCCAGGATATCCATTCATGATTGAAATGTTTTCGTGTCTAGAAAGTTCTAATGCTTAGATAGGAAAGATTCCCACCAGTGTGATGGTTGTGAAGTTAAAGTCTAGGTTGAATGCCTTCAAGAGTGGATTGTGGCATAACCTATGATGGGCAAAAACCTGATCTACATCCTCAGTGTAACTTAATTTTATCCAGGCCTAAATCAGGAAAACCTATAAAATATTAAACATCTGCTGTTCAGATCAGGAGACTGTTTCCCCAGCCAGTAACTGAAATCAAGAACATGTTTCAAATTCAACAAAAAAATTATGGTGAATCCTAACAATGTGAAAAAAAGTTTGGGTTTACTTGTTTATTTTTTTGTCAGTAAGAATAAATTTTCCAGGTTCACTTTATTGATAAAACTTTTTGCATAACCTTAGCATCTTTCCAAATACCACAATTTGCTGGAACCAATACTGCATGAGATAATTCATTAGGGACAGATGATGCAAATGCCCTAGCTCAGCATATCCCCAGTGAAGATGTTGCACTATTAGATGTATACAATTCTTTTGTTCTTCTTTCTCAGCAGTTATCTTTACTGATACAGTCAGTGGTTTATCTCAGCATGAAATAACGTTAGATAACATTGCATTCTGAGGAAGCGGAAAAAACAAGGGCTCCACAAATGAGAATGAATTAGAAATGCTCTTGCAGTAGAGGCCCTGGAGTTATAAATGAGAAACTGATGAATGTACTTAGTAAGGGACTTTACATAAAATCTCTCTCCTGCTGCAAATTTCTTATTCTTTAGCATATTCTGCGTCTGAAAGGCATTTTTTGACAAGTGCTAAAGCAGAATTTCCATATATTATCTGGGCTTTCCGAATCAGGTTACTTTTTTATTATTTTTTTTTTTTAGTAAGAAGTGCCTGGCCAGAGGAAATTTCAGTCCTACTGATATTCTGAAAATGGACATTATTTTCTTTGCAGTGTAAGTTTCTCCTCTAGAAGTACATACAATCAAAAAGTAACATGTTTAAGACTTAAGGCAAAACAGACCTATGGGACAGGATTAATCTCTCCTAACTTGCAACATGTAGTAAGTAACATCTCAGTTCATCACGAACCTTTTATGATCAATTAAAATGTTTTAGGATATGATTCACTAAATCTATTTTGGATACATACAGTACAGTATGCTAAAGTGCATCACAGCCATAGCCATAGCACTCTAGTATCTTTCCAAGCAACTTGAATGGCCAGATTGTGTCAACATATATGTCAGATGAGTTTAACACATGCATTCTGTTAAAACCAGCTGCAAAACTGTAAGCTATTTCATCAAAACAAAATTTTTCCAGACAGACATGGTTTTTGACGTTATTTCATTCAGTCTATGGTCACAGATGTCCTGTTGAATAACTTTTTTCAGCTATGTAAAAATCTTTGGAGTCTAATGCACCAGGAGGAACTATAAATACACTATATACACACACACTTTGTGTCTCTCACTAAGCACCAATTATCAGACACTGGTAATCACTACAAAGTCAGATTTTTTTTCACTCTTTTCATTGGATAACACTGTTCTGTATAAATATGTCAGTGCTAGGTTAATGGTTGGACTTTTTAAAATTAAATTATTCCATGATTCTACATGTAGCCATCCCAAGACTTTTAAAAGTATAATTTTTGCTTGAATTCAAACAGGAACAGAAAATTCTACACCTAATTTTATGAAAGAAGTTATAAGGTTTTCCTGTGGACCTACATAGTTGTTTATAACAGTATCATTGAAATATTGAATTTTATTGTAGTAAAAAAAGTTTCCTTTAAACACTAAGAATTTGTTAAAGATAGCAACAAATTATTCATGCATAAAAGGAACAGGAAAATCTTGTCAAAGTTTTGGAGCACACTGCAGAATAGAGTAATGAAATATTTTTCACATGTAGCCCATTTGTAAGCAATAGGAATCGTAACCAAATAAAATCTTTCACGATTTTTCTAACTGTGCTTTACTTAATAGAACTGCATTGTAATTCACAGGAAGAAAACTAGTTAAAATTTTTTAACTTGTAATTTTCTTTACAGATAAGATTAGATGTATTTGTGAAGGCATATATTTATTAGACTGTATGCCTTTATCATTTGAATGTTGTTAAAATTCTTTCATACAAATCTAAATGTGTCTTTACCACTTATACATACATGGTTTATGGGATCGCCTTTGAAAATCAATTTTAAAATATACTATGTTATTTCTGTCAGGGAACTGAAACTCTTCTTCTGTAGTATTAATATTACTTTTCTGGAATTATCTCAAACACTCAAAAGTTCTGAGCAAATTTACCTAGCCTTTCTACTAATATAAAAAATAATTTAAAAAATATCACATAAAGAAAGACCTCTTTTTTTTTTCTCATAACATGGAATATTCGTAGGAAAATAAAACCAAAAAGCGCATGCAATAGGAATTAGTTCTGTTGGAATCATAAATAAACATCATGCCCTAAAGAGAATAAAATCATAGAATATGTTGAGCTGGAAGGGACCCATAAGGATCATTGATTCTAACTCCCTGCTCCTCAAAGGACTACCTAAAAATAACCATATGACAAAAAGCATCATCTAGACACTCCTTGAACATGACAGTCTTGGTGCTGTGACCACTGCCCTGGGAGCCTGTTCCAATGACCAACCACCCTCTCAGTGAAGAAACTTTCCTAATGTCCAATCTGAACTTCCTCTGATGCAGCTTCATTCCATTGCCTCATGTCCTATGGCTGGTCGCCAAAGGAATCTCCCCCTCTGCTTCCCTTTTTGAGGAAGTTGTAGGCTGTGATGAGGCCACTGCAGTAGCTTTATATCATTTGTATGCACAAATTTTATTCCTTCTTAAACTCACTATGTATCACATTTTAAAATAAAGACATTTTTCATACATTTTCATATATATATATATGTATAACTAGTCAGTAGCTTGTTTTAAAAGGTATCTAATAGCAGGTTTGTCTTTTTCTTCTTGAGAAAAAAAAGTGAGTCATGGTAATGACAGTTACTCAGTTTTACAGAACTGTATACAAATTAATTGCCATATAACTTAAACTATACACATGAACAGATACTGTATTGTACAAAAAACATTCTTTGAATTAAATTATTAAAATATCACAGAAGAAAAAACCTGCATTGTATCATTCTTCTGTCCCACTTTATACACTGCTCATAATGTTTTTAAGTAGTCCTGAGGGTCTGATAAACTCTTCAGGTGCATGCAGGTAATATGAATCTATACACACACATATTCAAAAGAGATGTATATTTGATTACACAGGATTTATTGCATGTATTAAAAGACAACATGATTTTTTTAGAGTTATTCAGACTTATTTAGGGAATCAGACAGTCTACTATCCTGTGAATACCTATGAAAACTTTCTCCCACAGAATTCCCTCATTTTCCTATATAAGAAGTCCCCATACCCTCTAGTAGTCATGTAGTGAGATGTTTCTTTTTCCTCCCAACGGCTTAATAACTAAATATGCTTTGACCATCTTCAGTTTGCATCACATTAATGTAAGAGCGACATAACTAGAAGTCATTAAAATATTTCTTTATTTTCAGGAAACTCAACAGTTGAAATCCTTACTCTACTGAAATTCCTACCCTAACAAAATTTGACACTGACTTCAGCAGAGATAGGTTCTGTTCTGAATATATGCCTACTGAATACAGTGCTGTATTTAGCAACATTTCATCCTTACTTTTGCTTCCTGGTGCTGACTGGGTTGCAGCAAAAGCAGAGAACATGGCATTTTGCTTTTGCAATACAACTCTGTGATGAATCAGAGAGTTGCAATCAGATAACATAACTACGTTTCAACTGGTAAATCCTTCCCATTAGGCCTCCCAAAGATGATTTCAGAGACTGCTGAAGTCCTAAATTGCTACTGAATGACCTGAATATTCTTTTTTTTTACTCAGTACATATAAGAATGTGATTTTTTTGTACAAAGTTGGTATGGTCAAAAAATTTAAGTGACATTTTTAAGAGGTGTAGCTGATGATGCTTTGCAGTTCCAGAATATCTTTCACTGAGTGTCACATACTTTTCCAGTCATCATGGTAATACAAGTTTCAGATTACATTTAAGCTTTTAATAATTGGAATCTTTGAACATTGAATGAACTTTTTATAATGCTAAGTATATTATAGGATGTAAATTACATTATTAAAATATCAGCTTCAAACAGCAGAATTATTAAAATAACACAGAAGAAACTGCATGAACTTATTCCTTCGTCTCAATATATGCTCATAACTCAGCAAATCTGTTTTAAGAATTCGATTAATTCCTCATGTATATGACATTTTGTTGCTTAAATACTTGTGTGTGGTTCATAATAGTTTGATATTGTTCCTGGAGGGTAATTCATTGTCCCAAAGTATGTTTTTAACTATCAGTATTGAGAGTGTAACAAAACTTTGATGAGTGTAACATAGAATAATTACCTTTATGAATCACTTAATAGTAATGCTCTGTGGAAGTGAGATGTCTCATTGAGCTTAAGCCACATCCTTCCATTTTAATAAGGGATTTTTTCAGCAGAAGCTTGCAAGAGTTCTAGTATCTGTAATTCAATGCCTGTAAGCTTAAGCGAGCACACTGTGAAAGCAACTAAAGATGTTGTAGCTAGTGGCCTTTGTAAGGCCTTTTCTGCTGGCTCATTCATGAAAAAGCTATATCCTCAGCACTGTTTCCACGAGATGTTTGGCTTCTAACCCTGTTTTATGGTTTCTAAGACTGGAAAGCTATGTAGAATAGAGATACTTAAACAATGAGAATTTCTCCTGCATCCTGACAAAGATCTGTGTCAATTTATTGTAGATCATGCTTGCTGTGAAAGAGCATTAAGTCTGAGACAACATGGTTTTTTTCTGCTGATTTGCTGTGACTTTTCACATATGCAGAATGTTGCTGATACAGTATCAATATCTAGAATGTTGCTTTACACCGTTTGTCTGGATTTCATATTTCGCACATCAACTTCAACATGCAGCAATTCCCTTGTTACATATTTATACATTAATTAATTTGCATAAAATAGGCAAAACTGATTCCTCTTATTTCTGATTTCTAGAAAGATCCTAAACATCTCTAATATCGGAATATGATTTATTATAACTTCCTAGGTGTCTATATTCTGTCATTGCAATTGTAAATTCAGGAAGTTCTTAATATTTTTAGTTCTGCTTAATGCAGCACACACAGATTCCAGAACTGGAGGCATAATTTCTGATTTCACAATTTCCTCAGAATTTTGAGTATTTTATAAATAAAATAATTTTATAATAAAAATAATGAGATTTGTTAGGATATCACAAGGTATTTGGATCTTGGATTAGGATTTAGTAAATATCTTGGAGACCACTGTAGTTAGTGTTAAGTCTTATCAAATCTACATTTGTTTTCTAAATGTACTTCTACAGTATAAACACTTGAGTGTTATGAAGACTTTTGTTACAAGGTTTTCTATAAAATAATGTGTCTGTGTGTTGAATAGTTATTTTATGCACTAAGCTTTAGAATTCCTTCTGTTTAAAAAGTCTGTATTAGGAAAATTCTTGACATATGTTTTTAAACTGAATGGAATGTTTAACAGAAAGGGGGATCTTCATCCTTCTCAATGGAAGTAAGGGCCAAGAAAACAGTCTTGCCAAAGAATTAAATTCCATCTACAGAAGCTGTGTAAGTATTCTGACAGTATTTGTGTTGAATGAGAGAGAAAACCTCTTTGGAGTTGAACTTAAGCACCAATAGCAATAAGTGTGTTTTTAATTTAATACTGTTGAGTTTCTAAACCTCATAATAATATTTGATTGCAGCATATAAATTAATCTTTAATTTTTACCTAATTCTCAGGTTTATTACAGGATAAAAAAAAAAATGCAGGAACACTAGACACCTCTCATACTGTCTAACAGTGCAATTCAAGATTTAGAGACAACAGACAATAGATACTGGAGTATTCCTCAACAAACTGGATGAGTATAGTAATTCAGTATAGTGATTTGGGAGAAACAGATTCTACTGATCTAACCAGACAAAAGTATACATGAACTTTGCAGATCTGCAATTTGTAAACTTCTGTGTAATTCTGATATGATCTGGGCCTTTCCCAAAATAATTAGGCTTTTAAAAAGTAAAATATTGTATTTGATAAAAGATAAATGTATGTTTCTTCAAGAATATTTTTTGAATCTGAGGCTACAATTCTCAATCCAGTCCCCTCTGAGAATATGAGTGATTGATGGAGATCTTCCGAAAGACCTCCAACAATGTGGTACTGGTATTCTGAGCAACTGTCATATTTCTATTTGCAAGACAGAAAGGAACAAGATCTTCAAGTAGAAAAAGCTTAACTATATAACCTGAAAAATCTAGAACATGCCATTAATGATAGAAGCAGACTTCTTATTCCTTAATCACTCCATAGGCATTTTTTTAAAGTGAAATCATATATGTTCATACACTACAAATAATCTAGCAAGGCTAGACATTCAGAGATCTTTCCAGGTTTTTGTTTTAATGAGTTTTACTGCCTAGAAAGCTGAAAAATAAGCAGTCACAACTGGAGTGACTGGAGTAGAATTTAGAGAATTAGAAGTCTCATTTTATCAAGTCTGGATTTATCTCAGTTATAACATTATAATTGCATTATTTGTTATTATTTTATGTGTTATTATTAAAATAATTTTTTAATAAAATTATTTTAATTTTAATTGCATTAATATGACATCATCAAGGAAGCCGTGTAGATTTTTAACTTAATGAAACAGTTTAAGTCGGTGCAAATATGCTGAAGTTACACAAAATATAATTCACTGATTATTTCATGTTTATGTTCTTATTTATGTGGGAGTCAGTTAACAAATTGTTTTCAAGGTCTGGGCTACACAGCTGCTAGTGTCAGTGTCATGGTTTCACGACTAGCCTGTTCTACCACTCCGCCCCCCCCCCCCCCCCCCCCCCCCAACTCCCAGTGAGGAAGGATCAGAGGAACAAACCGAGAAAAAGCACGTAGGAGTTGAGATAAGAACTATTTAATTATATAAATGAAAGTTAGGTTACAAATTTTAGCTAAGTACAAATTTTAGCTAAGTGGGATTTTCTGGAATGAAGAAATGCATAAGATCAATACTGTAGTAGGGACAGGAGGGTATAGGTTATTAGAAGCAGACTATTTAATGTAGTGTACCAAAATCAATTGACAAAAAAAAGTAAATTAGTAGAAGTCGATTTCTTACACTCTGACTCTGGAGTCTTAAAGAATCAGATTGTGAAAGCACCAGAAATGAAAATAAGAAGCTCTTTGATATAATGCAGAGTAAAACTTATAAGAATCATTTATGGGGAGTTCTTTGCAATTTGTTAGGACTAATTTGCATCAGTTTATTGATCAAACAAGTTGTGGAGAACAGGGGAATTAAATTTCTGTCTAGTGAATAACATTTGAAATATCTGTTGAAACAGCTTTAAAAATTTTAAAGTAGGTCAAACAGTTGAGGAAGAAAGTCATGTATTAGAAACAAACTGGCCTCTTTCATACCTGAGATATCAGGTCAATTTACCAGTTAATGGACTGGTAAAAAAGTAATGCAGTAGATCTTACTTCTAAAAATTACATCTAAAATTGCTCCCATTTACTACTGTATTTTGTACAGTAACTTAGCAAAGCAAGACTTAGTGAAACAACTTAGTAATACAACTGCTTTCCTCCTTTGAAAACAAATGTTCAGATGTTCTGTGAATTCAAGCAAACTGTGTGGCTTTATCCTGATTTTTGGTAGACATTTGTTGTTACATAATTAATGACAATTTGGCATGATTAACAGGCTTTGTTCTTGACAACCTCAGAAACAGAAGAACAGAGGCATCGAAAGCCAAGCCTGCAGAACACAGAGTGGGAAGCATGGGGAAGCTTGCTGTAGAGCACATGTAAGTCAGCTTTATTAAAGCCGGATGCCTCATTTAGAATCCAGACTGGCATATAATCAAAACAATACTGAAAATATGTGCCATATGCTTTCTGAGGGGTGGCTTTAGGCAATGGCTGTAACTCCTACTATTACTAGCACGCATATCATTCTATCAGCAGAAATGAAATCTAATAGCTGTATTGCAAAAAAAAGTATTTTTCATGTAGTTTGAAAAATCTTTTTTCAATATAACACCAAAATACACAGAAACTGCTATGGGCATGAAGAATTCTGACCCAGTTTTTTTCCAGGCATCAATTAAAAATGAAGATTCTCTTTCTGAGTTATAAGATACATGTGTTATGCCAAAGAGATATCAGTAAAGTTTCTGCAGTGCATCAAACACTAACCTGTTTAGAAACATTAGCTCCACATTATACCTGTTAAATAGTCTTGACAAAGCTTTAGATTGATTTATGGAGGAGTTAATTAGAACTGGGGTTTGAATTCCTCTGGTGGAAAGTCAGGTATAAAGGTTTCTTCAGAAAGGTTCATCTTCTATAGTAATACTTTATTTTAAAAAGTTTAAATGGACCATTTAAAAAAGTTATTTTTTGTTGATAAAAATATTTATATTGCTCTCACAATGGACTCATGACTTACTCTGAAGTAAGAATAGAATAATTCTATCAACAAAAGATCAGTCATAAGGACTTTGCAAAAACATTTTACCTAAATAAGAAAACTGATGTGAAACCACTTGGTTAAAATTTTTCAATATTTTTAAATGTCTTAATGTTTTGCTGAAATACAAAGTAAGGAGATTATGGAAAATGCTCATGTCCTAAACCTATGTCTGTTAACTAAACTTCCAGTAATGGTTAGACCTATATTTAACTTGAACCAGTGGTCTACACTAATAACACTTTGAATGGCTCTTGTAGATCTGCCTCGTATGTGTAGAGGGTCGAGTTTGCACTTCTGGAAGGAACATTGTGTGGCAAAGTTTGCTTTGTCACTTGTCCATGATATTTCAAATTTGCACTGAGACATTTCCAAAAATACTTCCATGAATAGTTTCAATAAACAAAGCTTTGATATTTAAACATTGCTGACCCCTGGGTTTGCCACAAGAAAGGTGGCAGAAAAAGGTGTAAAATGACAGTTTAGAAATTGTTTAAGATATCTTTTGTATTCATAACAACCTAAGTCCTTCATCAATGCAGGTAACTTGGATAAACAAAGCAAAGGTGACACAGAAATATAAAAAAGTGCTATATGGCTTCCTCTTAAAAATCTACTTTCGAATATGACACATGCAAATACAATTGTCAATGCAAATCCAATGAAAAAGAATTTAATTGTCTCGGTTCCTCAGACCTGTTATCTTCTAATTATTTGAGCTTTTATTGATGTGACTTGTATATATGAACTTAGTGTCACTGTATATTCTCAGACTAAAATCTGTAAGTAGTTCATTTGCAAGTAGTTCCTTTGCAACTTGATTCAGCTTTCCTATCAGACAGGTACCCAGTGGCAAAATATATGAAATATAAAATATACAAAGTAGTAACACATCTTTGTCTTCCTCTTTAGTAATTTTTTTTAAACTTAACCCAAGTTCCATGGGTTATAACTTGATTTTTTTCCTTCACAAGCACAGAAAAAATCTTGACCATTCCTGTTACAGTGATTAAAATTTCACTGGATTGTGCTGCTGTCAAAATCCAACCTCTTGCACAGTTGCAAATATTTCTGCTCTCCCAAGGGAAGAACACCTTGTATATTGTATGTTCCCATTCTGTCACTTAAAAGGATTAAGAGATTCAGATTAGAGCTAAATAAGAATATAATAACTTTTCATTTCTGATAGTATTTGCTTTGGTATTAGTCAGAGAACATTACAAATGCCACTAAAATGAACTGTCTCACACATTAGAGGGAAATGCTCAATCTGTATCAGTAGAAGGGGCTGCTAAACAGGATGTATGGCCTTGGAGACTTCCTAGATGTCTAGATTTTAAACAGTTCTTCAAAAGAAAGTGTCTATTTCATTTCCTTTTAATGTTTAACATCATTATTTTCTGCTCGCTCTGTATGGATACCTGTATAATAAATATACATTTGAAAGAATTCTTACTTGAAATGTCCATTTCTGTTTTTAGAAAATAGTTCACTTTTTCTTTAAAAGGATTAAAGTAGGTAAACCATAGGTATGTTCAAAAGATTTGAATTATCATATTTCAAAGTACCATATAGTTTCTGCAGGCACTTATAGTCTATGGACTGTGAACTAGCTAGGAAACGGGACACAGGAGGAATGTTTGTAACTGCTCTGGGCTGATAGGATTGGCTTGTGAGGGACATGGAACTTAGGATAAACTCAGGGAATACTGCAGACAGTACTAACTGAGTTGTTCTCTAGGATTCTTGGGACCCACTGCCTCTGCTAAAAGCAAAGATGTGAAGAATAGGGGATCAGCTGGAACTGATGAAGCATTCACCCTCACATAGATGACCAGATTTTCCTTCAGGCCTAGGTAGAATTCCTTGGAAATACTATAGTAGTCTGACTTTTCAAATAAATTTAATGTTTTAATATTGTCAAACAATGACACTGATAACTTCAAAATTTTTTTCAGATCAATTCAGTTATTTGTGCATTTACCATTTTGAGCAGAAGCACGAGTGACTGTCAAAGAGAATCAAGAGAAACATCAGGGTCTTCAAATATTTTGGTCAAGAATTTTAAATCAGAGCTATAACAAAAGCATTTTTACCAAGGATAGTCAATTTTTTTCTTTCCTTTTGTAATGAATACCAATTTGTAATCTTTTCATGCAAGAATGCATTTTTCTCCTTAGCAATTTTTTGGAGACCATGTCATAGTTTCAGTAACTACATGCAGTAGCTACATGCTGAATGTGGGATAGATATATATGTCTGTCTATCTATTTATATATCTATCATATCTATATACATGGCATATATATATATTATATATATTTTATATAGATATATGGAGTGATAAAGTTTTTACGTGGTTCTGAGGCAGAATTCCCAATTTCATTACCTATACACTGTGTTAAAAATTGTTGATAAATTTGTGGTGTCAAAATGACTTAAAGAAAATCTAACTTGTTAAACACTGTGTAGGGCAATGTATTTTGTTTGAGGATTTTCTGGTCACATCTCTGTGGCATAGAAATTTCAGCCTTTTACATTCTACTGAAGTAAATGTTGACTATATTGTCAAGAATTTTGAGGGTGTGTGTTTGTCTCTGTTCCAACTGAGGTACATGTTCATATTGACTTCTAAACATGTCATCTCTTACCATTATTGATCCTTAATAGTGTAAAAAAAGCTGTAACTATTGTGGAAGTGTTTCACAAATCCTTCAGATTTAAACTTAATTATTTTCCTTCTCTTATGTGATATTGAGATATTATTTTTCATTTGACAAATATTTTATCTTCTTTTTTATTAAATAAAAACTATTATATTTCCAACTGTTTTGTAAAAGTAGATTGCAAAGTTAAAAATATTAACCATGGAGGTGCAATATTTAGCCTTACATTAAAAAAAAAAAATAATAACCCACAAGCATTTGCAAAAAACTATGAACAGTCCTTAACAGTTACATAACTTAAAATATGAGAATCCTGATATCTGTATCAGTCTAGTTAGGGAAATATCAACCCCCCTCTCTAATGTGATTTTGGGTTTTATTTTTCCATTTTTTCTTCCTACACTATAAGGTAAGACTTGGCACCAGACCCCAACAAAATAAACAGATTCTTGGTGTGCACGATGTGAATGCAGCCCTGCTTTAGCTGCCTCCTCTGATAGTGCCAGATGCTTGGAAATCTAAGCTTGTTTGTGATATCCTCCCCTTCAAAGAGGTGTCAGAGGTGTGTATGGGACAGTAGATACCTGTACATGGGATTTGGCTGCTACCACAACAAGCATATATGCCTACAGTCCCATGCAGCAGCAGGAAATACACCTCTTGGTTCTCTTGCTCCTAAGGATCCCTTAAGTGTCTCCTTCCATGTTCTTCCTTCTCCCCTGCTCTTGTATGCTATTGAATGGGTTTCCTCTCTTAAACCATCCAGGAACAAAACTCCATGTATACCTTATTTGCTAATACAAGGAAGATGATAAACTATTTTCTGCATAAAGTAATGCCTTACCTAACCTCTCACTAGGATGCCTTTTACTGGCCATGAATACCTGGCTGTCCATTTGCATATGGGCTGGCAGGGAAGGTCAGTCTTTGCGGATGTTTCAGATTACAATCCTTTGCATATCTGACAATGGGAGAGGGACCCTATTTTGGCTGTTGTTACTATCAAATGGAATTTTTCCTTCAAATCCTGTCTTATTAGTAAAATTGAGAGCGAAATTTATGCAAATAGTACAAGATGCAATGGTAAAAATGATGTATTGTTATCAGTCTTATCAGAATTAGAAAATGAAAACACCGGTTACATCAAAGAAGATTCTTATAACAGCATGATGTGTTTGTTTTATTCCTCTCCTCACTTCTTAATAAAATTATGCTAATAATCAGCCCACAAGTGCAAATTGCCCTTGCTGTTCTTCAGACTAAAACCTGTCATCACTTCTTTCAGTTTTATCATGAAGACAAAAAACCCTCAACAAATGTGAAAGCTCTTCCTCATAACAAATTAGAGAATGTTTTTGTTTCTTTTATTGAATTCTCATAACTAGACATCAGTAACGAGAATGACCTAGACCTCTATTTCTATACATGTGTTCCTCTCTTCCATTTTTCTTCTTCTTGGCTTCTGCTGTTTTGGGGTGATTTGTTTATTTTTAATGTAATGAAGTCACCAAGCATTCTATATGCAACTGAAGACTTAAAACTGACCCTCTGTTGAGAAACGTTGCTATGCTAGACTGTAAAGGCAAATTAAGTAAACAAATTATCTTTTATAATAAATTGGTGCACAATTGGAAAACAAAGTTCATATATTGACTATCATAAAGGAGTCTGGGGAATACTAAAATATGGAAAAGGAGGAGAAACCCAGAGAAAAGGATTCAAAGATTTTGCAGTGTTACATACCTTCTTTCTGAACCCAGACAAGAGTTGGGAGACAAGTAGGTACCTGTTTCTGTAACAGACATCCCATCATGTTAGTCTCATGATTCACTGTAACTCTAGGGCCCCCTGTATATTAATGTACAAACCATCTACACATGCTGGTTTATGCTAGCATGTGAAACTGCTAATAGTATAGCTTTAGAATTAAAAAAACACTGAAGAAAAACCCTACCATATTTTACAATAGGTAGTAAGACACTAAACAACTTTGCTGGCAGTAATTGATCCAGCTATAGACAGATAAATAAGTGCTTTTCCTAGACACATCAGACAGCACTACTGAGGTAGTGTGGAATTTTAAATTCTGCTTTGTTAGCCATGTAAACCAACAACCTTTTGGAAAGAAGGCTGAGTTCTGGACCACAGTTCTGGCAGAAAAAGGCCAATGGGAAATTATCTACAAGATTCCTAGACAGGCATAAAGAGAAGACTCCTTACTCCTCATGCAAAATATCTGTTTTGCACCTGCAGATTTGTTCATAGATAGGACATGATCATCTATCCAAGGTCTGGCTTATGAATTTCTGTTCACAGGAAATGTTGAGATTTCTATATTCTTTGGAATATTTTTCGGATGCACTGTTTTATGGCCCAAAGGGGACCACCGGACCTCTTTAAACTTCCTTTTATCACATACTCATCCTTTTGGCCTCCCTTACTTTTTCTGCACCATCTAGTGCAAATGCTTTCTCTTCTGCTGCTTTTATAATCTGATACAACATATCTCTACCTCTACATTTAATTTAATTTTAAATCTCAGCTGAAATCTTGTATTTCCTCCCATGTTTACCTCTAACTTTCACTCCCCTGCTGCTATTGTTTGTAGTTTTATATCATGCAAATCAGAATTGCTTACTTTACAGTGAAGAAGCTAGAAATAACAGTTTTGTATCTTGTTTTTAGAAGACTTTTCCTTGTTTTGATAGTACTGTCTTTTTACAGGACACCCCACTTGCCTCATATTGTTGATTTCCTGTAAGTATGTCACTCTAGAAACACAATTATATTTCTTGCAGACATATAGTAATTATGCTCAAATTGGTGTAATGGAAAATTAACTTATTCTCATTTAAAAAAAAAAAAAAAAAAAAAGCTTGCTTTCATAGTTTTGCTTTCCAGTCACAGTTTTCCTAATTTGTGTTGATTCAAATCTCAGCCATGAATGTGGAAAGACACAGTGGCTAACCTGAGGAAGTGTTCTTCATCTGAATTCTTTGCATTTAAGTGGAGATTAAAAAGGATAAAATAATCTCATCCTCATTTTTTCTCACATCCTTGACATCTGTGACAGCAGTGCAGATAATAGGAGCTAACTGCTGCTATGTGGTATTTAGACAACCAATCTGCTGTAATAAAGTGATTTTGCTGCTACAGCTTTTGGACTTCTCTGTTTCTGCCTTCCTTAAGAAAAACAGCTTCTTTTGCTGACTTTTTTTTGTCTCAGGAAACTCTTCTTCAGACTCATTTTATTAGAGACAGCAAACCTCTTGACACAATTTGGTTAAAGTATATGCTGTTGTTTCATATAAATAATCTTGATATTGGGTTTCACTGGTTTCCTGCATTTTTTAATAAATAATCTTTTGCTAAAGTAGAAAACATCCATTGTGTTCTTTAAAGGCACAGACATATATGCATGGGTTCCAAAGCTCTAAGTGACTGAGGGCTAAATATATATATATATATATATTTTTTTTTTTATGTCAGCTTTTAATTGAGTAATGGTGTGTGAAACTCATGTGGCAAAGTGGGAAGCATATGAAAAAAATATCTGAAAGTCTGTAATGACTGCAGAAGATCCTTGCATTTGAAATCAGGAAGATGATGTAAGAAAAATCTAAGTCTTGTCAATCACATAGCATGAAATAATGGGATTATGCAAAAAATGTGGTTAATAATGCTTCACTGAAAATGCACCACAGCACAGTGTGAATTGTGCCCTAAACTATCATATATTATTTAGAAAAGTGATTTTATTATTTAAACAATGATTAAACAGTCAAGTAGTAATCCACTTACAGAACAAAATCTAAATATACGGAGTATGTGCTTTATATTTCCAAGGTGTCATCTCCATTATTTTTCTGTTTGCTTTATTTGTTCTATTAAAAATAGTTATTCTATTTTTTCTATAATTAGTACTAAAATTATTGTTAAAATCTCTGAAAAACTATAACAATAATGCCCAAGTAGGGTGCATTTGTACATACAAGTGTATGCACATGTGAAAAAAGTTACAAGGATGTCTTTAGTGCTGCACGGATATACTGGTGTTAAGAAGTAAACAGATCCACATTTTTTGTCTCTCCTTAAAGAAAGTAGGGATGAACTAGATGAATTTCATGGGACTAAAACACTATATGGTCTATCAATCAGAGTATGTTCTATTTGCTTCATCTTGGACTTCTTTTGTGACCATCAGGTTATATTTTTCTACACTGTCAGTTTGAGTCAACTACTTTTTCCTTCAGAGTCCCAGCCTGCAAATTGTCCACAACTGTTAATTTGCTCCCAGGCTTGGGTCCAAGAAAGCTGGAAGTGGAGATGTGGATAATTTTTGCCAGCACACATAGCCTGCAGGATTTTCAGATATGGGCTAAATCTATTTCTTGTTTTTTACTTAAAATCTCTACTTGTAAACTATGACTAATACTCCACAGGTATAATTCAGAGTTTCCCAGATCCTACATTTATGAATACTGTATGTATAGTAGCAAATGACTGGAGAGAACAATGACTTCCTGTGTAGACTATCCTGTCAAGCCATTATTTTATTGCAGGAGGTCACTAGCTTCCTTAAAGAGCTATTACTTCAGCATGGTGTCTTGCAGGTCTAATTCTAAATAAAGACTGTTCATGCATGAATAATTTCAGTACATCGTGGTATATGTGCTTTTCACTGAAAACTGATGCATTTTTTCTGTCTGTTTGATCAGTGTGTCCGATCGTATGTGAGTAGTATGTGTATGTGTTCCTATTTGAAATATTTCTTGGACATGAGGACATGGAGCTTTACGAGCTTCATATCTATCAGGTTACTGGACTCAAAACCCCTATGTTGTAATTTATTTCAATAGAAAGCTAATATTCTGAGAAATATGGGGAAAAAATGGAGGAAAAATGGGATAGGATAGCACTGAGGCAGTTCTTGAGAAGCAAGTGTTTCTAAGAGGAACAGTTTATATAGAAAAACAAAGAAGCTGAGGTCATGTAGTTCACAAGATAAGATAGGATAAGCCACCTAGGTTGGGAAAAGTATCAAAGCTTACATGAGAGCAGAATTCTAGGAGAGAAAAGGGATGCTAAAACATAAACTGCATTGCAGAAGTCTCAGATTTGGCAGTCAGAGACCTGCTATGGAGAAAAGGGTAATATGACAAATGGGTAAGCATTATAGAACATTTTACACTACATAACTGAAAGGTATAATCTATGTACAATCTGGGGAAGTAATTTTATTTCTCAGCATGTCTCTATCTCTATCAGATAATATTGGCAAAGCATCAGAAGTCACTAAACAGGGACAGTTTGAAAATATCCTCAACAGAATCATTGTATGATTTGTAAACTCTTCAGCTGTGTTAGAAAGGAAAAGGATTTGTCTCCAAATGTTGATCCTTTCAGTGAACAAATGTTGGAATATTCCATAAATATAGTGATGCAAGAGACCAAGACAGTCAGAAAATGATGAGTAATTTAATCCAGCATAAACTGTCTCTGGTAGTGCTAGACATGGGGGACTAAATGCGGTAAAAAATTCAGTTGAAACAGAGATAAATGACCTGTATGTTTTACTGTCTTACTTGCCTGTGCAGATAGGTTATATGTGGGGGTATACTCAAGTACAAATGGATAAAAATCAAGAGAGTTTGCTACAAGTTTTAATAGGTTTTGTAAATCTTTTAGATGAGCTTGGCTCAACTTCAAATAAGGTAATTTAGCAATGTGGTCCCCTGTTTACTATGAACTCGAGTAGACTGCAAATTTGGGGCAGTAAGCCTAGGTCTCTAGAAAATACAATTAAAAGTGCAAAAGAGTATAATGTATACAGAAAATTCAGGTTTTCATCAATAAATGCAGAATTTAAGATAACTTAACCAACAACAAAAATCAGTATGGAATCTTTGAAGTTTTTATACTTGTAATTTAATGAAGAAGCAAAATTAGGTCCTTTTTCCTCACAAGTCTCTTCTAACATTTCTTGTCCTTGTAATATTTAATTCATATGTTTGTGCTGAAAATTTCAGTGACTTCACCTTCAATTGTTTGTCCTCCTTCTACCCTTCAGATGAATGCAGTACTTGCAGTTATGAGCTTCCTCCTGAGGTTTATCATAAAAAGTCTCCCAAGATGAAAAAAGCATTTCTTGTTTGGTAATTTTATCCAAAAAGTTGTGTAATTGGAAAAATAAAACTTTTCAACAGGGTCAGGTAAACAAAGAGAAAGTTTTGCATTGAAATGACACCCACCTAAGTTTAGGTGTATTCTTATTTTAAAAATTAACTGAATACCAGTTGAATTTTCTGGAACTAGATTCAGGTCATAAAGAAACTATTGTTTTCACTATTTTTATTATAAAAATGAAAATTGCAATTGCAACTGAAGTTTCATTGTGACATTCCTATAAATGTAAAATACAGTGCCACAAAAAACATTCTATTCTGGATAGACAGAGAAGGAAAGAAAAAAACATAATGGTTTGCTCATTTTATCAGTAGGAAAATAAGATACAATTAGTCTAAGTGTGTTCTATGGTCCTACAGGAAGCCTGCTTTTCAACCAGGAATTAAATTAAGCCATATTGCCAACACTGGGCCTTTGTTTTCCACACAAAAAAAGTAAAACACCGCAAAAAAAAAGTAAAGAAAATCTGTCTTTTGAAATCATGAAAAATACAGGCAATGTCCGAAATGCAGACACAAAATATTTCAGTTTCTGTATAAAAAAGCAAGAGTCTGAAGCACCTCAAAAATAATAATGATCTTTCAGGTTCTTTAGAATTCATGAGAAACTGGAGTTGCCTCTAGATACTTTACTTGACTGACTACCTCTAAAATGCTCAGTGATTGCTGAAAAACAGACAATTTACACTGTACACCCACACAGATGACCAAAGGCTTTATGTAATTATTTTTGTCTTTTTTGTTTTGTGCTGCACTAGGATTACATTTCCCCACGAAACATCATTTTTTCCTGTGTATCATTGTGTTTTCCAAGCATGGATATTTCATTTCAAGGCACCATGGCAAATGAGGCATTTCAATTTATCCTCATTTTATAAATACAATAACACGGTACTCTGTTTCTGCTTATGATGAATAAAATACCAGCTTCGGATTTTGAACATTTCTAAATCCATCACCTCATTAAGGGACTCTCTGGCAGTGTGTTGGGTTTCTGTGGTGGGGTTTGGTAGCCAGGGAAGGGCTACAGGGGTGACTCTTATAAGAAGCTGCTAGAAGCTTCCCTGGCTCCAAGTCAGACTCACCTCTGGCCATGGCCAAGACAATCAGCACCTCTGATTATCATATTTAGAAGGGGAAAACAAAGAGAACCAGAAGCAGAGAGAGGAGTGGGATGTGATGTGAGAGAAACAACCACACAGACACCAAATGTTGGTGAGGAGGAGGTGGGCTGGAGCAAATGTTCCCCTGTAGCCCATGGTGAGAGGGCAGGTTGTGCCCCTGCAGCCATGGAGTGTCATGGGGAAGCAGAGACCCCCTTGCAGCCCGGGGAGGACCCCATGCCAGAGCAGGCAGCCATGCCCGAAGGAAGCTGTGACCCCATGGGAAGCCCACACTGGATCAGTTCATGGAGATCTGCAGCCCATGGGAAGGACTCATACCAAAGAAGTTCATGGAGGACTGTCTACTGTGGGAGAAACCCCATGGTGGACCAGTGGAAAAGTGTAAGGAGTACTTCCCCCGAGGAGGAAAGAGCAGCAGAGACAATGTGTGATGGATTGACTATAACCCACATCCCTGTCCTACTATGCCACTGTGGGGGAGGAGGTAGAGACATCAGGAGCAAAGCTGAGCCCATAAGGAAGGGAGGGGTGATGAAAGATTATAAGACCTGGTTTAATCTTTCATTATCCTCATCTGATTTAGCTGTTAACTAATTAAATTAATTTTTCTTCCCCAAGCCGAGTCTGACCATGACCATAACTGGTGAGTGATCCCTCCCTGTCCTTGTCTCAACCCATGAGCGTTTCCTTATATCTCCTCCTCCCCATCCCACCAGGGAGAAGAGTGAATGAGTGGCTGTGTGGTTGTTGTGGTTTAGCTCCAGCCAGCAATTAAGTACCACACAGCCACTTGCTTAACTCCTCCCACCTCCATTGGAGGGGGAGAATCGGAAGAAAAGACAAGAAAACTCAGAGGTCAAGATAAGAACAATTCAATAATTGATTATAAATCAATAAAATAAGGATACTAATAATACTAAAAATACCCATAAGACAAAAAATGCTAATAATACTAATATTACTGCTAATAATATATAATGAAAATAATATTACCATTGCTATAATAGTATGTAATAAAAATAATGGAAAATAAAAAAATAATGCAACTGCTCACAAGCTGCTGACCGACACTCAGCCATGTCCTGAGTAACAAGAACCAGAGCTGGAGAGCCCAAGAGCCAGCCCACCCCCAACCTATATACCTTACCTTCAGGACATGGGCATAATCTACCTGCGTACCAAAACGACAACAAAGTCTCCATATATAATTTCTCTGCTCCCATATATGTGTCATTCCGGAAATAATCTGCCCTGTAATTTACACAGAATACCACAAGATTAATTGCAGTCTTTTAAACTCTCAGATTTTTAAAGCATGTTATTTCTAACATTTTCTAAGAAAAAAATATAGCTCTAATTCTTACAATTACTACCATTTTTTAAAAAAAGTTTACAAGAAAAGTTGTCAATCTGCTATACCTACCACTAAATCACTATCATCATAAATAATTAACAAAATCTTTTTCAGGTTTTTAAGACTCATGTCTGTCACAGCCAGGCTTCAACTAGTAGATAAAATTATACTTAATCCTCTAATACTCTTCTTATTCCATGCCTTATCATATTACCTCTAACAACGTCCTTTTCCCTTGCTGACACGTGAAACATAACTTCTGAGAATGTAGCCAGCTACCCCAGTTGTTTTCTCCATATGTATGGTATGCATTAGGATTTCAGTTTTCTGAGTTACACTGCTGTCTTACAGTGCTGAGAGGAATCTTGTTAGAATTTGAAAGAGTAAGATTTACAGGTCCAGATTTGGAGAGTATAATGCAGGTTGTCCAGCTGTCACATTGCAAAGCTGAGAAGTAAGAATCTTTTAAACTATTACTTTAATGAGGTTGAACTAAGAAACAGCTGATGTCAATGAAGACTGATGCCCTGACCATATTTTTGCTGTTTTTAAGGAAGACATGCAAAAGGACGCTGTAGGCAAATAAAGGCTTTAAGCAAATGGGACCTGTATTCAGCATCTGTTCTTGCTTTTTTTTTCTGTCACTAAAATGAATTTGTTATGCTGGTGATTTTAAATGATTTAAGGTTGACAGTGTTAGGCCTAACAATAGCAAACCAAACAACATCTGGTGTGGTGGAAATAAAACAATTTGATATAACACTTAAACGGCACCATGTACAAGAAGGCATCGTTTTTGTTCCTTCTATGGGACATATTGAGCCACTATTTTTAATGAATAATATGGCAAGATGGGATGTGGATTCTTCATGAGCTTCTTACTGAATAACTAATCGTATTTTCTTTCATTAGGAAGCTTATCATAAAGAGAGATATTATTCCTCCCCAAATACTCTTACTCATTAAGGAGATATTTTTTTTATGTTTGGTTGGTTTTTTTTGTTTTGTTTTGTTTTTTATTTTTAATATTATGGTTATTTCTGTTTTACTCCCTTCTGCTTTCCTGAATGGTCTATCTTATACCCATATTAAATAAACGATGAAGATACACCTGGGAGTATCAGAAAAATAGAGTTTTGACTGCAAGTCACAAATTCTCCTTCAGGAAGTACAAAAAACTCTAACCATATGTGAGGGTGAAGTGCTGAAATTTGTTGTTAATGATAAGGGTATGCCTCATTGGGGTTTTGTTCATAGTACCTATCATAACTACTTGCTCTAAGACCTGTTTATAACTTCAGCTCTTCCACTGTAATTGTAGTCTATACATAAGATATTCCTAATCAAGTTTTTCTATATAGAATTTATTATGATAATCTCTCCACATTCTACACGTGGTCGTGGAATTTCAATAAATCTAGAAAAAAGCAAAAGTGGAAGAAATTTGCATATGTGTATAATATTCCATATATTTTTATACAAAATTATTACTATGTACAAACTTTTCTAGACATCCTATTTTTCTCTATAAATAGAAGCACAATTAGTGAAATACCATTTTTAAAGTACTTTTAATTATAGTTATATAGGAAACAATGAAATTTTAGAAATTCACCCACACATGAACACTTTATTATTTGTTTAGACAGCATCTTAAAACAGCATTCTTTCCTAAAGATATTTTGGATTCCTTTCCTAACTTCCCCATTTCATCATATTAAGATGATTTTTTTTTGTTTGTTTGGATGTGTGATTGGCCAAGTGACACTCTATGTGTATGTGTGTGTGTATTTACTTTAATTAAGTTAAGACACTAGAGGTGAATCCAGAATCTGACCCTGAAATAACATAGAAATACATTGTTATTTTGATGAAATAAAACACTATTTTTGTTCATAATACCTCTGAAAGATCTTAGAGATTTCTTGAAATAATTTTTGTATTTTGCACATATTACTTACTACACTTAGCAAGGATAGCTAATTGGCATAACTGAAGTACACGAATAACAATATGTGGCTTAACACTACAAAAAGAAAGGAAATTATGTTTATTTCTTATAAATAAATTATTAAACACTATGTATTATTTATATTACACAAATTTAAACAATGTATAAAACATGAGGATAAATTTACTATATTTGGAGCAAAATTAACTGAGCTGTCTCTTAGGACCTTTATTAATATTGCAAAACCAGTATTATACTACTGTATAATTGATTTTTGAAGACTGTTTTGCATATGTTTTCCTAAATCACTTCACTTAAGCTAGAAAATGTTACATACTGTGTGCTAGGCTGATAATACCATGACAAAGGTGTGTTGTGAAGCATGAGACAAAGTCCCTTAAAATTCTGGGAAACCATGTTAACTTTGCTTAAAATATGAAATTGTTATTTCTCAGTGAAAAATTCATCAGAAATTACTTAAATCTTCTTAAAGCATTTTCACAGCTGTCTAGCTTCAAACTGCAATATATTTAAACAAGCTATGTATTCTACACAAATGATGTTAAGAAAATGTCAGGGAAATAATTCTACAGCCATATGAAATCCTTGTACTAGGAAAAATTACTTCCACATGTATTTCTTTTATAATGGTCAAACTGAAATTAATTAGCTATCTATTTTCCTTAAAGCACCTAGTAAAACTCTTCAGAACTCTGAACTGTTTTTTGTCCCAGATTGGTGTTAATGCCAAACAAAATAAGACATTTCCTTACAGAAGTGAAACTTTAAAAAAATAGAAAACTTCAGTCTGAATCAGGATTTCCCTTCTATTTTAAAGAAATATATTCTTGGAAATACTGTTTATGTTTTTATTATCTCAGGATATGTCAGTAGAAGTGTTACCATCTGTTGAAAATTTTGGACAATTTTTTCCATACTATTTTGTAGTAACCAGTTAAGTTTGTAAAACTTTAAAAAGCAAAATCAGTTTTGTCAAAGCTGTATTTCCTAAAGGAAAAGTCCTTTGTTCAAAAATTTCAGTACTGTTCCAGCCCACCTCTCTTGTATACCCATGATGTGGGAAATTAAAGTATCTTACGGGGGTTTACAACTCTGATCTCCAAAACAGCCTATAAGGTATCTCAGATTTGGTCTACCAGCAGTAAGGTTCTAAATGTGTGTGTTAATGCTTATTCTGGAAATGTTTAGTTAATGACCTACTATATAACCTGGTGCTCACAAGTTTATGCGGCTGGACAGGATTCAATCAAGAGTATTGAGAGAGTTGGTGAAGGAGCTTGCTTAGCTGCTCTCCATCATTTACCAGCAGTCCTGGTTAACAGGTGAGCTCCCAGTAGACTGGAGCCTTGCAAATGTGATGTTCATCTACAAGAAGGGCCAGAAAGAAGACCCAAGGAACTACAGGCCTGTCAGCCTGACCTTGGTACTGGGTAAGATTATGAAGCAGTTCATCTTGAGTGAGCTCACATGGCAGGTGCAAGACAACCAGGGTATCAGGCCCAGCCAGCATGGGTTCATGAAGGGCAAGTCTTGCTTGACCAACCTGATCTCCTTCTATGATCAGGTGACCCACCTACTGGATGAGGGGAAGGCTGTGTCTACCTGGACTTCAGTAAAGCCTTTGATGCAGTCTCCCACAGCATTCTTCTGAAGAAGCTGGTGGCCCATGGCTTAGACAAGCGTACTCTTTACAAGGCTAAAAAATGGCTGGAGGCAGAGCACAGAGGCCTGTGTAAATGGAGTGAAGTCTGGTTGGTGGCTGGTCACAAGTGTTGTCCCTCAGGGCTCAGTTTTGGGGCTGGTCTTATTTAACATATTTATCAGTGATCTGGCTGAGGGGATTGAGTGCTCCCTCAGTAAGTTTGGGGACAATACTAAGTTAGATGGAAGTGTTGATCTGCTCAAGGGTAGGAGAGCCCTGCAGAGTGACCTGGACAGGCTGGATCGATGGGCTGAGGTCAATTGCGTGAGTGCTGAATATGAGCCAGCAGTGTGCCCAGGTGCCAAGAAGGCCAATGGCATCCTGGCCTGTAGCAGGAACAGTGTGGTCAGCAGTAGCTGGGAAGTGACTGTGCCCCTGTACTGGGCACTGGTGAGGTTGCACCTTGAGTACTGTGTTCAGTTTTGGGCCCCTCACTACATGAAGTACATAGAGATGCGTGAACGTGTCCAGAGAAGGGTGACAAAGCTGGTGAAGGTTCTGGAGAACCAGTCTTAAGAGAAGCGGCTGAGGGAGCTGGCGTTGTTTAGCCTAAAGAAGAGGAGGCTGAGGGGAGACCTGATTGTTCTCTACAGCTACTTGAAAGGAGGTTGTAGGGAGGCAGGTGCTGGTCTGTTCTCCCAGGTAACTGGTGATAGGACAAGAGGAAATGTCCTCAAGCTGCACCAGAGGAGGTTTAGATTAGATATTAGGAAAAACTTCTTTACTGAAAGAGTGGTCAGGCATTGGAATAGACTGCTCAGGGAAGTGGTGGAGTCACCATCCCTGGAGGTGTTCAAGGAACATGTAGACATGGTGCTTGAGGACATGGTCTAGTGAGCGTGGTAGTGTTGGGTTGATGGTTGGACTAGATGATCTTATAGGTCTTTTTCAACCTTGATGATTCTGCGAGGACCCCATGCTGAAGCAGATGGTTGTGCCTGAAGGAGGCTGTGACCTTATGGGCAGCCTGTGCTGGAGAAGGCTCCTGGCAGGACTTGTGACCCTGCGGAGAGAGGAGCCGAGCCTGCATCAGGTTTTTTGGCAGTACTTGTGACTCCATGGGGGACCCACGCTGGACCAGCTCATGAAGAACTGTAGCCCATGGGAAGGACTCATGTTGGAGAAGTTCATAGAGGACTGTCTCCAGTGGGAGGGACCCCATACTCGAGCAGGGGAACAGTGTGAAGAGTCTCCCCCTGAGGAGGAAATGTGTGATGAACTGACCAAAATCCCCATTTCCCTTCTCCCTGTGCTTTTTGGTGGAGGAGGTACAGAAAACAAGAGTGAAGTTGAGCCCAGGAAGAGAGAAGTGGTGGGGGGAAGGTGTTTTAAGATTTGGTTTTAGTTCTCATCTACTTGTGATTTGACTGGAAATAAATATATTTTCCCCAAGTTGAGTCTGTTTTGCCCCTGATGGTAATTGGTGAATGATCTCTCCCTATCCTTATTTCCACCCACAAGCTTATCATTCTATTTTTTCTCCCCTGCCCAGCTGAGGAGGGGATTGATAGAGCAGCTTTGATGGGTGCATTCATCCAGCCAGAGTCAACCCACCACACTCGATCCTGGTTGGGTGGTCTGTAACAGACTCCCACAATGATACCTGCCTTGTTGGCTTTCCCCTAATTCTAGCTCTTGCATACCTCCACATATTCCTTTCAATAAATACTATCAAACAGCACATTTTTTGTCACAATAGATTCTGCAATATTCAGACACCAGAATGTGTGTCATTTATGGAATGGGAGTACGGTCTCAGAGGTTCTTGGCTGCCAAAGAGTTAAAGCTCAGTGCCTTTTCTTTAAATTTCAACTATTAGGAGATTTTGTGTTCAGTATTTTAACAAGCTGAAGATCAAGTGAGTGGACATATTAAAACGTCTGTCATCTACAGGGAAATGATTAAAGCCCCATGATTTCTGCACTTCCTCTAGTTATCTCAAATGTCACAGTGATTGATGGCAAAACATCTTTTCTTCTGTAATGTTTTGGACTTTGTTGCTTCCCTTGAAGTGGATAATGTAGCCACAGCAAAATGTGAAACAGCAGATAAATAATTTGTCTTGTTGTGTCTCCTAAGTTGCAACTAGAATAGCCAGGACACACTTGTTCAACTACCTCAAGATTGTTATTTGTGAACATTCTGGTGGCCGACACCAGACATCTGCAACATATAATAGGAATATTGTAGGAAAAGGCTGCATTGCTTGTGGAAATGCAAGGTATTTTGTTGCCTGAATAGTATAGCAGTGAGTTTCTTACTCAGTTTTCAGTAAACTTTGTGATAAAATAAGTTTAAAAAAAAAAAATACACAAACAAAACCGAATAAGGTTTTAATTTTTTTTTTCTTCCAAATCTTCTAATTCAGGAACATTGATTTACATGAAACATTCTGGCCTACCAATTTGTTAATGTCTTTTGGTTAGTTTTCTTTTTCCAAGATCTAAGGTAGCAGTGTGAAACTACCTTGCTTTACAACAGATATAGGTGCCCAGTTGCCAGCTGCTAAGCAGCAAAGTTTGTGTACACAGACAATTAACAACCACGGCCAGATAAGACTAACTCCTTTATTTTCTCAATATCTTTATCAGCCCAGTTTTGAGCCGTTCCTCTCAGAAGGGAAGTAGTAAGAACTAGACAGGATCATGAGAAGGTTAACAGGGAAGATCAAAGCTTTGACTGGCTTTTGTACAGGGAATATTTAAAGAGACTATCTTCTAGACTGAAAAAGACGTGTCTGTGAAGTGATATGTTTTATGTCTATAAAATCATGTTATGTGAATAAAGATGAATGTAGAACAATTTCTAATTTTTTCTTCAAATGAAAGAATAAAATGACAAAAACATACTAGCAGGTATCATGTTCCAAACATATAGATGTGTGTAGTTTAACTGTTGACCTTTGCTGAACAATGTAAAGACTATGAGTTCAGAAAAAATAGTACGAAAAGTCCACCAAGGCCTTCTAAACGTATCAGTACGAATTCACATACCTATGTTTGAATTAGTCTGAATACCTTCACAATCAGAGAGAACAATTAGTTGTTTTCAGGATATAAAATATATAATTCTAAAATAGTGTCAGAACTCTCAGGACAACTACATGCCTCAGTGGCCCCAACCAGCCTTGCCTGAAATTAATGCACACACACTGCCCTTGCACTCTGAAGCATCCAGTCCTTCAGCTTTTCTGTAGCTCAGACCTGCCATCTGCAGATCCTGACTTCTTGGAGATTTTCTAAGATAACCTCAAACCTGACCTGTTACTTTGTGTGATGATTACTGAACTGTCAATAGGACAAAAAGCTGTCACCATCCCTGCTATGCTGATCCTACATAGAGGTTGTAGGACCATGCTCATGTGGCGAGGGCACTGTCCTGCCTGTTCTAGGTTTACCCTTGACTTGTAACTTACCTTTCTTTGTGAACAGCTCAGATCTTGCTGCTCCCCAACAAAAGGCTGAAATAGAAGAGAAGAATACCTCTTTAAAAGTGTCTATTTTTCTATATTTAAGTGATACTCTACTTTGGGAAAATACAACTTTTTTTTAACTTAGGCAAGCACAGTTCTATGGAAATCCACTGAAATTCCTTGCCAGAGATAGGCAAGATATTGATCTAAACAGACTCCGGGTCTAAACTGGTACATTCTTGTTCTCTTAAGTAACCAGAAACTCCTGGATAGAATTGTTTGGGAGGCTTTCTTCAACATTATCTACCAGTAGCGTAATTTTCTTTTTGTTAATACGAAAAGTGACATAAGGGTGCAAAAACTACTTCTAGGTAGACATAATTAATTGTGCACACTGAACAAAATATGCTTTTCATGCTTATAAAACCTTTCTGGATCCTGTAATTTCACTTCAGAAAGTACAAGAATATGTTGGTCTCAATTGCACTTGCTCTGTTTTCTCCTATGAGGAAATGGTAGGGCCCCTAGTTTTTGAAATAACACTGTAAGCTACCAAATAGTGTGTTCACTGAAATTTCTCCTACTTTTCCTGACCTATCCGTAGGTTCCTTTCTGTATCAATCAATGACACAAGCTTAACTAGCAGGAAAAATTGTCTTTGTAAAACAGACATATCTCTATGAAACAAAATACTAAGTGATAAGATGCAGGCAACTTCCAGCTGAGTGGGAGAATAAGAGTAGATAAGGTGTCAGTCTTTGTAAAGAGAAGAATAAAATCTCATGTCTTAGATTGATGGCATAAAAGACCTTGTGTAACAGTCAAACAATGTTCTTTATGTAAAACTGAAAGTTACTTATAGATTGTATGTCAATCAGACCACTTTTTCATAGCTGACAGTTCCTAAAGGAATTAGAGAAAAAAAATTAAATTCGAATATCACAGACTGAGGCTCCAAGAGCAAAATGTTTCTCTTCAGATTCTTTTGCCTCAGTAGACTTCTGACAGGCTTGACTCATCCCTCTGAAGACATGAGTTTGACTTGGTCACCACAGAAAAATCCTTTGATTCATATTATATGACTTTACTTGCAAAACTCATGCTATTGAACAAACACATCTATAGATTCATTATAAAGAGTGGCCTGAAGAAAGAATTAATGGTATGAACAAAAAAAAAAAAAACATATTAGGTTTAAAAACTGTCCCTTGCATGGTTAAGGGACCTACATACATTTTGGATAAACTTCTGCTGGATAGAGAAAGAAAAAGATTAGAGCTAAAATCCATACTTCTGTGGATAGAAATAAAATTTATCTTCCCAGATTTAATTAATGTTTCTGTAGGATTTTATTTACAACTTGTTGACTATAAAAATCAAGTATCAGGTTGTGCATGGGAATATGAAGTAGCTCAGCATTTTAGGAAGTATCACTCTTCCTTGGGTACTCTAAAACTATATTCCCTGGATTATCCAGGAATGTGGAAATATTTATATAATATTAACTAGTTATTTCATGGTTGCTAGTCTCAGCAGGTTTTAAAAAGGCATGCAGGTACCCTTTCTTTGTAATAATCACAAGGCATGCTGTTACAGAGTAACTCTTTATAGAATGAAAATAATCTTGTAATAATACATTGGTCTCCTTAACCTAGGAAAGTGTATAGCAGACCTATTTCTCAAATATGTGGGTATTCTCTAGTATTAAAAAATTAGCTGTTAGGATGAGTATCATAATGGAGATACAATGAATAATGTGGTATTTTTTCCTTTAAAACACATGCCTTCTTGATTCCTATAGGAATTTTTGCATAGTTCATTTTGATACAACCTTCCACATGACAGCTCTTCAGGGACAGAAATCCTTTGATTTGTGCCCTTTGAATGGCAACTTTAAATGGGGGAACGCTCGGAATATCCTCTATCTCTCTTTGCATTCTTTAGAGGTCAAAGGGTTTTGCTGTCTTTGGAGAAGCTTTGAACTTCAGAGCAGTTGAAATTATTTCTGTTGACCCCAGGCTTATATCACATAAAAATAAGAGATTTTGAAAGGACACAGAATTGTAATAGAAACCAGCAAGCAAATAAAAATACAAACACATGGCATACAGAATATGTCTCTGTCTTAATGTCCTATAAGTATTTTGTGCTTCTTCAGCTTAGTATATCTGTTTTCTAATTTTTTAAATTTATTTTTACTTAGAGTTTTTTTTTTTAAATTCTATTAACTTTCTTCTTTTGACATAGTAAGATAGCTATATGTACAATTTAAATAACATCTCAACATTTAAGTTTTCACTTAGTTACTATGGAAACCTTTATTTCTCAGCCCTTCCAGAAAGATAATAGGAAGACAACTAGCCCTTGAAAAGGTTTGCACTGAAAAATTCTGACTTCTGCTGGTTCAGACTGCATGTATTGAACCCAGAGTGAACACTTTGCTGAAGTCAAACACCAATCCATCTTCTTCCATGTTAAGATCATTCCTCCTCTGCAGGAAGGTTCCTAAGCTTTATTTCAGTATGTAAAATTATCTCAGAGTTTTTCCTTTCCCAGGCATCCCCAGGTGCAACTAGATTGTGAGGGTCTTGATCATATTTTTTAAAATGGATTCTAATAAAGTGAGATATGCAAGCCTATTGTCCTGAATTTCACAATGTTAATCATGGACTTCTATACTTAATTTTATTCCACTATTAATATTAGTAGTTGCCAGATAACAGGCTAATTGTCACAAAATTAACAGCTTTCCAATTCAAAATACTATCCTCTTTCCACCTCATACAGTATTCTTGTAGAAATTTTTAAGAAAATTTCCTATGTATCTTCTGTGCCTTCTAGGAGACGTGAAATTTGCCATTTCTGGGTGTTACTCTCTTCTCCCAAGTGACAAGTTACAGGACAAGAAGAAATGGCTTTAAGTTGCACCAGGGGAGGTTTGGGTTGGAAAAATTTCTTCACTGAAAGAGTTGTCAGGCATTGGAACAGGCTGCTCAGGAAAGTGTTTGAGTCACCATCTCTGAAGGTATTTAAGATGTGTAGATGAGTGGTTTAGGGACATGGTTTAGTGATGGACTTGACAGTATTAGGTTAATGGTTGGACTTGATCATCTTAAAGGTCTTTTTCAACCTAAACAATTCTAATGATCCTATGATATTTTGTAACAGAGCCAAATTTTCATCCGAGTTGCTTTGTGAATACCATGTTCAAAGACTTAGCAAGAGTTACCAAATACACACAAAAGCTTCACGTTTCTGCCTCTCTTTTGTCAGCTGCTGTGCCTACTACAAGATTAAACTGGTTACTCTGCAAGACATGTTTCGTCATGTTTCCTGCAAAATTGTTTGAAAAGTCCAAGAGAGTAGCTGACTTACTTACTTAGATAATGACTGATGAGGAAATTTTCATGCGCAGGAAGAAAGAGTACTTAGAGAAGCAGGTAAGAGTAGTATCTGCAGCATTGTAAATCATATTTACAATTGTATTTCATCAGTCAGAAAGGAGAAGGGATTAGACTGATGAGCTGGTTGCTTTCAGTTGCACTACACTGAAGTTGGTATCAACTTCATTCATAGAATTGTAGAATCACAGAATGGTTTGGGCTGGAAGGGACCTTGTGTAAAATATAGAAATTAATTATTTAAAAAAAAAGAAGTCACAGCTATTTCAAAATGTACCATTGAAATCAGCTCAAGAGACAACCATAAATGTACAATATACATTATAAATGAAATTGATTTGAAATTTTGATACATAGATATGAATAACTCAGAGTACCATTTGTGGAAAGATGAGAGATAAGGTGCTCTTTCTCTACTAAGGATCTAGATACAGCTATCAATAAGATTTCTAAATTCATTCATTTGAGCTAACACTCTGTGAACCTTTAGACTTGTCTTGAGCATCTACGTGAAGAAGACAGCATCCTGAAATTCAGCTAATGGAAAATGGAAGTAAACCTGTGGGGTTATCCATTCTATATTTCTGACCAAGAAAAATATGTTAAAATGTCACACTATGCAGAATGTGAGGTTTTGAAAAATCCTACATAACATTTACTAAGGACAAAGGTATCTAATAAAGATTCTAAATTTTACCATTTTTATTTGAGAGGTTCTATATAAAATAAATGAAATTAATGACAGGTGTTGGGAACAATATTGATAGGGTCAGATTATAGGCCACCAAGTCTGTTTATGAAGATAAATAATAGTACACCAGAAGAAAGAGGTATTATAATACTTACCCATAACAAAAATCTCCACTATTATTAATCGATATTTACTTAACTCTGTGGTTTAGTTTGATTATATCTAATAAAAGTGAACATTTTTTTTATTTAATGGAAATTTCTAGTGGAAAAACGGAGAATTTCTGCTTTCCCATAAGCTGTTTTCCAAGAGTAGCCCACATATTTGAGGTTAATTATGATTCAGAATATTTTTTAAATAGAAATATGGTAAAAACTGGATAAATTATACTCACTGAACTTCCCCCAAAATAACGGAAATTTTCACTGAACTTCCTAAATTCATTTATTATGTCAAATACATGAACTAATGATCTAGTATTGGAACTGTTTGACCTAAAACTGAGACTGCTTTGTAGAGGGAGGAAATCTATGCTGTCCAAATGAAGACCAATGAAATATATTATAGAGCAAATGTATTTAACAGAATACCCCACATTTTATTAATAAAAAATAAATTTCATCATCAGTATTTTATAGACCATTTTTATCCATATAGTACAATACAGACAGGAATAATGACAGATATGTGGGATGGCAATGAGGTACGTCTCATTTGAAGAGAGGAACTCTAAACTCAAATGCTGGTTAAATCACTACATAACGAATTGTTCCTTCATCACTCAAGGTTACAGCGTCTACTTGTGTTTGCACAGCAGAAGTCTAATGAGCAGTGAAAATGATAACATATTGTGAACCCACAACATTGAAGCATTGATTTATAAAGGCAATAAAACACACACAAAAAGCTATTGTTTGCTAATTCTCTTTTTTATGGTTACCAACCAATTCAGAACATGGTGCAAGTGAACATGATATTTCTTCCATTAGAAGAGTAAAGTTCAGCTGATGTCTCACAGGACTTCCTGACCTGAGGGAAGAAGTTGTTATCTCAGTTAATTGAATTCTTTGGTGGGAATCCAACTAATTAGTCTTCTATTTCCTCAGCAAAAGGAAAACAGCTCTCCTATCAGTGGATGAGAAATAGAGGGCAACAGAGGTGAGATGATGGGACACATTAAAACAGTAGGACAATCTGGAATTCTTCAGCTTTCCCTCAAAAAAAAACCAAAACAAAAAACCCATACCAAACAACAGCAACAAAAAGCAGTACGCTAAAAAAACCACCTCCTGAATAATCTTAGTACTCCAAGTTTATTGAAAATTACATACCGATTTAATGACCAAATACAGGTCTTCAAATGATAATATATACAAAACTATAACTTTGGTTCAGATTTGTAATATAATTAATAACCTAGCAAGGATGTTGTACTCAACTGTCAAGTCAGACTCTTGCCTGGATAACTGGGGAGGCTCTTTGTGCTATCATTTGCTTATACATGAGATGTCGTTGATAAAATTGTTTCAAATGAAGATTGATTGCCTTGGAATAAGGCACACTAAAAGAAAGAGGATCCTGTGCAGAACAATCTGACTATCGGTCCATTTAACAGAAGCTTAGCATGCTGAAGAACATCTTGTATTGTTTGGATTCAATCCATCATTAAACATAAATGAGAGGAACACTGAGATACACAAATGTGCAAATGCCACATGGATAGATATATTAAGGAACCTGTAGCCATCTGGACTCAATATGGAACCTAAAATATGGCCATTTATCAAATTATAATTCCCATGCAGCATATCACATCAGTATTTCAGTGTTGATTAAAAGTAAATTGTTTGGAATTTATCAAACTGAGTTCAGAAGCAACCACATATAATTTTATTTATATACCATACATTCTTCAGGGATTAAGATATTCTCTTCCACTAGAAATATGCAGTACGGTCCTGCAAAGACTTGTACATGTGCTTTAATAGCTCAAGGAATTATTCATATTCACTTTAACAGGACCATTCAATCAATTAAATTAAATATATGCATGAAAACTTGCAACAAAAAAGCTTGAAAATGAAGCATTTTAACACTGATCTCTGCGTGAGAGAATAACTCTCAAGGAGCATGGAGATATTAAGAAGCCAGTCCAAAAGTTGTCTGTGACTGTCTTTGACTATTAAAGGATGTAACGTAGTGAGATAGACATTGCCTTACTTCTGAAACCAGGAGACTAGAACAAGCCACTTCCTTTATCTTTTCCTCTTGTCTCCACCTCCTCATTCTGGTTGACTTTACAGCTTTAAATGATTTTAATTTAACTAATTGAATTAGTTAATTAGTTAACTAATTAAATTAAATTAAATTCATAGAACAAAATAGTGTCTATGAAAATAATGTATGCTTTGCCAAGTAGGAACAGAATAACAAGTTTAGATTAGTCTGTATAACAGAATACTAACAACCCGGTGCCATGTAATGGAAAGGCAAGAATCACGTGAGTTTTGTTGGGCAACATGAGACTATAGGACAAATGTCTAAAACGACACTTCAAAAGGAGAATTACATAAGCAAAAAAAAGTCTGAGAAGAAAAGAGTGAAAACTTTTATTGTTTATAAAGTATTAAAACCTAAACAGATTTCCAGCAATCTTTATGTCAGAGTTGTATGTAGAAAAATTCCTGTATCATTTTGTATGATATCAATTAAATATAGGAATATAAATGTCAAAATACAGAATAAATGTAGTGGAACAAATGAAAAGATTTTTTTTTTAAATGTTATTTGGTAATGAGGCTCTCAATCATCCTCACATAACAAAAAAAGCTGAGGTGAGGGGCTATAAGAGAAATCTAAAAAACTTCGATAGTTTCTTAAAATAAAATATTAACAACAGAAAAAAAAGGCACGATTAAAAACTTCCTAGAAGTAACAGGACACATAATGACTGCAACAATTTCTTTATAAGTCATAGCTCATGCAAATCATAATGATCTAAGAATAAAATCCATTCCTGGAAATGTGTTAATGGTAGGGAGGGGCATAGAACTGTTATTCTGAAGCAAGCTTTGATTCATATGAAAACATATATATTCCTCTCACTACAGGAGTGCAAAGAATAACAGACACATTAGCTAGATTTTGTTCTGTGGAGCTTTATATTGAAGGAGATTTTCATTGCAATTTTGGACAAGGCTAGAATTTTTCTCTAGTAATGAAAATCTTCAGTGTCAGTCAAGTACTGTACTTAAAGAGTATCTTCTATGGACTGACAGCTTTTAAACCAATACTAAATTGCCCAAGGAACTACTGAGACATCAAACCTCATTGGGAGGCATCAAATCTCATCATTAAGAATGTCATTTAGGAACTCCAGGGGGTTACCTAGTTCTTACAGTTTAACAAGAATAAGAAATCGCTGCTATAGCACCATTGCACATAATAATTTTCTGAGTCCATTTAATCCTCTTTCCTCTTTAGTTTCTCAGCTTCACTGGTCACTTCTCCTTTAGGTTGTTTTTCATGCCTTTAATTGCTGTAAGCAGTAGTAATAGCTATCATGACAGACGGAGTATCTGGGCAAGTGATTTAGGCTGATGAATATTTTCTCTGCATAATCAAATAGCTGGCAATAAAATGCACTACATTTTACTCCCAATTACAAAAACATAAACCAAAGTTAAGTCCTTCCACTTAAATTATCATTGATCTTCATCGGGGGATACATCAATGTGTCAGTGAATTCACGAGTATTATAGTATTTGATCCACTGTTTGTCAAAGAATTATTACATTTCTCAAACTGCACTGTTGTTCTTGACCTTTATTTTCGTGTTTGACATTTTCATTGACTTTTTTACATTTATTTCCATCTGGCTACCTCTGCTTTAGCTGAAACTTGACTTCACTTGCTGTCACTAATTGATATACAGCTCATTTTGTCAAATAGTGTGGTCTTTCTCTAGTGTATATATTTAGATAATATGTACTGAGTTATGTTTCTCCAGCCTTAGTGTGATTGCCTACCATTTTTTTGTTCTTGCTTACTGAGGAAAGAAGGTAGGTTGATTTTTTTTTTTTGTGTCCCTTCCTTATCTTTATCTTTATCTTTGACATCCATGAAAAATTAGTATCAGTATACTATTTTGTCAGCTGAAATAACTATTATTAGTATTGTTGTCACTCTGAAAAGCAGGAAATAAAATAATAAATAAACCCCACCCAATATATCAGGTGCAACTGATTAGTAAAGAATTATTTTTTTTATACATGCATGTCTGTACATCTATTTACTATACAAACATTATTTCAGACCAGTCTATGGTATCCAATATCCAGCTCTGTTGATCAATATGTATTCATATATATGTGTGTGATATGCTTAAGAAGAAAGTTAATGTTATCCTTAATCTTTCTCTCCTAAACTCACCCTTTTTATAAATCTGCAAACCACCAAACTATATTAAGTCAATCAGAGTTCTCTGACCATCTTGGCTTAATTCGTGAAGCATAGGCACTACAGTTCTTGCTCCTGACACAGAACAAATATAACCCAACTATTTGTAGCACTTCAGAAAGTTCAAGGCCAAAAATTCTGTTGTGAGATTCCATCTTTTTATTATATTTTGTTTGATTATTTCTTCATGGAAATAAATGGAATATCACATTCCAGCTTGAACATAGTTATAATTACATTGTATACTAAATTTTCACTTTTCCAAACCCTCATTCTTATTAAATAAAATATTTAATTTATGAAAAAATGAAAAATAACTTGAAGATACCTTCCAACCATGCTGAAACACTAGCATCAGTGGAATATCATATAAAATTATATAGTGTGTGATGTTGAATTATGCGTCATTACTGTACAAAAAATATAAGTAACAGAAAATTCTCAATAGAAAACATCTATATTTCTGCTTCAAAATTGTACTGGGTTTGTGGCAAGGTTTTGATTGTTGGGGGACTACAGGGGTGGCTTCTGTGAGAAGCTGCTAGAAGCCTTCCAATGTCAGCTGGCTCCAAGACAGATTGCTGTCCAAGGATGAGCCCATCAGCAATGGTGGTAGTGTCTCTGTGACAACATATTTAAGAGCAGAAATAAAACCTCCCATGGAACCTGCAGCAGAGAGAGGAATGGGATGTGAAAGAAACAATGACACAGACACCAAGGTCAGTGCAGAAAGGAGGGGAGGAGGTGGGCGTGAGCCAAGGTTCCCCTGCAGCCCGTGGTGAGAGGGCAGGCTGTGCCCCTGCAGCCATGGAGGGTCATAGGGGAGCAGAGATCTGCCTGCAGCCTGGGGAGGACCCCACGGCAGTGAAGGCAGCAGCACCCAAAGGAAGCTGTGACCCCGTGGGAAGCCCACACTGGAGCAATCTGTTCCTCAAGGACTGCACTCTGTGGAAGGGACCCATGCTGGGGCAGGGGAAGAGTGTGAGGAGTCCTTCACCCCATGAGGAAAGGAGCAGCAGAAACAACGTATAGTGAACTGACCGCAACTCTCATTCCCCATGCCCTTGTCCTGCTGGTGGGGAAGGAGGTAGAGTACTTGGGAGGAGAGCAGAATCTGGGAAGAAGGCGGGTGGGGTGGGGGGGTGGGGGGTGGTGGTGTAGGGGAAAAGTGTTTCTTAATATTTGGCTTTATTTCTCATTATCTTACTCTGATTTTATTGGTAATAAATTAAACTGTTTTCCCCAAGTCAACTCTGGTTTTTAACTAATGTAATTAGTGAATGATCTATCCCTGTCCTTATCTCAACCCAGGTGACTTTCATTGTATTTTCTCTCCCCTGTCCAACTGAGGAGGGAAGTGATAGATCAGCTTTGGTAGACACCTGACCTCCAGTCAAGGTCAGCCCACTACACAAATAAATACCAGAACTGAAACTTTTTTTTTTTTTTAAAAGGATAATAATGAAATCTGGTGACATAGTTGCCATTATAATTATTTTAGTTTAAAAGAATCATTACTTTTCAATTTACAATAGAAATGTAAAAATAATGTCAAGATACATATAAAATGACTTTATATTTTAATATATCTTAAATATTTTAATGCAATCATAATGCAACATGAATATAGTGGTAGCACACTAATATTCCTCTTTTCAGCTCTCATCATTATTATACGTATTTTATAGACATAGGTATAAATATAAAAACCATCCTGTTTGCTTTAGCAAAATACTATACTTTTAATTTTAAAACCCAACACAGCTACAAAATTAGTGAAACTGACCGATGAAACTAATTCAAAATCATCTTATTTAGGCAGGACTACTTGCATCAGGTTCTGCGTGGTGAAAACAAAACTACATTGTTACGGATTAGAAACAGTTAAATACCTTCTTTCATTGCCATAGAAAACAAAACCTGTGATTAAATTTGCCAGTGACTACCTCTCTGGGAATCCATGATACATTTAATACAATTAATATTGAAAACAGAATTCACTATCACTATAACACAGACTATAATACATACTCCTTAAAAAAACCCCACAGAAACGCACACATGTAGGCATTTGAGAAGATCAGTTGTGGTAATTAAAAGTATGTAGTTCATGTATCCTTGAAATTTTATTCTTTTTTAATTCTTGTTTTAGATTCTGCTGAAAGAAAGAACAACAACAAAAACATTTCTACTAAATCGGTTATCAATACTTTTTAAAAAGTTTTTCAAAAAAGGGCTATTTCTTTTCATGAGTGTATTGACTTTTTCCATTGATTTCCATAACTGTCATGTTGGCATTCCATGGTGCAGAGACTGAAGATCATAAATGTCTATGTACGATATTCTGAGATGAAATGTAAAGTCAGATCCATCAGGCTATGAACATCACAGAACACATTTTGAGTATGTATTTTATTGAATCTATCACTAATAATTAATGCTTTTAATGAAAATCAAGATATTCATTTAGGTTCCCTATAGAGGCACAGAGAAACAAACTAAGATAGACAGGAGAACCATTGTATTGAGAAAGGAACTGATTGACCTCTTCTTGATAAAACACTGAAAAAAGTCAGTCTTGGGAAGGGGAAGTGGTAATGTACCTCTGAGTTTTTTATCCCCTCAAGGCACATGGCTCTTTTCCAGATTTCACTTAAGTAGCATTATTCTTTCAGTATTCATGGACATATACTATACATGCCATCCAAAAGAGGAGGGGCCTTAAATAACTTCCTTCCTTATCCCCTCATATCCTCTTTCATTGGTTTTTTTTGCATCTCAACAATAACACTGTTTGTCTAAAGGGATAGGTTAAAGTACCCTCTTTATCTCAGATGATCTGGATCTGTCTCCTCCATTATAGTTCTCTGTCCATTAAGTTATGGGTATTTTAGAAACACTTAAAAATCCTTTTTTTACAAATCATTTTATTTTGCATGGTATAGCTAAATATTAATTTGCCTTCAAAAGAAAAAGAGGAAATAAGATTCCATAACTCAGAGAAGGGCACCCACTAGTGTTGCCCCATTCTCATTATTTCAGAGATACATAGTATTTCATATTCACTATTCATCTAACTTTATTTTCTTCAGCAAATTCAATTTCTGAGCTCAACCACAACAGTTTCAAAATGGCAAATACTATGTCACTGATGACAGCACTGCTGTGAGGTGTATCATAACATCCACACCTTACATCGCAACATGTTCAAAAAGATTCAGTCCCATGCATGCATTTGTGATTAAATGTGTTTTTTCCCTGTCTTCTTTTTTTTTTTTTTTTCTTACAGTAAATATTTTGTGATAGAAGTCTAATGACCAAATTACCATTTCAAAGAAAACCACTGTGGCAAAAGGCATTGATAGGTATCTTTTTCAACTATATAGGGAGAAGACAGAATTTAAAGAGCACCCTTATCTTAGATTATTCTTTTCTCTCAGGGCTTCGAAAATTCACATTAAAGAACAATGTAGAAAGTGTTGCACAGTTTTTTTAGGAAAAACGATTTTAAGTTTGATGACCAAACTGTTCTTTAAAAACACATTTTTTGGTACTTTCTAAACCACTTTTCACATATTGCCTCAATATGAAAAAGAAATATCACTAGAATTAATTTGGCAAGATTACTTCTTGCCACAGAAAAGACAAGGGCAGAGATGCTGTCAAATCCTTGACAAAGAAAGGATAACTATGAGTACTGGGTTTGCATGGCAAGATTATGACAGCCAGAAAGGGCTATACAAAGGTACCTGTTAGAATTTCCCCTTGAGTTTGGTGAAAATATTCATGTAGGACACCAGTGCATTTCTCAATGGGTGAAAAGTGGAGCCTCAAGGAGGTTTTCTGCCTAAGGTATGAGGTCCTCTGATTTCACAAACTTGAGAGTTTGTGAACCCCAAGAGACATCCCACTCAGAGAGAGATATTGAGTGCAGCCTGCTGTGGTCCAGAAGTGTTCAAAAGGGCTCCCTTGGAACTGCTATTTATAGGGTCGCAAGTTGATTGACTTTAGGCATCGGTAATTTTCCATCCTGCCCACAATCCAGGTTGATAATTACTGAAATTCTCAGATTCATTAACACTGGTAACTATGAAATTTATTATAACATTCAGGGCTATCAGAGGATGATAGAAACTCAAACCTAGGGCTGATTTTAGGCTAAATACAAGTAAAAGCTATCATATAAAGTAAAACTGGAAGTAACATAAAACTGTAGACAAAGGTAACACAAAGTGTGAAAGCATGTGAGCAGACATGTAAAAACGACTCTGAGTGAATTTTGGAGACTGGAGGAAGAAACAATCAATACCAGCATCATATTATCTTCTGTGAATGATGCCAGAGGCTGATAACTCATCATAACACCTCTACCACCATGGAAATGAAACTACCAACTTTAAGATCTGGAAACACAGCTGAAGATCGAGCTCAACAGAATAGAAACTAAGAATTACACATATAAAAATCTAACTTTGTTATTACTACTCAAACTTTTTCTGCATAAAAGTAATTTTTTTTTCAGCAGTAATTACATTCAGACTAATGTTTGTGAGACAGCTAAAATTTTATTTATACCAGCAATAAATTCCTGGCTTTAAATATAAAGTGTATTTTCTCTTTGCCCATAAAGAATCTGTAAGAACTGCATCTTGACAAAGAGATAAGAGTAGTATCTTTCAAGAATACATATTTATGAAAATTATCCTTTGAGCATTGTTACTTGAAACCATGAGTTCAGATGTTTGGATCTAGATTTAAGGAATCAAAATTTATGATGGCCATTACAACACACCTAGAATAGGTTTCACTTCCTTGCACTGGAAGATTTGCAAGAAGAGGCTGCATTGACTTAGACCTGCAGTGAATTTGTCCCACAGGATATATTTAAATTAATTCTGCTGGAATTTGTTTTAATGAACTATTCATAAAATGTTATGAACAGCTTTCATAATTGCCTAGAATTTCTGCTGAAAAAAATGTACATCAGTAGATAAAAAGCACTACCTGGACTTTCCCAGTCTGTCAATATCTGTCAGAGTTATTGCCTGGAGGGATACCTAAAAGGAAGAGGAGTTTAAAACCTGTCTACCAAGTGAGGAAGAATTTATATTATTATTCTGTCTTTGTCTTTGTTCTTTTCCTTTCTATATATGTTTATCTGCCTGTGTTTTTACAAGAATTGCTGTAGCAATAAAGATTACGTATGTGAGTGTTCATTCTAATGAAACTGTGAAAAAATCATATTTTTCTGCTATTTCTGTTTCCCACTAATAGAAACAAGGTATTAATGTCAAAATAAATGCTATTCCATTTAATAGACTAAAAGTCAAAACACATTCCTACATTTCAGCAGCTCAGAATACAGCCTGTTAGCACAATATATTAAGATAAAAAGTAATCAGAATAATAAAAATCTTCATGGTGTTCCCTAAAGCATTGGTATCCATTAAGATTCATGTTACTAGAGTTCCACCCACCTTACTTACCTACCTACTCCATGGCAATGACAGGCAAATGAGATCCTAATCAAGACTTCACTGAAATCATTATTTTAGGAAAAAAAATGTTTAAATTTTTTAGGGTATAGTTTACTGAAAACTGTACATGTTTATATCTGCAATAAGACATTAACCATAAACACTGATCTTCCTCTCAAACTCCATGGACTGATAAATAGAACTCCATTATGATACTTGGATAAAGAAAGTGATCACTCCTTTCTGTTCCATAAACTGATTTAATAATTTGTATTCTTCAGTACCTCCTGGATACTGAGGTACAACAAAGGATTTATTATAATGCTTACCAACTTAGCTGATGGTAAATCAGCTAGTTCTTCTTTCCATTTGCAAATACAATTTCCAACAAGTATTTCTATACTTTTTTAAGAATGAAACCTTTTCACCTGAATATCAACATTCACACTGAAATCTGTGAAGATAAATATATATTTTACCAGTAGAGTAAGAGATCCGTAAATGTTACCCTGTTGTAATGCCAACTTAAAAGTGAACACTCTGAGCAATAAATTCAACATTGTAGTTGGATAGAGATTAAGAAAACAAATCCAAAAGGACTTGTAACCCAAAGACACAGAAACTGTATTATCTTTCTTGATTTTTATATTGTTCAGAAAAAAGTCTGATTGCAGTTAATTCTCATACTTACCAACAGCCACTCATCTCTGGTTCATACAGCCATGAAAGGCATTGTGGAATTATATTTGAAGGGCATGCTAGTAACAAATTGAAGAAACGTGGTTACATGGGTCTTTCGGTGCCACCCAAAACATTTAAAATTTTGTTTTTTGTCTAGTTCCTGAGCAAATTATTAATATCGTTATAATGATATATAACAGAACAGTCTTTGTAGAAAAAATATGCATATTGTTCGCTATGAAAACATTTTCACTTAAATCTGCTGTTCTAAGATGTGTTTTCAAAAATATGTTCCCTCATGGGAAGTATAGAAGATTCCAAATGGGAACTCTGATGTTTTCCATAGCTTTATCTGTTACTATAAAAATGAAAGCAAACCCAAAGGATGCTGTGCTTGCAAGGGAAGCCTTCGAAATTCAAGTGACAAAGTGTTACCTAGAGAGACATTTGCCTGAGGAAGTAAAGGGCCAGATGCCATAATTCTGAGGTGTGAAATGTCCTGTTTATTTCATATGATACAGAAACTGAGAAAGAAATTTTACAGTTTAGCATTATTAACTATTTCACTCATTCTCGAAGTATGTAATAAAGGAAAAGTCTCATACTAGGAGGATTATTTCTCACAATGTTTGTGTCAGCAGGGGGGAAGGCATGAATAAGTAGTGGAGGGATGTGAAAAATTTATAAATTGAGATGTACAAGCTTGCAACACAGCATGGTGGGGGCTTTATTGGCTCCCTTAACTGTAAAGAAGAGATAACAATACTTTCTTTTGGAAAAACTTTAATATATGCAGATGGATTTCAATAGCAGTATGAGTTAATAAGAAATAAAAATTTACTAAATATCCTTCTACTCCAAGAAAGATGGAAATAATTTTAAAAACAACTTTTGAAACTGTCTAAATTCAAACAAAAGCAGTAAAAAACCCCAGCCCCTTGAATTCAAATATGAACCCATTAATGAGCCATCTAAATGACAGCCGAGCAATGTCTTCTAATGCCAGCAGTGGGTCATCTGTGGAAGGAGAAATTTTGCTGCTGATGCCATTAAAAACAGATACCAACAAATAACTGTGTCAATGCAATGTATTATAAAATTGACAGAAATAACTGAGCTGCCATACAAAGGGACAAGATGCTTTCATCTACTTACAAATTAAAAATGCAAATACCTGTTTATTTATGTCATTATTCAACTAGTTATATTTATGAACGTTATGTCTTCATTCATTTCTATCAAATATCTTGGACTTCAAAAGTGTTCATTTTGGTATTTCTATGGTACCTATTTTATCTATTCAGCTGTATTTCCATTCGTTTTCTTCAGTCTCGCTATTGTCTACTTTGTGCACTGAGGATAAATATTAGGTCTGAACACAAAGAATATTGATTCATGGTTTCAAAGAAAACAGAGGTTACTATTTCAGAGGATCTTTATCAAACCATACAATCAGGAAAGAGCCATTGCTAAATAGACAGAGAAAGCTTATATGGATTTGATATGGAAAAGTCTAAAACATATTGAAATAAATACAGATAGAATTTGTTCTGCCTAAATTTAGACATCTGTCATGGAGTTCCTGCATGAAAACACTATCTCTATGCTCTGATTATAATCTCTGGAGATCTAATGAATAGAATTTGTGCAGGTTTTGATGCAATATGTTTGCCTAAATGCAGGTATCTATGACAAAATGACATGAGTGATTTGTGTTTTCTATTGATTTTACTGATTAGATTTCCATTGACTGTAGGAGAACAGGCATTGATGCTTATGATATTTGTTTAAAGTCATAAAAACATAGACTCTCCCTATATATGTGTGTGTGTATATATATATATGCACACACACAAGTAAAAATTACGGATGTACATACAAAAGAAAGTTCAAGAACAGTGTGATCTGGCATAGAGAACCTAGGCTGGCTTACTGTGAGAAATAGATACTAAAGACATCATGGTATGCACTTCAATATAGTCTAGTAAGCAGCATTCCTGGGATTACCAGTGAGCTTGTAGTACAGTTTAAAATTATAAAAGAGTAATTACTTTCTTCTATCAGTAGAAGAAATCCAAGATGAATTCATCTGTCCAAATTACATGACTTTGTCCACTGTCCATTCTCACTTTATCATCCTGTTAGTGATTCTTCTTGATGCTTTCCTAAGGTATGGAAACACCTATAGAAGCAACAGCTTCACATATTCACGGAACTAGCTTCTTGTCCCCAATTTTGGCATAGTTTTCAATTGCTAAAAGGATAGCACAAAAACCTGTTGAATATTATTAGATAATCTTGAATTTGTTCTTGTACTGTACAAAGTCAATTCCATCATGTACTTTTTTAAAATGTAAATGAAATAATTAATAGAAGATCTAATCAGAATAAACATGACCAAAATATTGCCCTGGTTGTTGACAATTTTTATACATTCAGAAAGTAATTGGGCAGATAGAAAAGCTCATGACTGGTTTAAAATTTTTTATTAATATTATTTTTACTATTTTTAGAAAATAGGAGATGTTGTGGCCTTTTTATTTGCCTTCTGGGTGTCCAGGCTTAGTGGCCTCAAGCTTTTCTCCTTAATCATACAGGAGTAGAAGTTTACTTCTAAAAAATGAAAGCTTTCACACAGTGAAATTATTTCAGTACCTAAGGATTTAGGAGAAGCACCAGCTTCTTTGAGATGAAGTAAAAATGTAAGGTTGGCAAAACAGCTGTACTTCATATCCATGGGAACTCAGTGGTTTAACTTGACTGCTTTAACTTTCTGGTATGAGAACTGAAATAGTCTCTCAGTCTGAGAGTCTTACAGAAACCTATGTTGCGCCATGCTGGGTATTTCAGTGAGCAGAATTTCCTGGGACTGGAGTACACAGTGTTGGACTCTAAAAGCATCTCCTGAAGAAAATTTAGAAGTAAATTTCAAACAAGTTGATTGTGCAGAATATAGCCAGCTTGTTTTAGAACAAGTGAATGGAAAGGTTAATCTTTAATGTGGATGGTTTCATTTTAATACCAACTTTACTTGTTTCAAGTTATTTGACATTACTCAGGATTTTGATTTAGTGAGTGACATGGCAATACTTAAATCACAATGCAACTTAAAATTACACTTAGCAGAGCATGCCACTTGCAATATCAATGTGATTCTAAGTACTGATTTCTGTAATATGTTCACTGTCGTGATGGTGAGTGTCCTCCTGAGTGTCTCTGGGAAGGAATACATGGCTTGCGGCCAGTTCAAGCTTATTGCTTTCTTTAAGTTCTTTTTATTGTTTTTTATACTTTAAAATATGTTGAGCCACATACACCGTCCACCTCTGATCCCAGGCTTGCTGAGTCAGGAAGACATTCCCACTCTCCTGGGTCAGACATTTACACAACCAGATTTTCCTAGTGACAGATATAGCTATTTATATCTAATAAAGGCCACCCTTTACTTCCCTTTGTGTTGTCTTTCTGTCTTTGCATCAGGAGCAGTCAGTCACGCCACCCATTATTCCCTGAGTCTCATGAGCATATTGCCCTCGCCTAACATCTCTGAACTTCATTCTGTTACAGGGTTGTAATTGGTTGGTCTCAAATAGCCATAGAATGCAATAGGGAACTGAAGAAATTAATGAGTCACAGGTCTTCCTCTTTTGTGGATGATGGCACCAGTCTCCAACTCTCAATTATATATCATTATCCTAAACTAGTACATCATTATAGCAGTGCTTTGAACATCATATAATATATTCTGGTGAAAGTCATGAGACTTGCAAAAGAGGAGTTGCTTAAGCAGCTAAGTGATTTTTTTGTTTTTCCCAAAACATTCTGTTTGACTAAAATACCTATGGTCTGCATAAATCATGCTTATGCAGTTTAATCACTTTGCGAATGTCAGTTTTACTGGCTTCTCTCACAACTTTACAGGTTTCTAAGTCAACCAGACATGTGAAGTGAGAAATGTGTGTCTGCAAGTTTTCTACAAATTCTGGAAAGTTTCGAAAGCTCTGACACTAGCCTTTTTTGGCATACAAGCTTCAAGAAGGTAATCTCTGAAATAAGTAAGCATAGATATTCTCAGTAAGGCATATTAATAAAGAAGAGTTTGAAAACACTCTTCTCCACTGTTTCCTTTCAGAATGAGCCATTCTCTTTGGTCCTTCTGTTTTACTCCAGCAAACTTCAGTTTTTAGTACTGCCTAGGAATATGAGTTTATTTCAGAGACTTACTGTACTAAGTGCTGTAAGAATAACAGGAGAATGCCTGCCCTTAGGTGTTTAGAGCTGTCTGTGAAGGGGAATGAGGAATTTAATGATACTATTCTAACTAAAAACTTTATTTCAAACTGGCTGCCTTAAGTAACCTAATGAATAATAGTCAGTGTTCGTTTAGAAGGTGTTAATACTACTAATACAATAGTTTTGTGTAATAAATAATGTTTACAGAAATAAATTTTAAAAATGCACAAGAGGGAAAGAATAAGTTACAGGGGTTTTTTTCTTTTCTTTTTTTAAGCACTATCACTTGTGTCTTAGATCAACTCTATTCCAACTAAAACTAGCACATATTGTCAGAAAGGTTCAGCAAAAAGAATCGAGGATCTTGTTTCCACTCTTCTCACAAATAAAGGAAAAATATTATTCCTAACCAGTCCTACAATCTTCACCTGTCTACAGTTTGTTCCTGTGCATTGCACAAAATATTTGGAAGTTTAAAATGGGATACCCTACTCAAGTAGAAACTTCACCAAGTTGGGCAGTACTGAAAAGTAAAGTGAAACAAATGGCCAGCTGAAATAGAGATAGGCACTAGTATGTGGCCAGGTACACCTGTTTATTCATTTTGGATTGCCAGTGCACTAATTATCTAATATTTTGCTAAAGATTCAAGAAATTATTCAAAATTATCCCTCTGTCTGATACAGTTCAGGATTTGACTTCAGACTTCTCTGTTATCCATGCAAAGGAGTACCCATGCTAGGGTATTTTTTTCATTGTATATTTCTTAACATAAATATCTAAAAATTTACAGAATGGGAAAAATTTACTTATCATCCTACTGCTCAAGGAACCATGGAAAATGTGAGTTCAAGTCTTTTCTCCAATCTGTTTTGTAACAACATTTATACGCAGTTTTCTTCTCCCCAAAGCCACAGTATCCTTCTGTTGGCCACAGGAGCTAGGCAGTCTTCAAGCACTTTATTGTTAGCATGCATGTAAGTCATATTTTAGATATAGGAAGAATTTTATGCTACTTTTCAGATTAGTCTTATGGGGTAAAGGTGTTCCATTTTCTGTTCAGCAGTGATGGAAGTCTGGGAGGAAGGGTTTAAAAACTTTATTGTACCAGTGCAACAATTACCCAATGTAGGTAATCATTAAAAAGTGTTACTTCCCTTGTGGCAAGGACTAGTTCTGTCACAGTTGTAGTGGGATTCCTGGTGTTGGGTCTATAGTGGTGATGTCTATGGTTATATAGACATATAAGCTCCTCTTACACTACCGATCATTTGGCCATGATTCATGGTGTCAGGATGGGGTCAGAAACTGCAGAGAAAACATGCCAGACCCAGAGCTGAAAGCATCCATACTTCCAGTATAAGTTCTTCACAGAAAAGGAGAGAAAACCTGAGAATACAACAGCTGTTGAAGTGGAAATGAGTTTGTGCTTTTCCTGTCCCTGATGGACAAAAATGAAGAGCAAGGAGATGGTATACTTGTATCAAATAACATGATTAAAAGGTACATATTCAGTTCTGAATAAATCACTGCCAGATAAAATATTGTTACCACCTACTAAAGTGAGAGTTTAGTTAACTTATCAGCTATCACTACTGTCTTAGCTTTTATTTTGTGGAATTCACAACAATGATTATGTTGGTGATGCACAAGGAGAAATGGAATTCAACCATATCAGCTTTACACCTTCTGGCTCTGCAGTTCTGACAGAAATAAAAGTATTAAGAGATTATTTTACAGTCAACGAAACAGCAGATTTTCATCATGATACATGTAAGAGAGAGTTCAGTTGAATAAGGTGCCATAAAGATGCATTTATTCTGAAAGTAACAACCCAGCTTCCCTTCATATGCTTAGAAAATTGTATGGAGACGCTTGAACAATGATCCTACGTTATTTCTTACAATGTTCTTCTGGTTTAGCCCCAGTAAGCAATCAAGTACTACACAGCTGCTCACTTCTCAGATCACACACACACACACACCCCCCGGCAGGATGGGAGAGAGAACTGGTGGGAAAAGATAAAGAGAACTTGTGGCTTGAGATAAGAATGGTTTAATAACTGATATAAAGTGAAATAAAATAGTTATACTAATAATGTTAATACTAGTAATAATATGTAATGAAAATACTACTGCTACTACTGATAATATGTAATTAAAAAAAAAAAAAACCCACCAAGAAAAAAACCACCAAGAAAAAAACAAGGAAAACAAAATTATACAACTGCTCACCACCACTCAACCACCACTCCAGCAGTTCCTGAGCAGTGATTTCCCCTCCTGTCCAACTTCCCCAACATCTATACTGAGCATGAAATTTCATGGAATGAAATGTCCCTTTGGACAGTTTGGATCAACTGTATGGGCTGTGTCCCCTCCCAGCTTCTTGTAGAAGAAAAGCTGGGAATGCAAGTGCAGGATCAGAAGCAGAAAAAGTCCTTGACTTTGTATAAACATTCCTTGTCAACAACTAAAAATATTAGTTATCAATATTCTTCCCAGCGTAAATTCAAAACATAGCCTCACAAATCCAAAACCATAATCTCATACTACCTCACTAGCTAGTGTGAAGAAAAGTAACTCTATCCCAACTAAAACCAGCACAAATCTGTACAAAAATGGTAATGTCAGAAGATGAAAAATAATGTATTATATGAACATATTTTGCTCCCTAAATATATGTAGTGAAAAGGCTTATACCAAGGTATTTCCTAACAGGTCAATAATCCCATACAGGTGTGATCTTTATTCCTTGAAACTCTTTATCCAACCAGCATTATAACCAAAAACCATAGAATCATGGAATCTTTGTTTCGAAAAATCTTTAAGATCATCATGTCCAACTGGAAACCCAGCACTGCCAAGTCCACCACTAAACCATGTCCCTAAATGCCACATCATCACATCTTTAAAATACTTTCATGGATGGTGATTCAGTCACTTCCCTGGGGAGCCCATTCTGATGCTTGATAACGCTTTCAGTGAAGAAATAATTCCTAATATGCAATCTAAACCGCCGGTGGTACAACTTGAGACCGTTTATTCTCATCTTAGATGCCTCATGCCTTATTGGATCCAACACTGACATTCATAAGCTAAAACATGTTATAAGGAACTTTTCACCCTAAATTGTTATAACTAATATAATAATCTTGATTTTCAGTTGGGAAAGAAAAGAATCAGAGAAAATAAAAAATGAAGAAAAATAAAACATACATAGTCCTGTGAAATATCGTCTCAAAATAATAACATGACATCCAAGAGATGAAGATAACTAATGGCAAGACCTTTTATCTTGCAGTTGTGAGACTACAGTTGTTAGCAGACACGTCTTCAGAGGCACCTTTTCAAAGGACAACCACCTAATGGTATACATTTTCTGTTCACTTTGATGTGGTCATTAATACACAGATTCAAGTCATTTAACACTAAGTAAAAGAGAGTAGGTCATAAAATCTTTAGTAACAAAATCATAACAATTCAGTGAGGACAATTTTTCAGCACATTACAGTGAAATAAAGTCTGAGGAGGAAAAATTTAGAGTCACAATGAGAACAAAAAGAGACATAAAGCAATCTGATATTTGCAATAGCTCTATTTCAAACATGATGTTCTCACTGGGACAGATATGTCGTTCAACAGTGTTGGAAATGAAGAAGCACATAAATGTTGGATACACTAAAAATGGAATGTACATTACAAGTTGCATTTCATCTGCACTGCATGGGCAGTGATGTAGAAGACATGATTCACTGAATAACAATAAGAAGTGGCAGAGATTAAGATGTCCTTGAAAATGCCCTTAGTATTCCAGCTGACCTTTTCTCTCTAGGAAATAATATGGTTTATGAAACATTTGTCTTCAGGCAAGGCAGACAAAAAGAGATGAAACACTGACCAGCTTTGCTACCAGATTGTACCAATTGGCATGCACATGGGAGAGTATTGAGCTGGATCCTTCAATCAAAATGTAAATCGTGTGTCATTACTTATTATCCAGTCTCTGAGCAAGCTCTCTGCAAGCCAGAACTCATGGCTGACAGATTTTTGAACATTAAATGAGTAGCCATACCGTCAGAGACACAGACTTAATGCACAAAAAATTATGTGTAATTTATTAGCATAGCAAAGGGAAACAAGACAATATTCCCAGAAAGCCAAGTCTCAAGTATAGTATGGATTTTGAGATACTTAGAAAATCTGAAGCAGACATCCTACACTGGAAAAGATATTACTCTTATACAGTTTTGGTGACAGTAAATACAGCAACAAAAATTACTGTATGGAGTTCGTCCTACCTCCAGTCAATATTACAGAGGAGTGTGGAAGACATACCATGGTGAATTTGAAAGGATTCAAGCAATTTAATGAAATTGGTATCAAATTATACAAATTTAAAAGAAACAAAATATATGATACAAATCTCTCTGAAATGCAGACACATAAAAGTAGAAAGTAAAAGACAAAAATAAGGAGAAATACTCAAGAAATACCCGTGTTATTAGGAATATGATTTTTCAATAAAAGAATCCACAAATATTAACCATCAAAGAAGGGGGGGGGAAAAAAACAAAACCAAAACCAACAGAAAGTACAGAAGCTTGAATATGGTACATGAAAGCAGATTTAAGGAATACACACAGGATGCACAGGAGAAAATGGAAGGATTTATAAAAAACATAGAAAATAAATATCTGATGGATCAGGTTGTATTGGTTGCATTGTCAAAAATAGATCAGAAAATAAAACACATGACATGCTGTTGGTAGAAATCTGATTATACGCTAATAGTAAAGACAAGGACATAAATAGAGCCTACCCTGCTATTCTGAATATTTCAAGCATTTCAGAAAAGAAGACAGGTGTTTTGTAAGGAAGAGGGGAAATAGTAAAACGTTGACAAAATTCAGGAAGGTTCAAAAATAAAAAATAGTTTAGCTTTTAATAGAACACTAGTTATTCAGACCAAACTGCAATTTTATTTTAGAGAAAAAAGGAGGCTGGGCAGCCTGGAAAAGATACTGTTTCCTCCATGAAGAATACCTCAGTGCAGAGTAATAAAGTTGTCCACAAAATTAGAACAGTAAAAGTGACTAATGTAATATATTTTATATAAAATTCACAGATCTATTACAAAGAACAAGATGTGATAATAATGTTGTTTGATAAGTCAATCATTCACATCAGCAGAAAAACAGCTTGTATGTCATTTGTGTCATATTATTTTCCATGCCAGAGCCCTAAAGGCAACACCAGACCTCACAGGCTCTGTTCAGCCTCCCTAAAGTCTCCCCCAACTTTGTCCAGGGCCCAGAACCCCATTTCAGCCCTCCAGGACTGTGAGTCCTTGCTCCAGTGATGCTGCAGCCAGACCAGGGTCCAGCTCCCCACAACCGTCCCTGAGCTAGACCTACATGCAGGCCCACATCCCCAAAGTGAAAAAGGTAGTTTGAAAAAATATGCAGGTCTGACTTCTAAAATTTGTAATACCTGTCACAGGGGGAAAAAACCCAATAAAATCTTAAAACCTTTAGACAAGAAAAATTAAATACCAGGTTTTGAAATACAATTTTTAGATCAACTTTACCCCAAGTTTATTCACCTATTTTTATTTAGAATAATAAAAATTGCTATAGAATTCCTTTAGACTACCACTGATGGCCATACAGACATACTAGACAAAAGTGATACTATACTTACAATCCTGCTACAGGCAGAAGGTGTCTCTATGTATACAGAGACAAGAATTTGTTGTCTAATTGCAAGCATAGCAATCCCAACAAAATGTAACCGTTAGCCTAGTTAAAATAATAAACATGTCCCAAATCAATACATAACATTTTCATCAATAATACCCTCGAAATGTTTATATAAAGTAATGTTCTGTCCCTCTTCTTAGGTGTTGGACTCAAGTTTCCATTGTCCTTCTGAGTCCTGAAGTCAGCAACAACAGTCTTCTCTAAGCAGAGATTTGGTGGGATGTCCAGCTAGTCAGCAGTATACCATATTCTTCATAAGGAGGAATTTTGAAGTATATTAATGAAACTGAAAAATGTAACATGGAGCATGGGGTCTTGTGAGCATTTACTGCCTTATTCTATTAAAATATTTTATCTTTAACAATATTCAACGGTGGTTTTTTGTTGTATCTTTAACAATACAGACTGTCTTTTGAGATGCTTTGTGACAGGGTCTCCTATTTCCTGGAAACAAAGCAAAACTTCTCACATGTTATTACAATCTCAAATACATCCTTAACCAGGAAACTACTGCTTTTACCCACATTCTGAAATGTCCCTGAAGCGTGACTCCAAACATCTGCAGCAGGTCGACTGAGGTGACACTGTCAGTCAGCCTGATAGCTCCAAAAAGAGTTTCAGGTATCTTTAGGTCACTGTTAGACTGCAGAGGTACTTTTGCACAATGTCGAAAGAGCAGTTTTGTGGTCTTAGACTTGGAGAGGAAGTGATTGCAGCTGGGTATTCCATAAGAGCAGTTAACTCCAAAATAAAGGGCAAGGACCAGTTTGCCATAGCTGCTTAGCTTTTGAGATAAGATACTTGTATTCATATTAAAGATGACCTGGCATTCTTCTATCTTCTAGCAAACTGAAAGTAGCTATGTGGGAAAACCTGAACAGAACCCTCATTGAAAACAGAGACAGAAACTTCCTCTCAAACCATAGACAAAACAAGAACAAAGCCTTAAAAATGTCAGAATTAATGGAATATGAGTACAGTCAGAAACATGCTTTTTTTTTTAGTTTAATCTTCCTAAAATGCTCTGTGCTTCACCTTTGTCAGTTGTGGGACTTGATGTTATGGCTGTGTTGTGGTTTAACTCCATCTAGGAAAATACCATGAAGCTGCTCTCACAAATCCCCCTCCCTTTCTCCAGTGGAGGGGGAGAATCGGAGGAAAAAGAAATAAGGAAGCTTGTAAAATTGAGATAAGAACTATTTACTAATTAAGTCTAAATTAATATATACGAACACTAATAATAATAAGTAATGAAATATTAGAAAATAAACCATATGGTACAATATGATACATTTATGATACAGTTGCTCACCACCCACTGACTAGAGCACAACCAGGTGCTGAGTAGTGACAGTCAGAGCCAGAGAGACCGAGAGCCGCAGCCTGAGAGCAATCACAGCCCTAGAGCTGCAGCCTGGGGGCTGGAGCCCAAGAGTTGTTGCAGCAGATTCCGAGTGAACCCTATCAGCGCTAACACGACCAGGAAAACTAAACAAACCAACCAATTCCCTCAGGAATGAGCCAACACAGGAGTTAGCAAGCGTATGGAAGTAAACCAGCAAGAGAGTAAGAGAGAGAGTAATGGTTCCCAGACCCCCTCCTTGCCTAAGCCCCGAGTATGACATACTATGAAATGAAATACTTCCTCAGTCAGTGTGGGTCAGCTGTCTGAACTGTGTGTCCCCTACACTGCCTGCAGTGAGACAGCAAGAGCTGGGAATGCAGCTGCAGTACCGAAGTGGAGCAAGACCTTGAATTTGGTGCAGGCATTACCTTGTCAGTACTCCTCTCAGCAACCAGGAACACAGCTTCCTAGCAGCCATGGTAAAGAGAGTTAACTCTTTCCTGACTGAACCCAGCACAGCCAGATTTTATTTAGCAATTAAGTTAGTACATGTTCAAAAGTGTGTTTCTTATTTACACGTTTGTGTAAATAAACAAAATATCTTGTGCGTTGAAAAGGTATTTGGCTAGACTAAAATGAATAGAAATTAGAAACTTAATTCAAAGAAGTATTATGGAAAACCACTGGTGTTTTGTCTGTAGCTTTAGAGACCATCTGCAATAATATGTCTTCTGTGGTGTTACATTGTTCAGCGGAACTGTGTTTCAGTATATTATCCTCAAAAAAAAGTTTTCAGAGTTTTATAAAACTGTGATTTTTTGGTTTGAAATAAATGTTCAGACTTATATCAAGGATGAATGCCTGTTTGATGTGAAGAATAGGAGTAATACTACCTAACAGGGTAGTTGTTGAGCAAGAAGCTGTTGGGCAGGAAGCTGCAATACTTAATCTCCTCGGGTTTCTTCCAACCTTAATTATCCTATGATCCTGTGACATACAAAACCAAAAGAATTGTGATGACAGAGGAATGCTGAAGATGCAAAATGTGAAGGCAAGATATGGCTCAGCCATCAAAATGTTTTACTTGAGCTCTGAATCATTTAACTAATTTAGCAAGCTAAGAGGTATGTTAACAAGCAAACCTCTTATGCTCTAGCTTATACTTATGTGTAATTTCAGAATGCAGCAAACCTTAAGATAGCATTCAAAACTGGCAAGTGACTTCATGGCTGCTGAACATGTTCTTTAGAGTGAGCTGCATAGGAATTTTTTTCCTTCCTATTTAAAGAGGCACAGCTTCTGAACACTGAAAGTTAGTCTCCAGGCAACCATTCAACTCTTTGGTGGCTGGCTAGACACCATTTGACTCATCTCTCAGTGTATAGCAGTTAACAAGCGACTGTCTGATGCCAGACACAGATTAAAATTACAGCAATGAAAAAAGCACAGATTTCCTGGCTGAAACTAAATGGCTCCATCTTTACCTGTGTTAATATCATTCAGTGAAACACAAGCAGATGAAAAAACAGGGTGGAAGCAGTCTTACATGGTTTTGTGTTTACAATTTCATCTGCAAAACCTTATCAAGTTCTAAAATTGGAAACTTTTTAGAATCACACTCATAAATGTATATATATATAATCTGCATAAGAGATAGATATGTATGTGTATACATATATGCATAACTACAAATATAGTTATATAGTTAAATATATGAGAAGAGTAGAGTATAACTGTTGTGGTTTAATCCCAGCCAGTAACTAAATACCACACAGTTGTTTGCTCACCACCCCCCTCCTTCAGTGGTGACAGAGAATCAGAGGAAAAGACTAGGAAACTCATGGGCTGAGATAAGAATTTAATAATTGAATATCAATGAATAAAATAGTGATACTACTAATAATAACATCATTAATACTACTAATATCATTACTAATATTATGTAAATAATATAAATATAATGATAATATGTAATGAAAATAATGGGAAATAAAACAGTTACAGAACCACTCACCACCCACTGACCCATACCCAGCCAGGTCTCGAGTAGCGAGAGACAGAGACGGAGAGCCCAAAAGAGATATCACACCAGTCAGAGTGTATTCTGACCAGAATATGCTGTTCTACTTGAGCAAAACACATCTGGGAGGACTGATTTTTCCTGTTTAACCTAAAATACAGTGTAAGGACTTCAACTCTGCTTTCACATCAGAGTTCAGAACAAATACATGTTAATGTTATTGAACTACAATTTAGCCTGCTTCTCATGCAGGAGATGGCCTTAGTTCACCAAAAATATTCTGTTGGTGCCCGACATTACAAAAGAGAACATCGTTACCTGACATCTCTTTTTTCTGGTGTGTTTCATAAAATAATAAGCAACATGTCATGTCAGTTCTAACTCCCTGGAACAATACTTTTTTTTTTTCCTGTGTCTTTAAAATGTACAGGAAGGGTTACTAACACCTTAAAAATGGCTGGGGATTTAAGATAGGTTCCAACAGAAAACAAGGTCACAGTATTTCTGCTGTTCATCCTGTCAGTATAATGAGAAACAGGAATGATGTTACTCAAGTATTGAACAGTCACAGTTCATGCTCACGTGACTGACTAAGTCATGGAGAAAAGGTGTAACATGAGGTTTTGGGGTGTTGGTTAGTTTTTTCCTAGTATCTATTATGACAGAAAAATTCTCTGTATAGTTAGTTCACACAAAATTTCAATCCTGTGAAGACTTTTGCTGCATAAAAAATGCTCCCAGCTCTAGACCTACTTTGTCTTCTGATCTCTCACAATTTGATGTCATAAGGAAGTAGTGTCCCTCCAAAACTATGACTAAATGTGTTCCCCTACAATGGCACAACTTAGTGTTAGACTGTAGTTTATGCTGTCAAAACTTGTGTGTGAGCAGATGCCAGATTTCTGCAGAGTTGATGCACAAAGGGAAAGTGCTAGAGCTCAAACTGTCAACACCTCTATTTGTGAGCAGATGCCAGGTCTCGGCAGAGTTACAACACAATGGAAAAATGCTTCATCTGTCAACACCCTGTATGGGAGCAGATGCTGGGTTTTGGCAGAGTTAAAGGTAAGAGAGGAATATCATATTAGCACCCAGCTTGCAAGGGAAGTCTGGGCTTTGCCAGAATTTTTATCAAGGAATGATATAGTGTAGGATCTCTCCACTGACCATTGCTTCAGCTCATACATTGAGAGTAGATGCCAGGAGTGAATAAGTGTTTGGCACCCTGCTCTAAAATTTTAAATCAGTGTAAATTGGGAAAACAACAAAACCAAACCAAAACAAACAAAGAGCCAAATAGCTAGTTGTCTGTTTCCCCACTGTTGAATCTAATTTGTGATAGCAAGGGGTTGTTAACAATCAAAATGTATCACTGTGGCTTGTAATAGCAAGAGAGAATATACTTAAGTAAAAGAATTAAAAGACAAAAACCTCTACAGTCATGTATGAGGGTGTCGTGAATGGGTGATTTAGACTGTTTAAAGAACCACCACCAAAAGTATCAGCAAAAGAGTTTTTATTGAAATATGATGTCAAAAAAGTGTGACTTTGCAAAGTTTGATGGCAAGTTGTACTCCTACTTACTTCACAAAGAATATAATAAAGATTCAAAACTACCAAGACAGAAACAAAGTTGCAAAGACAAAATCAAACGTACCAATACAGAATCTTAGTGCATTATAGCACAAGGTTGTGCATGGCATCAGTCACTTACCAAAGATCTGCAGTTTGTAAGAAGTGTCTCTGCCTTGATGTGCAACCTTGAGAGGTGTCCCAGCTCAGGGAGAGATCACCACCATGCTGCAGCCAGCTACTTAGTAGGGAGAATCCAAAGAAGGCTCACTTAGGCTGTCATATTTATAGAATTAAGTGGTTGGCTGGAGTCAAGTTAGATGTCATGGTGAAAGACATGCATGGCACTCCTTTTTACACAAAACTTTCTTTGTTCCTTGATAAATTAGTCTTGGAAAAGCCACCTGCAATTCACATGTTAATCTCTTGATCATCAGTGCTCACTGTGTCATTCTGTTCCTTTGTGGGTTTTCAGAGAACAGGTTGTTTAAGTTAGATAACAGATTAGTGAAATTCTTGGCCCATTTAACAGCTTAGGACTTAACCTTCTTTGGAGCTGGTACCAAACTACCATTAGTTTGGTTAAGGAGTTTGTCAGAGGCCAATGATGTTTTGTTCTTTAACATTTGCTGCTAAGCACTGAAAGAATTTTTTGGTACTTTGATTCAGAAGGAAATATGAGTAGTATTTTGAAGAAATCCATTCCAAGTGATACATTGAGAATTTTGATGTGTGGCTTGAGACCTCTGTATAACTACACCTATACAAAAACTCTCAATAAATAAAACTAGTTGATAAAATTAGTTTTACATGTGTGTGTATGTATATATATATATATATATATATATATATATATATATATACTTGCATCTTACACGTTTAAATGGATTTTTCTAAAGGACCAGGTATACTTTTCTTCTTTTTTCCATCATGGGAGGTGCAAAGTAGTGCTCTGAGATTCAGACATGAGACATTTAACATCTGATATGCATTCTTTTCCTATAGGACTACACTCAGTACTGTATAAGGAATTTCAGCTGCTGGTTAGATCTTCCATGAAAATTCATCTTTTTCTGTTGTCAAAGTAGGTAAGACGTTGAATCAGTCTTGACTAAGCAATGAAGAATACTGCTTCTAGAGATGAATCTCCAGGACCGATTCAGGAGAACCATATTCTTGCAGTTTTGCCACATAGTATGTGCTGATAGAAATAAAGGATAACTCTGGATAGTGTCTCTGGGACAGTTTGTTGAATAATCACTGACCACGAACATAATTAAGAGCAGTTGGTGACTTACAAAATTGAAGAATGAGTAAACTCTTCTTGTTCATTGTATATAGGAAGCAGGTAAACATGTTTTTACACAATCAAAAAGTGAGTAAACCTGCAGTTATTCTCACGTACACCGCTTATGTCAAGATGTCTTATGCCAGAGTCAGGTCAGAGCAAAATCAGAAAACTTTAACTGAATAATACTGTATAATTTCTGCTTATTATTTGCTGACCTTAGGCAACTGTAGTCAGCATAGTCTAACTCTTCAGTCACCTGTAAATTTCTGAAAATGTCACCTGTCAGTCTGAAATTCTCAAGATTTATCTCCATTTATGAATAAACAAGGAGCTATGCTTTTCATTTTACTAAAGAATAATGAAAACCAAAATTTTATATATCTTTCTGAAACTTCCTTTTAAAGTTGCAGTTAATTAATACAATCAAGCCGTTCAGGAGGAAAATGTCAAAGGTAATCCATCAGAAAAAAAGGTACTGCAAAAAAAGATAGACAACTGTGTTAGAGCTGTTATAATAGATAAAATTGATTAAAAAATACCCAACAACTATTTCCTGCTTTATTTCCTATATTGTATAATATTCAGACTAGAAGTCTCAAGGACCACCTAGAAAAAGTTTCTTCTGATGTGCAATCCAAGCTTTAACAGAATTATAGACTTATTAAAAAATAGATTAGATGTTTCTAAGCTTGTTCTTTAGCTGAGAAAAAGTATTTTTCCATAAAATTACTTATTAATACAGCACCTTGAACTGGAAACCAGAACCATAAAACATAACAGTTCCTATTTAGAAAAAGGATTAAAATACATACCCATAATTATGAGCAAGGAATGCTCATAAAGCAAGGAATTCATTCACTGCTTCCAATCGGCGGGCAGGTGTTCAGCCACCTCCAGGAAAGAAGGGGTCCATCACGGGGTCCATCACATTGCTACGCTCTAACATACAGTAAGGCAAGTGAGCCCCATGGCAAACACAGGAGCCTGCCAATTGATAAACGTCAATGACTGCTATAAATTGGATCTAGCACATTCCAACTAAATATGTCATTACCTCAAACCCTTCAAGCCCCACATTGACTGCCAAACTGGAGCAGACTTGTTCCATGTTGGGACCCAGTCTAATAGCTGAGTTACTGGTCCATACCGGTGGGGAGCAAGTTCTATCCCTTACATAGTGAGGGATTTCATAGGCATTCTGAAATAACATTCTGGATTTTGAACAAAAAGAAGTGTACTTGTTTCAACTATTTGCTACCACAGTACATTATTATACCACCAGATTATGCCTGCAATTTTCTGTTCCATGTTATCCTAGATCTAATGAAAATAATGAGTTTTGGTTTAGAACAGCATATACTTGAAATTTCATACACATAAATACAGTATGTGTGACAATCTCATGTAGACATGATGCCTTTTCCTGATCTTTAACACACAACTAATCCAGTCACATGGTATTAAACAATTCCTTTTATCTCCTTGAATCTGACTTCTTGAAAATATTGTACAGCTGAGGATTGGATAAGGTCCTGCCAGAATACCCAAAGCACAGATCTCGATTCAGTTGTGCAAACATGAAAACCAGCTTGGTAGGAGAATCTGTATGATTCTTCTGTGCAAAATAAATAAGAAAAGGTGTGGGAATCTATGTAGCTCACGTGTATCAGCTTGCAATCTATGGACTTAATTGATGAGACACATTATGTGACAACATACACATATGACAACATTTAGGCTTTGTGGACCAGATGCCTATCTGTGAATAGGAGTGAGTGGAACTATTTTATCTGTGAAACTATTTTATCTCTTCAAGTGATGTAAATAAATGCTGTTACCACCAAGTTCTAAATGTTCTCACTTCCAGAAAAACCCCCAGGTCCTGAATGGACACTCTGGTTAGAGATATATAACCTATGAATAACCCCTTGTTAAAAATTCGGTCACATAGTTTAGTCACACTATGACAAAAGCAGGGAAACTTGAGAACATTCTACATGCTCAGGGCACCAGATACACTCAAGTTAAATGATACACTATTAGGTATGATATTGAGAAGCTAGCCCCTGCTTCCATTAGATCTTTGCTAGGTGCAGCTCTACCATAACAAACAAGCACACGAAAAATTTAGGATATATCTAAATTATTCCAGATACTAAAACAGCCAGAGCACAAAATATTCAGGCACTAAACAATACTTCCCAGTATAACAATTTTCCTTCACATAAAGTAAAGTACTTGTCCAAACATTCAGCATAATTTGATAATTAACCATACTATAACGTTTGAACTTTTCTTATCCCATTCATAGAATTCTGTGAATTAATCTGTGTTGAGTCACCTATATGAAATTTATAAATGTTTAACAGATTACATGCAAAGATTATTAAGGCACAACATAGCCACCAGGTCAATATCTAATCTAATTAAATACAAGGTTAACATTACAAATTGCCTTGCTTTATAGTAGGTGAACAGAAGAGAAAAAAGGAATTGTAAAAAATCCACATAACCTTATCTACAAAGTTTCAGATCAAATGTTTGCCAAGAACAGTTTTGCAGATAATTAACAGTTTGTGCTAGAGAAAAAAAGTATTTCTGTGCTGTATGTAGATGATACTTCACACTTCAGAAGTATTTGCCTTCTGAGGAACCTAATTAATCTTCAAAGCATTCTTGTGAAGTAAATCAGCATTATTATCACCATATGATAGATAAAGAAAGGGATAGATGACAGGCCAGGTGTCACCAGATGACAGGTGATTTAGCCAACATCACAGAGGAATTTTGTAGTGAACCAGTACCTAAAACCACATGACTAACTTCTGGGCTTTTGAATTCCAAAGAGTTGTCTGTGGCAAACCCAAATTTCTTTTAAAACTGTTATGGAGACTATTGTTACTGCATTTCTCAGAATCATATTGGCATTTTTTTTCAGTTCTGTTTCAAATTACTTCTCTCCTTTCTACACTTATGGTTACGTCTGCATTATACAGGTAAATTTAAAAAAAAAAAAAAATTTCCACCACACACACAAAAAAAACCAAAAAAAAAAACCAAAAAAAACCCCAAAAATCCCACACCATAATGCATATTAACACAAGAGGTACATGTGTTGTTTTTTGGGGTTTTTAGTCTTTTATTTTTGGTGGTTTTTTCCCCAAAGTTTTGAACTAAATTCTGGAAACCTTAAGCATAAGGTAATTACAAAACTTTTTCAAGAAATTCGGGGAGAATAGATCCATCCCTGACTGAAACATCAAAGCCTGAATCCAATTTATAGACCAAGAAGATCTAAAATTACTGTTTGCCAGGAGGTAGTGGGAATGGCTCAATGTGGAAGACTTGTTCTTATGGTTTTCCCTCAATGTCAACTACAGATGTCTCTTAGAAAAGAAATATTTGGTTAGATATTCACACTTTGGTGTGACTCAAAATTTCAAATCTTGCTTCCATTTCACATTCTTAAAGACACTCAAATACTGCTGTGATGTTCCCTACGTAGGCCTATAAAAAGAGGCTGAGAGTAAGAGAAGTTATTGAAGAACTGCTGCTGTATACTAGTGTAGACAAGATACGAATAACGAAGCAATAAAATGACAAAATGGATTTGTGCTCAGTTATTAAATCAGCTGTAGACAAAATGTGCATTCATGCATGTCTCTATGAGATGTGGAAACAAAACAAGTGCCGCATGAAAAAAAGAAACTTCATTTTAATTTGCAAAGGTCCGTATTTGGCATAAAAGTCAGGGTTTGATAACAGGGACTGTAGGGTGCCTGTGTGAAAGAGGCCATGAACCACCCTGTGCCAAACACAGCAGATTCCAGATTACTCTGGAAAGGATAGAAACACCCGGCCATGCCCCAACCTTCAACCAGTCAGAGGAGCACACTGCCTCTCCTAATGTGTGCTTGAGGAAGGGTGGCAGCTGCTGGAGACAAGAGACACAAGAAGTAGAATTGTGAGAGGAGACACAGGAGGACATTCAAAAAAGTACCCATAAGGAGGTAAATAAAGGGGCAAGTTTGCAGAAACAGGAGGAGTAATGTGTAAGAGGATATTGTTGGGAACATAACTGAAGATGACCTCTTGGAAGGAGACACTCTGGATGAAGGAGGGATGCTCTAGTGACTGCAGGACATGGAGCACCTTTGTGGACATCCCAAAGAGACTGTGGTCTGTGAAGGACCCATGATGGGGCAGGAGAAGAGTAAGAAGCAAGCAAGAAAATGACAGAAACTGCTGTGCACTGACCATTGTGTCACCGAAGGGGTTGGAAGGGACTGAGTGTAATGTGTGATGAAAACAAAGGGACTTAAAATGAGGAAGGGGGAAGAGAAGTGCTGGACTGAAGCTGAGCCTGGGGAGTGGGTAGAAATGTAATTTTGATAAGTGTTCAATTTTTTCCCCTGTTAACACCTGTATCAATCATGATAATTATCAATAAATTAAACTGAGTAAAGTTCCTCAAGTCAAGACTGCTTTGCTCATGACAGGTTCATACATGTAAATTTTAATTTTCAATGTACCTAATATACAAATAACCTGATACACACTTAACAACTAATGTATACGTAGCATAAATATCATGTGTTAATGCATGTTAGTTACTTTAATGATTTCTTCTTTTATTAAGACTTAGAAACAAGTCTCATAATCTTTCCCTGGCAGTATTTTCCTGATGGACAAGAGGAACACTCAGTTCCTTAACATTTACAGCTTCACATGTAAGAACTTCCTGCCAAGACAACTGTTATTCCAAATTTTCTTCAGGTTCATAACATTTTGTCATTCAAATTAAATAGAAATATAAGCCCCAAAAGTTCAAATTTTCCAGACTCAAAAATATCTGAAAAAAACCTAACAGAATAAGAACAAATATGAAGGGTAGAAGAGTTTCCTGCATAAGACCATCTCATTCCAGTGGAATGTGGTAATTGGTGTAACAATTATCCATCCAGAAATTATCACCAGAATTTAATGTCTCTTCAACTTACATATATTATTCTAAAGCAATTATTTCAATGTCACAATGATATTTATTGTTTCTTCATTAGATATTGACTGAATGCTAAATGTAGAAGTATTATGATAACTGTATTTTGATATTTGAAAGTGCTTTTTATTGTGTACAGAAGATGTGCACTCCAGATTAGCTAATTACAGTAAGTGGAGGTGAAGTTAAAATCAAATTGTGCAATGACGAAAACTGCCATCTTCTCTTGTTTACAAATACAGTTCCTGTTGATGAGAAAGCTTCATTAACAGTGCTTGAGAACAATGAAACAGCATAATTTCTGTTAATATCACATTTGACATGATTTCTTAATCTTTTTATATATATAAATAATTCTAATATTCTAATTATAATAAAATAATTCTAACTTGTTGTTCATTTTATAATTCCTCACTGTTGCTTCTTTTACCCTAAAAAGATAGAAGATACTTGAAATGTAGTGCAATTCGTCCTATATATCTTTTAAAGTGCTACAATTTAGAAGTGAAAAACTGAGCAAGTGTTCTAGGCTTCCTTTTTAGTTGATGGTGGTAAATAAGTATGTCCCAGGCTTTATTTAACTCAGTCTGAGACAGACTTCTAAAACAAGCCAGATAACTAATTTTGGAAGAGTCTATTTCTTTTTGTGACTGTGGAGGAAATCTAGACAATTAATATGAAGAAAATACATGGAACAAAACTAGTTTTGCAATATTTGCTTAATAATAATTTCTTTACAAGACTAGAAAAAGAGATTTGCTTTCCAGGTTTCCTACCAGTTTAGATACCTCCAAATATGGAACATTCAGTAACAAAACATATTTAAAAAGAAATATTTGCTTGTTCTGCTGACATCATCCAGGGGCATAAAGTTGATGGGGTTGGTGGGGGTTTTATTTACATATATGGCAGTTCAAAGGCTGATGAAGATAAAGAATCCTGTGTTAATTTTTAATAAATCTTGCATTATTTCCAATAAAGCTTAATGAAGGTGTTTTATTGCATTTTAGTATAACAACACTTTATATCTGTCTATTGTTCTCATTATTCTAGTAGCATTTAGACTATCTTGCAGAATAGTAATGCAGGAACTGGAAATGAAACATCTGAGCTGTCAGTCGTGCTGAATGACAGTTTGGCAGCCTCTATCAAGCCATAGACAGATAGAAATAATTTCACATCTGCATTGAGTTTTTTACTAGTTAAAAGGTGTTATTGATATTTTGAAGTACAGGATCAATGTTTAACACAGGAATTCCCATCAAGAAACAGCCCCAAATGGGGCTCTGGATTGTGCAGAACTGTATAACAGAGTCAGGAAGGAGAGCCTCATTTCTGCTGTGGGAAAGTTGTCACCATAACCCCTCTGCCAACTTTCTTCTTCCTCTATTATATTTACTCTCTGGTGGATGTCAGATTAGAGACTGCAGCCAAACCACCCTTCATTCTTCACCTACTGGTGCATGAAGGAATCTGTGACAGATGCTGCAGCATCATGCAGTATTCAAAGACCAATGTATTAATTTAATAAATGTTTTTACATCCTTATGGCCCTGCCAACTATCAAATTCCTGGTTAAATGGAAACACAGAGATTGCCTCCTACAGCAAGTAAAGATGGTGTTCAATATAGTATTGTCAGTTTTTTAAGGCATATATCCAATCAAACAATAAAAAAGGAAACAATTTAGTTAAGAAATTTCTGACTTCTATGAGACTACTAGTATTAAAGACAATCATAACAAGGTTTCTACCTAACACAGTATGAACAGTGGGAAAAAATATTTTAGGCTTATGGAATTATCTCTTTTGACCTACAGAATGAGGTGTCATCTGACTACTGAAACTTTTGAATCAATGGCCAACTGAAACTTAAGTTTCACTTGACTTGATTTATTGTAATTTGATCCTATGATTGTCTGGACAAGATTCATATGCAAGATTAACTCAGATTTGTTGAGTTGATCATTGTAACTGACTGGATAATCATAGCAAAGGAACAAGGTGTGGAAGGGGAGATTTAGTAGATGTCACTCTTGTATAGAAAGGCAGATAAGAACTTGAGATCCTGAAGCAGGTTAATGAAGAACACCTTTGAAAATTGCAGCAGTGTACACGAAAAAACTGAAGGATATTTTCCGAACCACTTAAGTGGCTAGAACATACTGACAGGAGTTGTGTTGCACAAACACAGGCAAGAAAATATTATTTGACCAAGGATTTTAAGCAATGGCGAAGCTGGATACTTGGGTCCTTTATTGATGCTCTTTTTAACATGTAGACTGCTATAAATGCAAATACATGCTATACACAATGCTGGTCAGGTGGGTTCATTTGTTGAAAAGAAAAATAAGTTACAAGCATGACTACCCTGCCTTGTTCCAAAGAACTCAGAAAATAAGAACTTATTTTTTTAGTCAATATTGTTGAATTTTACAGTATGTGCTTCAAATTTGGACTTATAAAAGGATCTTTGCAAATGAATTGGTACAGCCTGCGACTACAAGGTTAAGTTTGTGGATAAATGAGCTGCAATTTGGAATTTAAAGTGGAATTTCTTAAATTTTTGAAAGTTACAAGGATACATTTTGAATTTGTTTGTTTATTCAAGTAAAACAATCATTAATGTCCTTATTTATATTATTTGTTTGGCCTTAGCATATTGAAACGATGATAATTCTAGGTTTCCCAAGTAACAAAATTATATTAGTAAGAAGTATTTATAAGATACTGTTTAGGGTCTATACATCTTACGCTCTAAAACATAAATTGCAAAAAAAAAAGTGAAATGACTGTAAACAAAATGCATTCAGCATTTTTTCCTGGTCTACTTATAAATATAAAGGAAAAATCATTAACAGGAGGATTAGATCAAGTGGTTTAACACACATCTCAATTATACAGAATTTAACAAGTTCTATCCTGTTTATTTAATCTGTCATCAAAACAGTATCAGGTGTACTTCTTGTTTAGCATAACAGATCTTTTAATCCTAATAAATGTACATTTCTGTGGGAAAATAATAAATTTCTTTAATTAAATGCATTTTCTGCAGAGCATACAGCAAAGTTTTGTAAATTTATCATGTTTTATGTAATGTTTGATACTTGAAAATTTAACTATAGAAATTACTTTCCCATGAAAATGGGGGAAAAAAAAAAGTAAAAAAAAAAAAATCAACATTATGTAATCCAAATAAAATCATGATTTAATGCTGGATTTCAAAGTCAAATATTTCTAGAACTCTATCTTCAATTTCATACTGGTTCACTATCAAAATACAGAATAACCACAACTAGAAGTAAAATTCGTTGTGTCTGCTCTGCCTACCTCACTTTATTTAGAAGCAGACTAACTCCATCAACATTTAGTCCAGGTTTCATAAATAACCCTGTACAATCTGTTCTGCTTATTCTAGAATTTATAGATGTAAGCACAGAGATACACTAAGTTTAAAAAACTCACTTTAAGACCCCAAGAAAAATAGGGATAAAGTCTAGAACAGAATGGAGACTCCTGAATTTTTACCATTGGTTTAATCAATAAACTGATTTTTTCTCCTGCTTTACAGCTTCTTACAGATTACATTTTCTTTTATTTGAAAGTCTCTATATAGACAAAAAAAAGCAAACCACACCAAACAAACAAAAAAACCCACCCCAAACCAAGATGCTCCAAAGTCTCTTATTTGGAATTATAAAATTATTAAGAAGTGACATTTTACAGATCACTGGAAGTAAATGTTAGATCATTCCCTTTCTTAGACATACATACTTCCCACTTGAACAATTAACTCTCCAACAGGTCATAGCTCTTTTAAAAAGAAACTATCCAACCAGTTTTATATCAGAATAAATTGTCTGCATTGATATACTGGGAGTCAGTTCAATAACTAATTGTGAATTTAAAAGGCTGCAGAGCTCAGTGTCATCTTAAAATTTAAGCATTCTATCTCAACATCTGATTAGTTCATGTCAAGGGGAAATGAACAGTCGGTGGGAAAAATACTGCTCCATTAAACAGTATCTCTGGGCTTCCAAAGCCCATTTTTTTTGACAGGCAGTCATTTTTCGCAGAAATTGAATAATTTCATTCTTGAGAAAATACGCTTTGATTATTGTAAATTATGTGTTGGTTTTCTTTTTTTCTCACATCTAGGTTCAACACAGGCCTAAGGCACACTTCTGATACACTGAGTTGGACAATAAAAGGCTGTCTAAAATAAGGAGTATTCACAGCTGAGTCATTGCATAGATTGTGTTTTAAATCTGTAAACCTGACTTTCATACATTTACGTCTGTTATTTTCTGTCTAAACACCTAGAAGGTAAGATTTAGAGTCTTGGATACTAATATCAGAAGCAAAGTTTTTGCAAACTAGTAAGATACAGGGATATTTTAATGATGCACTTCTTTTTACTGTATATGCTTGCCTTAAATGCTGGGGCTGGGGGGGAGGGCTTTTTAATGTTACCAAATTTCTAACCGCAAAATTTTACTCTAGGTTTAACAACACTTAACAATGAAAAGATAAATGAATTCTGACTGATAGAGTGCATAACTGCGTCATGTCATGGTGTGTCAATACCAGAGACATTTAAAAACCTGTGTCTTCTGTGTTTAGAGCTGAATAGTCACTTTGATAGCTCACTGAGATAACTTAACAGAATCCTTACATTCATGTAAATTTGACAAACATTCTGAGGACTGTTTCCCTTGACAATGCTTCAAGAGGGATATGCAAAAATTTGAGTCAACCTGGTCATTATTTCTGAAAATTTAGGTCAGCGCCTTTTCTTGTTTCATTCCTTATGGATGGACAAATTTTTCTGGTTCCTGTGTATTTCACCACTTTTTAGTTGTACTCAAATTTCCCAGCACACAGAAATTTTCATGAGACTTCCATGGTCAATTAAAACTCCAGCCTTATATATACTAAACATAGTGATGAGCATGTGTCTTACAATAATTAGTGAAATGCCTAAGCTTGTTGGTAAGTGCCATGAAAGAAATGAACTATGTTGCAAAATTTTAGTAGCTGTCTAAAGTTTTGGTCTTTTTTCTCTGTCTTTTCCATTTTAATTTTTGCAATTATTCCTTGTTTCTTTCAAGGAGGGTTGTAAGTGCTAAGTACTGCCACATTCTAATAATGACAATACTAGAAATAAATTTAAAAAAAAAATCTTTAACACAATTTTATTTTTTAAGCATTTTTGGTTCTTCTGTTACTCCAATGGAACTTCAGTGACACCAGGAACATTTTGCATTACAGGGATTACATATATTATCTTTTATAAGATCTTGTTTAATTAATTGATTAATTTTTATCATATTTTCTGACATCCTGTAAAAATAAATTGGTTTTGTGCATTTGGATGTGATTTGGTTTATATGATGTGAATGGTCAGATATTGAAAGCACATATTGCAATATTATGTGGGCACTTTAAAAGCTTATTTTCAAGACATCGCTCTTTCCTCTTTGATGACTACCAAACGGTCTTAAAAAAACCCATTGTCTCCTTATCTCATGTAATCTATTTCTTACTTATTACTGACTTCTGCGCAGTTTTATGTATGACAGGAGAGTATTCATAGCAATTCAAGTTGGGAAAATCCAGGCCTTAGACTGAACTCTCTAAAGGGATCAATTCATTTGTTTATAAGTATTTGGGTAGTAAAGGTTATTAATTGTAAACCTTTCTGTGACAGAGACATTCTGTTGCCATGTATACATGTGCACCATTTTGTTTAACAGAATCTTAACTTCTGCTCAGCTTTCAGGGAAATACATGGTGTACTGTACTTTTAATAAATGTCATGTTTAAGTTATATTATCAGTGTGATCTTTTCCTATTTAATCTAAGCCAAAGTAATTTTAAAGTGTTCAGGTGGGAATGGTAAACAATGTATGAATTATTCAGAAAGGAAAGTATTAGGAGTCTCTTTTTTTTTCTCTTGTTTTTATTCTCATTAATAGTAAACAAGATGATAGAAACCAGAGACCAAATCATACAATCTGTTGCCTAGAAGTGGCTGGATGAGAGAGAGACAGACACAAGAACACTCACAATAATGTCACTGAGAGTTTATATGAACACATGCAAGGCTATATATACAAAGAAAAAGACACTCTTGAGAAGCAAGGATTAGTTAGGTTCATAAAGGCTTAAAATTGTTGTAAAGAAATATTTGAGGTTTGAGGAACCTCAACATATGAGCATGACAATCTGAAGTCTACACCTCTTGCAATGTGTCTTCAAATTATAGAATAAATAATGCTTATTTGTGAAGAAAAATGTCTAGGAGTAAAAGGACAGGTGCAAACAGGAAGGTATGCCCCTTCTGAATGGTCAAAAAGAGGACCAAAGTTTGTGTTACCATAACTGAAGCATCATAATTGGTATAATAATAGCAGTGACTATATCTATATTAACATTTACCTGTAAAAACCATTTTGTCCATTCCTTAAAGTTAATTAATATTTAGATAAAACATTAAAAAGATTGATATTTTGTTACATGTAACTTAAAGACTATTTCCCTTCTTATCTTGACAAAATACTGTACAGTGAAATAATTTGAAATTCAGGAATTATATTCCTTACTTATATAAAGAGTGTGGACAAAAGAGATAAAATTAAACTTATTTAATATTTTCAAGATACTTTCTGTGAATAATTTCTGAATACTTTAAAGTAGGTTAATATATTTTGCTTTTAAAATTAAGTAAGCAAAAATAAATTAGAATTATGAACTGAACTTAAGAGGTTTAGATGTTCTTTAAATAATCAAATTGTGAAACTTTTTTACAGTATGATAGGTTCAGTAGTTATGGGTGCTGAGATTTGCACTTCTCTAGAGGCTTGTTATGTGGCAGCATACCGTAAATGAAAAAAATTGTAAGTGTATTCCAAAATAATTTTTCAGGTAATAAAATTTTTATAAACCTTCAGAGAAATGTGTGTTGGTGTACTTTTAATGCGGGATTGTAATTTCTTGCCTTGTATAAATCAGAGGATTTCAGAAGGAAATTTCCATATTGAGATAGGAGTTTAGCAACTTTACAGTATGTTTTGTGCAATAATCTTTGTTTGAAATATATTGTTTACTTTTCCTTTATGTTTCATAATATCTGTACTTCATAATTGCACTCAAAAGATTAATGTATACCTATCTTCATTGTAAAATAATTATTACTTTTGTCAGAACTCATATTTACTTGCCTGCAATAACTGTAGTTTTTAAAAGAAAGACGATGCTACTTGGAAACATAAATGTGTGTGAATTTCATACACATATAAAATATATTAAAATACATTATTCTTTCATAGTGTTTAAATACATAATTTTTGAATATTCTCAAGAGTTTTTAGCTGGTCAGATCACATCTTGTTGTTTGGGGTTTTTTTGGTTTTTGTTTTTTTCTTTTCACCTCAGTATTCTCAAGTGTGTCCTATATTCCAAAGGTACAATTTTCCACTATTTATTTTATTTCAGCTATACAAAACGTAGACTATACTTCACCTTTTCCTTCTCATCTTAATTACAAACCCGTAACTTCATAACAATATTTTCTACTTCTCTTTTCTGGATTTTTTGTGCAATATTTCACGTTTAATAATAGAAGAGGAGAAAAGAGACAAAACAATTCCATCATATGATGTAGGTATGGTTCAGTGTAGAATTACTGAACTCTAAATGTTGACCTACTCAAAGGCAGAACATCAGAAACTTATTGCTGAAACAATAAGTCTGACAAAACAGCTGTCCCTGGAAAGGGAAAGAAAATGGTATCAAAAGTATATTTTATTATTTCAAAATCTAGCTGGAAGACTTTTTTTCTGTCTCACCTCAGTCAACTGTAAAGAAGTAAGATTTTTCAGTCTAGTAGGCCAATGGATTACCAAAGGGTATGAAGTATCAAATTATGTTTCTGTCTTTCACAGCTGGGTGTGTTTAACTTCCCTACTAGAAACACTGCAAACATTGCTATAGTCTGAGAGAATCGAAACTGTCTTCACTGGATTTACCTCCTTGTGCTTTTATGGGTATGTAGAGCAGATGATAGGAAAAATAGAAATAGATGGATTGTGTAATTGACACATAACCGCTAATTGAAGGTTATATTCCTGTCGGGACTCAAATTATAGTTGGCCAAAATAGAAAATTCCCAGTCCAAGATACGACAGAGAAAAAAAATACCTTGGACTCCAAGATTAATTTTATTTCAAGTGTGGCAACAACTTACCTACAATAAAGATTTTCGTATGCCTACTTAAAAAAATGCATCCTATAGACTCCGATCTCAAACTCTTCATGGGCTATTTTATTTCCCAGCCACAATTGTCAAGCATTTGCAGTAGATTTGGCTCTGGGCTGGAAAAATTTTACAAGTGATTCAAGGTTAGCATTCTAGGCTTTTCCTTTTTTTTTTTATTTCCACTATTTGACAAACCCCCAAATTTGCTAAAATACTCAGTGTCCTGTCACAACTGTTTCAGTGGCATGTCTTTATCTCTCTAAAAATACACCAATATATATTTTGTTTGTAGCACAGGCATCAGAGTAATTAGATAAATTCCACTAAGACTTATGAAAGTACAGTGCTTATGTAATTTGTCAGATATTACACACAGATACACAGTTTTTAATGTCAAAGCGAAAAATCAGAGTACTGTGACTTTGCTGACAGTTTTTAATTTTAAACACAGAGAAGAAGAAATGTATATCCATATGAAATGTAAAAAGAAAACAAAGATTATTCATAATTAAATGTCATACAAAACTAATTTCACACTTTTTTCCATGCAGAAAAAAAGGATGAACAGTAGAAGTACATTACCTCTCTCCCACCTCTGCTTCCCAACTAATAAGGCATTTGTGATTCAAAATATGAACAGATTGCAAATAGATGTCATAAATAATATTTCTCTCATGTTTCCATGACTGATTAAATTAAAAAAACCTGTGAAACTTGCAAGCCAAGCCCCTTTTCTGTTTCCTATGCTTCACTGAATTCTTTACCTTGACTTCTTTGGACCAGTCTCTTCCTGCCTTTGTACATACTCAGGCACTAAGGTACATGACCTTGAACCCAGTGAGAATCTCGTAAACAGATTTCTAGTACATGTCTGCGTAGAAATATCCAAGTTACTTATGAATGAGCTGGTAGGTCTACACAGAAGAGTCAAACACGACACAGGGGTACTAGTTCGATCCCAGAAGAGCGTAAGCTGCCCAAGAGCACCGCACTCTGTTTATACAGTTACAAAGCTTTTAAAGCTCTCTGTAGAAACAGTTTTGGGAAGTCTTTGAGGATACTTCTATTTCATTAGGAACATCAGTGTCTTATGAACTATTTGGAAAGAACTTAATTGTCACTGGTTCCTCATCCTTCATTCCCAGGTCTGTCCAAGACTCCAGCTACAGGCTTGGGCTGCATGTGAGGGTGAGGAGGAAAAATACATACAATCATAGAATAACTTGTGTTGGAAGGGATTTTTAAAGGTCATCTAGTCTATCCTCCCCCTGCAATGAGCAGGGACATTAACTAGGTCAGCTCACTCAAAACCCCATCCAGCCAGACCTTAAATATTTCCAGGGATGGGGCATCTACCACCCCTCTGGGCAACCTGTTCCAGTGTTTCACCACCCACATCATAAGAGATTTCTTCTTTATATCTAGTCTGAATCTACTTTCTTTTAGTTTAAAACCATTACCCCTGATCCCCTTGTTACAGGCCCTGCTAAAATGTCTGTTCCCATTTCTTATAAGACTCCTTTAAGTACTGAAAGGTGGCAGTAAGATCTCCACAGTCTTCTTCAAGCTAAACAATGCCAACTCTCTCAGCCTTTCCTCAGAAGAGAGGTGCTCCAGCCCTCTGATAATCTTTAATCTTTGGTGGCCCTCCTCTGGGCTGATTCCAACAGCTCCTTTTCTTTCCTGTACTGAGGACACCAGAACTGGATGCAAAACTCCAGATAGAATTTCAACAGAGCTGAGTAGAGAGGGAGAATCACCTCTCTTGACCTGCTGGCCACGATTCTTTTGATGCAGCCCAGGATACTGTTGGCTTTCTGGGCTGCCAGTGCACATTGCTGGCTCATGTCCAGTTTTGCATCCACCAATTCAGCAGAACCAGGACTGTATTTCCTTCTGTCTCCCTCCTCTCTTCATCCTCCTGAGTCCCAGTAACAACATCTGTGTTTATCAGGCTGAAGCTTCAGAGCACTGTTGTGTAACCAGAATACAGTAATAATAGGGAAACAGAAAGGGAGATCACCTGAACTCACAGGTCAAATGTCTATTTAAATTTTAAAATCTCACAGGATGATCCTCGTGTTAGGAAGGTATCAAACTTCTAAGAATGGATATTTTGCTTTCAAAGTCATCATTGTAATCACGACATAAAAGTGGTATAGAACAAGAAAATACGAAGAGGTTCTTTATCACTAAAACTTCTATGAATAATAAAAATAGGTTTGTCACAGTTAAAGAAAGTGTTGCTTCTTGATAAGATAGTATCTTAAAGGTTTTGGTTTTGCAACTTTATTCTCCCAACAACTTTAAACAGAATTTAGTAACAGAAAACCCCCCCAAAACTCCCCAAAAAAACCCCAAACCAACCAAACATAAAAAAACCAAGAAAACCACAATCCAAAACCTGTATATAATTTTTGACTTAGAGTTAAATAACATTTACATTCTGATCTGAGGAAAATGAAAAGAGAATATTTTGAAATCTTTGTAAAATATTTTAATATTAAATATTTTTTTTAGAAATAATTTTTGGCTCAAAATTGACATAACTATTTGTAGTATAAAATGTATTTTGGAAAAAAATATTAAAAACACAAGTTTTCATTGTTAGCATACTGGTTTTTTTCTGTGGGGGTTTTTTGGGTTTGGTTGTTCGTTTTTTGTTTGTTTGTTTGTTTGTTTTTTGATTAAAAAAGTACCTAGTTATGAAGAATTCTTATCTTTGAATCATAGCACTTTCTTTGGGAAAATATGAAAAAAAAAATATTGATCAGCTTTATTAATAATACCAGAACAGAAAAAATGTTAAACCCAGAGTTCTTTCCATGCTGATGGATAATAAACATGTTGAAGTGTTCTATTCATACCAATGTACAGCGGACCAGCTGAGATCTGCGTTCTGATCCTCCTAACACAAACAGGAAATAATTTTCAATGGGCTGACAATATGTTGAAAAATCAGTTATGTGTGCAGATGGGAAAGGAGTGAGGTAAGTTAAAAATTTAAAACCACATAGTTTCATTGTGATGATTTAACTTCTTTTATCTTTATTATTTGCGTTGTCCCTTTTAACACTTGGTAACCCCAGACACTGTATGACTAAGGATTCAGAAATCCATTTCTGCGTGAAATTCTCACATTTTACCAAATTTTTAGAAATAAGGTAAAACAAAAGATTTATTTTTTTGAACTTTGAAATAAAATGCCTGCTGGAGACCATAAGTCTCAGATTTCCAACTACTATTGCAAAGCTGAATGGTTCTACTCCCAGAAAAGTCTTACTCAAGCAGATGCTGACAGAATATCAGAAATGCAAAGTTTCATGCCATCTCAGCTGAAGGATTTAAATGCCTTGAATATCCTGACAAGAAACCCTCTTTCCATTGAGTATTCTGGCTAAAGATAGACCTTCTAGGTGATGAGGTAGCCAGTTTTATGGCAGATAGTCGATATTTTCGTATTGCCAGAGAGATAGGTTTGCTGGCAAGAAGCCTTACCCTGGGAAATCTGCCTGCTTTCTGTCAAAAGATTGAAGAAAATCAACACCTTCCTACAAAATCTAACAATTTTGTCAAGTTGGCACTTTCTGATAGAAAAACAGAGGAAAAAAATCTTTATTTTTGTCATAAGCACAAGAAAAAAACCACAAAGATCTGTTCTCTTAGAAAACTGCCTAACTAGGACTCAGTGTCGAGGCTGCCAGTGTGAGCCCTGTCCTTAGCAGTGGCTCAGTTATGTAACTCTAATGAGGCTATCTTACTTCATAGGTATATCTCCAATTTTGCATTATCAATTACAGTATCATTTAACCTGCAATGGAGTGTGCAATAATAAGTAATAATTTTGCAATTGTTACGTGGATTTGCAGTTCAAGTGGTTTTGGTTTTCCTTATTACTTCTTTGGAAGATTATATGGGACTGTGGAAGATTATATGGGATGTTGTACAGTTACAAGTATATAATAAAATCATCAACATAATAAAATGTATTTTTTAATTAAATAACTATTCACAGTGCTTTCCTCATTGTACTTTCCAGCTACCATTGGTGGATTTCCTAAGTTATTAATCAGTCTTTGGTGGAGAAATGTATCCAATTCAAATGGATCAATTTGAGCAACATGTTCTGGGGGAGCAAGACAAAATAGAACCGAGAAGAATTTCACAGTTGATCTGGAATTGTAAAATAAATTTGATTAAAATAGTGTAGGTGTCACACTTCTCCCAAGCAAAGTGATAGTCAAAGTAATTTTGAAACATTTTCTAGATTTTTCAAGTATTGTCAAATTCAAAGCTTAAGTGACTCATTAAATCATTTTATCTATCTCCATGTTGGCAAAATATACTTCTCAATTTTATAACCAATATATTTACATTATGTAAAAGTGAGTGACCTTTTGGCATTGGAGAAGTCTCAAACCAAGAAAATCTATAGGTAGACCTATAAATGCTTTAAAAATTAGCTTTTCTGATCCTGGTTATTTTCTTTTCATCTCTGATTTTGTGATGCTTTAAGACTTGTTCCATTTCCTAGTGCTACATGAATTATAACGTTATTTTAAGAACATGTACTGGCCTTGACATGTTTCAAATGTTCCTAGACCATCAGATACAATGTATTTCTCAACATTTTATTTCCTCAGTCCAACCTTCAAGATCAGAGACTGTAAAAACCCCTACAGAAACCATATAGATAGTAAAAAAGACAAAATAAAATGTGATCCAGATGCACCAGGATTATAGGTTATTTATGTGTTCTTTATATTACAGAAATTGGTTCAAAGGTATGACTTTAGTCTCCATACCGCATTTATGATATAGAAAAGCCCAGGAGAGTGTAGATATTCCATAGTGTGGAAAATATATGAATTTTGTTAAGACCTTTAAGTGCATTTATTAATTTATTTTATCTAAAGCTTCATTTTTGCTTAGCCTTGTGTTGAGCTGGGACTATATTTCATTAAAGTTATAGATTTAATTATTTATCTGATGGCTTGTCTTCTTTGAAACTCTGTATCCAATTTAGTTTCCAAAATAAGTTGCCGAAATATGCTCCATTGTGATCTGTAATGCTACTGCTTGATCTCCTGACTGGCATTCAGCGTTACCAGGTGATCTTTCAAATCAACAGACATTTCTGATATTCTTTCTGTCAACAATAATGTTAATTTGCCCTGTTATTCATTATTTTCTACACAGGTCTTGTTTTCTACTTCCCCACTAAAGAGTGAAACCATATTCAATTCTCTCTTGTTTTATTAGTTGAAGCATGTGTTCAGGGCTACTAAGTGAGCTAAGGCTTAGACCTTTCCTTTCTCTGAAGAAAAATTTGATGGACAAGAGTCCTTTGGTATTAGACTGTGTTCATTAAATCTTGAATCTGCTGCAGTTTCTCCATAAGACTCATAACAAGACAAAAAACCCCAAAGAATAATAATACTTCAGAATCAGACCCCCTACTAACTATAAAAGTAAGAAGAAGCTGTCATTTCAAAGTGCTTTCCTTTCTTCAAAACCTCAACACATTTTTAACCAGGCTTAGCAGACTTTAAACAATAACTTTTTCAACTTAAAAAATGTTTCTTTAGTGTTTTCTAAATTCAGTTGTTTCTTCCGAAAAGATAGTAAAGCATATTGAAATTATTTCTTTGACACCTTTTCTTCCTGAAGTCTTTGTTACTATATTTTTCTTTTGGGTGCAATTTAAATTTCATTTCAAGTTACTAGTAGCGTAAAATGATAACAAAACTTTCGAAAAAAGAAGTTTGGAATTCTCTGTTTTCACACATTCAAAAATTCCAGGGAAGGTAAATATTGCATACTTCTGCATGTACAAAAAAGACCTTTGAATTTAAATTGTTGTGTTTTGGAATGGGATCCTTACCAGTTTTGGGGGGTTGGTTTTTGTTTTTTAAATATAAAGAAAATATGTGTTTGTGTCTGTTACCTCGAACAAAATGAATTTCTTTTGTTATATTAAATTTTATTATAAATTTATAATTTTGAACATTTTTCATGTTATAACTGGTTGAAGTTATAATGATTTAGATGCTGATTTTAGATTTTGAAATCTGAATTTATTCAGAGGTACATTTCAAATTCTAATGGACTCTGATGGACCAGAGTGAAGGAAACAGACATCAGAGTTAACAATGTTTATTGCCTCTCCTTCCTCAGTTGCACTGGATGTTTGTTCTGTTATACTTAGAAGCATGGTTATGGTTATGGACACAATACTATTTAATGTTATTTTAGTAAGCTGTGAAAGGAATTAACTGCTTGATACCATAGCAGTACCACATGGATAAGCCACCATTTTTCACATAGGAATTTGCTATGAACAAAAAAATGAAATGCTATCATACTATTGCATTGTAAGGTCTTAATTCATTTTAATAACTAATTATTTTAATTGTATACTACTGGTGAGACAGTTAATAAAAGTTTATTTAATATCTAAAAATACAGGGGCTCATCATTTGACTGTGAGTGTCTCACTAGAGGCTGCTAGGATTATTTAATACAAAACCAATTTCTTTCATTATATCTTTGGTGATGGTAATTTTAAATACTTAATGAAAAAACACATTTTAATTTATACTGATACATCAATTGATGTCTTTCTAGTATTGATCTAAGGTCTAATGGAGCAAATAGAAAGCTTTGACCTAAATGTAATTGCAGATTTGGTTAATATTAAGAATTGCCAGAATGAAGTCTGTGCTGTGCTGTTATGTTTCTGCCATTGTATACTACTTGTGTTGTGTGACTTATCTGTGTGAATGCAAATGTGATTTGAAGTTTTTTGTTAATAAATAATTCAACTGATTAAAAACTTTTATATATATATATATATTCGTAAACACTTGGAGCGTAGTGAAACTGTTCCTTTAATGTATAATTTGTTAAAAGAGAAAAAAAAGGCTGAATGTATTCTTTCGACATATCTTCTCAAAAACTGTAAAATTATCTATGCCTCTTTTCACTTGTAGGTACTTTTGCCAGTAACTTTTGGTCCATTGTTTTTTAGCTCTTCAGAATTTCTCTCTTCTCTTTTTGGAATTCATAAAAAATAAACCCAGACAGTCTCTAAGCCTTTATTTTGTTTGGTCATAAAAGACAAGCCAATCAATCTCTTCTCCGTGCTTCTAGTAGTCCTCATAGCCTTTTCCTCATTAATTCCTGTAAGACTTAATATCAACTAAAGTGAATCTTTCAGGAATATGAGTGACTATATGGTACATTATGTTTTTGAGGCTATATTATGGATATATGCCTATTAATGCTCTAGAATATCTCTCGTGATATATTCCAGGGTTTATGTTTGTACACTTTACAATTTGTACCTATACAACATTGCAATGGAAGGTCATACAGTAAGTTGAAACCTGTCTAATTCATCATACATATTGCTGGTTTTCCAATCTGCATGAGAAATGACTTGTTGACCTTGGGAAAGTCACTGTAATGTGAAAATGCTATGAAAGAAGAGCTCAGCAGGTCTTTGAATTTAATAGTAAAATCACGAAACTCTCCAAACTGAATTTAGGCAGTATTTTTCTCCCAGTAAATAATACTGCAAGAAATAGAAAACTTCTAAATATTTAAGAAAGCCAAAAATTGATTTATTTATTTAAATTTTAACATGTAATGAGATATGTTAATTTAGCATATTGTAGAAGTAAGATGTTTTAGGGCATCTGGCTTGTCAAAAGCTGAGAATAGAGTAGAGGAAGACAAAATATATACAAATAAAAGTTAGCATATACAAAAACCAAAGAAAGAGAAACAGAGAAAAGGCAGTAGGCCATTGTTTTCTTTTATACTACACTTATTTATGTAGCATAGTAGTTAAAGACTACATGCACTTTGTAATCTAAGGGAGAATGGAATATTTAAACAATACCTATTGCAATGAAAATAAGGTTTGAACATGCATGTTAATACATTTTTACTATGTCATAATAGCAGGTAATTATTTGTAATAATGTGAGAGCTAATGCAGAGGCTTTGAAATGGTGTAGGCAATGTGTGCATATGTGTGTGTATGTCCATGTATGTGGCAAGGGGTCAAACTCAATGTCGCTCTGAGCACAGTTGGTCATTCAGTGATTCATAAGCCATAGGAATGTAGTGGCAATTCAGATACAGAAGAGACTGTGGACTTTCTTGTTATTTAGTGTTTTGAAGCTGCAACTGCTCTGATAATGTTTTAAATAAATATATTGAGCAGACTTTAAAAAGTTGAGAAAAGTTTCAAATTTGTCAATACCAAAAGGGAATTCAAAAATTAATTTGTCTAATTGTTCATATTTTAAACGTATTTTTCTTTTTTTCTTTTTTTTTTTTTTTAATATGCCTCCTGATTTTTTAAAAGCCTAGTTAATTTATTTTCCAGATGTTAAGTTTAATAATCCTGCCTGGCCATTAAGGGGAATGCAAAGTTAAAAAGACTCCTTTGGTAGATATGCATGAATGGTTGCAGATAGTGAGGAAAAGAACATAGTCAAATTCTTCTCTGTTCCTGGAAAATTTACTTTATTTAAAAGAGTGTAAGCTTCATAGGTGAAATTGTAGTAAGCTACCTGGCAGGTCCTTCTTCAAAGTCATCAGTCTAAAAAGTACCTCTCAGTTTTCTATCTGCATTAAATGTTATTCTCCCATTTTCAAAAGTGAAATCTTTTCATTTTTATCATATTACTTTTCTGTGACATTTCCTTTTTCTCTCTTTTTTCTCTTTTTTTTTACCCAGGAAACCTCTATTTCTTCATATCTTTGAGCACTTTCCAATCCTTACATTATCTTTCATTTATTGTAACTCTGTATATTTTAAGAAGCTGTTCTTTGGAGACGTTAAACAGCTGTAGCTCTCAGTGATTTCTGCTAAGGAAGGAATATTGTAGAAGTATATCTAATGTATTCTTCTTGTCATTGTTTTGGGAGGGAGAAGTGCTGTGAAGACAGTTAAATTACTTTTCATACATAAAAGCTTGGTTATAAAAGAAGAACAAAATGCTTTTAAGGCTTTCTTGTATAGCAGTGAATATGGTGACTGTGTTTTATGGACACTTATGAGAGTTTTAAATTTCCAAGTCACATCCATGTTGGAGACACGCTCCTATGCACCAAAAATTGTAAGATTTGAGGTTTTCTGGTCCCTTTTTGACATGTCTTCATTATGGGAAAAACAGGCAGGTAAGTGGGCCTTGTCAGTGTGATCTGAGCAAGTCACACAATGACTTCTCTGCAAGATTTAACCTTGTACAAACTAAATAACTACTCTGAGCTATTCTGATATGTTTCCTCCCCGAAGCAATCTTCTTAACACTTCTCACATACCATATGTTTTTCATCCATACAGATTCAGAGACGCTCCCCCCTCCCCGCCCAGGCAAACAGCATCTTGGTCTTTGCATGCTCATTTTATGCCTTGTTTCCCAGACATCTCCAAGGATTCCCACATTTTACCGTTTTACAGATTAATTGTCTAAAATCATTCCTAGTTTGAGTGTTAGTTTTTGTTTCCAAACTGTGAATAAAGAAAAAAATGTATGGATTGACAAATGTAACTACTGTTGTGAATGTGAAGGTATATTGCTTTTATCAATGTGTCATAATTTTAGGTACAGACAACACAGAACCTGATTTCTGATTATATGAAAATTGCATCTATAGTTAGTCATTCAGTTTCAAGATTCTGTATCATATATTATTTCATTTTGTCCATATGTATTGTTTACTCACCTATGATATTTATACTAAGTGTCACAACTAGGTTTCAGGACTCTTAGTACTAACACACGTGAACATTGAATGAGTAGTTCTGTAAATCCTAGAACATGTGAGACCTAATTCCCTGCAGCTCTTCTTCCCTCCCTTTGTTGTTCGGTGTTCACAATACAATGCCCTCATCTATAATTCTATGATTCTGACCATTCTACGATTCTGACCATTCTATGATTCTGTGATTCTATGATATCTCTGAGTTCATATTGAGGGGGAAAGGAATGGCATAGAGGAGAAACAGAACAGCCTGGTTTTTTTTCATGTTCATAAAACATGCAATAATATATCTTACATATCAGTAAGAAATGATTGCATACTGTTAGGAAACCTGGTATGGATAGTAATTCTTCTCCAAGGGCTTAGAATCTAGGATATCGAACTTCATAAACAGATGAGACAATCAAGCAGGTTAGAGTGAGGTGAATGATTCTGTTTAGACAATTTTTAGCTAGCAATGCAAGTCACAGTATATATATGTATTTTTTGTTATTGTCAGTTTCTAGTTCATTTATATTTTGTTTTGACTTTTACCTTCTTAAATCTTGAATTTCACAGCATTGCTCACTTTACAACCTCATAAAAATGGTAGGTGAAGAAACTATAGAAAATATGGAACCTAGTGTGGAAAGAATTATTAAGGTCTCTCTAAAAATATTTAAATTATCATGTTCACAAGGTACTCATAGTTCAGGAAGGGCAGTTAAACCATAGAAAAGGAATGCCTAAAGCAAACTAAGTTCAGAGGAGCTATTGAAACAAAAGTTTGAACCCCTGCTTAATGTTATCAGATAGAAGTGCAAAATAGGCTTCAAATTGGGTAATTAATACTGTATAAATAACCATCTCTAAGGGTCTCTTTTTTTTTTCCCTGAAATACTCCTACACAGATTAAAATTGCTTCCCACACTATCTCCACCTCCTTTCAAGGAGAAGTTAAGGTACAAATTTTTACTAAGCCCTTAGGGTTCAATTCACCTGAAAAGTAGCTGTGACCTTCTGCACTGAGCAAGTCTACAAGTCTATAAAAAAGCAGCAGGTGGTGTCTCCGTGACAGTTTGACCTATTTGGTTGCAAGGTGACTTGGCATGCAAAGTACACTTTTGCTGTATTGACTCAGGGCAATCTTGTCAGGGGGAGGGAAGAGGCAAAACAGGACTGTTGTAGGAAATAGAAGGAACAGAGGCTTTACAGATGCTGTTTAAGTAAACTCCATTAAATTATTTAATGTAATAAATGGAACCTAGATCATGTCTTACATCCACAGCAAAAATATATTGCCATAGTTTTTAAAGAGTGATTATAGCTCTGCATGGATATCCACTACTAACAGTAAACTATAGGAGGAATAGTGGTGCAAAATCTCTTAGAACTATGACCTTTGACAGGCCTGATCTAAACCATACCAAAATAAATAGGAATCTCTTTGTTCATTTAATGGGCTTTTGCCCTACATTGCTTTTTCAAAGTGTAGTGTCAATGCCAGAATATAACATTAGAGAATTAGGTCCAAAGCAACTTTCCTTAAGCTGTCTTTGTGGTAGTGTGTCTTGTCGAGAAAACAATTACAAAAGGGTCCTGCAGTAGTGAAGATGTTCCCTGCTGTCTGAATGTTCTGCATTCAATGGTCTGCATAACAAATACTTTAGAAAACAGAATGAAATATTTTATACAACTTTTTTAGATGGATTGGGAATATGATCTTTGTCACTGGCTGTACAAATGTGGTAACTATATAGTCAAATGGACTGAATATTTGCAAAAGTTTTACGTTTCATCGCTTGATGGAACTTTACCTAAACAGTTAAATCATTTTATATTTAACTGCTATAAGGTGCCTAATTAAAGAATATCTTTGCAAATCATGAGACTGAAATTTTATGTTGTTTTGTTTCCCAGAGTTCCCTTTTTTACCTTGTACTCTTTCTCAGATGGACTATGTGATTCTTCCACAAGATTTTGAATTTTATTGTCATAGCTTACCTATTCCCAATTATCTCACTGAAAATAAAGATAAATATCTGAATCAGATTTTGACATATATTATTAATGCTTCAGCTGTTGGAATCATGAGATTTATATTTTTTAACAGAACATCATTATTCTAGTTCTAGTAGAGCTCCCTGTTTCTTATGTGAGGGGAAAAAAAGTAAGTAACCAAACAAAAACAGTAAGAAAGTGGTCATAGTAAAGCAATTGCTGTGGACAGAGGAAGGACAGAGAAGTAGCTTTGATCATCATGGCTAGCTGTACATAATGTCCATCATTTTACTTTCTTAATGTGTTTTGTTTGCTGTTTATATATCAAGTCTCAGAATTTAGTATCATCAAAAATGCAGGAAAAGAAAAGGAATGATGTCACAGACAGAAAAAAATTCAATGACATAACAAGGATGTATTTTTAAAAAACCTTAAAAATCAGCAACACTAAATAGAACTGAAGTACTGAGAATTTTTTCCCTTAAAAAAATCAAAGCAATGTTAACTAAATATCTAAATATTCAAACTAATCTGCTCCATTTGAGCAATTATATTTAACTTCTCACAAGGAAAAAAAAAACCAAACTGTAAATAGCCCAAAACAATTTCTTACCGTTAAATTACCTTACTTTTTTATTAGTATTTGGTAGTACTCATGCAGATTTCTGAAGACCAGTTTTATTATGACAAAATATTTCCCTTACATGAAAGTGTTAGTGCAAGGAAGTTGTATTACCTGGCAGTTTGATATTTCTGGCTTTAGATTTGAACTAGTATATAAAGAATATTTAAAACCAAACCAAACAAACCAACCAACCAACCAACCAACCAACCAAAAAAAAAAAAAAAAAAAAAAAGCTGTAGAATTTCTCATGAGACAGACTTGCAGCACTAAGATCACCACCAAAGCTGAAGGGTTCCACATTCTTCTTTGCTGAGATGTGAAGAATCAATATACTTCTAGGTAAGTTCTCTTTCAGCAAAAGGAGAACTGGAAAAGAAGTGAGAAAAGACAGTGACAGAAGGCATCAACTTATCAGTCCAATACATAGAATCTAAGGTGGTTTTTTCTAGAAAATACATGAACTTATCCTAATTAAAACCACACTTTTCTAAATATGGCATTTGGTGACACTTTCTGAGTATAACATTTAAGATAGTCGTATGTAGTAAGACAACACTTTCTAATGAAGTATCAGACTTCCACGTTATTTTATTAAATGTTTTATTTTTCACTAAGAAATACTAATTAACATTCTTTAGAAAAAAACAACAGTGAAGTTCCTTCTGCCCAGTAATTAGTACTGCAGTGCCAAATGCTTCTAAAACTTGATATTATACTGCCAAAACATTGACATAGGTCTATTTTTGCTAAACCAGACCTATGCTTTATTGTGTACTGATACATAGACTTCCCTGTCACTCACTCTTTTCCAGTGTAAAATCTTAAACTTGTGTATGCTCAGAGTATTTCTTCCTGCTGCTATTTGTATGCTATTTGTATACCATTAGTATCATGTTTTGGCCATGTGTGCATAGCAACTAATGAAGATGAACATTTAGCTAGCACAGTGTTAATGTTATAAAAGGTAGTCCCAATTTAAAAACTGTATCACTTGCATACTTCTTTTGGCCTACTTGTGTAAAACATGTATGTTTCATTGAAAGGGTGGAAAATTAGATAATATTTCATCAGCAATAAATGATCTTATAAAGATTTTAGCTCCAACAGAGATGTCAGTATTTTTTTAGCTTAGTTAGCATTTTCTTAAACTTCCTAGGCATGAAACCCAAGTCCTCAGTCACTGAAATTTCCTGACAAGTAAATCTAGATGAAGAGACCTAGATACTTTGACGAGCTTTATAGAGACTGTTCTTGCTTCTGACCAGGTAGTCCGGTAGACCTTTTTAAAGAATGTCCAGTGGTTTTGTTCCATGAAAACTGTACACCTCTGTTCTGAGTGTTGGTTTGGTTGAGCCATTATCTTCAGAAAGGGAGGGCAAGGCAACCAAGTCTCTGCCTCCAGTGTAAGACCAGGAGAAAGGTTGATTTCATGAGAGAGGGGACGGGGCACAATTTCTAATAGAAGAGAAGGATGAGAGATTCACAAGAAAAGAGGACTTATTCCATGAGTAGAGAGGGAATTCTTGAAGAAGTTTGAGAATAAACTAGTGTTTGACATCTAAAGACTGGCTATCACCCCTGTGCTGTCACAGCTGCAATTGACCTGTGGGAATTTGCAAGTGTGTTTTCATACTGCAGCTGAAGAGATAATAAAGAAGCTTATAAAACCAAATAAGAAGACCTGTTGAATCTTGGTTAAAGTATAGTTATGTATATCCCCTCTCACTTTTTTGTTTATAAATGAAATAATAAAGAAGAAAGTATCTTTTAAGAAGTCTATATTTTTTTTATATCCATCAGTGATAACTGCTTTGATGACCATGATAAACCTTTCTAATCCTACAATCAACAATTGTGTGAAGCATAAGGGGTTATTAATCATATTCCAAGTCAACATAATCCTTAGAACCTGTTCATAAAAAATATATTTCAAAAAAATCTCTTAGTAGCTTCAGTTCAACACAAGCCATGCTCTTCTGCATTTTAGTATGAAAGAATTTATTTTTAATGAGAGCTGTGTATTCTATAAACTTAATAAACTTTATTTACTTTATAAAAAATATTTCATGTTGTTCAGAAGTTATTTAGCTTATTTTTCTTTTTCCCTGGGATTTGGTTTATTTGTTTTATTTAAGTTCATTTCTGTAAGGAATGAAGTAAAAATAATAAAATATTCTTTTTCAGGATGTGAAAATAAAACATACTGGCATTTCCAAATGGAGTAGTTTTATTGAGAAAGTAAAATATTTTGATATTTCCAAAATATTACTCCTGATTTTTGCAAGGGGTCAGCTGAAGCTATTCACTGAGTTTAGCTTATTTCTTAGACAAGTCCAATTAACTTCTAGCTTACTATAGCTACGTCTTAAAAACAATTCATATAAATTTAAAGCTAAAAATAATAAATGTAAGTATATATTTATTTAATTATAAGCATGGCAACATTTTCATGTTGTTATGTTTACTGCTTCAATAGTATTTGCAAACTAATTCAGACAGAAATCTTCCCATCATTTATGCATGCTTTGTATTGAATACATTATTCTCAGTACAGAAAATATTGATATATTCTTCTCAATCATATATAAAAAAATATTAAATTATCTTATGAGCCTAAATTTAAATAACTTTTATGGCACTGTAATTCAGCATTAAAACAACTGCAGGCTCTTAAGACTTCCCCCCTCCACACACCCCCACCCCCCCACACACACCCAGGGAACAACTAAAGAGTAACATTTTTTAAATGCTCTAAACTGTAAAACAAATTATTATTATTCTCCTTTTCTGTGTCTGTCTTATAGTTGGTACAGTCTGTAAAACCTCATTGGATTGTAGAGCAGGTACTGATTTGGAATCTTTAATGACTTCTTTAATTCTTTTAACTGCATGAAGAGCATTATCCAGATTTAAATCTTTCGTTCTTAAGATATTTCCTCTTTGTCTTTCTAGGCTTGAAGTTATTTGTATTTTCAGCTTTTTAAACACGAATCTTTCTATGAGCCAGTACACTAAATGTCTACATAAAGATAAATTCATGCAAAGAAGTTTCCTTCTTATGATTTGGTTCTCAGGGGTTTTGCTTTCCAAAGGTAATAACAGTTCCTGACAAAATATTTGTCCCCACTCCAAGTTATTTATCAAGTGCAGCATATGTTTTATCCAAAGCTGTAAAATTAAGAGCATTTGATATGTCAGGTAAGTTATAAAATGTCCTTAATGCAGACTCCCAAAAGTGAAGCAGAACTAAAAGTGACAAGAAATCTAAAGAAAATATCTTGATTAAGTGAAAAATCAATTAAGACAATCCCAGTACTTGTATCACTCCTTCATCTGTTGAATAAGGAAACTCATAACTATTTTTGTTTATTTGCTTTCTTTGTTTATACCTATCTGTGATGCCACTATTTCTACATGTAATCAGGACAAAAAGACCCAAAGAGGGTAAGAGTCAAAAACCAGATTAACAAATGCTGTCTGTACTAAGAAATTGTTTATATATATATGTTAAAACTACAGTAAACTTTACTATATAATTAAGTCAAAATGAAACTATGATAGCAACTATTATTAATATAGGTATTTGCCATGTGGGTAGCCTAGACTGGATAACTGACAAAGTATGATATATTAGCAACCCAAATATCTCACAGAATTAGGGTTCTGATTTTGATCTCATACAGTCACAGAATGGTTTGGGTTGGAAAGGACCTTAAAGATCATCTAGTTCCAACTCCCCTGCCATGGGCAGGGACACCCTCCACTAGACCTGTTGCTCAAAGCCTCATCCAGCCTGGCCTTGAAGACAACCAGGGATGGGGCATCCACAGCTTCTCTGGGCAACCTGTTCCAGTGTCTCACCACCCTCTCCGTGAAGAATTTTTTCCTGACATCTAGTCTAAATCTCTCCGCTTTCAATTTAAACCCATTACCCCTTGTCCTGTCACTACAGGTCTGTAGTGAAAATAACATAAACATCCAGAAAATATCATATTGTACACTGACTGGATGTTGCTCGATTCTCAGTCTCATCCTGGGCACCTGGCCAGTGTTCCATGTGGGATTGATAATGGGATCATAACAGTCTGCACATTCACAGGATTTGTACAAAGACATATGTAAGGTGTTTGTTACTTGCTATAAAAGCAGGAGACCCTTGGACTGACTTCTGAAGCCTCACCAATGTGTGGATGTACTGTGTAGGACTTTCTGAATTACCACAGTTCTCTGGGGGCTAACTGCCAAGGGGCTTTCCAGGTGATCGGTGAGCCCGGATTATGGTTTTGAGGTGGTAATTGGTGATGTATACTTTTCTTAATCACTGTCTTGCTTTACAGTAATGAACTAGTACATCACTGTTCTGCTTATCTTTCCATTCTAATTAGTGCAGTTATTCTGTTTTTCTTTTCTTTTTGGTTTTTACTATGACACACATATAGTAAAGCATATTGATCTTTATATGTTAAGCTGGACTCTGTGTTTTTACTTGGAATCCCGCCATTCAGCAAGACAAGGCCCTTGTAAAAAGTCTCCCCTCAGCTTTCTTGTAGGCCTCTTTCAGGTACAGAAAGGCTGCAATAAGGTCTCCCTGAAGCCTTCTCTTTTCTAGGCTGAACAAGCCCAATTCTCTCAACCTTTCTTCATAGGAAATGTGCCCTCTCCAGCCCTCTGATCATCTTCATGGCCTCCTCTGGACTTGTTCCAACTGGTCAATATCTTTCCTATGTTGTGGGTCGTAGAACTGGACTCAGTACTACAGGTGGGGTCTCACAAAAGCAGAGTAGAGAGTAATATGTTCAGCATATTACTTATATTTTACTATAAAGCTTGATTTATCAACAGGGCTTTAACAATGCTTATATAATGTAGCCTGAATCTTTGTCTTACCTGTAAAATCTAGAGCAGATACACTATTACGGGCCAAAATGTGGAGTATTAGGCTCATCTTAAAACAGTGAAGCACTAAACACTGCACAGGACAGGTTGAGTTTGACATATGAAATGTAGGCTCCTTTTGTAACTTGATGATTGTTTCTATTTTTAGTAAATAGGATTTAAGTACCTGCTTTGCTCCCTCATAATTTCAACATCTGTGGAAGGATTCTTGTGCTTTGTCATTCAGTAAAACGTGCTAGCAATAGTCTCTGACTGCTTCATTTATCACTGTAACACTAGGTACTGCATTTTGAATTGATTGTTTCAAAGATGCAGCCTACTCTGAGTTCAGTAGGTAATTTTATGCATTGTCTGTAATGTCTTGCTTCATGGTAATAATACGTTTTTTTCTAAGATATTTATCAAGGTCTAAGTAATAAAACAGTTTGGAGTAGGCTTCAGCCTCTATATTAAGATACATTCCTTTTTTGAACAGAGACTGAAAACATTGTATAGTGTTCCTCTAAGGAGCACCTCAGTTGTTTGAACTGTAGTGGTTAATTTGCAACAGAAGTCAGGATTTCTAAATTGCGAAGGAGAAACATGTGCAATACAGCACTGACTGATAATAAAATTCCTAATACATTCCCTTCTCATAAAAATAAAGGATTTCTTATAACTTAATTGACTTTGTCGTCTTTTTAAGCTTCTCTAGAGGCTGCTTTTTAAACCTTGAAAGTTTGCCTGCAGGCTGCTGCAGAGGAGGCTGGTTTTTGTATATTACATACCACAGAAAAATATGTATTTTTTTGAAATGTATAATGCAGAATTTTGTGCTGAGGTGAACATTTAAAAATATCATACCAATAATGGTCCAAAGTGGGAGTATTTTACTGCCAGGAAGGTTTCAGATGTGGGAATTTAAATTCATTAACCTTGAAGAAATCTGTTTTAAAGTCTGTCATTAGTTTCACAAGCTAGTCATTACAATTTTCAATGCTATGAAGAGCCTTTTCAGCTGGGAATTAGAAGGGGGTTTTGTGCTTGGGCAAAAGATGTATCCTTCTCACCCACTGCCTTTCCTTGCACCTGGTCATGTAAAAACTTGCATGTTTATAAAGCACTGGGTGTTTGAATGGTCTGAAATTTTGTTTGCCAGTTTGAACAGTACATACTTATCAACATATATTAAAGAGGGAGGAAAATGCTGACTCTTTTTAATGTTAAAATTCTCTGCCCCATTTTTAATGATATACCCTACTTAAAATATGAACATTATTTTTGTCTTTGAGAGCAGTTAATTGTTCACTACATTGGCTTTATGTCAGCACTTGTGAAATTTACTATGGAAGTCTCAAAGTTGTGTTGAATTTTTTTATATAATAAACTTTCTTTCTTTGGTGGATCATTACCAAACCATTGTAGAGTCTTTCTGTATGTCTTACAATTCCTAAGAAATCAAAGACATGATAAAAGTTCCAGTAGGAAGGCATACTGAATTTGCTTCTTAAATCAGGAAAAGGAAGAGTAGCACGTTTAAATATAGCTTTACATACACTGACATCTTCCTGTTGCCAGGGTTGGGTATGGAATATGGATGAAGAACTAGATAAAGTTAATTCTGTGGTTCACCAGTACATAAACTTCAAAACCGGCCATAAGTGTTAATGGATTAGAGTGAGTTCAAATGAAAATGGAATTGATCAGTTCAACATATAGGAAAGTATTTTACTGCAGAATAAAGGTCAAATTGTATAAGAACTGTAATTTTCTTTTATTAATCTTTAATCCAAAGAACCAGACTTAGTGTTCTGGAATTAAAAGAAATAGTAAAGTTGCTGTTTTATTGGTTGAAATAGGTGTTAAAAATAAAATACCTAAGTACTTTTTGAGAAAGCCTGTAGTGTTCTGCAGACATTGGAAAAGGTTCAATAAAAGTTAAAAGGTCAAATAAAAGTTAAACTACTTTTTTTTTTTTTTAAATGTTTTTGTCCAGAACCTCAGTATGGGATGTGACATGGTGTAGTACACCCCATCCTGTAAAATAATGTGTAGTTATGAAGGTGTTCTAGTGAAACATGTCTTCCCAACATTACTAGTGAAAGAATGAGATAATCCCCAAAGAACAAAAAATTCTTTTGCACTTGAAAACTCTAATTTACCTGGGATTTCTGCAAAGAATCCCAGTACTCCGTTTTCTGGCGAAGAGTGTATTCAAAAATTTCTGTGTTGGAAAGGCTAAGATTAGAAAAAAATCACCCAGAAAAGAAAAAAAAAAATGAAATTGAGATCAGCTAATCTTTTTCTGAAAATCTACATACGTGCACCAAGTTTAATAAGTCCCACAGAGAAGCTTTTTGCTGTTGAGAATACTATGTCTACCCTGACAACAGGGATATAACAATTTTTAAGTATAAGCTCTAAAGTAACATTAAAAAAAAAAACAAACAAGCAAACAAAATTAAAAAAAAAAACCAAAACACCTAAATCTCTATCTTTAATACATATTTCATAATCAAAAACAAAGTTGAAAAAACCAAAACCTGGAAAATGTAATAGTGAATAAAAAATATCAGTAATTTTGAAATGGGGTTGCTTGAATCGTATTATCACAATAGTAAAAACCCTCTGAATCTTTTGAATTCTTACTATAAAAAACACATCAGTTTTGTCTTATTCTGCTTCTAGATTTGTCTTGTACCCAGTTTCATATTGTCTGTTGCAGAATTATATTTGAAAGGATACATTCCTCTTTTTTTCCCAGATATTTTCTCAGTTGTTGTTTTTATTCTTACTGTGTTCACAGTTTGACTTAGATACATTCATTATCTTTCTTTTTCTTGATCTTTCTTGTAATGATTTAGGCCCAGCCAGCAACTCGGCACCATTCAGCCACTCCCTTACTCCTCCCCTCAGTGGAGGAGCAAATATAAGGATAGGCTTATGGGTCGAGACAAAGACACGGAGGGATCAGTCACCAGGTATGGTCACAGGCAAAACACACTCAACTTGGGGAAGTCAATTTAATTAGTTACTAATCAAAATCAGAGTAGGGAAATAAGAGACAAAATAAAACAGATCTTAAAAAACTTTCCCCCACCCCTCCTTCCTCAGCTCAGCTCTGCTCCTGGTTTCTGTCCTCCTTCCTGCTCAGCAGCACAGGGCAACTGGTGATGGAGGGTGTTTCAGTCAGTTCTTCACACACTGATTCTGCCTATCCTTTCTCCTCAGGACTGGTGAGATTCTTTACACTCTGCCCCAGTTCCACCATGGGGTCTCTCCCATGGGAGACAGTCCTTCACAAACTTCTCTGGCATGAGTCCTTCTCATGAGCTGCAGTTTTCTCCCTTAGCTGCTCCTGCGTGCGTCCCTGCCACGGGGTTCAGTCTCTCAGGAGCGGACAGCTCCAGAGCGGGCTTACCACAGCGTCATGGGCTCTTTGGGCACAGCTGCCTGCTCCGGCTCAGCCTGCCCTCTCACCACTGGCTGCTGGCAAACCTCTACTCCGTCCCACCTCCTCTCCACCTTTCCTCACTGACCTGGGTGTCTGCTTTGTTGTCTCTCACATCACATTCCTCTCTCCACACTATTTCTGCTTCTTCTGCTGCTTCTCTTTTGTGGTTGGGGCTTTTTTGTTGTGTGGTTTTTTGGGGTTTTTTTTCCCCTTTTAAATACGTTAATCACAGAGGCTCTGACTGGCTCAGCTGTGGCCAGAGGTGGGTCCAACCTGGAACCAGGGAAGCTTCTAGCTTCTCACAGACACCACCCCTGTGGTGCAGTTCCCCCGCTACCAAAATCCCCCAACACAAAAACCCAACACATTTCTTTTTTTTATATCAGTGTACCATCTGATTAGCTTTATTTGTCCAGAGAAGTTGTGGATGCCCCATCCCTGGTTGTCTTCAAGGTCAGACTGGATGAGACTCTGAGCAACCTGGTCTAGTGAAGGGTGTCCCTGCCCACGGCAGGGGGGTTGGAACTGGATGATCTTTAAGGTCCCTTCCAACCCCAACCATTCTGTTATACTATGATTTACTACAGCACAAACTTCCTAGAGCTTAGACCTTTTTCTGTAAATTGAGGTATAACACATATGGTTCATAAGCTTGGGATTTTTTTATTGTCTTGTTGCAAAGCTATGACCAAACAAATTCTTAACGATAGGTTTATTCGTTGTAGCGTTATTTTGCACTTAATGTGGATTTAACAAAAAACTAGAGGAAAAGTATGGTAGAAAGCTGAGATGTTAACCACCCTTGAAATTCCCTGATACTCTTTGTACAGAAATGCATTCTCATTCAGGAAGGAAAACTTAAGAATACACTGGCTCTCTATGTCATCCAAACAGTAACTGTGACTTTCTTAAACATGTGGAAAACAAACCAATGTCCTGTCATCTCGGTGTATTACTAAAATGGTCTACAACCTTGTTTTACTCTACCCTAAATTTCTTGAGAGGGAAAATGGTGGGCTTCTGAGAGAGCAGTTAGCCTTAACCCTATGAGTTAAACCATTTAATCGATTTTTATTTTGTATTTCAAAAAAAGGTGTAGTTTTCATATATATACTTCTCTTATGTTTCTTTGTATTTTTTTCTGTTTTCTATCATAATGTCAATTCCATTCATGAAAATTTCTGTTGGAAAGCTTTAGCCTTTTTCCTCCTTTCAGCTGAATGTGTGGTGCTCAGCTGTTTTGCATGATTATTTCTTTCATTCCAAGGAGGAAAAAAACCAGTCACTTTCTAAGTTTGTAAACTCATCATTCCTTTTGGATGATTCCATACTTTATCTTTCTCAGTTTAAAGGCAAAATACCTCAAAAACCTGCAAGACGTACAGAACCAATCTTTACACCATACATTATTTGTTTAGCTTTATCTAGCTGGAAGGACATAAGGCTTAAATATACATATGTTTTATTAGCTGCACAGAGAGGTAAAGTGGAGGAAGAGCCATGCGCAGGCCTATGAGTTGACTGATTTTTCTCTAGAGCTCAGATCTGAGGCATTTTTTGGAATCTTTTTCCTTTGTTTATTTATTTATTTATGTGAACTAAACAAGCAAAAAAGAGTAAGTAGTAGGAGGAAGGCACAGATATGCACCTTCAGAACAGCTTCATTTCCCCAGTAGAAGGTGAGGGGAAAAGACTCCATCTAGGGTGTCATCAGAGCCAGCCAAACCTGAAACATCAAGAGAAAGCAGTAGGTACTGTGGAAAGTCTGTGTCCCGCTTGCTGTCTAAGGAGACTTGTTGTTTGCCAGAGACTCGGATACTAGATGATGTGGAGAGACTACTGAGGCTTGTCCAGCCCTTGGCCTGTTATCTGCTGTTGTTAACCACGTGGGCACCAGTAGTACTGTGAGGGTAGGTGTCAACCCTATCAAGTGGCTTCACAGCTCTGGGTGTGAAGGTGAAGGTCATGGGAACTCACATAGTTTCTCCTCAATGCTGATGGTAAAAGGGAAAGGCTTGTTTAGGAGCAGATGGATACAGCAAGTCAATAACTTATTGCACAGCTGGTGTCAGACAGATTTGGCTTTTATGTCACATGACACTCTTTTAGAGTTGAGGACAGCTGGACAGGCATAGTTTTTAGAGTCCAAAAGTGGAAGGAAGTAAGAGTAATGGAAAAAGAATAGAAATTTGTTCCCCATTTATATACTCTGCCATTTAAAAATGAAATTTATTGATAATTTTCAAAGCAGCAAATGCTTTCTTGTTTCATCAAAAAATGCATTTCCCACAACAGTTATACCTTTTCTATACCATTCAATTTATATCTCCTTTTCCGCTGCACCCTTTTTCACATAACTGATGTGGAGACCTAGTTTTCCAATAAATACCTCAACATAAAGTGTGCATTATGTGTCTTATAAGGATTCAAGGATAGTATCACAATTTACCCTTGATGAACAGTGAGAAAGTCGTATGTATAGGTAATTAGTGAAGATTCTTCTTCTTGGGTATATGGTAATCATAACTGCCTAAGGCTGGATGGTGTGTTGATAATGACAGAAATGTGCTTTATAGAAGAAAAGAAAAGCAGTACAAAGATGAGAAAGAATGCAGATTTAGAGATCTGTAATGACACGAAAGAAGGTGCATATTTTCATCATTTGACAAGACCACATATTCTTTTTTAACCTCATCTAACTCACTTTCTCTGATAATTTGCCAGGGGATGGTACCTGGGGGAAAAGAGGTTGCACTCCACCCAATGCTGCATGGTTCATTTTGTAAGTTTTACTCAGGATATCATGATACTGTCCATTTCAGACATATTTAACATGGACTGTGCACAAACCATTTGAAAAGCAATGTAATTCTCCTCCTATTTGTACATATGCTACTCCACAAAAATGTCTCCACCAAATCTCTTGACAGTGAAAACCCTTGTGAGCTTTCAATAGCAGAGGTACTGGCAGTGGTATTTCAACAAAATATTGATGCTTAGAAATGACTGAGGACAAGAAAACTGTGTGTTTGAGGAGTTATCACAGAACCAATCTGCTGTAATCTTAGGATCTTCATAAACTACAATATATATTCATAAATTGAGGCAAAAGTAATTTAAAAAGTAAAGATAAATGATCATGGAAAAATTGACTGAGACAGAACCAAAGTGTAATGATCAATAACTTGACATCATCAGTGACCTGTAAGAAATGGAATATGTCAAGGGTCAGTGCTGTCAATAGTGTTCAATGTCTTAACCAGTGAACTGGGTGATAACACAGACTTCATCCTCAGAAAATGTGTGGATTCCTATATAAAGGTAGTGGTTGATATACCAAGTGTCAGAGCTACAGTTCAGAGCTACCTCAAGAAATACAATAGCCAGGTCCTGAGTAGAGAGAGTTAGAGCCCAAGAGCCTGAGATCCAGAGCTCGAGAGCAATTGCAGCAGAGTCCAAGTGAGCCTGAGAGATTGCACCAGAGTCCAAGCGAGCCCCATAAGTGAGAGAATGACTGAGAAAGCCAACCGACCCACCAATTCACTAACCACAAAGAAATAATGTACTAATGCATGAACTATGGCCCCCAGGTCACCCCAACCTTATATATTGAGCATGCCATGCTATGGAATGAAATACTCCTTTGGTCAGCTTGGGTTAGCTGTCTGGACTGTTTGTCATCTGTGTCTGTGTCCCATCCTGTTCTCTCCCTGGCTTGCAGCAAGAAAGCCAGGAACACAGGTGCAGTATCAGAAGCCAAAAAAGTCCTTGAATTGGTGCAAACCCTCCTTAGCAACAAATAAAACCCACCAGTGTTATCAGTACTCTTCTCAGGGCAAATCCAAACCATAGCCTCATACCAGCCACTGTGAAGAAAATTAACTCTGTCCTGACTACAACCAGCACATATATGAAATCAGAATAATCAAATTGCATCTATATGCCATCTCAAACATAGAATAGCAAACATGAGACTTTTAGTGGAAATATTTCCTGTGAGTTCATGATCTGAATCAGTCTTGACCTTATAGTTGAGGGATAGAGCTTATTCTTCTGAAGAGATGAGGAGGGGTGGTGATTGCTATACACTGATCTGTGTCAATGAATTGAGTGAGGAAAGCAAACAAATAGTTTTCTAGTATAACTAAACCTCCGTTGTATATCTAGTAATGTGTAAGCTGTAATTAACGGTAGAAAACTCCATACATTGTTTCTCAGTGTAATTATTCCCTGTGTTACACTGACCAAAGGGCTAATACATTGTATAAAGAGGACAATACTGGATGTCAGTACAGTAATTACAAAATCTGCATATTTTCTTGCTTTGAATGTGATGGATTATCTGCAGCTAACATGCAGGAATGATGTGAGAAACTGAGAGAGGGTTGTAGAAAAAAATATAGAACTGAAGATTGACTCCTGAAGTGCTAACAAAATCATTTGTAATCATGAAAAATGAGTTCATGAAAGGAAAAAAACCCACGACTCTTACAAGCTATATAGATTTTAAGAAATAAGTTGACACAAAGAAGTCTATTGGTACATTAGAGATGATGCTGGGGCTCATTTTATTTCCATCATATGCTGTTTGGAAGATTTGACTTCAGATTAGGCTTAATTTGGTCCCCACTATACAAGTAGTTCAAAGCTTTCTGAAGAAGGAAGATCATTACAGAAAACTTTGCTTTCTTGAGTGTGGGTTCTTTGGGGAATCTTCCTGGATGCATCACACTATTTTTTCTCCTGTCTCATGAAGATGATGACAGCAGATCAACAGACATGTCAGGTGCCCCCACCACCATTGCCTATATAAAGATTAATGTGTAAAACTTTAATTCTGGTCCTGTGCAATTTTCAAGTGGCACTGTGTGTCTGCTGCCTCTGGCATCTTCCCACTGAGTTTGGCAGTTTTCAGCATGAGACACCCTAGAGAGGGTATAGGAGATTTAACCCTGAACCCCCAGTCAATAAATTTGCCTGGAAAGTAACAGGCAAAGTGCTAACTCCAGAATAGCAAGACACCTCATTTCCTGGAACAGAGCAGATGGGTGATACAGATTAGATCACTTGGGACTTTGCTTTCCATGGGTTTCTCTGTTGTGGGGATAAGAGGGTAGAGAGCTTTGAGGGAATCTACATTCCCATAAGGTGTTTAAGTCAAAGTATATGTGAATACATAAATTGCAAGGGCTATCACTTAACTGTTCTGAAACTCTTGTGTATGACTGAGAAAACATGACAGGTTTCAAAGGAAGGAGTTATATCTTCCTGAACTAAGACTCAAAGGAGAAACTGCTGCTTTCTTCCTGGGCTAGGACAACAATGTCTGTGACATTCTGGTGCTGTTCTGCACTGTGGTAAGTACTGCATGCCCCTATGCCATTGGGTCATGAGACGGTCATCGAACAAGGGTAAACGTGAATCGTAGACGAAAAAGAGTAACATAGCATAAAAGTATTAAATCAAGAACAGAGACATAAAACTGGAGAAAGATGTGGGGTTCACATGGCCAGAATCAACATCATCCTGTTAGACAACATGATCCCCTAGAGACAAACCCTGAAAAATCTGGCCAATGTGGGCTAACTAAGGGTACAATTACAACACCTGAAGTGGTAGTAAGATTGAAAGAATCCCCAGCAACTGACACATTTTCCAGATCCAGCAGTCTCCTATGTCCTCCCAGGAGGTAGAGACATCTAAAGTACTTGGGTGCAATGGCTCTGTAGTCTAGGACTGGTTATTAGCTGATTATGTTGACCTCCATGTCTTCCTATAGCTAGCCCAGTACTGTAGCCCAGAAGCATGCTTTGGCAGCTTTGTCAGGAAGACCTCCGTCTGGAGCAGCTACAATCAGCACCTAGCCAGTGCATCCTGCTCCTGAGTTTCTGTGTGGTCTCTGGGTGGACCCAAAACTATAGATCCTGCTGAACATCCTGGGTAACATTTTTGATGACCGGCTCAATGGTCTCCCTCCTCTCTGACTTCTCCTGTCCAAATCACCAAATGGGCAGTGGGGCACTGCAACATCTGATTCAGGGTGGCTTTTCTTGTGAAACTGCCTTCTTTCTGTGGTAAGATGAGGACAAATCAGCAGGGGGGACATGGATGCTGCAAAACCTCTTCATCAGAGGAGAACAGAACAAGCCTGTCCGTCCTTAAGTATCTGTGAAGATACAACACATTACCTTTCTTTCTGATGCCATTCTTCCCACAGATCACAGCTTCTGAGGAACAGTTTCTGCAGATCATAGACCTATTTTTTGCCCTGATCAGCTCCTGTGAGGGATGGCTGAAAATAAGCTCTGAATAGAACAGGTGTATGAGGAAGGATTATTGGTACTTCAAAGAGTTGAGACAGTTGACAGCAAATATGAAGGCATTTGGTCACTATGTATCACAAAAAGCACTTTGTGATGCCTTTTTAGATTTCCTCTTGAAGGATTCCCATGTGTGTGTGTATTCTGAAGCTGCTTTGAGAACTAACCCAACATATAATAAGTGGAGACAATCACGGGATTATCTTCAAAACTCCATTACTGTTCCTATCCAGATCACCAGTGCAGACATAGCCCAGCACAACAAATTTAGTTCAGGAACTCTTAATACTCACCTTCTACTTCCCAAGACTCTAGACTGCCTTTGTTTGTCTTTCCCTAGCTTTGGTATCTACTGCTGTGAAGGTTATAAATCATGTTTTAGTTTGTGGTTTTGGTTGCTTGCTTGTTAATTTTAAAGGCGGTTAGACTTCATGCAGTCAGATTCTATGATCAGGGAAATATATAAAATCTGTGATACCAGGATACCTTTGTAGTGAATAAATAAGTACTGTAGTTCTATTGGAGAAACCTCATATGCTTTGAAACACCTACTTCTTGTACTCTGATGATTGATGGCTTTATTGATTTACAATAAATATAATTAAGCAACCTGTAGGTATTTGCTTGAAAATTTAAATGGTCTCTGAAGACAAAATAAACAAACACCAACAACGAAAACACACAAAAAGAAAGAAAAGCATTGAAAGAACCCACTTCTTTAGCTTTAACTATTTCAGGAGGTTAATTTGTTTGGTTTAATGTTGAGGTTAAATAAGCTTTTCCTGCAGTGCAGGTTCTGCCAGCATATGTACCTATACTAAAAGAAGATGAAGTTAAAGTAAGTAATCAGAAGTAGTCGGGATGTAAATGAAGTCTGTCTCTGGGCATGCTTAGATATGCAAATTAAACAATATTACCAGAGATTTTGTTAAGTGTTTTAGAAAATAAAAGCTTGTGGACTATTTTGTAGAGGTCAGTTCTGAATGAGACATTTGAGCATAGAAGTTTAGCATTTTTCCAAAACTCAAGAATCCCTTTTTTTTTTTCACATTTCAATTTCAAACCATTAAAAGATGACATGCAAATATATAAAAATATGTGGAAAGATTTCACGTGTATTGAAAGAACAAACACGAAAGTGTGCAGTTTGAAGAGTATATTGGTCCTTCATTTATTTTGCATTTTAGAATAATGTAGTTCTTAAAAAAAAATCTTATTTTCTCCTTTCTCATTACTTACTGCTACCTACTTACTGTACACCATCAAATTCATAACACTTTTAGGGGAAGGGGTAACTATGAAAATAAAACAAGACAGTACTGTAGATTGAACAAATCGAAGAATCATCTCCATTGAAAAAACTTTAAAAGCATTAGAGCTTTACAGTGACAGACCTCATAGGCCACACAGCCTGTGTGAAATTGGATTCAGTATGATTATTTCTGGGCAATAATTCAGAGCAAATAACATCAAGAAAGGCTTGTATAAATCCTGACAGAAAAAGTGGATTTAAATCAAACTAATATGTTGCAAAACATATGAAATATGTTTTGTACTGTGCCTTGGAGACACATGGCCAAATCCATATTCAAAAAGTAAAAACAAACCAGAGTGATTTGAAGAATAAATTATTTGTCATCATGATCTTTAAAAATGCCAGAATTTAATGCAAAAATATAATCCTAACATTTATTGCAGCAAAAATAAATGTCAACATATTAAACTTAACTGGCTAAGCCTTGTGGTAGCATTTCTACAAAGTGAAAGGAACATGACAAGTTGTATTTCACATTTATTAGAATGAGATTTGGTCTTCTTTATCATAAGCAGTAGATTTAAGCACTTTATTTTAATTTATTTCACAGTATTGAGAAAAACTGTCTCAGATAAGTGGAATACCATATACACTTTTCTCTGAAGCAATCAATCAATTTAGAAGCTACATATGTAGTATGACAACACTAGAGCTTTGCAGTAGAATACAAAATGTAACATAAAATGTTTGTGACATATTGCAGACACTACTTAGAAGCTTATCCTTGTATCTAGAACATTATAAAAGTTATGGTCTACTATTGGTTATAACAGATATATCTTCATAAGCATGTAAGTACACAATACTGTAAAGAAGGACTATATGTGAGAGCATCTTTTGACTGGAGCCAGGTACATATCCAGAGTTATTCATTGTTCTAATTCCTTATTAAACTTTGATATTGTGCAACCCTCGTGTGTGCTTCCTCGCCTTCCTTTACTTATTATTTATGCTTTGCAAAGTATGTTCTTCTGCGTTATGTTTCTACTACTAACATAATTACATATATGAAACTTAGACATCATAGAGACTAAGCCTTATTTTCAAAAGAAGCAATCCAAATTCATTGGAAATTAATATAACCCTTCCTTCTATAACAGTGGCAGGAGTTAAGCAGCCTTAAAGGGTTTTTAAATTATCATTAGTTGCCTCACAGGATTAAGATGTTTCGATCATTTTCTTTCAGACAAGTCTTTTATTTATAATAAGAAAGTAACATAGATATTAAAACATCAACAACATAACTGCATTAAATATGTATATGAAATAAAATTGTAAAAAAGGGGTTGTAATTGAAATTCAAAAAATACATTAAATGAATAGAATTAATTTGGCAAAATGAAGCCCTTAGAATTAAGGAGATGGCAGATTTATACTTCTTGGTGCAATATTACTGCAACCTCTCAGTGTCTTGTACCTGACAACAAGAGAGGTAGTTAGCTCTGTAAGACAAAAGAATACACAAAGAATGCAGTATGTGGTCATGTAACTGATGACCAAAAGCATAGAGAGTTATCAGAATACAGTATAGTTATCTATATGTGAATTACTTTTTAACACCAACTGTACATTTTACAGCTTTAAGGTTTATTTATGCAGTGATACATAACAATATAAGTAGATAACATCTACTTTTACCTTATGTTTTCTTTTAATGTAAATTTTCTATTTGTTTTTGAAAAGACAACAGTAGAAACAAATATTACACATGATAATATCCCCATGATTCAGCGAAGATTATGTGTATTACATAAAAGAACTTACTGCAGTTTGCCATCTTTCTCACTCCAGAAGCAGCAGCAAAAGTATCCTGCATGTGCTGCCAAGCGTCACTGCTACGTCCAACTGGTATTGCTGCTGGCGGTGGTCTTGTTGGAGCTCCCTGTGAAACCTAGCCCGAGAACTGGGAAACCTAACTGATTTACTAGAGTAGCTGAAAGAGGAAAGGTTGGGAGAGGAAAAAGAATGCTGAAAATAATATGGTCTGTAGCAATGTAAATGAGCCAGTTAGGGGGGGTCCAGAATGAAAACTGGTCCTGTTTACTAACGTTTATAGGCACAGATAGTAGAAATCAATGAAGGGCTGGTTTCCCAGCAAACAGGTTTGAAAGATTCTACCTCAGAAAGATTGAGATTACATAAGAAGATCAGAAAGGATCCAAGATTCATTTAAAATGGTTTCTTGTTTTTTCCTTTGATTAACATCAACCATAAACATTCATTCCAATCTTTCCATTGAAATAAACTAAAAATTTTAATTTTCAACTATTTTTATGGCATGCATAGGTTTGATTAGGAAGAGGTATGACCATGCTAACCTGTCATGAAGAAGATGTTCAGGGAACTGGATATTTTTATTATTCTACCCATGGGCTGAGGCAAGCTTTCTCCTTTCTGGTACTTATAGACAGAAAAGGTTGATACAAACTAATGGCTAGGTCTAGTGGAAAGCTGTAACAACCTCCAAAAGTGTTTATTTTTGAGAAGAGTCTCCTATAGATCTTCTCTTAACAGTACTTTGGCATTTGGCATATGTCAGCTTTGCTCTCAGGGCTTTCAATGGATTTCACTCACAGGAAATCTTGCCCTTGGAATGCAACTGCTAAAATGGGCACTATTACTGACATGTTACAACTCCTTTTCTGTTTGTGGGGGGATTTAACACTCTCATATGTAAATGCCTCCTTTTCCTCTGTTATAAATTTATTTCACGATTCATACTTCTGTATGGCAATACATGTGTACCACCAGTAAAAGTACGTCTCTTAAGGCCTGACATTATAGACCTAAGAAGTTCTGGCACAAATTGTTCACAGAAGTGACTATATAACAGAAAAGTGTATGCTATATACTAGATATATTAGGAAGCTAAGGAGATGAGTAATCTTTCATTTGAATGACAAAATGTACAATTACATAATTAATTCTGAAATATGTTCTGTGAAAATGAGTTGCAGCATATATGGACGGTTTAATTTAACTTTGAAACCAGTTAACACTTTTGATAATAAATAAGGCTCCCAAATGTCTAAGTACTACACTGTTATGTATAAATAATAAGAATGACAAAAAGTGTAATAACATACACTAAATATATGCTGCAATGGAAGAGTGATTAGTTATTATAATGTGCTTTTCTAGAGGAAATCAAGCTCTTGTTTTCAGCGGAATCTTATTTCCACATAACTCTTATTCAACTTACAGATATATAAGGATGTTTATAGACCTGAAACTGGTAGCCACTTTAAAATGTTTAAAAATTTCTACAGAAAAAAATTATTGAGTTTCTGACATATCACAAAATACATATACCCCTGGACATATACTTTAAGTTACATGAAAAATTCTCCTTTATTTTCCTCTCAAAAAATCCCCATTGTATTTTTATCTGCTCATAAAACATTCACTAAAGCAAACAGAATGTTCAGGTAGTAATATTCTATTTTATGCTTCCTCTGCTTTGTAAAGAAGCTTTTTTATTTTGATTTATGTTTCATTGCCCCCTGCTGTTTGATAAAGTATCTTTTTTTTTTTTTTTAAAGAGTCAACATCTCAGTCTACTTTCTTTATTGGTGAAAAAGGAGTTGTGGTTGAAATATGTTTTTCTTCTTATGGTCTCAGATACAATATGATTTTTTTTTCACCTGAAAGACTGAAATATTCAAATAAGGCAGTCAGTGCAATTGAAGCATTACAGCAACTTTGTGAAGTGAAAAAATGCTTACAAGACTTCAAGTGCCTTACAGACAATATTGAGAAAATGTAATATTATTGTCACATGCAGGATCTCTTTTAGTTACTGCTTTAGGATACAGAATGCCTCATAGGTCCATGTGAAAAGAAAGCCTTCCTTACATATGAAGATCTATTAGCCACTACTTCTTGAGGAAGGTTCTTAGTTGCTTGATGCCTGTTCACCCAGATCTGCTCATCACTTACCTCAACAGAGTTCTGTGTTTTTCAATATATTTACCTGAGAAAGCTGAAGAAGTTGGCGATGTTCATTTTTCCTTCTGTAGTTATGCAGAAAATTTGCCTAAACTACACTTGTTCATACAGAGAAAAATACCTACAAGACTTTTCCAGTGGTATTGTGATGTTACAAACCTTGATATGGCAGATACTGACTGTGTCCACCAGCAGAAAATGTGTACCCTATGAATTGTTCCATTTTTTAATTAGTTTCTTTAATGCCAGGGAAGGCTCTGCTGTACCAGAATGAATTATTTTTTGAATGAACGAGACACATAGGTAATAATAGCAAAAGCTTGGTGCAAAATCTTCCAGCATTCACAAAAACACGTCAGTGTCATCAGAACTGTGGGTCTGTTTTCAAAGTTGTGGGATTAATTAAAACTGATTTTGGAAATTTTACTTAGTCTTACTTTTCTTGGTAAACTTTACTTTAGCTTTTCTCTGCAACAATAGTGTTTAGCAGTTTAAAAGAAATAAATATATTAAAATTATACTTTTCATTTTAATTCCACAGACATTTCATAAGACTATTGGAACCCATGCAAAAGAACAGTGGCATTTGTGCCATTGCCACTACACCAAATAGGTAGGTTTACCTACATGAAGAATAACCTGAAGAGTCAGGCTAATATCTGTTTTATTCTGGCTGCTGAGCTAGCCTGAATTAAAAAAAATCTGTATCTGGCTCTATCAAATTGAGATAGCATGTCTTAACCTTCTTTCATTAAGATGTCATTTCAATTCACGTTTGTCAGAGGCAAACTAAGAACATAGCCAATTAATTAGCTCAGATGATTTGGATGACTAGATCATTTGAGCCCTGAGGCTGCTTAGTAAATATCCACAATTTGCAGTGTAGTATAGAGCTGGTACACCTAAGCCAGATCAGTAGCTGTGCAGCTGTATTACAACAGTATAGATGCACAGCTCTATTGAAGATGATTTAGAGTATTCCCTACTTAAGGAAAGAAGCAACTACAGACAGAACCACAAATTTTTCTGCATCTTAATGAACCAGAATCACAAGTGCTATTTTTGAACAGATTAAATGCCTCTATCTGCTCACATCACAGAGGGGTGATGAACTAAGTTGATTTTACAAACAATTACTTCAAAATTACCAAATGACAAGAAGTTTTTCTTTAAAAGTAGTTTTCATGGATTTTAGTAAGGTTTTTGATACTGCCCCTCTCAGTATAGAATCATAGAATCAGAGAATGGTTTGGGTTAGAAGGGACCTTAAAGACGATTTAGATCCAACCCCCCAGCCATGGGCAGGGACACCTTCCAGTAGTCCAGGTTGCTCAAAGCCTCATCCAGCCTGGCCTTGAAGACAGCCAGGAATGGGGCATCCACAGCTTCTCTGGGCAACCTGTTCCAGTGCTTCACCACCCTCTTCATGAAGAATCTCTTCCTGATATCTAATCTAAATCTCCCCACTTTCAATTTAAATGCATTACTTCTTGTCCTATCACTACAGGACATGTTTCTGGACATGTTGTCCAACTGTGAGATTAACTGGTGCAAGGTGCACTGGGTGAAGAATTGGCTGAATTACAAGGCATAAATGTTGCAGTGAATGGGTTTACATCTGGCTGGTGACTGGTCGCTAGTGGTGTTCAATTCTACTCCCACTTTTGTTCAATATTTTTATCAGTGACCTGGATGCAGCAGCTGAATGCACCCTCAGCAAGTTTGCTGATGATGCTAAACTGGAAGGGGTTGTTGATTCTCTTGAGGGACAAGAGGCCTGGAAGGGGGATCTAGATAGATTGGAGCATTGGGCAATAATTGACATGAAATTTAACCAGTTTAAATGCCATGTTCTGCACATGGGATGGAGTAATGTTGGGCTCAGGTTAAAACTGGGAGAGGAGTGGCTGAAGAGCAGCCCTGCAGAAATGGATCTGACTCAGTACTAGTCAGCAGTGTGCCCTGGCAGCCAAGAGAGCAAACCACATCCTGGGGTGCTTCAAATACTCTATAACCAGCCAGTCAGGAGAGGTGATTATCCTGCTACGTTTGGCATTGGTGTGGCCTCACTTTGAACACTGTGTGCAGTTCTAGGTCCCACCATTTAAGAAACATGATTTTGGAGGAAGGTACTAGGAAAATAGGCTTTGGAGAATAGGAAGGAGACAGTGGAAATTTGGAAGAGAAAGGAAAGAGAAATGTGTGCATAACAGAAGCATTTACATCCTTGAGTATATAAAAAAAAAAAAAATTGTAGCTCAAGATCTAATTCTGAAACCTTTGGTAACAGTGCTATTATAAAGAGATGAGTCTGTGTCTTGTTCCTCCTGTAAATACAGCAATCCACACATCCATATGTACATATTTCAGCTGTGTTTGAAAACATATTCCACTGGATCCAAATCTCATATCCATAAAACAACAAAATATGTGTTTCCTTTCCCAGAAATTCCTCCCACAATTTTTGGTCCAGTTTACTGTTGTTTTGACTTTTCCACATACAGTACAATGTGTTATTATATATTCTAATGTTTGTTTAAAATATCTTGGTTTTATTACCAACTAAGAGTTTGTTTGCAATCTTGTCAAAAGCTGGAGAATGTTCCTTGCAAAGCTTGAAAGGACAAATTATTTTTGTTATTTATATAGAAAGCTGTAGCATGTTATTACAAATCGATGGTGTTACTGTTCTTCCTGTAACATTCTGGTTATAGCATTTATTGTTTTGGTATTTCTTGACTCTTATTTTAGAGTTCTGGAATACATTTAGTGTCGTAGCTATTGGCACAAGAAACTTAATTGCATAAATGCTTCCTTTTGGCTTGTTCATAATTTACAAATGAGCATCATGCTACACAGCCTAAGATAGATTCTAAGCGTACATTTCCACATTTGAGATGATAATCTTGTAGTCAGTTCTCTTCCTCAGTAGATCTATGACACATTTCTCTAACTTTCCATCTTGATTATTGTCTTTTTCTGACGCAACCTTAAGTGAATTACATTACTGTTTTTTTCAATTTTGGTTACAGAAAGATTAATAAAAGCTTCATTTTCTCTTCTGAGTCATAGAATAAATATTTTTGCAGAGAACACTGGGTAATAAAAAGAAAGATAAATGTACAGCATAACTAAACTTTAGTCTGTAAATGGAAGTTCTTCCTCTGTTTTCAAAAGTGCAATGAACACAGAATACATTTCTGGGATGAAGAAAAGGGAAATGCTCAATAAGAGATTTCTACGGTATGAAAATAAGAAAACGTTTTCAAACTTACCTACAGAAAAAAAAAAAAAACCAAAAAAAAAAACCTTGACTCTTGTTTTTCAATTAAAGTAAGCAATTGCATATAAAGACTTTGTTTAGTACTTAGAATTTTAGACCACTTCCTTAAGAAGAATTCAGATTTTGAAATACTGAAATATAAACAATTTCTAACTTATTTCTATAGTTGTGATCTTCTGAAGTTTTGTCATGCCATGTTCCCACATCTGCTGAAATACAATTTAGCAGTCTAATACAATCCTTAGTAAACTCATCTTCTAGGAATATGAAGTAGTGACGTTCAATTTAAGGAAGCTCAGCAACAGCATTTTTTTATGAGGTCTCTGGTAGAAAAAACCAAAACCAACCAACCAACCAACCAAAAAAAAACCCCTAAAAAACAAAACCAAAAAAACCCCAAACCAACAAGAAATTTGGTTTTTATTAAATCTTTCACAGCTCTTTAGAAATGTGTTCTGTCTGGTTTTCTTCCCAGCCATTTGACAGCTTTCCTGAAAACTGTTTTCTTAGGAAATGCCTATTTGTGTGACTTTAACATCCCAAACTTTCTCTTTTGTTTCTCTTAAGGCTCTCTGCCCCTCAAAAGATTTGTCTATTTTTTCTTTCTATACTAACTCGCTGCTATTCTTTTCATTCATTCTGGATAATAGTACAAGCGTCAGAGATCATTCCCTTTGACCATTATATAGAAGTCAAATATTAGGTCAAATATGTGTCAAATCTGAGGCTAAACTGTGTCGAAGTTTGGTGTCAGCTCTGGATGGTTTACAATAATACTGGTTAGCTTTGTAGATATGAAGAATTCTAAACAACAACCTTTCTGTGATGGTAGTTGCAAATTTTCCTATTTTCTAACAAAGCCAGTTAAATGAAGTAGAAAAGCTTCCTAGTTTCTATAGAAATGGAAGTAATCAGTATGTCTGCTTCTGTATGTTTTGTTTCTCTTAGCCACATTCTACTCTCTTGCAATACACATGAGGTCTAGTAATCTTCCTTGACAATGCCAATTGTTCCAGCTTATTGGGTTGCTCATAGAAACAACAAAAAAAGCTGTTTCTAGAATGTAATCTGGCAGAATATTTAATTATCAAAATAATTGTGCAAGAATGCTCATTATGAATTTATGAGGCATAAAGCCACATCTGGAATATTTCTACTCTTACATACATGCATCTTTCTTCCCAAAGTAGAAAGTACACACAAACCTTTATATTATATGAATATGTACAAAAAATCTTGATGACATATAATAATATACCAGTGTAGGTATATGTGGCTTTTCAGGTTGCACTTTAGACAATTTTTAAGTTTGTTCCTACTATTTGTAGTAGAAAAGCCATACTTTTCATTAAGGCAAATGTAAATAACATAATAGAACAGCTCACCATAGCAACATGCTAGGTTAAGAATACATGTGAAGCAAATCTGAACTGGTCTGTGTTAATGTCTATTAATCTATTTTTTTTTTCTTTTAATAGATCCTTAATGTGATTAGAAATGTGTTAGTGAAAAACAGTTTTCAGATTAAAATTTCACAAGACCAACGGAATACGTCAGTTAGTTAGAATATACCAAGGGTTATATCTTGAGAAGTTACTCTGTTTTAAGTGGAAATTCCTACATACCTGAATATATTGACAAAATGAGACAAACTGCAAATACACATTCTTATTACTGTTTTCTAAAAATTATGATCTAAATCACAAACCTACTATTCTAAGTAAACTCCAAACGAGCATCAAGAAATAATCTTTGTTTCAACAGGTCATGATGTAATCAACAATACGGAAAATAAAAGAATCATAAAAAAAGCATAGTTACTTACGAGGTTAAAGAGAATTAGTGATTCATATCCCAAACACGTCCCACGGAAAGTTAACAGAAATAACATTTTATTCCTGAAAGGGATTCAAGCTTGTAATTAGATATGTTATACCCATGTAGAAGGAGAAAAATAATCAGTACATAGTAAGAGTAAAAATATCGCACGATCTCTGTTTTTTCACAGTTTTTGAAACAAGACTAGTTCCTCTTGTAGAAATTAAAACATATCATTCCAAAGCCAATATTGACTTCCTCACTTTTTAAATTTTTTTTTCCCATCTGAATGACAACTTTAGGTTTATGAGAAATAACAAGCTGAAACAAGCCATGACACTACTGTAGTCTATTTGCCTCACAAGATAAAATATTGAAGGACAGCAGATTCTCTACTCAGGGAGAATTTCCGTCAGATGATTATAGGTAGATAATACGGATGTTCAGATTTAACTCAGAGTTTGACTTTAAACCATTCAGGCTTAAAGATTAAAAGCCCATTTTACCTGAATTGTTTACAGTCATGCTAGCCTCTCTTTGTAGTATTTGCAGGAATGGAGTAGATGGTTGCTGGAAAAAATTTGGACCAGAATGCTCAGGCAAGCCCAGGCACCAAGCCAAGAGAAGAAAGTCTGTTCAAGAATCTCTGCTTCTTTAAGGCTGACATATTTTTTTCAGTGGTTTCAGGTTTTTGTTTGTTTGCTTATTTGTTTAAGATTAGACCTTAGAAATTTTGTTATTGTTTAGTTTGGATTTCGGATGGTAAGCTAATAGACCCTTTTCCCTGAAGATATACTAAACTCACAGCCATGCTATGTGTGCTAATGGGAAGGGGAATATTTGTGGGTGTGTGTATATATGCTTATATATATACATATATATATAGGTATATGCTTTTATGTATGTATATACACAAGATCTGTACACACATGTATAGATATATTGGTATTTGCCTGTGTGTATAGACATATGTAAAGTGAGGAAAAAAAGCCACGTCAGCAGACCCACCACTACCAAAACTTTACCCCACATAAAGCCAATATACAACAAAACACCTACCTTTCCTTTCAATCACTGCTCCTTTCTCAGGGGATGGGGAGATAAAAAATGAAGGTGGGAAAAAAGACTTGTGGATCAAGATAATGACTATTTACTAAGAAAAGCAAAACCACTTTCCTGGAAGGCAGAGACTCAGCATGTTTAACAGTTGCTTGGGAAGACAAATGCAGTAACCATGAACATTCCTCCTTCCTCTTTTCTCAGAGCTTCTCTTGCTGAACATGATATCATATCCTATGGCAAATCCCTTTGGTCAGTTTGGGTCAGCTGTCCCAGTTGCGTCCTATCTCAGGTTCTAGCCCATTCCTAACCTACACACTTTGGGAGGGGAAAAAAGAGAAAGTACCTTGGCACTGTGCAAAGCACTGTTCAGCAGCAGTCAAAACACTGGTGTGTTATCAACACTGTATTAGCCACAAATGCAAAACACAGCGCCATATGGGCTGCTAACTTCATTCCAGCCAGACCCAGTATAAAGAACAATAAGATAGATGACTAGAAGTACTATGATATTCTGTATACCCAGAGATTATGTTTCATTAAAAAATACCCCAAAACTTAGAGTGTTATGCAAAAATGAAATAAGTGATGAGTCAGTCAAGATAAAAATATTTAGAATGGTAGAATCAGTCACTTCTAGATATTTTTAAATGTTTTATAAACAAACAAGGTTATTCCTCAATAATTAAATTCAATAACATATTTAATTCTTTGAACTCCTGAATATAAAGAAATAAATAAGAAAAAAATACTAAACCAAAATAAAAACAAACTAACAAAAACTCTTCAGGGAAAATGTTCATCGAAAGAACTTTATTTTTTCAAAGAAGTACTGATTATTTTATATCCTATAACAGCTGAGCAAGTTCAGTTTATAAAATATTTGTAACAAATAGCCAACAGTATTACTAGTTTTGTGACAATTATTTCCATGGGAAAAAGTGAAACAATTGTTCAAAATTTGGTATTTCTTCCATGAATTTGGAAATTCTTTCTATGAATTTGGAAGATAGACAGAATTCCATTCAGATTTAATATTTACATAAAATTTTACTAAATGTATAGGCCTTCCGCAAGTTTTTTAGCAGTTTTCAAATTTCGCAGTACCATAATGCTTCAGGTTTTCTAGTGCTTTTAAAAAGGAAAAAAAAAAAAAAATTAGCAAATCCCCGCAACCCTATGTTCTTCATTTTCTGAAGTTTGCCATGCCATTCCACTTCATATGATACCTACTATAAATAGGGTAATCTTCTCTTAGGATTTATACACAACTCCTCTGAATGTAATTCCATCTACTAGTCTCATTTTGTGTTTTCCTATTAACTGCGAAGTATGGCTCAATGCTTTTTTGAGTTCCTTATATATTGACCCAGCCAGAAAATATGTCACGTGATCATAATTTACTGGTTTTTAATGACAGTTTGAATGTATGTCAAAAATATGCTATCACCTTTGTCATGGTAATATGTTTCTATACATAATTTTACATAGCATTGAATTGATTTCCTTTTATTAATGTATGAAGTCACTTTAAGTCCCTACACAGGGAAAACAATCAAGAGATTTTCATTTTTATTGTTTGGTTCTTGGTTTTTGTTGTTGTAGTTGTTGGTTTTGTTTTGTTTTTGTTTTTTTTTTTCTCAAATAACATTGACATTTATTATTATAATCCTGTGATTATATCATACTATCCTCAAACACGATAGTCAGGAAGGAGCTAGTAAAGGAACTCATGTCAACCATCAGTCAAGTAGAAACCATTGTTATTCAGGAAGAATGTGATAACATAGAGGGAGAAAAAGGCAATATTATTCCAATATAATGGCTAATAGAAACTGGAAAAATCTTGTGAGGAGAAACAGGGGTGTAAGGTTAAAAAAAAAAATAGGAAAAAAAGGAAAAAAAAAATAAAGGAGAGAGGGAGTAGACAGGCTGCATATTCAGGTATAGAGAAGCTCAGCATATGTTTCCACACACTTTTGAAGTAAAAAGCTGGAACATTTAGTTTTATAACAGTTTCAAATCTGGGAGCAGTGGAGGAGTAGACAGCAAGTCCTCTAGAATTAGTGGCATGCATTTGAGCTTCCTGTTGTTTGAGAAAACACATCTATGTGGAAAGCTTCAAACAAATGTTTTTCTCCCTGGTGTATACTCAGTGTGTTATGTGATGCAGGTCTCTTCTGGAAGATATTGAAAATGTTTTAAGGAAATATGTAAGTGAGCTGATGGATCCTACCTCCAGTGTTCAGCCTGGTGGTGTTTCACTGGAATCAAGCTGGGTTTTGGACGGGTGCTGGCTCAGAGTGCAGCTGGCTTGGGTGTATAACAGTCTATATATATTTGCTGTATTGCTTAGCTAGAGTTTTTAAGATAAAACTGGTTATGAATTTCCTGAGATGATTCTATCTGGCTTGCAGTGTGACAGCTAGGAAAAATTTGACCTGTTGTACTAAGCAACTGTGGAACTTCAAATTCTAAAGGAATTTCTTGTTGCTGGATCACTTTGAAATCCACAACCAGGCAGTGCTCTAGAAATGTCAAGTGGTATTTTTATTTTCATATGGAAATACTGATACCAATTAACAATACTTAAACCACTTAATATAAATATCTGTTGTGGTTAAAGAAAACTAATGTAATTGCTCGTCTCTCGGTAAGCCTGTGTCCTGAGATATGTTGTCTCAGCAATGACCTGCTGGAAGCATTGAAGCTGCTAGTTCCAGTTAATTAAAAAAAAAAAAAAAAAAAAAAAAAAAGTTATATAATGTTATATAACAATGTGGAGAACCATTTAAATTTATTCATGGCTTAAACACACACTATACTTTCCTATATACCAAGTATGGGAAGAAACACCAAACGATACGTGATGAAGCATAGACTTGTGTTTAAAGTAAATAAAGAATATAAAAACACTTTTTTACACTCTTTATTTTATAGAGAGTTTAGTATTTTTAAAATTGATTAATTGAATCCCTGTTCTTCAAGGATGAAGTCTCAAGTGAGTAAGGAGAAATCATTATAGAACTGGTAGATATTCACTATTATCCCTCTCAAGAAAATTCCTATGCCATTGTTCCTCTCTGATACAATGACTTTGACAGTATGTTTTAGACTCTAACTATAATTATCTTGGCACTTAAAAGATCAAATGGCTTCAGAAAGCACTTAAAAACTTCATGTTCAACTTCTTAGAAGATATAGATGTATTTGTCATCCTTCAAAAAATAATTTAAAGAAATTTATATTCAGATTTAAATGTTATGTGTTTCATAAATAATATTCTTTAAGTCTTCAATCATATTAATTTTGGAAGCATCTGTAGACTTGTTTGCAGTGTACAGTGGAAACAATGGTTTATAAAATGGAGATTTTTTTTTCTTAATATGACATCTAGATTTCTGTTAAATGCAGTGTGATATTTTACAGGTGAAACAGGAGAATGGCACAATGTTCATTTCACCTTTGTTACTCAAATGAACTGTTAAATACAGAGGGTTTCTTAAAATTCTAGACGACAACGTACATGGTGCCTTTTGGTTGCGCAGCTTAACACTCCTTTCTCTTTTTGCTCTGTAGAATTTCAGCATGGATTAAGTTCTGGTTTGCACTTAAGTTCATATCTTTTGCTCATTCATACTGTATGAACATAGCATCATTTTCAAGTATGTATGTGAGGTTTGCCTCAGAGTACCAAGAGACGTCCGAAAGGATTTTGCCTCCAAAACCTTTAGAAAGGTCTAAAAAATTAGGGAAATATCAACTACTCTATGCCAATGCACAACTCACCAGGGATTCTATTCTATCATTTTAAGAAATTCTGTTGGTTGGTGCTAAATAGATGAATCGTCTGGGCTTCTTTCTGGACATTTCTAAATTCTATGTGGTGTACACACAAAGTAGAAATTATATGTTAATGTGAAAGCATAAGCCAAGGGCAAGAAGTGTGAAAGGCAGTAGCACTTTCTCATTAAGGAGATGAAATATGGCATAATTATTGTCTTAGACTTACAGAGCTTTATGCGGTATTACTTCCTTTGTTATTCGTTGCTCAACTTACCATCCAGAGATTTACTCTCTATATGCAGAAAACACCTGTGAAACTGAATTTTGGGGTGCGAACAGAAAACCTAGTGAGTCCCCTTGCACATGTAAAAGTGAGATTGCAGGGCTGAAAGTAAGAAAACAGATATTTAAAGGACACTGAAATATTAACTTCCAAACAAAATGTGAAATTATACAGTTTGTAGGCATTGCAGCCTTTCAGGTGCACAGTTATAGAACAACTGAATTATTACAGGATACTTCTGGATGACTGATTTAAAACCTCTCTTGAGACGGAACTAAAAGTGACCATGATATATAGTTGTTTGGGCTTGAGAGAGGAAGGTGATTTGGAATACCGTACAGTTCATAAAATTGCCATCTAGGTTTTAGCTGCATGCAACTTTGATAGTTTAATTATAAATCTATCACTTAAATCTTTTTGGAAGATGGGGTGTTGTTCAAGCAAATTCTGACTTGATCGAGCAATTCAAGGTGAAGTTCTATGGCTTAAAAAGGAGAACAGACTGGATTGTTATAATGTGCCAAAGATCTTATAGTTTTCCCAAATTTGAAATTAGGATCTTTATCTGATATTCAAGGCTATTTCATCAAGATCAAGAAAAATAACTCCCTTGAATATTACTATGTCTCATGGGACTTCAAACTGTGGCAGTGGTGTAGACCTAGAGTTCTGGAATTATTTCAGCAAGAATTCTTGAGATGCCGTTTTGATAACATCACTGATTCAGAGTCAGGTATTTCATATTTTTGCACAAGCAGGGCTCAAACTCTCTATAACCCTTTCAAATGGATCTCAACTTCTTAAGGATTTATTTAATCATGAGCTGTTCATACTATCCTTTAAGGGAATCAATATTTCCTAAGTTAATGAAGTTAAATTAGAACTTTGAACTGGTGCTAATTATTATAGCAAAGGCAATGCATCATGACCTGGATTTTGTTCAAGTCTGGTGGGTTTGTAAGGAGTATATTAGAAGAATTGGGTTACTGGAAAGGACATATGCAGATGATGCATACTGTGCAGTATGTGGCCAGTCTCTTCCAGACCTTGTCTTAAAAGTTGTAAATTTGGTCAAGGTGACTCAAACAAAACAAGTACTAAAGAAGATTTTAGTGAAATAATAATATCTTTGTAGTGTTTGATATATCTTTCTATATAACATATTTTGTATTTATCTTTATACGTATATAATCATAGACATATATATATATATAAACACACATTGAATTTTCATGTCACTTAAGCATCTGAAGGTAGACTTCTCAAAGCACGCTCTTAAAGTCCTGCTAATAGGCAGCTATGCTGCTTCAGTTAGATAGCTAATATACAGCTCTGCTGCCTAGTCTTCTCTGTGTGCCACGTTTCCTGTGTGCTTGGGAAGTGCTTTAATTGACAGAATTCAGTTGACTAAGAACCTTGACACAGGGGTTTTTTTCAAAACTACTCACTTTTCCCAGGTGCTTTCAAGGCTATAACTCCAAGTCTTCTAGCATGCTTTTTTTTGCATGTAAAAGGCAAGCAGATATCTGTACATTTTACTAGGTTTTAGATCCTTCCCACACTGGAACATCTTAACATACAGGAATTTTTGGAGAAACTGAGACACCAGTTCTACATTATTTAATACTAGGAATTAATATTTAATATTATGCATTCAATAGCAAAATTATTTATAAATTTCAGATTAGGAAAGCAAGCACTCCCAGGACAAATATTGTTTCTGTTAATGACCATTCATGTGACTCCTTATTGTGTGAGGTTCTTGTTATGCCTTAAATCTAGTAGAAAGGATAAAAATTTTCACTGTGTTTCATATATGATGAAAAGTATAAGCAAAAGCTGAATTAGAAAGAGTTAATTTGTAATGCTGTGTCTCCATGCAGTATTCTTAGTAGAGATCTAACCTTTCAGCATGGTGATACCTTGGATGAGCATTAAATTTTTTATTAAAATAAAAACCTAACAGCATGATTTTAAAGAAGTGCTCTTAGCACATGATAATTTGTGAAAACACTTTACAAATATCTATTTTTAATAATTTAAACTGGAACAATTACCATTTTTCCCACCAGGAAGTACAAAAGAATGACTAAAGAATGGCTAAACAAAAGAAAGACTTAAAGACTTCAAATCTGTCTTTTTGACCCTCCCCCTTCCCTTCACAAAGGAAAAACTGTATTGATCATTGACATTCTTCTCTCAAGAGGTGCTTGAAATGACTGTGTCCTTGATAGCACTTGTCCTAATTTTGTGTCTAATTAAGAGCCACATATCTGTTCTTTACTAGCTCTCCCTTACAATACTTCTGGTGGTCAGGGCTCTGGATATTGAAGTTCTTCATGTCTTAGGAATATAACAGAGCAAGGAAGCTTTAAAAAAAAACAAACACAAAAGCCCAACACTTCAGAGAAACATTGACAAAATAAGAGTGGAAATCTCTGCAAACAGCAGAACTCTAAACTAAATGAAGACAGTTAAGTTGCTATATAGCATGACACTGTGTTTATGATGTTACATTAACAAGAAGTATAAACAACCATTTCCATTGGAACATTTGCAATTCAGAGTTTGTGCAGGCCAAATATTGGCACACACTGTCACATCCCTTGTATTGATTTTAGGTGACAAAGTTTTCATGGCTGGCAGGGGGACTGCAGGCGTGGCTTCTGTGAGAACAGACCAGGAGTTGTCCCTGTGTTGTACAAATCCAGTTATCTAAAATGGATCCACCACTAGCCAAAGCTGAGACAATCAGCAAAGCCTCTGTGAAAACATAGTTGAGAACGGGTAAAACAATACTGTGTAACAGCAGCTATGGTGAGGAGTGAGAATATGTGAGAGAAAGCTCTGCAGTCACCAAGGTCAGTGGAGAAGGAAGGGGAGGAGGTGCTACAGGCACCAGAGCAGGGGTTCCCCTGCAGCCTGTGGTGAGGACCATGGTGAAGCAAGTTGCAGCCATGGAGGTCCAGAGTGGAGCAGATATCCACACTGAAGCCCATAGATGGCTCCACGCTGGAACAGGTAGATGTGCCCCAAAGGAAGCTGTGCTCCCATGGAGATCCCTCACTGGAACAGGCTCCTGACAGAAACTGTATCCCTGCTGGGGACATATGCTGGAGCAGTCTGTTCCTGAATGACTGAACCGTGTGAAAAGGACCCACACTGGAGCAGTTCTTGAAGAACTGCAGCCTGTTGGAAGGACCAATGTTGAAGAAGTTCATGCAGGAGTGTCTCCCGTGGGAGGGACCCCACACTGGAGCAGGGGAAGAATGTGAGGAGGAAGGAATTTTTTATTTTATAAGTTCTTATAAAATATACTCAGTGTAAATGTATGTTCTTAGTATTCTTTCAGAGTCTCAGGATTTCATATGGAACAGAGAAAAAGGCTTGACTCTTATGGTGGGTTTTTTCCCCACTTAGATTAAAATACATTCTACAGGTGTCTGAGTGGGGAACAAGGTGTAAAGAGATAAGTGTTACAAAATAAAACAGTTTGTAGACTGCAAAAAGGAATGAGTAGCATTCTTGTACTGTCACTCAGTACAAGAATTGTGTGTCATCAGATCAGTGAGTGGGATATTTACATGTTGTTAATATTCAAATGCATGTTTTCATAGACCATGCTGTATTACCATTATTTTCTCTAAATAGAGGCCATAAGTAGTGTATGGGTTCCCAAACAGAGCTGAGAATTCTCAGAGTGCCTCAGTGCTTAATAGCTACAATGACCTCAGTGGAACTTTAAACTTGCAGAATCACTCAATCTCAAAAACACAGACAGTGCAGATTAGCCTAACTTCTGACAATCCTTGCCTTCTTTCTATCCACTTTTAAAGATGTCCTTAAGCTCATGGGTACAGCCAATTTAAGTAGCTGAATACCCGTGATCATTAGCTGTGCTTCTGGAGCATCTGTCAGTTTAGTTGCATCTGGAAGGAATCTAGTTTGTTCATTCTGGAGATGAAAGGCAAATACAGTGAGTAGGATGATGAGAAAAATTGCTTATAAATCATATTTCTGATCTGAATTCTGAAAACTTGTATAGGCACACCCTGACTATGAGGGTAAATCTCAGCTTATAGGTTGTTTTCCAATGTGTTTTGTATCTCATACTTCTCTGATATGAAGTAATGTAGTGTTTGCCTTTCTAAGCATACCATGGCTTAGCCTTTGAGATAATATCAAAACACAACACACTTTATGAAACATCACAGGACTTGTATGATATTTCATCTTTCAGCTTCATCTGGGCAATTTTACAAGGTCTGAGTTTACTGCTAAAAAGAGCACCATACACATGGCATATGAATCTTACAATGCTATGATGTTCTCCTGCCTTTCTCATGTTATACTTACCATAAATTTTGTGGTCAGACTGATTTCTTTGACTAGAGGGATATTATGTCTTCTGTTTGAAGAGAAGAATCTTTACAGCTGTGAAATGCCAATTAAAGAAGCAGAAACACCTGAGATGTTATAATCTTATCTCATTTTGATAGAATATAGTAAAGCTGTCTTTGCTTGATAACACAAAAGTCCATCTTAGACTAGGAATGCAATTCTGTCTGTGTGAGATTTTTCTGGTATTAATTCTATTTGGTTTTGAAGTGGTTTACTTTCTTCCTTTTCTCCTCCTAAAAGGAGTTCTCAAACATACAGACTAAGGCTTTTCCTTTTTTTACCCCCTCAACTCCTTCCTTAAAACCAGACTTGCAATTAAAAATAAAGTCACTTAAAATTTGAGCTGATGCACTGAGGTAATTATCAATCATTCAACACAGTAAAATCTCACTTTTTTAACTCTTATCTTTCTGTATTTTAAAGAAATCCTTGTATTATATAAGCACCATTGAAGAGTTGCTTTAATACTCAGTAAAATTAATATAACGTTTTTGTGCTCCATCTAGCAGTCTGAAGCCCATGACTATTCTATTGATGACAGCAAATAAATATAACTAAGTAACATTGCATACTGATCATAAATAGAAGACACTTTTAATAAGGATCAAAACATTTAAACATATCTAAATATACAGCAACATTTAATATCTCCATATAATTGCTTCAGTGTTCTTACCTTATAACTCTGTATAGAAAGTTTTTACCCTACTTCTCCTGTCCCATGAGTACCTTTTTCTTATTTCTATTGCATCTGAATGGAGGGATTTACATATTGTTAATTTGTTTCAGGACTTTTTTTTTTAAGCTTCTTGATTCTCCCTGAACAATAGTTTTCAAAGTAAAGAATGGCAAGAGTACAAATTGGCAGAGGTTTGGGAATCTTCTTCCAAAAATTGGAGACTTTGCAATAGAAGAACATAATCGAATATCACCCTCAGGGCACAATGTTCAAAACTTCATTTACTAGCATTATAAATGAATTCACGCTTTAATTAGCAACTTGGAGTGTGAGAAGGAAATTACATGATTGGTAACATATGATGGAAATGAAGTATGAAATTTTTTTCTGGACCAATACTGTTGATATATGAAAATCTGGTATTATAAACTGTTACATACCCTTGATTCTGCAGCTGCAGGCTGATTAAAACTCAGCAGGAAGAGCTATAATAAACAAATACCACCTGCTGCAAGAACAGGTGTTTGGGTCTTCATTTAGAAACCAAAGTAAAACAGAAGATGTCAAGGGGCTGAAGTAGATCAGTATTTGGATTGACATAATTTGTTACTACTTGTCCTTGAACTTAAAAGCATATTATTCTGCTTTCAAGACTCCTTGATAGGGATTCAATACTCGTTTCTAGTAATTAAGCAGCTCTCTGCCTTCTCCGTGCAGCTGTCCATTCTCCACACTATGTGCATTGACTGAAAGTATTTGTTTCTCCATTCACTGGTGTATAACATAGTGTCTTTGACTAAGAACACTGTATGCACAAAAATAAATAAAAACAACATTTGACATTTTATTTAATTTCACTCATCATGTCAGTGATTTTTTTGACATTTGTAGTCCAAACAAATCAATATAATCATGGGAATCTATCACGTCTTATTTCTTCCTTGATGGATTGTATATATGTTTACAAAAGAAGATACATATTTTTAAAAAGAAAGAGCAAATAATTCTGCTGCTGCTGCTATTTATCTCAGTGGCACTTCTGATACAGATGAAGAAAATGAGTATCTCTCCTAATGAAAGTGAAAGTCTCTTCACTGCAGGCCTTTCATGTTTGCAGCTTCTGGGTGTTATCTTCCAGTTGCAGAATTCTTTTTTCATAATAGCAGAACTTTAAGCAATAACAATCAGAGTAGCTAAGTGTCTAGATAAATGCCTAAATTGGTATTCTGTGTATTCTTTGTCCACATAAATTAAAAATGCAGTAGAGCCCATAACAATGATTGTTATATACCTTTAAGTAAACCCAGAATCAATTAGACTAAATGGATTCATCTGTCCCAAAGAAACTACCAGGAAGTTACTTTCATGTTGTAAAAGTCTCAGGCTTCTTGGCAAAAAGATTTCACCCTTTTCAGGTTATAGTTTACAGTGAATGACTTCAAGATATCTGTATACCACTTCATGGTAGCAGGCAATACAGCCAGCAGGGAGGGAACTTTAAGGTAATGAACAAAGTTTCTGAGAGTTCTATTTTTTTTTTTTTTACTTTTGCAAGAGATGTCATACATAAATAAGTGCTGAAATCCTGTAATACTTAAAGCGGATGTGAAAAGTTATTACAGGGAATACAAGCAGTATCACAAAGTCATTTAAAATCTACACACTGCCAGAAGTATGGATTATAAAAAAGAGAAGCTGAGAACTGAAAAGCTTTTGGGAAGATTTAGCATATTTAAGATGTAAAAATTACTTTCCTGTCTTATTTAGGGAGCCTGCATGGCTTGAACAGGAGCTGGAGCAGCATTTTGTAGAAGGTAGGATTATATGGGTTTTTCTGTTTGTGTTTTTGAATTTCTGACAGTCTAGTTGGTTAATAATCTTGGCGGTACAGATGTTTAAATCATTCCTAGATCAATATCCTAAGAGGGAATATAGAAAGCCTCACTTATTTTCTAAAATGGTCATAGAGCATTTTGGCAAGGTGACTACATCTTTTATGTTATTCAGTACTGAAGGAAAAACTTCCCTCAAAAAGAGGAAACAGGCAAATGTCATTACATGGGTAAAATCCACTCTTTTTTAAATAAAAATTAAAAAACCCAAACCCCAACCAAACAAAGACAAACCAAAGAATTCTGTAGGAAAAAAAATAAGACTCACCAATTGAAAGACAGTACTGAGAGGTGGGCAGATGACACAGAAGATGCCTTCTAAAAAGATATATGTTTCCTTATTCTTACTGTGCTGTTTAATACATTGGTCCACATCTAAAACAAAATCCTGCAAAATCTGATCAACTCTTGTCTTCCATGGCACTGCAAAAAAGGGATATATGTGGATGCCCAAGATGTTACAAGTCCAGGATTTTTTTTTTTTTTTAAATGTATAATTATTAAATCATGCAAAGCATGGAGAGTGGTGCAGGGAATAGTTCTCTGTTACTTAGCCTCGGGGTCTTTTTATATTTTGTAGGTTCAGAAGCTTTCATGAACTGTATTCACTTAAAAGACAAAGCAATGAATCTACTTTAGTGCTCTTGAAAGAAAATAATGATATCTGGCTATTAGGTAAAGGTTTTCTGAAAGACTTGTTCAGGTTCTTCAAATGCTCTGACAAGTATTTCTTTCGTTCTTCTTTATTTAAGTTTATTAAATAGCTTTTAGCCACAAGTTGTTCCCTATGACTAAAATGTCAGATGCATTGTTTATTCTCGCAGTGTCGTGAAATGTTGCTGGTGTCTTGGTGTTAGTACGTGGATAACCACTTGTGTGGATATAGAGGTTAATCATGGCATAGTGGCTGCTTTTCCCCCAACATGTTCTGTGTTATTTGAGACAGAGGCAAAATAGGCTATTGTTGAAGTGTATGTTGTTAGAAATAAACATTCAAGATGGTGGAGGATTATTTATCTGAATCCTGTTTTCCTGACCTTCTCTGGGAAAAGCTGAGGTTGCCTGCTGTTGTTTTTGTTTCTGGAATTGAAAGAAGAAACTCAGTAAAGCTGCTAAATGCCTGCAATAACCATGTAGTGAGTAGGTGGTTCAAATATAGAATCTATTTCTGAATTGTTAATATTTCATATTTTCAGAACCTGTGTCCATGTGGATTTTATTCTGTGGTCCTTTTTCCTAGAAAGTGTTATATTTGATTTTAATTGCTTATAGCAAACATTCTGATTTTTGCTAATAGGGTGAAAATCTTGAGAAATATTGCCAATTTTCTGGAATTTGGTCAAGTATGCTATGGAATCTGGAATTCTGTTAGGATCTCCAAAAGCAGAGGATCCAGTGGTTTGTAAGCTGCTTTGTGAAGAGAATTTCTCTGAAGGGCTGATCACTTGGCTGATCTAGAGGATAGTATAGTAATATCCCAATTGCGTTTATTTTATTTTCTTCTAAGAGGTTCTATGTGTATATACTTTCCCTTTCCAGACTATTCTCTTTATTAAAAAAAATTATAAATTTTTACTTGTTAATATTAGTGTAACTTACTTAACTTTTGTCCTTCTTTCCCTTATTTCCCCCATTTATCATGATTTCCCAAATATTACAAATTTTTATTTAAACTCCAAGTACTCAAAGTTGTAGTTCTGCATAAATGTTAATTATTACTATTAAGAATGACAACAAAAAATAATAAATGTGTCACGAGAAATTTTTTATTATATAGAAAGCAGCAGAAATGTGAAATCTTTGTATTAAGGATTTTTTTATGCATGATTACATGCCATGACAACACTTTAAAGAGGTTCACCAGGTACTATAAATGTCAGTAATAAGTATATCACTAAAAATTCCAGATTTAACATACAAAAATATTTATATTTTATATATTTTTATAAATTAATATCATTTAAATTTATATTTATGCGATTATTATTATTATATTTTGTGAGGTTATTTCCCTGGGTTTGTGCTTTCCAAATTAAGTACTGAAGATCTATTTAAAACTTACAAGAACATGCAATATTTTCAGATTACATGTGTAGTGTTTTAACTTTGCCATAATGTCAAGATCATCTTTTGCATGAGCATTATAACTTTTATAGAAAAATACACTGCAAAGTTAATGATACTACATATCTTGTGCTGTGATAAGAGCTGTTGTGGAAATTTTTGCCCTGTTTGACTTATAAAATTGTATGGCTCATATTTCATATCTCCTTATCCTGATGTGTGTTTTCTAGTTTTTGTCTTCAGATGCTTCAGCCTTACACCCTAGTCAATTTATCAGTCCATACAGAGTGTATCTTTATACTCACACACATTTCCTCTAAAGCTAATAAAACAATTCTGAAGGCAGAAGTTTGTACTCATCATTTTGTTTCCAAACGTTAATTAAATGCACACTTTACAGTCTACGTCCTATGGGTCTTTGAAACTTTCAACTTAGGAGTTGAACTAAGTTCAACTAAGCATTCATTTATTGAGAGAAATATCATAGAATGGTTTGGGTTGGAAGGGACCTTAAAGATCATCTACTTCTACCAAGGTTTCCTGATGATGGAACAAAGTGAGTTGATAAACACAAATAGTCAAATCTTTGCTAGAAGATTCTGTGGTTTTGGAATATTAGATCAGTAATGTCCACCATGTCCTTAGGTATAGCGTCTGGCTGGGACAAAGCTAATTTTCTTCATAACAGCCCCTATGAGGTTGTGCTTTGGATTTGTGGCTAATACAGTATTGGTAGTACTCTAATATTTTGGCTATAATGGAATAGTGCTCATGAATGTCTCTCCTTCCTACTCTGCTTTATCCTCAACCAAAGCAAGTAAGCAGGGGTTTGGTAAGGGGCTGGGAGGAGACATAGGTGTGTGTGCTGGGTTCAGTCAGGAAAGGGCTAACTCCCTTTACTCTGGTTGCCAGGGAAATATGTTGCTGGATGCTAAGAGAAAACATTGATAAGGCCTCAGCTGGTGCTGGGGATGGCCTGTACTGAACTCAAGGTCTTTTGTCCGCTTCGGATACTGTAGCTGACCCAGACTGACCAAGGAAGTATTTCATTCCATAGTACGTCATGTTCCGGTCTCTTTGGGTGGGGAAGGGGGTCCGGTAGCCATTACTCTGCCCTTCTCTCTCTCCCTTACTCCCTTGCTCGTCTCTCCCGGCACTTGCTAACCCTCCTGTGTTAGCTGCTTTGCTAACTCCTGTGCTGGCTCATTTGTGTGGGAGCTGGTGGGTTGTTTAAAGTTCCTGGCCATGCCATCACTGATAGGGTTTGCTTGGAATTTGCTGCGTCAGCTCATGGGCTCCGGCCTTCAGGCTGTGGCTCTCGGGCTGCGATCACTCTCAGGCTGTGATTCTCGGGCTCTCTGGGTCTGATTTTCATCACTCAACATCTGGGTGTGCATTGGTCAGTGGATGGTGGGAAATTGTATCTCATTGTATCATATTGTATATATTGTATCATATCTTTTATTTTCTACTATTTTAATTATTTATTAGTAGTCATACCTGTATATATTGATTTAGATTTAATTAGTAAATAGTTCTTATCTCAGTTTTATGAGCTTCCTTATTTCTTTTTCCTCCGATTCTTCCCCTTCACTGGAGGAGGGGTGGGGGATTTGTGAGAGCGGCTTCGTGGTATTTTGCTAGCCGGAGTAAACGACGACAGTGGGTCAGCTGACCCAAACTGACATTCCATACCAGATGATGTTATGCTTAGCAATAAATGTTGAGGGAAAGGGAGAGAAATACAGCTGAGTGGGAACTAAAAAATTGACTATTTAAATTTTAAAACTGTAAAATATTTTTTGAAATAAAATCTAAGCAAATTGTGCTTGAACTGTGCAGTTTCTTTTAAACATAAGTAATTGAATAATTCTATTGTTTGCTCAAAACCCTAAGGGGGGACCAAAGGCATCAAGCAGAGGCAGTCTTTGAGCACTTGCAATCTGTAACTGAGTTGCAACACTCGGAGGAGGGAGTAGAAGGATAGTGTTCCTGCAATTACTTTGTTGCTAGTATGTTTGGTAGTCTGTAGGACTTCCAGGGTGCTGAAAAATAAGACCATGACAGCTGTTTTATGCATTTCAAAGCTTGTCTCATATGCAGATGATCACTATCCCTATCAGAGCCAACAGCAGTAATAAAGAAAAAAAAAATTTAAAAAGGGAGAAAAATAGAAGCCATAATAATTCTTTAATATTTTGCCATAGCAGTAGAACCAGTGAGAGCAGCTCTCATGAAGGAAGGCAAGAGACCAGCATGGAAGAGTCAAGACCTGCTGGCCTAACTAAAGGGCAAGAAGTAAATGCACAGGCAATGGAAGCAGGGACAGGTATTTTGGGAAGAGTAGAGGGAACCAGCCCAGCTGTGTAGGGATGGGGTCAGGAAGGCCAAGGTGCAGCTAGAGCTGAATTTAGCAGGGGCTGCAGAGAATAATAAGTAAGGCTTCTATAGATACGTCAGCCAGAAAAGGAAAGTCAAAGAAAGTGTGCCCCCCTAATGAGCAAGCCTGGCAAACCAGTAACAAGAAGGTCGAGGTTCTTTGCCTTGGTCTTCACTAGCAACCTCTCTTCCCACACCTCTCAAGTGGATGGACCTCAAGACAGGGACTGGAGGAGAAAAGCTGCTCCCACTGTGAGAGAACATCAGACTCACGGTCACATAAGGAACCTGAACATAGATACATGAAGATGCTCAGAGGGCTGGAGCACCTCTTCTATGAAAACAGGCTGGGAGAGTAGGGGTTGTTCAGCCTGGAGAAGAGAAGGCTCTGGGGAGACCTTATTGCAGCCTGTCAGTACTTAAAGGGGACCTATAAGAAAGATGAGCCCTTTTAGGATGGGACAAGACAATGGTTTTAAACTAAAAGAAGTTAGATTTAGACTAGATATAAGGAAGAATTTTTTTATTATGAGTGAAACACTGGAACAGGTTGCCTAGAGAGGTGGTAGATGGCTCATCCCTGGAAATATTTAAGGTCAGGTTGGGTGGGACTCTGAATAACCTGATTTAGTTGAATATCCCTGCTCATTGCAGGGTGTTGTTGGATTAGATTACATTTACAGATCCCTTCTGACCCAAATTATACTATGATTCTATGATAATTTATGTTCATTGTCAGTGGGAGCCAAGAGACTGTATTTTCCCTATGGAAGGCTTAATTAAGTATGTTTCCAGACACTCCCTTTGTTGAGCCTCTTAAGTTCTCTTGTACTGGAATCTGTTCTGAAGCATCAATTGTGTTCTCTTGGCCTCTCAGCAGCAGTGTTTCCTGAAAAGACTGAAAAGGCATAAGATAACTGCAGTGGAATAAAATTTCAAGAGCTTTGATGGATATTGTTTCCTTTTTTGTGTGAAATTTAGTAACTAGATTATGCATAAGCTAATAAGCAGTAGAGAATGAGTCTGAAAATGACACTGACTTCCTCCATTGAGAAATTAAATGTGATGTTGCTACTTCTACCCACATTTAACCTTTCGTAATCATGTTTCTTCTTCTCTTCTTCTCTACATCAAAATTAGATTGCAATAGCTGAAAATGAAGAGGTATTTTTACAAAATTAAAGATAATTGCTGACATCTATAAGCATCTTGGACAATGCAGGAATAGATATTAATGTATAAATATATCTATTTTATTCCATATAGATCTTAATTATATATGTACCTAAAGGATACATGGCTTTTAAGTCAGTGTAATGAGTTAGAGCAATGTGCTTAAAAAAAAAAAAAAAAAAAAAAAAAGGCAAAATGCTTTGACAAAATTAAGCTATTTTTACCTTTACAGAAATTCGGGCAGAGGATGAGACCCCTGCATGATCTAGTGAACTACAAATTTTGTTGGCATAGGTGGCTGCTCGGCACAGGTGGTTAAAATGTGGGATAGTTGTTGTACACTGACCTTGTTTCTTGTCTAAAATAATGTATGGGGGAAATAATGTTAAAAGACTAACTTGCCTGACAATTTTTTTTACTATGGGTCATTTATGAACTTAAATTCTAGTGGTAAATATATAAATTATTTTTAAGGTAATTAAATTATGATATACTATATTCTAATATGTTTATGAACAAATGTTTTAGGAAGTAGGAGGTAAGTTACTTTCGAGAAGCAGTTTCTTTCCAGCTAAATTTATTAGTTTCTTACTCTCCCCTTTTAGCTCACCTTGACGGAAAAGATTAATTAAGTCTTTAGCATGAAACTAGAACCTGTAAAACGACAGTGTTAGTCTTACACAGACAGTATGTACTGGATAAACTGGTATTGCAATATATTTGATAATTTCTATAAGTTGAATGATTGCTCAAAGGGATGAGATTGGTAAAGTTCAGTTACTGAGTGAGACAGTTAAGCTACAGACAAATGGTAGTTTACGGTTTGAGAAACTCTAAATAAAGCTTCTTAAAATGATTTCCTGAAAGCCACGCAACAAAGGAGCAGGACTATTAGAATCAGATCTTTAGAATTTTTCCAAAATCTGGACAAGCTGTAAGGTACTGTTTATATGGTTCCACACTTTTGAGTAAGGCTGATGTCTGGCCTGTTTTAAAATTATTTTTCTCTTTTCATTGTAAGTTAAAAATTGCCTCATCTAATGGGACATCTGTGAAATATTCCATTATTTTTGATGGACAGAACTCATGGAAGTAGGATAAATTTTATTAGTATCCTTTGTTCTATGATGGTAAAGCTCTCTCATCTGAGTTTGTTCATGATGTCCTTAGTAAATTTGGTATTTTTTTGCTATTTAATTTCTCCATCCTTATTCATTAACAACTGTGACATAATTCTCTATGTATAACAGGTTAAATAGACACCAATTTGCGTTTATTGAAATCATATCTTAGAAAATTATAAGCATATAAGATTTCAGGTAAACTTGAATTTTCTTAGGCTGTGCATTTCATGAGATTAAAATAAGATGATAGACAGAGGAATCTCAAGCTTTCCTTTATTGTTTTTATGTGTTTATAGATTGTTAACTTGTAATGTTTATACATAATCAAATAACTTTAACATTATTCCAGCAGTGCAATTTGGAAGACAGGAAATAATTTCTCCATTATACTCAGTTGTAATAATTTTAAATAAATTGTTATTATAATGGAACTAAGACAGTGATGTGAACATTCAGAAATATTTTCAGATTAATTTCATGCTGGAGTTTAATGTTTAAGGATTAGATTGCAATAAAATAAGGTCTGGGATACTGTTTCTGGCCTGGATGCTTCATGAGCCTGAAAGTAGAAGATTAATTTGGCTCTATATTTGATGTCCTTAATTTTTACCTGTTACTGGTTGGCAGCCTGAGTTTAGCCTATGTATCAGGGAAACATGAAGACAGATTTTTAGAAAGTTTTAGGCATCAATTGGCAAAGAGTCCACAGGATCTCACCGCCAGAAGATAGGCCTGTATTCTCTAGATGTAGTTCATGTTTTGAGTAGATGTGAGATTTCATTGCTTCATATGTGCTTCTCAAAAAGAATATTTAGATTCTGTGGTAACAATGAATTAACTTTCAGGCACTTGCTCTATTCAGCAGCATACAAGCTTAGAAGTCAGGATATTTATTGTGTTGAGAATTACAATACCAAACTTCCTGCCCCACTGCTTCAGTGAAATATTTTTGCCATAGTCCACGGGACTGACTTTTGGCATCCTCAGAATTGAAATGGCCATGCCCAGAATGCTGCAAGTTTGGGTGTGTGTTTTTTGGTTTTGGTGGGGTTTTTTTGGTTGGTTTTTTTTTTTTTTTTTTTGGTGTTTGTTTGTTTTCCTTTTTTAACCTTTGGAGAATTGGTTCTTTTTCACAATGGAAATATAAGGAGTTGTCAGAATTAAATGTAGGAGGAAAAATACAACCCAAACCCAGGAAACAAATACACGTTCTAGTCCTTTTTTGTGTCATTTCTTGCTATATAATCTTAGCTTCACTCAAATATACTCCTGATTGGGTTTCATTATTATTTTTTTTTACCTGGACTAATTAGCTAGAGCTTGCAGTGGTAAGTTAGGATCATGTTAGTAGGCCTTAATCAGTGTGAAGGGAAGAGTATGAGTGAAAATGTTGACTCTCGAATGATAAGATATCCCCTTTCTGTTATTTTATTCTGAATTATATCTTTTTAAGAAATAAAAATGTTAAACAGGAATTTAGAAATAGTATTTACAATGCTACAGCTCTTCCAGAATTAGATGAGTGCTGATCTCTTGAGTCTGAAAAATATTCTATTTCATACTGTATCTTCACTCATTTACCATAGTTTGTGAAAAAGTTTCGACAGTATCTTGAGAGGCACTCACCTAATTATTGAGTGATACATAATTGTGATTGCTGTATGATACAATTGTGATGAAACATTCAATTGAAAACCTCTGAGACACAGATGGGATTAAAAGGAAAGTATAAGGATCTAAAAGTATAACATGACTGACTAGGTCAGACTGTTTACGTGTATGTCTGTCTTCTATAACATTATATCTATGTCAGTGATAGTGCCATATGAATGGTAATAGCTTTTCATGGCCCCATACAAAGCTATGGACTGTGATTTTGGAGAAATTAATGTCCCTACATGTAAACGCTGTTTTTGAAAGGAATTAATGGGTGTTTTTCAAGGGAAGTTTTTAATATCAGAGAGACAGAATCACAAGATTTATAAAGTATCATTTGCAGCAAAATAGAAAACTATAAGCAATGCATTAAACTAGTAAAAAATATAAACCTACTGTTTTCTACCTGGTCCTCTCCCAAATCAATCAAATTGGTTAAATCTTTTGTACTAAATTTGTTTAGACCTACATATAGTCTGAGAACTGTGAAAATGCGGGACATCCACTGTGCAAAAGGAATGATTTAACTCAAGCATAACGTTGGAAGGGAGTCGAAGTTGATTGATTAAGCTTCCTTGTAGAACAAACCTAAAACCTAAAGTCTTCAGGGAAAACAGTAGACTAGACAGATCTAACATGCACGTAGAGGGTTGAAAAATGACTTGAAGTTGCTGCTGCCAAAAATGTCTTTGGAAACACTGTATCTCAAAAGCCTTTGGCCTAAATACTTCCATAAAGTAGACTGGAAACTCCTGGAGATTTCTATAAACCTGTCTGTCTGCATACATGTGTGCCACTTCATTCACTGGCAGCGAGTTTGATCAATACCTGAGTCACAGAGATTCAGAGATCTGAGCCTTTTCATTGTCCCCCTTCTGTGGCAGTGATGAGGCTAGTGTAAAAGTGAACAGAAAGATAGATGGGGGGAAGTGTGGCTCAGGTAGAGTTATTACTCCCCATTAACCTTTTCCAAGAGAATTTCAGATCACAGCAAGAGAGCCAGCTCCAGTTTAATGTTGACCTAGAATCCCTGTGGTAATAACACTGAGATGAGGTAGTGGATTGAAAAATATTTCTCAGAGTTTGTGGTCCTATTTTTAACTGTTGAATACCTACCAGTATATATGTTGTTACACTAGATATAAAGACATGTATCAAATTTCCATTAAAATCCTTGGAAAGTCTCCTAAACTGGAAGTTAGTTCAGACCAATAGCATGTACATGAAACTCCGCCAAAAGTAGTCTTCAATATAGTCATGGGGTACCAAACCTTCAACAAATAGAAAATATTGGCATTTAGAAGTAAATGATTTCTCATTATTGAGATTCATTCGTTAGAAGCAGGCGTGTTCTATCTTCAGCTTAATCGCTGTTGTTATCTTTCTGCTATGTTAAAATGTAAATATTTTAAACAGCATAGAACTTAATATGGCTCCAGATACAGCAAAGTAGAGAAACAATGCAGGAATCATGACCTGTAAGTTGATTCTTGCCCCTTCATAAGACTGTTGGTATACCAAAATTTTGTCCTTCTGTGCATTTTGAATAATTTCTTACACACATACAACAAAAGTATGAATGATTCCACATAACTTTAATATATTTATCTCAAATAATTCTGATTCTAAATAACTCCAGTAAAGAACATACATCTTAACTGGCAACTGAAGTTCTGACCTGGAGAGGATTCACAACATCTTATCTGTTTTCAAACTAGGCATTTAATTTAAACTAACCCTAATTTAAGCTTTCTCTTGTAATTACATTTCAGAGAGAGAATTTCAGATGTCGTTCATCCCACGTACCATGGAAACATAAGAAAGGATGAATCTCTCTAGAGTTGAGTGGCTGACCTCTTCCTCTTCTCAACCATCCCTAGATTCGTTGTTGAGGGAGAAAGATAAATATCTTTGATAACATGTTCAGTTTTAGAGACTGGTAAGAAAATCCAAAATGTCCTGTATCCTGAAATAATTGGATGTGAAAAATTACTCGGTCCTATATTTTTCATGTTGAACAGTCAAACCAAATTCTTTATCCCATCAATAATTATTATCTCAATGAGAGAATTTAAAATCTGGTTTAGCTTTGGTGAAAGAGGGGATGGAAATGTAATCTGAGGATAAATTTGAACTCCAATTGTTCAAGCAAAAGTACTGGATTCATAATCTAGACAAATAAGAAACCAGGTTTGTAAACCACAGATTTTGAAAGAAGTATTAATTATCATCTAGAACTTGAAGAGGTATTATTGGGATAGAATTATCAATGAGATGAAGTTAATATTCCAATGGGACAGAGCTTCATACACAAACCACAAGGTGACAGACCTAGAAATTAGTTTTAAAAAAAAGTTTATTTTTTCAAAAAAAGTTTACTGGGAATCATCAGCTGGAAACACAAGAGTCAAAATATCTAGAAAATTTCGTCAAGAGTACAGGCTAGTAAAGTGATATATTTATGAAAGGTGTAAGTTATTTATCCTTTATTTCCAGTAGTGAAAGTTAGAATATTTCCAGTAGTGAAAGACCCTCTTCCTACATGATAAATATATAAAAGATTTCAGAAGTTATTTTAAGAAAACAGTAACTTTTGTTGCAACTATGTCTAGATTTTATGTAGTTTAAATAAATGGATTAGTTTCACCAGGTTGAACACTGAGCTAGCAATGTGCTCTTGCCACAAAGAAGCCTAACAGTATCCTGGGCTGCATTTAGGGATGTTGCCAGAATGACAAGGCAGGTGATTCTTTCCCCCTGCTCAGCACTTCTTGAGACACATTTGGAGTGCTGTGTCCAGGTCTGGGCTCCTCAGTACAAGAAAGATATTCAGCAAGAGTCTAGCACAGGGTCACTAAGAAATGAAGGGACTGGAGCATCGCTCCTGTGAGGAAAGATCAAGAGGTGGGACTGTTATCCTGTAGAAGAGAAGATCCCGAAGAGGGATCTCATCAATGTATATCAATACCTGAAGGGAGGGTGCAAAGGAGACAGAGCCAGACAGTGGTGGACTGTGACAAGAGAAGAGGCCATGGGCACAAACTAAAACACAGGAAGTTTTGTCTGAACATCCAAAACTACTTTTTGATTCTGGAGGTGACTGAGCACTGCCACAGGTTGCCCAGGGATGTTCTGTCCACACTGGTAGCGATGCATATTCGTATATAAGGGAGGGTCTGGAGTCTCCATCTTTGGAGACATTCAAAAGCCATGTGTACATATTCGTGGACAACTGGATCTAGGTGACCCTGCTTGAGCAGAGCCGCTGGGCCAGATAATCTCTGGAGGTCCCTTGCAACCTCTGCTATTCTGTGATTGTGTGAGTTCTGTGATCTTAAACTTAGATCCTTGGTCAGACATCCTTAGGTAAGAACCTTTCTTGCTCTCTTTTGAACAAGTTTCTCTGCTTGGTTTAATCTAAAGTGGACCTCTATGGCCTCAGCTTCTTAACTGAGCTTACGTAACTTGCATATCTTGAAAGTAAAACTAGCCCTAAAAGCATTTCCCATGTTTCAAACTTTTAGTTTTGCTGTAGATTTTTGTCCTTACAATGCACAAACCTTTTTATCGATCTAGTTGCACGATACAGCTATAGACTGCCTTCTTAATTTAATATTTCTCTGACAAAAATCACTGATTATGCAAAATCCATATTTTCATTGACCGAAATTCTCAAAATGTTTTACTTGCAACAAGCTTTCAAAGAAACATCTATTCAGATGGAAATACTACTTTTTTCCCATCAGCAAGCACTTACCTTTCTGTTTTCTTAATTTTTTGCTTTGCTCTTTAGAGCTGATACCTTATTCATGAGACCTACAAATACATTTTAAAGCAACTTAACATTTTGTTTTGAAGCGTAGTTGCTTAAACTATTATCTCTAGATCTTTCTAGCCATCTTTACTATGCTTTCTGAACACAACTAAAATGATATAAAATAACTTGTCTGTCTGAAATGGACTTGTAGCTTATTTCCTCATGTTTCATTATGAAACAAGAATAGAATGATACCCTGCAAGATTGTATCCTATAAATTCTACTTCACACATAATCATTATCCAACCTCTTATATTTTTTGTTCATAATAAGTGGCTTGATTATTCAATCTGAGAGGCAAATAAAGTCAGTCTAATAACTCATAATACTGAAAAAAATACACCCTCATGGATAAATTTATTAAAAACAATTGTGCAGAATAGATGCTTCTACTGGGTGGTATTTGGTAAAAGGAAGGATAAGGAAGTTTAGGAGTGGTGTTGTGTGTGTGGGTTTTTTGTTTGTTTGGGTTTTTTTAAAGGTTTCATAGGTGGAGGGATTTCAAGGTATCAGGAAACACTTTCAACTTCTAGTATTATGCCACTGTGATGGTTTGGTTTTTGTTTGGTTTGGTTTTTTTTTTTCTTAAGCCTTTGATATTGAAGTAATGCTTGTTCCATGATACTTTGGAGAGTGCAGCATACTGGTATTATGGGAAGGAATAAAAGTATTGTGACATATAAGTAATAAACCTTTTGAGTAGTTTATCTGCTTAGATTTCCTTTCATACAAGGAAGTCAACATTTTTAGTATGTTGATTAATTTATCAGTTCTAGGAAAATAATATTTTCCATAAGCTGTTCCATTAACCTAACTTATTGCTTATGTTTCACTTAGCAATAAGTTTAATTTTCCAGAGATATTTCTGTAAAGCACGCACACCTACTATGTGTGACTTCTTTTCACAACTACTGTACACAGTTTCGCGTAATTTCCTACTGTGATGTTTTCTAGCCAATTTTTCCCTTTAAGATTCCCTTGAATATATTTCAAGCACTTTGTTGCTACTAGCTTCACTTTTATTATAAAATACAAATATTACTAAAAAAGTAGGTTTTTTTTTTCTTAGGAAACCAGTTCCATTTCTCTCCTGTAAAATTTTCTGCAAGTCTGCTAGTTGTTTTTGCTTGTTTATTTGGTTTTTTGCTTTGTGAGCTACAGAAATATATTGTCACCTATTAAGAACATTTGAGATACTGGGAAATCATGGAAACTAGAATTCTTCTCATTCTTTGAATAACCACTTTTAGAAAACTCATTCTGGTGGTGGATTGTAGGTAGAAAACTAAAAGGTTAAAGAGATTCAATTCTTTTGTTCTTTAAACTATTTTTATACAGAACAAAGTAGCCTTATTATACTGGGGGGGGGGGGGGGGGGAAATCCACTATATATACAGTTGGACATAAATAGCTAAAGTGGAACATTTACTGAGATACTGGAAAACCTCTTCTTTGCTATTTATGCCTATTGTTGCATTTAAACCTAGCAGACGTCTGTCTTTACACCCTGCAATTTCAAAGGTCCTAAAAAGGTTGGCTTAGTGTGTATGTATATATCCCTCTTTGGATGAGTATCTAGGCACGTGTTGTCAGCCATTTGGTTTCTTTCAGTCTTGAATGAAACTGATTAGTCCAGCAATCATTTTCAAATCACAGTCAACGTGTTGTGTACAAGTCTCATTAGCTGGACTGCTTAGAGAAGAGACTTCAGAAGCTCAAAGTTAAATGTAGCTGAACTTCCTCTATCTGAAAGAGGAGAAATGGATTCAGAAGAAAAGTGTCCTTTGCATGACAATGAAACAGCACCATATGACCTAGCTTATAGGGATTCTTTTGTGTTGGTGAAGATTTGCGTTCTATTTATGGAAATAATAGTGTCCTATTCCTTCCCATTCTATCGTAATACTGTTTTTGCATTATACAAGATATTATTTTAAATGAGTGTCATAGCCAGAAGAGTACAGTTACACACATTTATTCTCTTTTTCTCTATGATTCTGAATTCTTTTCCTGAACATTGCAATGCTTTACAGGAAGAAAATGAAAAATCTCCTTCAAAAAATAAAATTATATTTCTGGAAGTTAGCCAGAAATGTGGAAGTTGTGTGTTGGTGTACTCTTCAGCAGATACAAAGGCTTCAATCTGTATTTTGTATAATGCAGTTATACAAAAAGTTGTCACTGTGGAAGTATTTTAGAAGTACTCCTGTGTAGTCATCTGCTTGCATGAGGAACTTCATGTAGAAATACATCTCCATCTTTGGGTTTCTGTTCTCAGTTGTCTTAAAGTTATGAAGATTTTACAGAGTCTATGTATCTAACATGGCCTGGACTCTACTTTAAGGCCAGATACTCAATTTGAAACTGATTCAGATTTCCTTGTCTCTTTCTTGAGGAATTGAAGGCATTTTTTCTATCTCCAGCAGTAGTAGTTTTACTATTACAAGCAATATAACAGCAAAATGAAATGCATTACAGTATCAGTCCCTATACACTATGTTAGCAATATTATCTTAGTTATAGTGTTAGAGTAGTGTTAGTCCCTCTTCAGTGTCGTGTGAATACTCACGAATTATTGTGATTTGTGCACAGACAAGGGTCTTTGAACACTTCCAGAACAGATATTTGAAGCTATACATGTTCCTGCATATTTAGACCTGAATATAGATCCTTGGTTTTCCAGATATGTTTGACTGCAAGTTCTTTTGGATAGTTAATTAATAATTCCAGATTTTAGAAAAGCTATGCTTTACTTCTTTATAGCACCACTGGTGATAGGGGTTACACCTAAGTAAGAGTGTAAAGCTCACGTAAAACAGAAGTTGAAATTGTGTGATATATGAAAAAAGCCAGCAGCTCAGCCACTGAATTTATGGGATTGTGCCAGAAATGCACAGGGGATTTGAGGGAATTCTTATTATTTGTTTCCTTTAGACTTTATATAACGGGCCTGACCCAGGGAACTTTTCTCCAGTAATTGCTCTTAAAATCACTTCATGAAATCACTGCTCTTCTGTTCAACAATTGTGGGTCAGGACCCAGTTATTTCTGCAAGTCTGACAGGCTTTGAAATGTTATTCATAGTATGTGAATCCAGCATGAAGTGAGAGTGAATTACAAACTTCTGCAATATCTGGAAGTACTAGGTAAAATCCCTTTTGTGAGCATTGCACAATAATTACTCAGCTCTAACTCTTGAAGTTCTTACTGCTGCAGAGCTTGAAATTGTGAGGCACAGACAATGGTTCTGGGATAAAAGAGCTGAACCTTCATTTGTAGAACTGCTAAATAAGTAGCCTGTCCAAAAGCCAATGTAGTGCATTAGACCCAAGACAGTGTGTTCTGCAATCTTGTGAACTAGCAAGAACCCTATAGTCTATTTTTGAATATTAAGAATAAAATATTTGAACTGATCCTTGTAGCCTAGTAAATACGAACTTGTCACTGTTAGCAACAGCTGATAGGCTTTGTACAACATTTTAAGGTTTTAGGACTTTGCAGGTTTTGTCTGGTTTCCTCTTGACCTGTCTGAATAAAATTAATTTGTTTCAAATATCGTCAGTTTTATAATGACCAGGTAATTATTACTCAATTTATTAGTTTTAATTTAGCTTTATATAATTATGTGGTATAATTTTTCTACAGGTAGTGGTTGACAGAAATTTTTGTGTATAGAAGGAAATATTTCACACTAATAGTAGTAGTAGTATAAAGTAATACAGGTATCATATGACAGCAACAGCCTTCAAAGGGACACAGTGCAGTGTAGAGTACAGACATAAAACAAAAGGGAAGACACAGGATACATCTGGCTGCAACGTAGAATTTCAGTGAAGAAAAGCCAAGTGCAAAGCCTTTAGTAGTATTAATTTCTCTATTTTCTTCTTGTTCTGTAATAACTAAATTTGTCTCAATAATCATTCATTAGACCCTTGAGTATTCAATTATATAAAAAAATTTTTTTGGCTTTGCATATAAAAGTGTGTTTTCTGCAACAAGGTTTTTTGGTGTAACGTTGTCAGTTCCTGCCATACATTGCACTTAACAAATTTCAGAGGAGCTGTGTTGATTTATCGCAATTAGGAGACTGGTTTATGTTGTTAGAACTCTTCCAGAGTGTGCAGTGTCAGGAGCTGACTTCTGTTGTCAACAATTTAAGTGCAGTCTATCTAGGTAATAATTAGGCATCTTGAGATCTTCTTTCTGAAAACAGATGAATTCCCCTCTACCTTCAGCCTTTGCTTAAAAGAGAAATAGTGTTCTATTGTGCATTCAATTGTGCAAATGTGAAAATGCTGTACAGCAGTACTTGGTGAGTATACTACCATTCTAGTAACAGGACACAACATTGTATCAACCCCACAGAGACTCAGAATTTGAACTGCTCAGGCTTGCTTTGTCTGAACTTGGCCTACCTGAAGCCATTTTGGCTATCCCTGTTACTGTAAAAAAGCTAAAAGTATATTACCTAATTTATTTCATTTTTGGGTTAGTTTTTCTTAGTGTAACACCTACTGTTATAATTTTGATGTTTCTGTAACTAATGGATACCAATTCTATTCTTCTAAAACTATTATTAACAGCTAGTAATAACCAGCACTTACTCTGTAGAAAGTGAATTATCTATGACTCTAGAGTAATAATGTACAGGATACATGCCATGAAAGTCTGGGCAAAGAATAAGAGCAGAGTCCCAAGGGCTATAAAGAAATAATTAGTGGTCAAATACTAGCCATTAGAGAAATGCTACCTTGGGAGTTGGGTATAACCTGTCTTAGAGATAACAAAGGGAACAAAAAGCCAACACGTATGTAATATCCAGCACTTACACAAAAATTTTAGATTGTGAACAAATAAAGAATGAGGAAGACGTAGAGCATATGTGACTCTAAATAGACAATGGAGTATGTCACTTTCAGTGAAGAACATGGGAGTACTAAAGACTTGTCACTAGTGTGTGTTGGTTTTTGTTGGTTTGTTTTGGGGGTTGTTTTGACTGGTTTTTTTTTTTTGTTTCACGAAAATGGAAAGGTGAGAATAACACCAAAGAAACAGACAGATACTAGGCCGTTTGATCAGTTTTGACTGTATCATTAAAGGGAATTATCAGTAATTGAATACTCTGGTCTATAATAGCTAGTACTACTGTAACTGGAGTAATAATAATTCTTTGATTAGATTGTTAGTATTTTAAGTAGTGTATTGGTTTTCTGTGGCCAGGTTTTGATAGAGGAAGGGCTACAGCGGTGGCTTATGAGAAAACCTTCTAGAAGACTCCCCTATGTCCAACAGAGCCAAGGCTAGCCAGCTACAAGACAGACTCACCACTGGCCAAGGTCAAGCCCATCAGCAGCAGTGGAAATGCCTCTGTGATAACATGTTTAAGAAGGGGGAAAAAGAATGGAAGAGGGTAGATTTTGCAGACAGAGAGAGAGACCAAGATGGGAGAGAGGGAATTCTGCAGTCATCAGGGTCAGTGGAGAAGGTGGGGAGGAGGCCCTCCAGGTGCCAGAGGGGAGATTCTCCAGCAGTACATGTTGCAGAACATGGTGAGGCTGGATGTGCCTCTGCAGCCATGGAGATCCACCTGCAGCCTGTGGAGGACCCCATGCCGGAGCAGATGGCTGTGCCTGAGGGAGGCTGTGACCCTGTGGGAAGCGCACAATGGAGTAGGCTCCTGGAAGGACCTGTAGACACATGCAGAGAGGAGCCCATGCCAAGGTTTTCTGGCAGGACTTGTGACCTTGCGGGGGATGCACACTGGAGCAGTTCATGAGGAGCTTCAGCCTGTGGGAAGGACTCATACTAGAGAATTTTGTGTAGGACAGTCTCCTGTGACAGGGCCCCACACTGGAGCAAGGGAAAAGTGTGAGAAGTCCTCCCACTGAGCAGCAGAAACAACATGTGATAAAGTGACCATAACCCCCATTCCCTATCCCTCTGCACTGCTTTGGGGGGAGGACGTAGAGAAAAGTGGGAGTGAATCTGAGCCTGGTAAGAAGGGGAGTGTTTTAAGATTTGGTTTCAGTTCTTGTATTTTCTCTCCCCTGTCCAGCTGAGGAGGGGGATTGCTAGAGTGTCTTGGTGGACACCTAGTGTCCCACCAAGGTCAACACACCACAATTAGAATATCAATAAATCTTTGTGTTTGTATGTTTCTCTAGCCCATGTAAATTTTATAATATGGTTGGTATCGTACTAAACCTTTGGTATGGTTGTAGTTTGGATACAACTATGTATTGCACTACCTGCTCTTACGTGAAGTTTTGCAAAAGCTAAGTTGAATAATGATGCCAAGGGGAAAATACAGGTGACAGAACTATTTAGGGGGGTTGGGTTACTTATTTCAGATTTCCTTCCAGTAACCAATTCCAGATTTGCTTCTGCTGACACTTATAACCTTTCCATTATTAGCCTGTTTTCATCATAAAGTCTGTACAACATACCGCTATGGTAGAATGGTAATTTCTCTGGTAATTATAGTGATAGCAGAGAATCTGATTTTAATTAATATGGAATATTGAAAATAAAAACATAGACTAGATATATATTTTCAACTGTAACAGCTGTTTAAAAGACATACAAACTTAAACACATGGTACCATACAGTTGTAACTCTAAGTTCTTCTGATTAATGTGTAGATAGTGCACAATAAAGCTTTCAACATCTAAAGTGTTCAGAAAATGGTTTTCTTTTTTTTTTTTAATATATATTATTTTTTATTAAAAAAAAAAGATAAATCCATTTCAGGAAGGACAGTTAACACACAAATATATTGTGATAAATTACAATCTATCTGCAAGTCTTTATTTTGGAGCAAAAGTGAAAGCTGTGAAAGAAAAGGTTTATCAGCTTAGCCAAATGAGTGGCATCTGAATAATAATCATTCCACAGTTGATTTACATTAAATGTTACACCTCTGCATTTTATATCAAAGTCTTGGCTTCATTCAGATTTTTAGATATTTTGAAAAGTTTAGAGGCTTTGTTTAAGGTTTTCCATAACTGACAACTGAGATGAACAGTGTTCATATGCAACTGGCAGAAGTGCTGAATACTGTTTTCTTTCTGAGCAGAATGGGTTGGCAGCAGAATGAGAAAAGGGACTAGAGGGATCTATACAATCCAGGGAGAGAAAGGACTCATAGATAAAGAATATAATGAAAATATAAAACATCTTTGTTAGTCCTTAAAAGGCACTGCACATGTTAAATCACTTTGTAAATTACCATATCCATTTTCTGATCTTTATTTAGCATATTGCTTAATCAATGAATTTACTTACTTAAATGTTAAGACATCTACTCTTTGTTGAAATTTGTACATATAGCACAAGCTCCTGGAAGCAGTATAACCATATTACTGAATGGTGAAGTTCAAACTAATTACTGGGAGACACAGTAAATTAATCCAATGAAATACTTTGATTCTGCTGTTATGGTATAAGCTGTTTTCTCAGAGTGGTGCTCCATTGCACAGATGCAGCAGCTCACAAGTATTTGGAACCACCAGTGCTTTCTACTCAATGAATTTTAAAGTAACACCTTTGTGTTTCATTTGAATTCTGCATAACAACTCACCGGTGTCCACTGACCATAAATACTGAACTTGAGATAAATATTGTCTTATTCTTTCATTACCAGAGCAAGAAAGTGGGTAGGAGAAGAAGCAATTTGTTATCGTCCTTCTGGACAGCTTTATCCTGTCACTTCTGTAAATGATGTTTCATTAGTATTGTAACTTCACAGTTTTGATTTTTGAAATACAGTGCCTATAAATATCACCTTAAACCATTGACTTGCATCCTCCCCCCAAGATCAGACTTTGTCAGACACATATTGTATGATGTATAATCAACTGATCTAACAGAGATTCCTGAGAAGGGTGGTCTAGCTCCCTCTCTTCTGTTTCACTGGGCTCAGTGGTCATGTAATGTGATGAGTCACTTTAAATCCAAGGCCAGCTGTATGAGATTCAACAAGGTCAAGTGCCACGTCCTGCATTTGGGCCACAACAACCCCCTGCAACATTACAGGCTTGGGGATGACTGGCTGGAAAGCTGTCAGGTGGAAATGGACCTGGGAGTGTTGGTCAAAAGCACTTAGGTACCTGGTTTAGTGATGAACTGGGCAGTGTTAGGTTAATGGTTGGACCTGATGATCTTAAAGGTCTTTTCCAACCTAAATGATTCTATGAAGTCTGAAAGGAAACTAACCCAGGTGGAAGGGAATCTTTAGTAATACAGCCTTCTATTAGTAGCATAGATTAAATACCTACTTTGTTAAAGGATATTGTACATATAAATTTTAATTTATTGCCCTGTTAAATATTTAATTCTTTATCAGTTCTTTCTTTCAAATACAGCTTGAATTTTTAGTAGGGTTATCAAGTTTGGTAATTTTTATTCTGCAGAGAAGATGCATAACAGCAGTGCTCATAAAATACTTCTGAAAATGACAGAATGTGTTGCAATGCAGTCTCTCACCTGAATGGCTAATAAGCACACCCTAAAAATGTCAAAATCTCACACTGAAGATTGGAATAGCTTCAGGCAATCTGCAGCATTTTGGGAAAAACCACAGAGAGAGAGATGGAAATAGTTGCATATACTTATAAGTGACAAATTAAATAGTTAAATAATAAACTTACTTAACTAAGTTTATTATTTACCTATAAACTTAAGTAAGTTTATTATTTAACTAATAGATGCACTATTTTTAATCTATTAAGTATTGCTATTAAGGTTTATTTTTATCTTTTTTACTATATTTATATAAATTAGTAAACTTTTTGAAAACTAACCTTCTTCAGAGATTTGAAAATGTCTAAAACCATAACACGTTAAAAATTATACCTGGTGTATTTGGTGATAAAACATGCTTACTGAAACAAGACATTTCAGTGTTGTTCCTTCTTTTTTCTCACATGCAGATGTGCAAAGATTGGGTAATTAGTTTTATTTTCTTCTATCTTGATTTTTTCATATTCTAATTTATTTTGGGGTTTTTTAACTGTATCTGAGCCATTGAATTAAAAATAATTGGGGCCTTATAGACTTGTGATAACAACCAAAGGGGGACAAAAATTGTCAAAATATGTAAAACTCACTGTCAAGTAAAAAAAATAAATTTGCACATTTAGTATTTAATAGCAATGAGCATGTTAATTAGATGATAAATAATTAAATTATTGTTGGAGAAAGTAAAAAACACATAACAAACAAAACCTGGTCTCACCTAGCAATAATAAAAAAATACTATGAAATTAAGACAGTCATAAGGATGATGTTAGAGTTCACATAGCAGTTCTTTACTTATTCACATTTCAATATTGTTTCATTAAAGTTACTCTGCTCCAAAATAGAACAGTTGACAAAATCGTGTAACACAGTATTTACCACTGTGTTCTTTCTTGATATATAAAGGGCTTTAGGGTTTGATAGCCAGAAAGACAGCAATTACTAGTCTTGAACTTGCAAATCAATAACATGAAGTTCTTGGTGGTGGTGATATTTTCTATATATCTGTTTAATTTTAAGAAAGACAGAAATTTATATGTTGGAGATTTGTTGACTACCTAATAATTTACTAATTAGTTAATTGTGAACAAATACACAACGTTACTGTAGGGTTAGGGGGAGGATAAAACAACTCTAGCAAGCTTCATACCTGTGTTGAAATGACCATACTCTTTTTAGTAGCCACAGTTTTAACTAGTGTGTTAGTGTGTATTGGCCGAAGGAGAAGACATAAAGGCTACATCTATTAGTAGTAAAAAACATGACAAAACATGACCCTAGATATGGAAATATACATGTTTCATTTGTTAGAATACAATAATAGTTCTTAGTATATCTTTTGCACAGAGCAATCTCTCAAATTAAGCCCTGGCAAGATTAAAGGTTTAACATGAGTCAAGCATCTCCCCTTTACATGCAGCCACCCTGTTTTGACTGTTATGAAATTTAACCTACACATGTATAAGCTGTTCTTGTTGGCCTAAAGCCTAGGGAATGGCTCAACAGCCTCCTAGCACAGCTCTCAGCCCTAATCAGCAAGGGAATGGGTGTATTCCTGTTGATTCATAGTGCTCTTCATTGCTTTACTTTGATGTACACATATACACTATATATCCATATGTCCCACTGTATTAAGTACCATGACCTGAATTCTCCTCATCCAGTTATAGATATCTAAGACTTTGTCAGTCCATATACAGTCTAAAGACAACAAACCAGACAAATTTCTGGTGAACTCAATCACCCCCTAGAGGTATGCAATGTGGTGGTCGTCTTGTTTTGCCTGACCAGGTAGCTTTGGGTGTGTGTACTCCTAAGTTTTGTCAGCATTAGCTGTTTAGAAGAGTCTATACACGGGTACTCACAGCTGAAGTTCAGTTTCAGGTGAGAGAATAATGTGGATCCTTTCTCACCGAAAGTGGCTGAAACAAAAAATAATTAGTAAACTATTATTTCAGGAAGCTAATTAAAGAGTACTGAAAATTAACCTGAAATGTTTTCTGGACCAAGGATAGATTCATGCATATGAATGACTATATTGACACACAGACAAAAGGATAGAAAGGCTACACAGGATTTTTTAAATGACAATTTGTTAAGGGCACAAAGCAGTTAAGACAGATTTGGAGGAAAGATATGCTTTTGCATTTCCTGTTTTTTCCAATTATTTTTTCAATTGCATTACTTCATTATTAACTTCTGTTAATGCACAAGGAATTTGTGCAAGTGTAGGTCTTACTCAAAAATCACATTTTCATAACTTCTTTGTGTTTGTGAATATGTTTGTAAACAAGCCACTTAAGAATTCTACTTACAATTTCTGTATTAACAAACAAACCAAACACACTTAGTTCTTGCAGCTACGATACACTGCCTTTTAGGCTCTCATTTTTACATTGTGCAAGTAGGCAGTATTAGGAAAAAAAAAATCTTATACTTCTCCCTTTCAAATTTTCAAGGTTTTTCAGCTTTTTGTTTTTCATTCTTTTTCCGAGGGCTTACGTGCGTTGTCTCTCATTGTCCCAGTGTCTATGAAGAACATATTTTGAGGTAAAAACTATTAAGGGGACTCTGATCCAGATGTCAGTGTGAGTTGGTTGTGAATTCAGGTTGATTGCAGTGTCAATGGGATACTTCAAGATAGGAAGCCTAGCAACATAAAAAGAAATGTCCTTTTTTATTCCCGGGTCTTCTCTGTCTGGCTTATTACTGTGCATAATCATTACTACAAAAAAAAAAAAGTTGTCATTCCTGTTTGTCTATTGACTACTGAAGTACTCCATAGCTGCACTTTCAGATTAGCTTTAAGACTTTGAATTCAGTCTGTGAATGACTGGAATACATAGAGCTCTGGCATGCCACCAGGCCTCTTTGTAGTGAGGCTCTTTTGTACAAAAACAGCTGCAACTTTCATTAAGTGTTTGCATGCATCCAAGCCAGAAAGAACAGTTAAAATGTGATGAAGAGGTGATAGAAATTACGATCTCCTTTATAAAATAATCACCCGAGAAAAGGAGTAGTCTTCTGCTTCTCAGTGACATTCGCTGCAATACCTCTACCTGAAAGAGACAAGACAGTTAAGGCTACTGTCTCTTTGCTTTGTGTCCTCAGAGAACATCAAAGAGTTGCAAAGACTTAAGCCTTGACTTCACAGCATTAGTACTTTTGGATCATATTAGGTCTTTCTCTGGTCAAACAAGAGGCAACTCTTTTGAGCTGCACAAATATTTAACACAAATATGGTAATGAATCCTCATAAAACTGAAGTTACAGTTTAAAACATAGTTAATTACTTGCAGTGACCTATGTCAAATAAGTTTCCCTGTTCCTGACAGTCTGTAATGATGAGTTATTCAAAATTGGAATTTTCTATGACCTTATTATGTTATTATAAATTCTGCCAAACAATATTTTTTGTTACAACCTCAGTATGTTGCACACATATATTGAGCAATATAAAATGTTAGAATAGCTGAACACCATATACTCCAGATGGTTCCTCCTACATAGATACTGTGAGAATTCCATCACATGTACTGTTCTGAGTCAAAATAAAGGCCTTATATTGCAGTGAGAGGCTCTTATTCATTATACTGTGTTGCAATTAGCAGGGTCCCTTTTAAATTTTCATATTTTCTCTGATTATGATCAATTAAATTAAATTCACTACAGAAAGTTGTGCTTTATTTCAGCAGAAATCAAGAGGCAAAGTTAAGCCAATATAAACACACCCAAAGAGAAACTGTTTGTTAAAAGTCCTGAGATGACTAACGATATAGTGGCATTTCTATTGTGCGTACCAGTGAGTTATGGAAAATACTTTGTGACTTTTATCTAAACAAAGTAGTGCAGATTTGTATTTAATGAGAATAAAGAAGAAAAAAAAAATTTTACAATGTCATATAGGCCTCGGACTCTTTTGACAAAAGTATATTTGTAAAACACCTACAAACTGAGGATAATTACAAAGTGTCTATAGCCGGATCAGTGAAGTGGTGGAAGCATAAACAGATAAAGGTTTAGGTGAGACAATAGAGCATATGTATATGAGTGAGAAGATTTATATGCAAAGCAGATGAACTTAAGATATCTTTCAGGACTTTTTTGAAGAAGCTTTTCCAAAGATGGCTTATTTTCCTTATGCTAAGGGATCTTTGAATATTTTTGAGAAGTGCTTCCTACTATGCTTATTACTTTCTGCTTTGATTTTAATAATAATGTGAGCTCACATCTGTTATGGTTTCTTTTGAACATAAGTACAGAATGCCATCGTTTATGTTTCCATAATTGTTCATGGGGGGTACCTAGTAATAGAATCATTTTACTGTCAACATGTATCGAATCAATATAATTAGTAAGAAAATACTTAGTTCTGCTTTCATCACAGGAAATCCTATATAGTCAGGCTGTAAATGTCTCATATGCATCACTGTAGGGTGAAAATCTCATTTAATCTCTCCATAAAGTCCTCATATATATTTCCATATGAGTTGTTATTGCCTGTAGAAATATTTTATGGGGAAAATAAAAGTTTAGTTCATCATTGTGTCTTTGACGTTCTAGCAAAACCACAAAAATTCTTCTTATACCATTCAACACCTCTATGAAAAACAGGTAGGTACTTGTTTGCCTCCTTATTAATGATTGATTTGTCATTGTGATTCTTTGGGCAGTATCTTGTCTCTTTTTATTTGTAATTGAAGATAAAATAACAAAAAAATAATGATAGGTTACAGAAAATAGCATTCCCATTTGTATGTTGTATTGCAGATTTGAAATACATTAATGAAGTAACTAGAAGAAAGTTACCTTTGTGTATTATCACTGAATTGCTGGGGTTGGAAGGGGCCTCTAGAGGTCATCTCGTTCAACTCTTCTGCTCAAGCAGGGCCACCCAGAGCAGATCTCGCAGGGACATCTCTAGACAAATTCTGGATATCTCCAAGGATAGAGACTCCATTTTCTATATGGGCAACCTGCTTTTTTGCTTAGTAGCTCTCACATTAAAAGAAGTATTTCCTTATATTAAAATGGAACCTCTGGTGTTTTATTTTTTGCCCCTTGCCTCTTGTCCTGTCACTGCATACCACTTAAAAGTATGAATATCTTCTTGTGGTGGGTCTGATTGGGATGGCGTTAACTTTCTCTCATTGTTTTTAAGCTTTGAATTTGTGGCTAAAGCAGTGTTGATAATATACCCGTGTTTTCGCTACTGCTGAACACTTTGCACAGCATCGAGACTTTCTCTCCAATGTCCCTCCCACCTCTCCCTCCCTCAAAGGCTAGTAAGCTCAGGGTGGATAAGTGGTTGGGAGGGGACATAGCAAGGAAGCTGACACAAATGGATGTTCCACACCATATGACATAGCACTCAACCATAAATGCTGAGGAAAAGGTGGATGCAGGAACTTTTGTGGTTATGGTGTTTGCCTTCCCAAGCAACTGGTACCCATGATGAGGTCTTGCTTTCCCAGGAAATGCCTGGACTGTCTGCTGATGAGAAGTATTGAATAAATTCCTCTTTTTGTTTCACTTCCATGTGCAACTTTTAGTTTTGAGGGTTTTTTTGGGGGTTTGTTGGGGTTCGGTTTTTTTTTTTGTTTTGGTTTGGGTTTTTTTGTTTGTTTGTTTGTTTAGGGTGGTTTTTTTCCCCCTACTGTCTTTATCTCATTCTATTAACTATTCCATCTTATTTTCTCCTTCTATCCTGTTAAGGACGGAGACTGAGAGAGCAGCTGTTTGGGTGTCTGGTAGCCAGGCACCCACCACATTTCTTTACACCCTGATGAGATCCTCCCTGAGCCTTGTCTTCCCCAGCCTGAATAATCCCAGATCTCTCAGACTTTTCTGATTGGTCTTTATTTCTCTGGTCCTCCTTCTTGCACTTCCTGAAGATAGGAGTGACATTTCTTTTCCTGCAGTCCTCAGGCAACTCTGCCAATTGTCATGATCATACAATTATTGAGAGTGACCTTGTAATGAGAACAACCAGCTCCTTCAGCTAACATCCCATCAGGGCCCATGGACTTACATATGTCCAGGTTTAAGTATTCTCTGACCTCATCCTATTCCACCAAGGATACATCTTCCTTGATTCACACTTTTCCCCTAGTCTCTAGGGTCTCAGATTTATGAAAACCAGTCCTGCTTGTAAAGACTGAGGAGAAGATGACATTCAGCACCTCAGCCTTTTCCATGCCCTGTGTCACCAAGGCCCTTGCACCATTCAGCAGCTGGCACACATTTTTCCTAGACGCCTTCTTGCCACTTACAAACTTACAGAAGCCTTTCTTGTTGCCTTTGGCATCTCTTGACACACTGAATTCCAGGTAGGCTTTGGCTTTCCGAACTGCTTCTCTGCATGCTTGGACAGAGCCTCTATATTCTTCCCAGGTCACTTCTTCCTGCTTCTACCTTCCGCACACTTCCTTCTTGGGTCTGAGTTTTACTAGGAGTTCCTTATTCACCAGTGCAGGCCTCCTGACATTCTTGCTTGATCTCCTACTTGTTGGGATAGACTGCTCTTGAACATGGAGGAGATAATCCTTGAATATTAGGTAGCTATTTTGAGACCATCTTCCCTTAAGGGCCTTATCCCATGGGACTTTTTCAGGTAGATCCTTAAAGAGGCCAAATTCTGTTCTCCTGAAGATCATCATGCTAACAGTATGAGATTTCGAATCTGTCACATGTCATATAGAAGTACTAGTCATAGTAAAAGAGTTGTAAAGTGACAATGATGCAACTGTAAAAATGCCACCTTTATAATATCAGAAAATTCAATATTATTTTGCTTCTTAACCTTAAAAATATCCAACAAAACGGACAACAGAAAACAATTATTTTCCCACCATCTCCAAAAAAATACAAATCTTGCATTATCACAATATAATAATGAAGGTATTGATGGTCCTTATTAAAATTAATGAATATACATTCAATTTTTACATCTTTATATATTTGCATAAGGAAAGTTGCTAGATTGATGTAATTAAAAATAAATTTTTGGATATTCCTGTACAGTAGAAGAAAATGAAAGGATTTTTATGTGGTTTAAAATGAAAATGATAGAAGGTTCAGAAACTATAGTTTCTGAAGGTTCAAAGGTTCTGACCTCAAAGACTTCCTCTTTGAGCAAAATGGATTAAATTTTCCTATATGCAAGAGGATGTGTTTTTGTCTGTGTGTTATTTTGTGTACAAACAATTCTATGTCTTTCCAAATACAACACCTGTAGGAATATGTTCCTATGTAGGAACATTGTATAATACACCAGTCTATTCTAGCCCATAGACAGGAGACGTATATTATAAAAGGTAAACCTTGAGAAATGTTTGCTTTCTCATTACATTGAAATGGAAATCTAGTCAGAAAAGGATGTTTCTTCAGGAAACAGGCAGAGAACACATGGCTCCTGCACTTGTTTTAGATGTAGGAGAAACAGATTTTAAATAAATTGACTGAAGTAGACAAAGGGCACACTTCCAGAGAAGGTCTTGATTTCTGAGCTCCTAGTTCACCTTGTTTGCTTTCAGCTTCTATTTTAGGATGACTTATGCTACATGCTGGGACTGTATGCTAGAGTGATCAAAAGAAAGTAGTTTACCAGCTTAAACTGAATTCTTAATTTTTGACACATTAAGTCAAATCAGACAATTGTACCTTTGCCTAAGCATTAGGTGGATTTAGTAAGTGCAATATACCTTAACTTCGTATTCAAAATGAAAACAATTGCTTGGCGGTTGTGGTAGGCAAAAAATAACATAAATTGTGAATTCTGACAGGCACCAGATAATCATGTGTGAAAATGTGCAAAACTGAACTTTTTGTTCTCTCAGGCAGAAACCTGCTTGTTATTTGCTAGCTACAACTTGTATGGACTCACTGTAAATTTTTCATAACACATGGTTAAAACAAAGTCCTGAATTCCCTAAATAATATAATAAAAAATTACACAGATACGTCAGTTAGAAGACTGATCGTATGTTCTGCACATATACTATTTAGACCAAGAAAAATATCGTCTTAAAGTCCTGGAAAGAAGGTGAAGATCTTGGCTGAAGAAATGATGTGGAAAGTCAAGATCCTGGAATTCAGGGAGATGTATGAAGACAAATGCCTGGGTATGTCCAGGACCTTAACTACTACTAAATGGGACTAGTAATAACTGCAAGCAGCTGCACAGCAGAAACCACCATAATTTTCTGCCTAACTGACAGTAATCTCCCTGCTTGGGGAAGGCAAGGTTAGATCTGGGGAATATAGGTCTAGAATCTCTCTAGGAAAGCGAATAGCCTAGTAAAGGGTTTGATCATGTAAGTTTTGGAACTAACTTAGTGTCCACATCCAAACAGTTTGTTTACTTTGTCCCATCTGTGACAGGGTTTTTAGTTTTGTTCTAAAAACAAATACGGGGGGTGGAGGATGGGAAGAAAAACCCAACCCACAGATCCAGGATTTTTCTTACCAGTGATATCACAGGTAAACTTTACTGTTTGATACATGAATAGCTCCTGCTTACAAGTTCCTTTCTAAGACAGCCACTCCTGTTGAATTTCCAAACAGATAAAACATTTCTGCTGTCAGTTTTATGGAATTTACGTAACAAAGTGACTGTAAGGCTGACTTTCGGCTAGCAGGGATACATGCAATGCTTTATGAAATGGTTGTAAATTTATCACTTTTCTATTCTGCAATTAATATTATCCTTATAGATTTAAGATGCTGGCATTCCTTTCTGCGGAGGAATAGATGGGGCTTTTTCCTTGGTAGATCCAGTTGTCCAGAGGAATGATTAAAGTTTTTATGTTTAGGAAATACTATTTTAGTAATTGTGCTCATTAAACTGTTACAGTTAAGCTTTGAAATTAAGATGTTCAGAAGATACTGTTGATGACCAAGTGTTACACACCATATTGCTAGTCCATTAATTACAAACAACAATATGACTTAACAAATGGAAAGACATAGCAGATGTTTTCCATTATCTTTGTAAATACTGAATATTCCTATTTATTTCTTCATTACTTGTCCTTCAAGATTATATCTCTAATTGAGGGGGTTTTCAAAATTTTATTTATTTAGTATTTTTGATAAATTATGAGTGTAACTTAGCCAGGTATATGACACAGGAATATATAGCACAGATAGGAAGTACATTGCCTCAATGTTCAGTTATTACAAGCATAAAATATCTATTAAGATCACGCATTCTAATCTTGCCAAAGAAAACTTGTACAAATTCTTAGGAGGGCAAGTATAAAGGAAATACATGAAGACAAGGAAGGCTGCGAGGAAAGAGACATTGTCTAAAACTGCTGACTAAAAGCACTTCTTGAGGGAAAGGGCCAGAAATATGTTCCAAAACAAACAAAGAGAAAATACAGCAGAACAGTTCAAAGAAAAATACTCTGAAAGAATTTACTGCCTTGTGGCTAGAGATGACATTGAAAGTAGCATGGGCACAAGTTGATTAAGCTGCTGTCAACATATTTGGCCCCAGGAATCAGTTACCATTGATTTACATCTTACAATAAAGGAAAAAGGTAGAAACTTATGAAAAGAGCTGTATTCAGTAAATTCTATTAGCATATTCACTGCAGAGGATATAAAAAACAAGGTGGGATTAATCTAAGGAAAAATTTACATCAAAAGACTCTGTTAGAATGAAAAGTGCCCTTTGTGTTACAAGCCCATGAGAAAATTGGAAGTGTAACTGAATTTTTTTTTTTTTTTTTTTTTTTTACTTTCTGCATCTTTAAAACAGTGGCATATTATAGGTAGGCTTTTAGAAAATAGTATTTAGTATATAAAATTATTTACTAAAAATAAAACATGATTGTTTCATTCATAAGACATTCATATTATGTTTATTTAGACATTTTGAAATATAAACCACAAGTCCTCTTCTCTGAAAAAGTGACCGGCTTCTCAATTGTTTAGACCTAAATATGAATATAAGTCAATCAGACCTTCAGAACGTTGTGCATGTCACATGGGGAGTTACAGTTGCCACGAGTATTATCAAACACTATTGCAAAACCTCATGCAAAAAAAAGATATAGATAGTGTGACTGTAGAAATACAAATAGAAATACAGGAGCTGTCAACAGCTATAGGTAAAATACATGGGTTTTCAGTTAAAATGAAATTAAAGTAGGCACAGCATAATTCATAATACCAAGACTTAGTAAATTGACGCTTCAGTAATATTTAATTAGGGAAATCGTATACCCAATCCTAGAATACTAACATAAAGCCAGTTGCCCATTTCCTGCATGGTATTATATGGAAAACCACATTTTTGCACTTTAAGCATGTGTATAAAGGTATCATCTACCAACTTAAGCACACTCTTTCAGAGAGATGCAGCCCAACCTATAGTTCACGTTTGTCCATTTTTATTATTTAAGTAACTACAGAGGCATAGATAGTAATGCATTTTCTTTTTTTTTTCTTATAATTTTTGGGTGTTTGATGTTTGGCCTTTTGGCCTTCAAACTCTGTGGTGAATCACTTCATAAGACCAAGATATTTTTTTCTTTTGTTTTGTTCTTAAACAAAATAGAGGTAATAAAAAACTGTTTTAATGTTGAATGTGTGTTGCATTTCTTGATTGTTTAGTATGCTTCTGGCATTTACAATTCCCCTATATTTTCTTTCCAGCCTAGCACATGCAGAAGAAAGAAGGTAAGCAAGCAGTTTTCTGTTCTTGATTTGAAAACTGAAAAATACGTGAAGCAGCTGAAGCTGCTCAGATGAGAAGTTTTAATGAACAGAGGTTTGGAACATTGGCCAGAGATTTACTCTTTTATGTTCAGGACAGACAAACTCAAACTAGATACATTGTGCTGAGAAAAGTAATAAGGTGCTCAAGAGATGCAAAGAAAAAAGAGAAATAATACTCAGTTTGTGAACATAATAAATATGTGTAAAAGAGAATATGGTAGCCACTGGGATAAATGAGGAGCAATAAACTTTTATTAAGCTTCAGGATAGTGCTATGGCAGCACTGTCTCATAAGATAAATAGGCCTTCCTGAAGTTTACCAGTCTACCCTTCTCCTAGTGTGGCATGTCAGATAAAAATAAACCAGTATCTCTGAGGAGAGGTAGTGAGCATATGAGATAGTAAGATGGATCCAAATATCAGTATTCTAGTGACGCTATCTCAGACCACACTGCTTTCTCCATTACCAAAGCTGAACATCTTTGATAAATATAGCCTCAAAATGGAGTGGAAGTGCTAGATGACTAAATCATATTATTATACTCAGAAGTAAAATCTAGGTAGTTAGAATCATATTCAGTCTTACTCCACATAACCAACCATCTGAAGTACCAAGTTTCTTTATCAAATTTATTAAATAATGTTGTTACAAGTTTAGGAGCTGCTTTTTTCTTTTTTTTTCTTTTTCTTTTTTTTTTTTTTTTTGCAGGCTTTTTCCTGTATATTCACTGAGAAGTTTCTACTTCAGAAAATTGTTTCTGCAGGAACACTTTTTCTGTAAACTCAGTGAACAGTTTCTGCTGAGCTTTGTAATCCTACAAAACTTTAACAGACCTGTCATCCACCATGCAAGTTTTCTCTGTATGTGCAGTCACTTTATTTTGGGGAATGGTAAAGTAACTAGATCTCGCTCGTGTTAACTGAAAACAATTAACTGAATGAAACACAAACACGTAAGAGAAATTAATCTTAATACTAGGGGTCACAAGGTAGTTTTTACTTTGAAGTGTTCACACCTCTCTAAATAGGAACCGTCGAAAGATACTTCAAAGGCAGGGAAATGTTCTCAGTGAAGTACTTCTGGATTGTAATATTTCACATTGAAACATGTTTACAGTTTGGGTGTATTACCTCTTAATCACAATGGCACATACACAAATATAAACCAGCCATTAGTGTCTAGATACCTGGAGGTAAAAGCAAAATAATCCTTCTGATAATAACCACACACTGTGTTCTCCATGAGTGTTAGTACATACAATAGATTATTTTTGTGTAAGCAAGCAATTGTATATTTCAAACAAAAATGGAAAACAAACAATTACTGAAAAGAAATTATTTTCTGGGTAGGGTAATGGAGTTTTCATTTCCCTTTTAGTGTACACTAAAGATCAAGATTGTCTCCACTGGGGTCTGAAGCACATATGCCCAAATACGTGCGTTTCTATGATTACAAGGAAAAAGAGAGTTGGCTGGTGTTCTGTTCTTTAATTCTCCATAAAAAGGAAAGTTCCCTAAAAATTCACAGAAACTCTTGATTTTACAGATAGAGGTATGTTAGGCCAACTCATTCACCTGTTTTCCATGAAGGGCTTTCTTTACAGTATGATCAGGCAGTTGGACTAGATGATCACAGTAGGTTCCTTCCAACTGAAATATTCCATTACATGACATTCCATTCTGTGCTATTATGTGAACTGTAGAATATTGTGCAGGCATTTTCAAAAGATCTGATTTAGAAAAGCATAACCAATTGCTGTAGAAAATAGATCTGTATCAGAAGGTGTGCAAAGATGTGTAAAAGAAAGATTTTTATATGTAAAGCAAATAAATTACTGTTACAAACTGAAGATCTAAATAAATAGGAGGTCTGATGATGGTGTGTACTGTGGATGCTCAGGGGAAAAAAAAAAAAAGATAAGGCAAGTCTTTATTCTAAACCCAATTATTATCCCATCTCAGCTTTTAGCAACATTCTGTGAGAAGGACTTTTGCAGCTCTGCTGGGTTCAGTCAGGAAAGGGTTAACTCCCTTTACTGTGGTTACTAGGAAATGATAAGAAAAACATTGATAAGGCCTCAGCTGGTGCTGAGGATGGCCTGCACTGAATTCAAGGTCTTTTGTCCACTTTGGATACTGTAGCTGACCCAGACTAACCAAGGAAGTATTTCATTCCATAGTACGTCATGTTCCAGTTCTCATGGGCGGGGAAAGGGGTCCAGTAGCCATTACCCTTACTCCCTTGCTCGTCTCTCCCGAGCACTTGCTAACTCTCCTGCGTTAGCTGCTTTGCTAACACCTGTGCTGGCTCCTTCGCATGGGAGTTAGTGGGTTGTTTACTGTTCCTGGTCGTGCTATCGCTGATAGGGTTCGCTTGGAATCTGCTGCATTAGCTCCCAGGCTCCTGCCCTCGGGCTGCCGCTCTCAAGCTACGATCACTCTAGGGATCTCTGGGTCTGACTTTCATCACTCAACATCTGGGTGTGTGTTGGTCAGTGGATGCTGGGAAATTGTATCATATTGTATATATTGTATTATAGGTTTTATTTTCTACTAATTTCATTATTTATTATTAGTAGTATCTGTATACACTGATTTAGATTTAATTAGTAAATAGTTCTTATCTCAATTTGAGGTTTGGTTTGGTTCAGTGAGAATAAAGAAAAAGGAAAGGGAGACTTTTCATAATTACATAAGAAAGGCTAATTGCTGATGCTTCTTCTTAAAGCAAAGAAAAAAAAAACCAAAAACCCAAACCTGGCAAGATCCTGTGTTCCAAAAAAAATATAATCTTAGTTACTCTGAAGAGTGAAAATTCCTAGTAAAGAGCCTGCATGTATTATGGCTTGCTCAGTCCTGTCTTCTAAATATGTTAATTAGATTGCAGAAGTGCAGACGAGGTTTAATACATCTTTATCCAAAACTTGAAAAAATGCTGAGAGGGTTTTCATAGTTCATTATCTTACCTGTATCCTTTTATTGTTTATTAAAAACAGAAGAAAAAAAGAAGTGAATTATGTTGAATCAAAGTATCAAAAAAGGAAAGTGTTTCCTGCACAGTTGGGAAGACATTTGTAACTAATATTACAAAAAAGAATGTATAAAGTTAAATCTTGACTGAGTCAGTTAGAATACAGACATCACCAGATACCATGTGGCTACACACTATGTATGAATTTCATGTAGTTATTGCTGTCTAGATACCTATGTCATTTGTAGTTAATATACATTAAAAAAACAAATGCAGTTTTAATTAGCTGAAAATTGATCACAATATCAAACTATTTAACATCTTGAACATAGAAAATTATTTTCTGATTTTTTTGTTTCATCTGGCTTCCACCTCCAGTGGATCATTATTATGTCTAGAGCTTTCTGCTATTCCCTTCTGGTTAAGTACCTGACGACTTCACTTTGAAACAAAAGAAAACAGATTGAGATACAATCTTTAAGAAGACTGAAATGCAATGTTTAAGTTCCTTAAAATAATGTAATGCCAGCCCACATCAATTTAAATCTGAACTTCTGTGTTCTGCCACGTGATCCTATTTCTCCCTTACCTAGTACCTCCTGCAGGGAGTCAGGACAGGAAGGTGAGTTGAAAAACAAACCAGCATTAAAAAGTTATTACTTTTAATCTGAGCAGTTCCCTGAGTCAGGTTAGTGCACAGTTACATGAATGTTGCTGCTAGCAGAAAGTGAAGGGCACTAATAGGAGCAGAGGCAAATGGAAAGGCAGAACTGCAGCAGCTCAGTTTTAGATTAGCATGAAATATCCTAGAACTATACCCTACATCTTCACTGCACGACACTTTATTTGGTCTTCAGTTATTTCTCTCATTCTTCCCTGTTACTCCAACTTTTTCTCACTTCTTAAAAATGTCAACACCAGAATCCTATGCAGTAGTCTGTGTAGTCTCACAGGGCCACAAACAAAGCTATCTCCCTTCATTGAATTTGCTACTTTCCTATCTAAACACCAGACCGTCCCTTCTTTTCATACAGCAGTGCAAAATGGAGTTATATATAGAACTGTAGTATGGTTTGGGTTGGAAGGAACCTTAAAGATTGTCTAGTTGCAAACCCCCTGCCAGGGGCAGGGACACCTTCCACTAGACCAGGTTGCTCAAAGCCTTATCCAACCTGACCTTTTACACTTCCAGGGCAGTATGTAAAATCAACTTATAATGTATTAGAAAGTGCATGAAGCGTATCTAGAACAGAGTTTAGTAGAACATGTAATCAGAATGTATGACATGAAAAATTACAGTTTCTCGTGCAAAGGCACAGATGAAAGTTGTATAACAGGCTCATTGGATATCCTATATAAATGTGTGTGTGTCTGTGTTGTGAAATGCTGTTTCAGTAGTGATAACAGCAGTACTGACATTAGCTGCAGATTTCTTATATAATATTTTGAATGTAAATTTACTTAGTAGTTTGTAAATTTACATAGTAGCCAAGCATTTTGTATTATTTTACTAGTTTTTTTATTGATATAACAAAGTTAAAAGAAAGTCAAATGGAAGCCTTTACATTGCTTTCAGAGACTTTGGGAACCCTTAAGTGAGCTGTCAGAAGCAGTCAAATGAGGAAAAAAAAATATTTAATGCAATATCATGTTTGCTTTAAGAAATAATGGTAACATAAGACATGAATTCATGGCAAAATAGAATGAGCAGGTAAGATTAGGATGAATAAAATTTTTGGAACAGTTTGTAACTCTGCTGCTCAACTTGAGACTGTTCATGTAATCAATATGAGATAGAATGTATAAATATGAAGGAGAATTTAGAAAGAGATGCATTGTAAGTGGCAGGTTTTTCATATCTGATTGTCTATAACATGATGGAGACAGGCTGAAGACAATATTATGTTAATAATCATATGCTCCTGCATGATATGGAAAGTAGTAGAATTTTTCAAATAATATTAGTGATTATTGCAACAATGCTTAAACCCTGCCAGTCTCTTCTTTTTATTATACCTATGTCATGTCTAGGGCAAGTATAAACAGCAAAGGCAACATGGATTTATAGCTTGAACACGTTAGAATCTCTAAACAAAACTTTCTTTCATGCCATGAAAGCATAGTGCCCACCATTAGTGTTTACTTCAGAATTAGTACACTACAGTTCATATTTGCCCATAGCATGTCATTATGTGAGAGCCTACCTTGCTACTTAGAGATGTAAGGAAATATCTCACTATTTAGGAAGGAGTCAAGTAGTTAGCATAAGAATTGAACAACTCTTTCCATCCTCAAAGATGATCACTGAATGATGAGTAGATCTTGTTAAATATATTGTAATAAACAAAATTGATGAAATGTATACTTCGTATCAAGTTGAATACTTAATATGTATATAACTTCAAGAATTATTTTAAAGAAAATACGTGTTTGTATATTATGGTTTTCTTGGTGGATTTGTGCAATAAAGCTTTAAACGGCTTTGTCTTTCAAGAGACCTGAGTCAGCAAGTCTCCTGTACTCCAGCGTATAAACACTGACATAAGCAGAACTTACATAATAAAAAATCATGGTGACGTTTTACTTACTATGTGGTGCAACCAGTAGTATCAATATTTGGCTGGGTATCTACTATCCAACATGCTGAGAAATATTGATGTTTATACCTGATAGCAAGCATAAATAAGTTATGATCCTAGCCTCACTAGTGAGTCAGTAGAGCACAACACTAAATTTGGATGAGTTAGATTTAATTGTTTTTATTCCTACCAATTTCAAAAGGTGCTGATTATTTTCCCCTAAAATGAAAAAAAAAAAAAAAGTATAAAGCTAGTTTAAACAAGATGATGCACAACCTGCAAAGATCAGTGTATGTATCCGTGGTAGTTCTGATAGATCAGAACACTTCAGGATAAAAATCAAGCAGTGTTGATGTCATTGGAATCCAGTAACATAAAACATGGTGGTCCACTTCTGAAGTGGCCAGGTCATGGCACTGTTTTTCTCCTGTGTGTGCCAATTTTATTTTATATTTAAAATTAATTATAAATTGTAGTAAATCTGAGAAAAAGAGATTCCAGAGCAAGTGTTCTTCTATAGAAACAATAAACCCTAAAGCTCTAAGGATCTCCATCCATGATTAACATACATCCTCCATTTTATACAGTTGTAGACAACAAGAAACCCTAAATACAGATCTTTCACATTCATTTCATACAACTGCAATACTTTAAAACTTTCTTCAGAAAATTCTTAGGCTTGTGACAGTATTTTCTCCACAGTATTTTATATCCTGTAATGATATATCAAAAAAGTAGTCAAAACCAAAACCAACGCCAAATCAGTCTTCAAAACCCTTGTACTTGGTATTTCTTGTCCTGGTATAGATTTTTTGTTTGTTTGTTTTCTTTCAAAAACTATTTATTACTCTTCATAGTCCTAGCTATGTTCCTAATCTATTGAATTGTAAATTAAAAGGTTCTGAATGATTATTTTACTATAGGAAAAACCCCCAGTATTTTAGAAATAAGTAAGAAAAAGAAGAGTCTTTGTAGGCATAGATATAACATATATTAATTCATTTTTTAAAGATTCCATTATATCTCTGTACTGACCTCCTGACAGGACAGAAAACAGAGAGCTACACTTATGCCACAATCATATCAGATAGCAATTGCTTAGGTGACACCATACTTATTGGTGTCAGCTCATCATGAGAGATATCCTTGAACTTAGAAAAGCAATTATTCCACAATGTTTCTTAGCAAAAATGATATAGTTTATAACTTTATATTTATTTATGTGGAGTATGTACTCAAAACATTTCATAAATCTTGGGCAAAATTCCAGTTTATAGTACATAACTGGTCTGTGGAATACCATAAGAGGAATCAAAAATGAGGATGAAATCACAATCCTTGTGCTCAAACTAAAGAAAAATATTATTATCAAAAGTCTGACAAGTTGGAAGAAAGACTATGTAATTCATATATAACCTTTTTAGCTATGGAACTTCTTAAGGTTACAGATCCTACTAGCAAAACCAATTTACACATGGAAGTTCCAAAGCAACATTTTTAGTCTTGGTTTTGAACAGTGTACTTCTGCATAAAAAGAATCTATCAGATTCTGTCCATTGTTCTGCCAAGGGAAACTGCTTCTCCCACACATGTACAGTTACTTCTGCAGTGGAATCATAAAATGAATGATAGAAACATTCCCAGAATTTATTATTGAAGCTTAGTTTTCAAGTGTTGAAAATGAACATACAACTGAAATGGCAGAGTAATACTAATAGGCAAAGTGAAGTATAATGTACACAGCACAATGGATTAAGCAATCTGTGTGTGAATATATAAAATGACCCCACTTACAGTTTTTCAACAGGCTTTTTCTTCTGGAGAACATTTTTTTCCCCACTCTCAAGGAGGTATGTTAACTGTTCAATGTTCATCTTAGAAAATTTCCCTGTTACACGTGCTTTGCCACAGTGACTAAAATGAAATACATCATTTATAATCTAATGGAGAAGTAGAGCAATTCTTGACTTGTAGATCCACCAAAAGTCACCCTTTCTAAGAAGGTATTCTTTTCACTGGTGGCAAATGCAATTTAGTCTGTCTAGAACTTCTATTTTTCTGGAAGCTTGTATTAAATATTAACCTAATACAGCCATAGTGCAACTGTAAATGACTAAACCCAGTATAGTAATTCAGACATATTATTCTTTCCAGTTGAATAAAACCCTCATTCTAAAGACTGCTATAATGAAGCATGATATATTTGCATTTCAAAACAACAATAATGACAGCAGTGAAAAATATTTCAAAACTTCCTTTTTTTGTAAAACCAGATATGGCTTTAATCTGTATTATAATGTCACCTGCTGCTGTCAATATGCTTAAACATCTCTTACAGTTTTCCTATATCCTCAAAAGTTGTTATTCTTATGCATATCGTCTGTAAAAATTATTCCCAGCTTCACAGAGATGTGATATCATGTGCAAAGCTGAAGGTATCTTCTTAGCCTGTTTACTAAAGAAAAGTATTTTATTCAACCTGTCTGTCTAATAACTTTCTGTACCGTTGTTTAATTTCACCAAATTCTAAATAAAATTTCAAAAAAACTTGCATGAAAAGTCCTACTTATGTATCCTGCCCCATGTTAGGCCACCCCTGAAATGGAGCGGGCAGAAACCTGTTAACATACTTCTTTTAGTATCAGCTGTCCATCCAAAGCACATGCTCTCTCATCATCTGATTAGCTTGTATTTGACTGCTGACTAGCACTGATCCTGCTTGGTTTTGCCTAGTATGAATACTGCAGAAATATGGGAAGACTTGGGGAAGGGGAAGGAAAAGGATTTCACAGAAGAGCTGGCTAGGTAACAAAGTACATGAAGTCATAGGTTTTGTTGATTTTTACTACTCAGAACCAGCTTGGTTGTCTTTTCTATTTTCATTATTTTAAGTTATGGTAGAATGAAGGAAAGATTAATTTTAAAAAAATCCTTTGTTTTGAATGCCTTTTATTCTTAAAATACAGAAAAACCCTTGAGAATGCTGTGTAGTTTGTAACTATGAGACAAAACACGCAGGAAGGTCAATGATCAAGTGTGAATTTGCCACTTTTGAAAGAAATGCAGGATCAAGGTTCTCTCATTCCCAGTCCAGTAAGATTATTGGCAAGTTTTCTAGTATTATATGATTATGCTTTTATCCAGAACACGTAGATTTAGTGAGAATTTATTACCAGTGTCCAGCTAAGCTACTAGTGTGAAACAGAAGCACAGTATGGTAAGTTCAGATTCAGTCATACAGCACAGGAAATCATTGTGGCTTACAAAAACTTCTATTTGTGAAAAATAACTTTGGCAAACAAACCAATACTAGTAAGATTCTTTTTGGAATGAAGGTACTATTGATAGTTTAGTCAGGATATCCTCCAATGGAGTGGTAATTGAAACCTTACCTATGACATTGGCATAAAACAGGTGATAATGAGTTTGTGAACCCAAATGAAATGCTGAATGTATGTGAAGTTATTGCTGAAAAGTTCAGTTTAGTCCTGGGAAAATAATGTTGCTTTTGAAAGTAGGTATTTTAATTTGGTTTATCTTAGCTGTTCAGTCTTTTAGAAGCCAAAGTAGTTGGGCAGCAATTATATTAACTGAAAAATCTACTACTTGATATACCACAGTTTACTTTTTAGGGTCTATTTGTTTTACACTTCCCTCATCTTGCATATATATAGATATACAGACCTATTCTAGGAACTGTTGGAGTTCACATATGGTCACAATTTGTAAATGGCATTTCCCTACTGAAATAGGGGAAATACTATAATAAATAATCCCTAGCTATTATGTAATTTTAACCTATTAGAAAATTCTTTTGAGACAGAGGTACGGACTTCTTTCAATTCTTACTAATTCTTACTAGTAACTCTATAAAGCAACTGAAACATCTTTAACTTTACCTCCTTTCAGTAGTAAGATCAATATTATGACAAATAACTAATTGATCTTAGAGTAGCTCAAAGGCTGAAGAGTTTTCACCACTCTTTCACAAAGTAGTTTTTAAAAAAGAAACATATTTCACTTTTTTTTTTTTTAAGGATACTGCAAAGTAAACTGTTCTTCAGGGAATAAAGTATTTCCAAATACTGAAAAAAGACAAAGAGGTATCACCTACTTAGGAAAATTCTTTCTTACTATTCAGTTAGATAAACTGTAAAAATAACTCTCAGATTCATAAAATGGGAAAGAAGCTACAGGAAGATGCCCAGAGAATGGTAAAGGCATAGGCTGATGACTCAGCCAGCATAGATGTAAATCAGTAGATTAATTTCCAAATCTTTGCATGGCCTCTTGCATGCAAAAATAAATATGCTATGTAGAATTAAATCCTAATATAAACTTAAGCAAATTTCTCATAAAACAAAGCCCATTTACAAACTATGGGATAATGCCTCATTTCATACTTGTGTGTTAACCATTAAGTTAATGAAGGAATAGCATTATGTTACTAGTGATTTATGTGATGAAAACATGAAGCTGGGCATCTACTAGTATTTTCACATAGTCCTGTTTGCCAGTAAAATCAATTGCCTAATGGATTATGCAACAAGCATATTTTGGGCCACTTAATCATCTTTAATATGTAAGTGGAAGTTCCATTTTCTTTCCAAATCTGCCAGAGGATGGAAATTCATTGTATCCGATACCCTGTTTGGATTTATGTAGCAAGAAAGATGATGTCTTTTTGTCTTAAAATATTCCTAAATTGCAAGTATAACCCTTAATATGAATTTAAGTAAGATTCAAGGAAACAGAACAACCCAGGGATGACTTGAAGGTGCAAATCCAGAATAAAGATACTGTGGATTCAGAGATGCAGGTCCACAACAAGGATTTTGTCTGCCCATCAATTCTTACTGATCTCTTAGTACTAAAATGCAAAGCAGATAATCCTATTTCCTGGTTTTATAAGATATTTGTAAAACACAACCTTACATCACTTAAGGACTTCTGATATTTGCTGAGGTGAGTTTTCAGGTTTTTTTTAAAAATGTGTCCATCATAGTAATGTCAGTAAGCCCAGGAACAGATATATTGCTTAAAGGAACTAATTAATTAAACAAGGTTGAATAGAACAGCATGGAACAGAAGATATTTAAAGTACCTTTTTTTCCTCCCTGTTTCTGCACCATGGTGACTAATGTTTATTAAGTCCCCATAGTGAGATATTGAGAGATTTTTCTCAAGATCTCGTGCTGTTTTAAAAGGAAACAATGGCTTGTGGTAAAGTCAACTCATGCTGAGATACATTAACTGCACCATGTTATCGGCTGATAATGGTGCTATTAACACATTACCCACTGTGTATATTTGTGAATTAGGATGTTTCCTTGTTAATCGAATTGAGCCATTTTCTTTAAAATGGCAAGTATTGGGCATTTTGACACCATTTTGTAGGAGGGCTGGAGAACACAGACTCATTTATTGGTGTTGGGTTTTTTTGGGGAGTGGATGTTTCCCCTTTAAACTTCAGGAAGTACATTTATTCTGTTTTCTTGTTTTGAGATTTCATTGAGACTATTCAAAGAGCGGAATTCTTACAATGAAAAAAAAAAATAGAAATATGCTGTGTTGGACAATAATTGCTACGCTATAAATTCTGAACATTCCAAAAGGGGAATGGTATAAAACAACAGTAAATAACAACTCTTAGATTGCATGATTGAAAGGCAGTTGCTAAAGTAAAGCATGTTTTCTTTCCTAGCTAGGTGTCACTGGCCAGACTCTGGAGTGTAGTGGAAAGTCCAGTTTCTTATTCATTAGAAAAGAGCTGGAGATAAATACACACCCTTTAAACTCAACATAATCAGTAAGTCTATCCAACCACACATTTGTCACGCGTGGCCAAATAAAAGAAACTGTACTCTTCCTAAAAACAGTAATTCAAGACATAATACTGAGATTTTCATGGTATATTTTCTTCTTTATAAACTGAGTCCATGGCATGAATAATGATGTAATCATTCTTCAGATACATGGAAACAAATAACTATACAATTATGTGATTAAAAATGAATATTTTTTGTGCTTTCCCATATAGGAAATATACATACTTTCTGTTAAATTTGTAAACATACATTAGCAAAACCAATGCAGTATTTTTCATCTATGATCAATTTGTGAACTTGCAATGAAAGGCACATTAAAGTGCTTTTTAAAATTTGGCACTAAAACAATCCCAGGAATAATATTCCAGACTAGTAAACCCTGAAAGAAATCTGTTTTTTCTAGATTTCATAAGATAATGAAACTCTAGCTCTCTATCTACTTACAACTTCATAAATTTTCTTGAAAGTATTGCCAGCTATAAACAAATAAATAGTCTTAATGAAACAGAAATACACACATCTTGCTGGAAGCTGTAAATTCTGAGTTAATAAGAAGCTGCTGTCTTCTAATTTTGTTATACAGTGATAGGAATGACTCAAAAATACAATGATACATGCTACTATAAAGCACATTTATGTAATCTGTGTCATATCATAGAAGTTCTTCACATTTCCATACCATCAACCTATAGCCCTACACTCAAAATGTCTAAAATATGTTGCTTATTAATTATCCTATAAAGGCTTTGTGAATTAGTAGTAACTGATATTAAGAAAATATTGGATTATCATTCCCTTATTTATATTCTCCAAGACCTTGGGTTCCTCCTTTATCCTCTCTTTGACTAAGCTCCTCATATGTATTATGGATAAAATCAATTCTTCATTTGTCCAACCCACCTTTATTTTTTTTCAGGCACCATCTTTCTGTGTATTTGTATAGGAACAATTACAGTACAACTCACCTCTACACAAGCTTCTAAATGCTTCTACAGTGAAATTAAATCATGTGGGAGTATAATTTTCAGTGCAGGTGCCAATATCTGCAGATCTTAAATTTACCTGGAGATCCTAAAGTCTCCTTGGATCTTCTGGACAACTGAAATTGAGATATGAAAACTGTATTCATACACTTCAGGAAACTTCAGCTGACATCTTTTTGTTTCCTTTTTCCAAAGGGGCCAGGCATTAACTGTTGGGGTTTTTCTTCCCAGATTATATGAATACAAGATGACTGTCTTTCTTTGATGTACCTTTTTTTTTGTTTCCCCAATCCTGTATACAAACATCATATTACATGAATTTCAGAATTGGGAGTAAATAGTTATTGGGAGTATATAGTTATAGTATATAGTTATATATTAACACTTAAACTGTCAAGCTCTTTACATTTCTCTGCTTTGTATAGTGAAGTAGTCCCACCCAAATTCCAGTGCTGAGTAAGAGGATATGTCTAGTGAAAAACGCAGAATGAATTTTTCTGTAAGTGTATAGATATATGTTGTATATTTATACATATATATCATTCTATTAAAAGTAGACCCACAAATACAAGGGATTTTCCGTTTCTGTAGTTTATTTTTATTTGTTATATAAGACATAATGTTTCTAGTGCTTTTACTGATACTGCTGTAGGGTACCTGTCACAGGGGAAACACCTTGCAGCAAAGTGCTTTCAGAGGAAGAATGCCTTCGTGCAATGTTGGTGCTAAGTCTGACCAAAGGAGAAAATTTATACTTTTAAGTAGAACTTTTTCTGTGTTCTTTTTGGTTTTGTTTAGTTTTTTTGATTATTATTGTTTTTTCTCTTTGCAATCAAAATAACCAAGGGGTATTTTGTTCAGGTAACACAAGTGCAGAAGAATTTGTGCCAAATAACTTTCTTAGGTTAGCCTCAGTGTAGATTGTACCAAGTTGTTATACCTAATTGTGAGAGGCCTGTACATCTGTAAGGGTTTCTAGGAGCCAAGTAATCATCCAGCAGCTATTTCAAAGTGAGCTAGTGACATTCATTTCAGTTGTCCATCCATTTAGATGTCCATGCATTTAAGTTTTGGAAAAGGTGTTACCTTTTCTTTTTGCTTTATATCACCTTGCCAAATGGCTTTTAAATGGCATCTTCAGATACTTCTGTTGGAATTGCTGTTATGACTATTCTTAGAGCTCATAGACACTGGTTCCTATACGGAAACATCTTTTAGTGAAAGTTTAAAAGTTGGGTATATAACTCAGATCTGGAAGTGGAATTAGGAAAATGGCCCAAAATGAGAGAATATCACAGGTGACCGTAATAAAAAGATCTGGTGACATCACGCATATATAGTTAAACTGAGTTGGCAGTAATTTCACTAAATAGACATTACTTCAGAACCTGCCTTTGCTTTTTCATACGTTGTGGTAATTTGGAAAAAATACAATTTTTCTGTTAACTAATAAATGAAAGCTAAAGTATCACAACTTCAATGCTGGGTTTTTTATTAATATCTCTTAAGCTGTATGATTTCTTCTTGGGATGTTTCGTAAGAAAATCTATTGCCCGGTCAAGAAAAGTAAAATGTCAGTTACAGAAAGTTTTAAATGTTATACCTTATTGCTTTAATGGAATGACAAGATAGTATTTAATACAAATGTATATAAACATATTTTAATAAGTGGACTGAAAATTCTTTTATTGGAAAAACATTATGTCTAAATATATTTTTAAAGCAAAGAACAGGAAAACACAAATTCAGTTTGAAATTAAAACAATATAATATGATTTTCTAAATGTATGTTGCTTGTTAATTTCACTGCTCTATTTCCTTATTAATTTATGCAGTTTATTAAGTTTAACTTGTACATACAGATGAACTATTTTACAGTTTGATCTGCAGCAGGGGGAGATGTACTCATAATGAATATCTTAGTTGTACTTTCCCCACGTATTTTTAGTTACAAAAATTATACTTCCAGAAGAGTGTCCTCTGAGCAGAAAAAAAATCTCTGCATTTTCATTAAAAAGAAACACAGTAAAATGAAAAAAAAAAATAATTCTGTGCTTTACATTTTAAAGATTTAATAACTTATTTATAGATATAGGCTCCAAAATTTTAAAACTATTCTGAAAGAAACAAAATATTTATTTGGTTTTATGACTATGGTGCATGTCTGTCTTGGAGATTGAGGAATGTTTGGAAGAATTTGGATTCACCTAAGAAGGGTATGTGACTAAGTAGGGTGACTAAGAGTTCCTTATCTCAACTAAGGAAAAAACAGTATGCAACTTGTAAACTCAATGTGCATACTTAAAAAACAAGCTGCTATGGAAGAAAATTGTAATTTCATCTGCTTTTCTTTCTCAAGACGTGGTTTTCTTAAAATCACCTGAAAATGTAATGCTAAGAGTTAGCTACTTCTATGTACATGCTTCAGTATGACTACTAAAAGCAGGACCATGAGTATGAAGTTTGATATGCAGTCACAAATAATGCTATTTTAATTATATTATGGATGGTTAAATGTACCTTTGTTTTACTAACACTTTGATAAGTACATAATCAAGGTAACAGCTGTTCAGTCAAGCATTGTTTTAATGTTTAGAAACCATGGTAATTAATTTTTGTATGAGTTTCTCTAGAAGCATTGTAAAAGAGAACACATACAGTATGAAAGTCCAAGCATTGGTAAAACTAATACGCAGTCTCTAAATCATTGTTCTTCATAGTTAAAGGGTAGAACAAAAGGAACAAACAATAATTAAGGATACTGTTTGCCTTTTTTTTTTTTTCTAATGAATAGTTAACTTCTTTACATTAGGCATAAAAAAAATCAGGAATAAGACAGAAGAATGTGTTTCAGGTGGGTCAAGTGGAACTAGGTTTACTTGAAAGCAAGAGACAAACAGGTATTATTAGTGTAAATAGTTTTAGTCATTATTTAAGACAACTGTTAAGAAGTAGTCTCATACCCACAGGAGTGTTACCCTTGAAAACCTCTTAATGAACAACAGGTGCTTGAATGAACTAGGAGCCTGGCAATTCTAGGACCTATGTTCTGCCAAAAACCTAGCTAAAGACAGAAAGAGAAAATGCCCTATAAGTGGTGGTGGGGAAAATCAACTTAAAGGTTAACAGTGTGAACAAAATACAAATGGATATTACTGTTAATTTGTTTACAGTGGCGCACACAAAGTCCAAATTTTCTAATTAGTACAAAAGAAAGGCCACTAGAAAAACTTCAGTTAGAAACTGTTATATACAGAAAAAACCCTTTATAAACCCCAAATTATTTTCTCAAGTTCTAGGTTTAGACAGTAACCAGGATCAGACACAGCCCAGTGATCATGCCAAGTTGTTGGTGCCAAGGCAGGGCTGAGGTCAGGCCAGGAAGTCAGGCTGCAGCTCAGGGTCCCTGTCTGGACAAATGAGATAAGTGTCCCCAGCCAAACAGGGCTGTGCTGTATCTGCAGTGTAGCTAAGACGGGGTTCATCTCAGCTGAAAACAGTTCTCATGGAGAGAAGGTCAGTCACCACCTCCCTCCTGGGTGACTGGGATCCTCCACTGAAGCCTCTGCTAGATTGTTCTTTCAAAGACACCAATGCACCATCTCGAAGTTGGCCCTGAGCCCCAGCATCCAAATCCACCAGAGGAGTGGATGTGATCTGGGCCATTCCCATCATTCTCAGAGACCCCCAAGCCAATGTGTTCAGCATGGGTCTTGCTGGTGTTGTGATGTGTTGTTGGCATTCTCCCACCACCCCAGGAGTGAGATGTTAATTAGATGTAACACACACACACACAACCCAAGGTTCCTTCCTCCTCTTTGCCAGGAAAAACATGCTTGAAAGTGATAGTTTTCTATTCACTCTAAGGTCTACTTGGGGTAATTTTTGTATGTTCCAACAGATTTTATGCTTTGCTCTTTCTCTGCTATAGAACTGATAACACAGTTCTACAACTCTGTTACATTTGACTTTATTATATATGGTGTGCGTGCATATGTTGGATACTGTTTCTTTGTTCTTTCTGTTAACCCTAAAATCAGTTTTGCCCAGCTTCTAGGTTTGCTTTGTTAGCAGTAACGCCCACTGAGAAACTGTTGATACCCTTGGTAAGTCCGGTATTATATTTAATGTCCACACCCTCAAGGTCTCTGCTGTCACCCTAGTCCTGTACTCCTAGATACTTCATGATTATTATGGGGCAATGGATCATTCATTCTTGCTCACACTTTCCAAATTTAAACAGAAACATTTATTCTATCATTTACTTTCAGGGAAGAAGGTGTCATGGTAACAGTTTTCATATTGCTGATTTTCTAGAATATTTCTTAGTACAGTGATACCACCTAAACTCAGAATTTATGAATGCAACAACTTAGTCAACATACGTTATTTACTGTTTATGTTTGAGGTTTTTTAAAATGTTTTCTCTTGTAAGCTGGTTGAAAACAGGACCAGTATGGAAGAAAAGAAAATATTTATTCATTTTTTTAAATACAGATAAATTACGCAGTAATACGTCTATATACAAAAATTCCAGTTTTCTTGAAGTGTTTCTGTGCTATATCTAAAACTTTTATGAATAATTAATATTGTTTATCATTGATACAATCCATGAAGGTTATTTGTCTGATCTTTTTTATTTTTCTATACTTTCTTTTACTAAATATCACACTGATCTATAAAGGATCTATAGACTCATAATCCCTTTATCTACATTTGTGATTCTGTTTGGGACCTGTAGTTTTACTATGTTGAAACTATGATGGCAAATCTTTTAAAGTCATTGATTGGATCCTAAACTACCTAAACACAGCGGGGTACTTATTTCTGTAAGCAACACTGTAAGAGTCATTCCATGAGGTATTTGAGATGAGTATAGTTTCCTTTGTAATTCACATGCGTATGAAAACAAGTAAAAGGTAATGGTTCTTCACAGAACATGCTGAATAGCAAAACTCATCGTGTGTGGATTTAAAAGCTTTTATTTTCAGAATGGGATGGACAAGACAGAGATATTAAATATGTATAGAGCATTTACAACTCAGAAACCTGTGACTCAGTGAGAGTAAGAAAGTACTCAGGAGAAATATTATTAAGTGTTTTTTATAGTCTTGTGCTTTCTTCTCTGTGTCTGCTTTTGGCTATTACTGGAGAGAGACAAGGTAGAATTAGATGTACCTTTGAACTAACCTAGTATAACCATCCCGATTTTCTATATTACTTGCCACAAAGGCAGATATTTGCCTGAAACCAGCCAACACAGGAATGAGGGAACACTTTCAGGTTCCTTATCAAGCACCATTTTCACCTGGCTTTTGAAAACAAAATGAAAACATGTTAAATTTAGGTAATATAACGTTTACTTTCCTGTCCTCTTCCAAGTTAGAATCACTATAGGTATCACTGGAAAAGAGAAACATAACACTTGGAATACTGCAGTAAATTTAATAAAAAGTCCCACTGTTACATAGTCCTTGTACCTTTCTTCTTCCCGGTCACTTATATATTTGTTGTACCTTGTTCCCTGTTACGCACTTCCAAACTGAAATTTCCTTTTACTTTTGTCTATACAATTTTATGTGCATTCCTGTGTTCTGCACATTGTGATATCTTGTGTTCTTAATCCATATTCTTAGTCTGTTCAAGCATATTTCTGATTCTAGTGTAAGACTGTTTCTAGTAAGTTTAAAAAACACCTGACTGATTAGTGTAGTGTCATATCTCCAAGTCCACATAAAATTGTCATTACTTCTCCTCTGCATATGAAGAAATGATCCTTTGATAGTTCCCATCTCTTCTAAATTAGTTTTGTTTATAAACATGTGCTTGAACTCTTACATAAACCCACCCTCTGAACAGTCATCACTTCTAATACAGCCCAAAGTATACATTTATATTTTTTTCTGTTCATAATGATTCCCAAGTGTACCTGTCAGGGTTTTGTTTTCTAGAACAGGATTTTTTCTGAGCTGCAGTGTTGCAAATTGTGTATAATCTATGAACTTCTACCATCTGTATGTAATCTTAGTCAACTACTTTTTACTGATGTATCTAATCGGAGCTTAAAAAATACACCAGTGTCACACACCAGTACAAATAACAAAGAAATGTGACATGTTTAAATATATTTTAAAGGTGATCTCTTTCTGATGATTTCAATGATTTAACATTTTAGTTTTATTTATTTATGGGTTAAAAATCCAATTCTATGATCAAGGAGAGTGGAGGGTGAATCTGAAATAAAACATAAAATCAATAATGTTCTTTCTTAGGAAATTTGGTACTTCTATTAGAGCTCCTAAATAGAACCTTTCAAGCAAGAATTTGACTGAAAGTGAAAATCTCATAGTCCTTTCCATGTCATCCTGTCATTGTGTGGCATCTGAAATTGCCTTCAGGTGGAAGATTCCTAGTAGAAGGTTCATGAGAATCTGCAGACAGTGCAATGTGTCCTCAAGAAATAAAATTTATCCCAAGAATTTCACAGCCAGCTTTTCCCCTCGACTCACCAGAATATTTACTTTGGCTGGGGAAAAACATGGTATGAAAGCACTCGAGGTGAGACAGAGATGGTAGCAAATATGAGAACTGAGAGCAGTACGGAGAGTTCACAAATGACACACACAAAAACAAAAAGGTGGCAAACAAAACCAGAAACAACAAAGAAACAAAATGCAACCAAAAAAATTAGGACAACCAAGAAGTTGTCACATTAAGGTACATGATATAAGGTCATTGACAGATGAAGATGAAGGGGAGTAGCATGAACCTAAGACATTACAATAGTGAACAGAGTGAAGAATTAGTGCTAGAGTGTCTTGGGTACATGAAAGAAGAAAGAAAAATACTTTGACTTCAAAACAGGAAGATATTGATACAATTTCAGCAATAGAGTTAAGGTATGAGAAAAGTCAGGCCACTGGGAACAAGAGTGGAGGCTAGAATCAACAAACAAGAAGGGGAATCAGGATGGATGGAATGAGGCAGGGTATCATGGTGGTGGTTCTGTAAAGCTGCACTGTTGGAAAATATGATTTAATCTAAATTGATTACTAAAATTCAATGAAAAAAAGTCATATATGATCCAGGGTTTGTTTTAAATATTTGAAGATACAGGAGAAATCAAGTTTAAGAACTTCAGAAGTACTATTTTAGTATATCTGTTGAATATTATAGAAACTGTATTTTTTTGTGAGGAAATCACAATGTGAATAAATTAAGGAAAATATGAGTATCATAATATTCTTAGAGATTTCATTGTGATGGCTCTTGAGATGCATAACTTCTTTGTTGTGCCTCATTGTGTATCACATTAAGAAAGTGATGACTGGAATTAGTTTTATAAATGAATAGGTAGCAATGGTCAATAAATTCCTTGCACTGCTTGATTGTGTATGTGTTTCTGTGACATCATTCACATATAATTTTACTAGCGAATAATTAACAAACTCCAGAGGTCGTTCATTTGTTTTTTCTTTTCTTCTTTTTTCCTTCTTTATAAAAGATAACAAGTTTCAAAAACTAAGTGATTATGTTCCCCTTTCAGTTGAACATTCAAGATAGTAGGATAGAAGGGAAACAACCATATAACATCAAAAAGCATTGACTAACTTTCCAGACTGGACCCTTGGCAGTGTCTACCCATCACAGTGTAATATTATCTTAAACATATACATTGCAAGTAACTTCCTTAAAGATACTACACTATATTATTACAGGTACAATATGTGACACTTTTATAGAGCAACCTGAAAATCTGTTGCCTGATAATTTGAATTATATTAATTCTCTACTCAATTAATATGTGTTTAAATAAATAATGCTAAAGGAATTTGACTTGAAGATATCGTGTAGTAAAAACGCCCACTAATTCTCTGTCCATGAATGATAGAAGTATTTTCTGACAGTTCATATCACAAATCTGGTAATTTGCTTATCCAAAAAATGGGACATATTTTATTTCTGTTTATTTTGGAATTAATAAACCTGAGTAGTTTTACTTGCTTGTGTTAGAACTTCTCTGTTCTTAAGTGAAATCACAATGTATTTCTGAAATCGCTTCTTCTACTTCTTTTCTAAATGTGGGTTTTTCTCTTCTTTGTGCTTCTTAATTTAATTTCATGCAAGAGCTTAAAAGACAAATACATAGACTATTCACTGAGATTTGAGTCCTAATAGTGGAAAAATAATAAAACTCTGTCCCTTTTTTCCTCTGCTCTTGACACAAGATAACTGGTGCCCCTCTCTGCTTCTCAGACTGAGATTCTTCAAGATATCTTTGCAATCCGCTCACATGGACTTGAGAAGCCTTACTCCTGGTAAGAGTACAAAGCTGTGGTGTTTTTTGCTTTTTTTTTTTTTTTTCATTTTATGCCCTTCTTATCACAACTCTAAGGGCCATATATTTATCATTGTTTAAAACAGAAAATTATGTTCAGAGTTGCCTTGCAGCCATTTTGTAATATTCCCAGTAATTAGGTCATGGGAACTGGGAGAAGAGATGGATCTTTGCAGCCTAGAGGGGAAACTGCTATAGGCTGATTGATTCCAAAGTTTTGGCATAGAAAACTTGTCATTTGATGATTAGTTTCCAAACCTCCCTTGTACCAAATAATGGTGTTTGTTCATAAAACAGGCTACAATCGTCTCTCCCAAAGGCTCAGTAGAACAAACTATGTGACAATAGAAAGTTGCTGAGCGTATCAGTACTTGCAGTCAATATGAGTTAACAGGCGACACAATTTAGCAATGCTATGTCTAATAAAGAAAGAGAGGCAGATTTAAGTTTCACCTGTCCTTAGCATGGAGCATGGAAGTGGACTTCATATGGCCTCTAGCCAATATGTATATGTAGTAGTATATGCATATGTGTATTCACACATGCTATGTATACATTTATACATTATTTATAGAGTACTACATAGAATATAAATAAGAATGTTAAGATATCTGTTTGAAATATAGGATAGATCTGTAAGTTGTGCATATGTATTTTATAAATTTATATATGAATGTGATCTTAGTGATGTTACAGGCTAAGGAATTTCCAATACTACAAACTTCAGCAGGATGGAAAAAAATTGAAAAATGTTTCAAACGATTACTTGGGCATACTGAAAGAAATTATTCTGCAAACCACTATATAAAAATAGAATTTTCTATAGTAAAATAACAAAAGAAAGATTATTTTCACTGGTGGTGTATATTCTAGCCTGGAGAATTTTCAAGTGTTTCAAAATGTCTTTAGTCCTACAAACGTATCCACATAAATTCTGGAAAAAAGTTTAAAAAGTTAGATTTGCTGAAAATTCATGTGTATAATTTGCTTATTTCAAATTTACACATTAGAAAGTCTTCAAAAATTCCTCTTGTACGCATACTAGGTTTCATACTAATTAGCACTAGTGTGAAGCAAGGATTCCTGAGAATACAAACATAGAATAATAGGAAAGGCTGTGAAAATACAGTAATAGGATAACACCAAGGCTCCAGAAATATAAACACAAATAACAAATTGTCAATGAAAGAATGCAGCCTTGAGAGATCTATTCCATAGTAAATAGAAGAAAGAAATCATCCTATATATTATGAAATCTTAAAGGATAAAAGACTGTTATAGTCCCATTGTGAGAAAAGGAAAAATAGAAAGAAAATAATTACACCAGCAGTCTGTTCCCTGGACAGGGATGCTGAACCTGATCAAAGCTACTCTTTGCCTTCTTTCTTATTCAGTGGAGAGAGCATAAGGTTTACTACATTTTGCCACTATAACACAGCAGCCAAATTTGAAATTACTTTGAATATAACTAAGTAAATTAGAATTTTATAGACCTGTGTGTGCCTGTGTGTGCTTTTAGCTTCAGCCTTCCATCTTAACAAGGAAATTGACTACCAAGTCTGGGTAAAGTTAGATGCAACAAGTGTGAACCTGAAATCCTCGGTTCAGTATAACAGAATATATACTGGATTTTTATTAGGTAATTCTTATATTAGAATCTGATCTCAGGTTGCTCTGTTACTTGCACAGCAAGAGATTAAGGTCTGAAACAATATCTTCTTGCATTAAGAATATAGAAGATTGTAGTGTGGTGGATGTCAGTCTCTTTTCCGAAGTAACAAGAAACAGGATGAGGAAATGGCTTCTAGTTGCACCAGGAAAGGTTTAGATTGGATATTAGGAAAATTTTCTCCACCTAAAGGGTTGTCAAGCATTATAACAGGCTTCCCAGGGAAGCGGTTGTGTCAGTATCCCTGGAGATGTTTAAGAGACATGTACATGTCATGCATAGGCACATGGTTTAGTGGTGGAATTAGCAGTGCTAGGTTACTAGTTGGACCTGATCATCTTAAAGGTCTTTTCCAACATAAATGGTTCTGTTTAAAATTTTAAAAATGTCATTAGGAGATGAAGAAATTGGTTTAAGGGCTTAAGAAACCAAATAGTGAACAAGGTAGGAACAAATTGTGAGATTAGTAGAGATTCTGTCACAGATAACAATTATAGAATCATCTTTTCTGTGGTGATCATCTGGACTTGTTCTCCAGACCCTTCACCAGCTCTGTTGCCCTTCTCTGGACATGCTTCAGCACCTCTATGTCCTTCTTGTAGTGAGGGGCTCAAAACTAAACACGGTATTTGAGGTGCAGCCTCACCAGTGCTGAGTACAGGAAGACAATCACTTCCCCAGTCCTGCTGACCACACTGTTCCTGATGCAGGTCAGGATGCCATTGCTCTTGGGGTGGCATTGCCCTTTGGGGGATCCTATCCAGCCCTATAGACTTGTGTGTAAGTGGTGCAGCAGGTTTTTAACCATTTCCTCTTGGATTGTTGGGGTTTCATTCTCATCCCCATTGCTGTCTACCATCACAGGGGGCTGGATACCCAGAGAACAACGGGTCTCATCCCTAGTCACTATGTTTCCACCCCACATCCAGTAACGAATGAAGATTTTCCTTAGCCCTCCTTTTGTTGCTAATGTATTTATGGAAAGAGTAGGTGTCCCTGCCCATGGCATAGGGGTTGGAACTAGATGACCTTTAAGGTCCCTTCCGACCCAAACCATTCTATGATTCTATGATTTCTTATTGCCTTTTATGGCAGAGGCCAGGTTAAGATCTAGTTGGGCTTTGGCCCCTCTAATTTTCTCCCTGCAAAACCTCACGACATCCTTGTAGTCCTCGTGAGTGCTCTGCCCCTTATTCCAGAGCTCTTAAAGTCTCCTTTTTTTCCTGACTTCCAGCCAAAGCTCTCTATTCAGCCAGGCTGGTCTTCCCCATTGGCTTCTGGCACATGGTGTATGACCTGCTCCTGAGCCTTTAAAATTTCTTTCTTGAAGAATGTTCAGCCTTCCCAGAATCCTTTGCCCTTCAGGACTGTCTCCCAAGGGCTTCTATACACACCAAAGTCTGCTCTCTGGAAGTTCAAAGAGGCAGTTATGCTGAAGCCCATCCTTACTTCTCCAAGAACTGACAACTCTCTCATTTCATGATCACTATGCCCAAGATGACCTGCAACCATCATCCACCTTTCACGAACATCAGGTTTCATGTTTCAACCACCACCCACTTTTCAGGAACATCAGGTCCAGTGGGGCTCCCTCCCTGGTTGGCTCGCTCACCAGCTGCCTCAGGAAGTTATCTACCACACACCCCAGGAACCTCCTAGATGGCTTTCTCTCAGGTCTATTGTATTTTCAGCAGACATTTGGTAAAAAAAATAAGGAAATATCTAAACATTTTTGCATTATCATAACTCTGTTGAAGTCGTTGAGAGAATATTATTTTATACCAGCACAGAATATGTCACTCTCTGCTGTAACAGTTCAAAAATGTTATTAGCATAACTAACACTACAGATGAAACAGCAGTAGCAAAAAATGTTAGTAGTTTTAATCTGATATCTTGACACTATGAGACTGAATTGAAGGAGAGATCAAGGAGAACAAAAATGCCTTTATGAAATCTTACGGATACTTTCAGTCTTGGGTTTTGCCAGACTGTTGAATGATCCCATACTAATCCATTAGGCTGCTGCTGAGCTGAACAAGTCTGGGGAACCGTAAACCTCCACACACTCTTAGAAAATTTCACAGTAGGATCATCATCATCCAGAATGATTGATCTTGAAATTTAGGATGCCACGGTTTTGATTGTATGAAAATGCATGTAAAATAAGTGATAACACAACCTACCAAATATCCTATTTGGCAAGGAGGGCATATCAGGAAAGGTACTTGAGACACCATGTAGATTATACAGTCAGAAGGTAGATATCTTTTTGTTCTACTCCAGATATGTTCCAAAGACTAAAGACACAATACTGTAATTCTGTGCATTAGGGCAGACTCTGTGGATAGAGAATTATTTACAAATCTTCAATATTTCTAATACATTAATCATTAATATTAAGTTTCAAACCTTCTATATGTAATAATAGTCAACATTTAATATGTATCAAATTACTCTCCGATTTGCCCCTGACTTTGGAAGGACTGAACAGACAACGGCTTTTAGAAAATACTGGGGGAATTAATCAAATTTGTCGGTGACATTTTGGGATTCACTTGGATCCCACTATGTAGTTAAATTTACAGGAAATGGGGTTCAGCCAGGCAGGCAAATGAAAGAGTTTTCCTGTTCAGATTATTTTACTTGAATACTGAACTATTTCTGTGCATGTAACATTAAAACCAGTAATGTTTGGTAGGCTTAAGAAGCAATATTTTACTTATCTGGTGACATTTATCCTGTGCAAAAAGACAATGGATTGGAAAATAAGATCATTAGGGTTGTTATATAATAAACACACTATGCACTTCTGTATTTTAGTATTTTTATTATATGCTAAATATTAAATAACGGGATCATGCTTTTAGCATAAACTTAATTGGGATAAAATGCAGATGGACATTGTTCATGCTCAGATGGAATTTTCTGTTGCTTCCCTTCTGGGTGAAGATTGATGCTAGAAAGTTTGGGACATATGTAAGAGTTTGCTGTTCAGCCAGCCTATGATAAGCTATTGTATAGACTACCAGTGATCAATTTTCATATTGTCAGCAGTCTAGTGCAAAGATTACAGAATAAAACCCGGTTATTTCATATCATCAGAGGTAAAAATTGAAAAGTATCTGATTTAAAACTGCCAGATCTGTGGCACTCTCCCTGAAGTCTCCAATTCTTTCAACTGTATGTCCAGATCTCAGCTATTTCACTGACGTACACCACTTGAACAAGTCAAAAAATGTCTAGTTTCACATCATCTGGTGAAATTTCATGTAAATAGACAGCTATACAGCTTACATTGATTTGTTTTTCTAATCAGCTTCTAAAGTCCCTTCTTCATTACATATCCCACAAAATTTTAACCTTTAAATCAAAACCAACCAAACAAAAAAAAACCAAGATAAAATCAGTGTAGTAAGCAGGCCAGGGTTCCATTGGGAACTGAATTTCTCCCACAAGTTGTTTTTTCCCCTCACGACAAGGTTGTTATTATTAATTTTGTTACCTAACACGGTTAGTAATGATTTTGCAGAAGTTTCTTATATGCTTCCAAAAACTCTGGACACAAATTTATTTTAAAAAACAAACAAACAAACAAACAAACAAAAACCAACAACAAAACAAACAAACAAACAACAACCAAAAAAAAAACCAACAACAAACAAACAAAAAAAAAAAAAAACACAAACAACACCCAATTTAAAAATAGCAAAAACCAGAAGGGAGAATAACTAGTAGACAAAACTTCTGATGAATAACTATGAAATTGTGATGTTTGCAATGCTGTTAAGTTTTGTGGAATCATCCTACAATTCACATGGGGTATTTTCTCCTGGATTATAATTTCCAGAGTTATAGTCACTTTTAGAATTATTATAGAAGAAAAAAAGGGTTTTTTAAATGTTGATCTCACAAAATCTATTTAATTTTTCTACTGTTAAAAGCTTGATATTTTTCCCTGTTGAGTGGTAAAAAAAGGACAGTGAGTAGCTATATTGTGCATATTATCTTGTTATTAAATTGATCATCCATATCTGCTGTATAGAAAGAAAATCAAAAGCAGGAGACTGTATGTAATGAGATTTTGCAGATTGTAGTGAATGGCAGGCATAAAAACTCCCAGCACATGTAGTAATTCATGGGATAGCATATGAAACCTTGTTTTTTCCAGTTTTGCTAGTCTGGGTAATTTAGGACTCAGCTATAGTTGTTCATGCAAAACTGTTGTGAAAGACCTGTCGGAACTAGTTCTGTTCTCCATATCAGTTTTGCCAGGAAAAATATATAGGCCCTGATTCCAATTTACACTGATTAATTTAAATGTACATGTTTCTACCAATGCAGTATTCTGAAATTAGATTGCTGTGCCACAGTTACATATGATACAACAGGCTTGTGTGTTACTAAAGAGTTTGGAGCAAGAAAATCATTGTCATTTATACATTTTCCAGAATCTACTGAATATACTTACCTTGTCAATTTTGTCTTTCATACACAAATCAGTGTTTCAGTCATACAGCATAATATAAAGATGAAATATGGTTGATGACAGAAAACCTGATAACTCATTTGCTTTTTCATATCTGCAAACTTGTTGAGGGTGCACTCAATTGCACGGTCCTTTTACTAGCAAAGATGTTAAACAGTGCCAGTCCCAACATCAACCCATGAGAAACACCACTCCTCACTGGCTTCCACTGGGACATCAACCCATTTTCTGCAACTTTGGGTGCAACCATCCAGCCAATTCCTTATCCAACAAGTGGTCCACTTGTCAGATCAATGTCTCTTGAATTTATAGACAAGGATGTCATGTGGGACAGTGTCAAATCCTTTGCACAAGTCCAGGTAGATGGCATCAGTTGCTCTTCACTTATCCACCAAAGTTTTAACACCGCTGTAGAACGCTACCAAATCTGTCAGGCACAATTTGCCCTTAGTGAATCCATGTTGACTGCCACCAATCACCTCCTTAGTTTCCATGTGCTGTAGCATAGTTTTCAGGAGGATCTGCTCCATGATCTTGCCAGACACAGAGGTGAGACATTTTTCCTTTCTAAAGATGGGGTTTATATTTCTCCTTTTCCAGTCAGTGCCAGACTTCACCAGGCTACCATGACTTCTCAAACATGACGGATAGTGCCTTAACAACTTCATTTGCCAATTCCTTCGGAACCAACAGATGCATCTCATCAGGTCCCACAGACTTGTGCACCTTCCAGTTCCTTAGGTGGTCTCCAACAGGGTCTTATCATACAGTGTATGGTTCTTCATTCTCCCAGTCCCCACCTTTTCCTTTTGTGACTAGGGTGATTCTGGCTTGAGGACTTGCTGGTGAAGACTGAAGCAAAAAAGTTGTTAAGTACCTCAACCTTCTCCATATCATGGGTAACCTGGTCTGTCATTTCCTTCTGGAGAACCTTTTCTTTTATCATCAATGTAATAATATATTAATATAGTCTGTGTATTCAGCTCTTCAGAACATCAGCCACTGTCTATTTTGAGAATCACACTTGTTTTTAACTAGAATAAACAATACCCAAGAACTGGATTTTTATTTAGAAAAACCTAAGCCTTCTCTGAAGAATACCAAGTCTGATTTTGCTTATGAATGTCAGAAATGGAGGCTAAGCAAAGAATAATTTGTTCTATGAAAAACAAATTCCTTGAGAGTAAGGGTTTTGTGGTTTCCTAAGAACTTCTTTGCCCAAGTTTCCCTAGGTTTGATCTGGAGCATTGCTGTGGGGTTGCATAAAACAAAATCTAAAATGTCTTGAGACATATTCAAATAATAATAACTAAGAAAAATCCGCAGAAAATTTCTGACCAGCTTTATTCTTGAATGCCCAGTAGAGATGTTTATTTCTTCAACCATTTTTAGCCATGCAAAATTTGCTGTTAATGGGAGAAGAAAGATAGAGGAGATAATGCCCTAATATAATTGGTTCTTCAATAACTAGTTGCAGCAAAAATATGTACAACAGGAAGAAACAGACTGACATATATATACTCCTGAAATTCCCTGGAGTACTTGCTGCACTTGTGGTACAGGTTACATGCATTAAATATACTTTCTACTTCTTTATTTCTAGAATAAGTAAAAGGTCTCTGTGGCACATATAACCCTTAAATCCAGGAATCATATGCTGATGGGGGGGGGGAGGTAGTACTGGTTCATCATAAATTTATACTTTCTGGTCTTCTTGGGGTTAAAATTTAGGTATAGTGCCATAATTCTACATGTACATTCATTTTCATTAGTACATGCATCCTAAAAGGAGACCTCAGGTATGAACATTTAATGGAAAATCATGCTGTGGCACTGACCCACCCTTCTTCCATGTTGATACAGGTCTGGACAAACAATTTTCATCTTTTCTAACCAGAGCATTTATTCCAGTTTCTACCTTTAACTGCCCATTTGGTGTGAATTCATCTTCAACATACTCCATAGTGGTTGATCAGTCTTCCCAAATTAAGCTTTTTTATCGTTCCATAATAGTTAGTGAGAGCATTAGTCATCTTTCCTTGATGTTTGCTCACAAATATCAGCATGTTCCACTTATAGTCTAGTATTCTTAGGGAATGAAGGACAGAAGTCCTATAATGATTTTACTGTAGTTATTAAACCTCACTATCTGCATGATACAAAAAATGAGTGTAACCTTTGTAGAAATGTAGAAATACACAATCTGAATATATATTTTCTCTACCTGAATGTTTGTATTAACTTTTTCAACTGATGTGTAAGGAAGCATGCAAAATATGCTATTTTGATTTTGTACAGCACAGTATTTCCCTGCTGTTTTAATTTCTTGATACAGTATTATTTACTAGTGTAGGTTGTGGTTTTTTCTACATCCATGGCTTTGTTACCGTGATTTCACATTTCATCCTGCATCCCAAGAGATATGAAAGTTTAGATCAGTTAATGATCTGTTTTGTAATTATCCGGAACAGAATACTGTATATGTTGGCATACTGCAATAGATTTACATACCCATAAGCTATGAGGGCCATATGTTTGGGTTTTCTACTTAGAGGGGTATTGTGGCAGAATTTCTTAGATTTGCTCATTTATCTTAGAGTTCCAATTTTATAGTCAGATTAGATACAGTGCGTTTAGCCCTGCCTCAGTGCCTGCTCATTTCAGTCTTCTGTCTGGTCTTCACACCTTCATAATTTTCTGTCTCTTGAGTTTGCAACAAGGATTGCGCCGAGTGTTGAAAGAGATGCAACACAGCTTTAACACGTGTACAAGTATAATTCATGAGTTTTGGTGGAGCCTGGGCGCTGAGCACATGCAGTCAACTGTGAGGTCACAGGAATGAATTGCACATAAATCACATCAGAAGCAGAGACTCAAGTTGCATGGCAAACTTGTGGTTTAAAAATTCAACCCACAAAACATTGGAGGATGCACTAGGTTGGCTTGGCAAGAGTTTGGAATTTCTGAAACAGTAGAAGCTAGGGAAGATGAATAGGAGTGCAAATTACCTGAGACAGCAGAATTTGTCTGTCATCATGAAGTTTCCTCTGACTGACTACTTCTGATAAGGTCTTCTGTTGGAAACACAAACAAAGCATAATGTCTGTTCCCAGCTCTCCTCTCTGTCTCCACAAAAGTTCTGCCTCAAATATCCTTCCCCAGTATTTTTTTCTTTATTATCAGAAGTATACTACTGTTGGTAAATATACTAGCTGAAATCACTGCATATGAAGGACAAAATTGTGTTGTGTCCTAATTCGAAATCTAAGACACTGAGTGCTTCAAGTCTGAAGTAAGACTTTCTCCCCACAGACTTAGCACTATTATTCAGCTAAGCACTATTATATGAACTTAGGTAGACAAAACAACATTCAACTTTTAATGTCTTCATAACAAACATACTGAAAGTGGTTTTAACATACTGCATGAACCACATACTGTGTTTAAAGAAATGTGAGTTTTTGATGCAAGCTACAAAGAAAGAAAAGAACAAAGTAATTGTATAAAGTTCAATCAATCTCACCTTATATCTATACTGCTACCATGGCTTATATTATATTACAGAAAAAAACCCAATGCAGATTATGAAATATGAGTCTCTGAATAGTTCATACCATGTCAAGTATTATATTTCATAAATATAATCATAGATCTCAGGGGAAAAAATGTTATAAAAATTTCAAGAAATGCTTTGCTTCTAGGACGTTGTTTTTGTCTATTACTTCCTCATTCTTTCAATTTGAAGTATGAAATATTCCAATATTAACTTTATTTTTTTATCCTAGTTTGACATATGTTTGTTAAGCTTATAATTAGTCTCATTTTTCTATCAAAATCCTAGCACAGTAAACTAACTAAAATTCAGTTCCACTTTTATTAATCTTTTGGCCTATGCTGAATCTGATTAACACAAATAAAAACCAAAACAAATAAGGGGGAAAATGTTTAATTCATGATCCTAGAGAACAGCCTCCATATAGTATGAATTTATCTACTTTCTTAGTTCAGTATTACAGTACTTCATGGTCACCATATGTTTTATCTTACGTGTGCTCTCACCTTATTTCTCCTAGACATTTTGTTCTGGTACAATCAAAGACATTGGGTCAGCTCTGTAAGGATGTGTGGAAGTGTGAACACATGGAATGTAGGGATATCTGGTTTGTGAGAGTATTTGATGAGTACTTTACTCAGTAGTAAGCAAGACACAGGAAAAGTAATAAGTAAAATCAGGAGATAACAGAGACTGTAACAAACATGAGAACTGCCAGGCCACTGATGAATGAGCTACTGACAGTCACCCAAGTGTCACCTTGAAGAAGCTTAGCCATAACTTTGTAACTGATAGGAAGAGGTAAATGAGGTTACCATGGGACAGAATACACTTTTTATGGGATATATGGGGGACCTTTATGATTCCCTTTTCAGGCTAAGTACTTCACAGATGTGTGCATTTAACACTGGTGAAACTTATGTGTAAGAGCAGAACAGTTAATAAAAGAATAGGCAAGAGAAGATTCACAGAATGCCTACTAATCCAACCAAAGGTAACTTGAGATCTTTACAGGAAAGGCAAATTTTTATTTCTGTCGTAAAAATGACATTTATTTCCTTTTCTTGATATCACTAAGAAAATGTTATAATTACAATAATTATGTTAAATTTAACATGCATTAAACAAAACAAAACAAACAAACCAAAACCATCACGGCACAGGAGAAGTTTAATTTCTGTCAAAAAGAAGAAAATACTAGATTTTTGTTTGTTTCTTCCTTTTTAGTGAATGTCATTAGTTAGACTGGAGGGGTATTTGTCTTACTATAAAATGTTACTGAAAATATTTAGCTACTGAGTACTTTTGTTTGTTGCACTGTATTTGTCAGGTCTTCTGTATTCTTCTGTAGGTTTGTATTTTAGGTTTGAGAGCATTTAGGAATCATGTGTGCCCTCTCAAGGTATGTACTGACTTAGTCCAAGACTCCACCTTGATAAAAAGTCACATCCAATGCATAAATTTCCAGACTCATTGAATTTACTGCACATGTATGTTATTCTGTGTGCTGCGAGACCAGCACACGACACTTGCTGTGTAAAATTCTCAAAGTAAAGAAATTGTGCTCCAGTCCTACTGAACTTCAGTGACTTCAGTGACTGACTTCAGTGGGTGATTACTAAGGACCCGTTTAAGCTATAAGAAAAATGCAATGTATATACATATATACATATATAAAAATTGTGTTAAACAATGTGTGAACAATATTTTATCTAAATTCATTTACCAATATGCATAAAACACAGATTTGCCACATATTGTGTTTTACCCAAAGTTGAATAAACTTGAAGGAGTATCCTTGTGGCAGTGCTATAGTAGACTGTATAGGTCACAGGCAAATACTCATCTACAAATAAAAGTTCTCATGACAAAAGTTAGTAAATTATATTTTTCAGGGTTTAACCCTCTTTCAACACAGGTTTTCCTTTCCTCTCCTATTTAGTTCTCCATAAATAGATCTTAATGGAAAACATTAATTTTTAAAGGTTTTGACAAATGGGTCTCATTTCATCTTGCAGGTTTCTTTGTTATACTGTAATTGTAATGTTCATATGGCACAGAGAAGTAATACCTAGCTGAAAGACTGAGTAGCTAAATTGGAGATGACAAGTTGATTTCTAGAATAGGACAAAAATATTAATGGATAAACTTTACAAATTGGCCATTGTTCAAAGATGGATTTGCCACAGGTTAAGTAGTGTTAATAATTTTCTCCTTACATTAGTAATTTATATATTGCTATCTCTTTATCATAGTATAAATTGTTAATTTTTTTAATTCAGCTGTATCATGATATTTTATTTTTATTGTTCCATGGATAATGAGCTTAATCACACAAATAGTCTATCTGAGGATAAATTGTGTATCTTTAAGGTTTGAGCTATTGCTTATTCTAGTATGTAATAGTTATTTATTTATTACATTGCATATTATTATTTAGCTAAAATATAGTTTTAATAAGTGATAAATATAGAACAAATTGTTAAGTCATTTATCATTTATTAGATATAGTGAGTCGATGACCTTGGGCAGTGTAAAGCAAAAAATCCTGTAGAAGAGTAGGATAGTAACAGTTTTACTTGGATTAAAAAGAGCTACATATTTTTAAAGAATTTAGATGTTATGTGATATTTTTCACAAGGTGTATGTTCCTTAATTCCACTGTTTTGTGTAAAACAATAACCAAGTCTGAATTTCAGTTTCCTATTCCAACTTTTAAGTATCACTAAGATCTTCAGCATCTACTTACATGCAGTTCTGAAATAATCTGGAGTCAGTCTTGCTGCCAAGATGGTTCATGCATTTTGTATTAATAATCTGTGAACCAAACCAGAAATGACCCCTGGACTCCCCATACTAATTAATTTTAAACTATTTTAAAGCAAAGTGAAATAGCTTTAGCAGGATGGATTTGCTTTTACTTACAGAAAAGAAAACAAATAAGGAAAAATAGAGAAAATGCTAATATTAATGCCAGTTGGAGTAAGATAGTGACAGCTAAAAAACTATGTCGACTCAAACTGAGACAGACTTCTGGGAGAAGAACAACTCATGAAAGCGTTTATTAAATCGCAAGTATACAATACAACAAAATGGAGGAAATTGAAGTAATTATAGAACTAATAGAAGCATGAAATTCATGGTTAGCTAAACATCATGCCTGAAAATCAATATTAAAGTATATGTGGTATCCATTAATAGACATAAGTAAGCACAACAGTGTGATATAATCTGTAATGAAATATGAATCGAAAACATAGTAAAAGAGAACACATTTGAATGAGAATTGGTCTAAGTTAACGTGGTGGGTTGAAGGTGCCCACCAAACTCCTCTATCACACAATATGATATTGTCCGGATGTTTATGTTGCCATTCACAGAAGTGGATAACTATAGAAGCAGCAATCAATCATGAGCAGTAATCAGCTATTTTCACTACATATTATTAATTCTAGTTCATAAACTAAGTATTTAATTGAACCTCTAATATTCCTCAATGCAACTATTTCTGATGAGAGAGATTTCTTAGGCTGATGCAAGATTCTATTTTTAAATTACTTATGTACTGCCAGCTAACACATATTTTTGTGCTTTTCCATCTTAAAAAATTTTGTAGGGAGGGATTGAATTCGTCATTCCAACACTAATTCAAAATATCTCTAAATGTAGATTTATGTTGAAGAATTTATTACATTTGTTCATTACTTTATAATAAAAGGAGACGAAATTCTTTCTCAGATTCTTTCACATAACTATTTATTAAAATATAAATTTCAGAATCTAACTGTTTTCAAGGCAGACCAAGTCTGTCACTTTTATATCTATTTTAGCACATTCTTGTTCAACATTTATCAAATATGAACCTAATATGGCTTTAATTTTACTTATCTTTGAATCTCCTCCACCATTTGTTCACAAGCTCATTGATGTCTCCTGTATGTAGATCTCTATCATTTGAGAAAGTTGTAAGGTTGGAAAGAATCTGACTGAATTTTTACACATTTTCCCTGAATCTTCTTTTCTGGCCAGTGTCACAGAGAGATTAAATGACTAAGTACACCTTTAATCTGACTGTGAGGTTTGACTTCTTATGCAGAGATGTATAAGTTCTTGGAGTTCTTAAGTACCATTCTATGCGGAAAGGTGTCTATTTAAAAGTTAGACATGCTATCTAACTTATTTTTACCAAACATACCTCGTTTCTCTGCTAGCATTGTATAACACTGTACAATGCCATTACTCTGAAAGAAAGGCACCCCTTACAATGGAAAAGTATTCAAACCTAATTCTTCATTAAACAGGGCCTGCATGCAAGCAAGTGGATTGTGTGCTGTTGTGGTCCTGCTTCACATATTCAACACTGACTTAGAATTGTACTGCATCCATTATACATAAGCAAAAACCCAATCTCAGGGCCAAATAAGGCTTTTTCTCATACCTTGATTTCACATTATCTGTTTACTAATTGCCATGATACTATATTGCTCTAAAACAAGCCTCATTCTTACCTGCCATTTATACATTCTTGGAAAATTATAGTTGGATAAGCATGCTGTCTTCCTGAAGCAACAGGTCCCCTGGTAGTGCCCCTGAGAAAGCTTTTCATCAGTTCCTATTTTAGATAACCCTACAACAAAATTTAGTCTAAGATAAGGAAACCTGAGTTTTTAATATTATTCATTATGTCCCTTTGGGAAGTCACGTCATGGTAATACTTTTCTTTGTACATAAGATATCAACAGTCTTTTTAAAATGCTTTTCTATAGCAGAAAGAGATCATGTAAAAAACCATGTAAACTACATGCTTCTACTCTAAAGGGCATATATTTTTGTTTTTATTGTGCTACTTATGGTTCCTGGGCTACTTTGGTGTTCTTCTACAAAGTTTTTTTTCAAAAGCCTGTGGAAAAAGTATTACCAATTATTGAAGGTTTTATATTTTATATGATATATCCTTAGACAGTCCCAGCTACATAAGTTTTATACATACCTTTGATACTTATAAGACTATTAAGTTTTTCCTTAACAATCTTGATTTTATACATCCATCTCCTTCTTTTCTAGCATTATTTTTTTCATGTTTATTAGCAGATTTTAAAAAACCCAATTTTTAAATAGGTTGGATGTTTTTACTAACAAGGCTATAAAAACCTATGCATGAACATTTAAATTTCATATTGTAAAAAAAAAATATGATTTTTCAATTTTGTGCCTATGACAGTTTATATATAGATATATGAAAATAGAGTATCTGTTCAAAGTCCGTTCCTAAAGTGTTTTGATTTGTTCTTAACACTGTCCTGGGAAGTATATCTGGGGGAAAAACACAGCAACTTCTGCTACCCAAAACCCAGTCATGGTTTGTGGCAAAAGAAAAAGACCAACTAGAACTTGGTTTTGTAATTCTAAAGACACTAATTCAGTATAAAATGACTGTGCTGTATTTTTTAAAAGGCTGACAAGAATGCTTTAGTTTAATTTTTAGAACACTTTAACTATATGAACCAGGTATTTTGTTTCTACCATATGCATAACTTATTTATTCAATAGCCTTAATTTTGACACATTGGAATGTAGCCAAAACGAGAGATTTTAAAATATATATATTATTACTGTATTATAGTGTGGTTTTTAACTAGTAAATAAGGTCTGAAATAGGATAACCTGTGATATTATCAGCTATGCCTACAGCTGATGTCATTAAGATTGATTAGCAGCGCAATTCTGTAGCTATGTAAAGCAAGATTTAAAACAATACAGCAGCCTTTTAAAAATAAAACCACGAAAAAAAAAAAAAAACCTTCACTCTGCATCAGATTATTACATTCTAAAACATTTGGGTTGTCTGACAATAAGCATTAGCAAGTGTTCATTGTTCTCAAGACAAAAATATTACTAGCAAATTCCAGGATAGAAATGAGAAAATTAGAAGCTATAATTTTGGATAAAAAGAAATAAAACTAAGGCATTAAGAAACATAATGCTTAGATCTTCAACACCCTTTTCTCCTGTTAGATTTTTAATTGGATTTGCATTTTTATTGTAGAGCAGCAAAATTAAGTGAACACTAGACATATGACTTCACATTTAGCCATATTGGAACATACATTTCTAATTGGAACTTTGTTTCATTCAGTAGTAGTGAACTGCCTTCTTTGTTATTACCTATTCTCCCAGTATTTCCTGCAGATATCAAAATCTCCAAGTCACTAAAAATATTTATAAACAATTCAGATTTTGTTCTGCTGTCTACTGAAGTGTTTCTGGTTTTTTGTTTCCCTTCAAATAATATTATTCATTATTACAAACCTAATATAATTAACAAAGATATAAAAATTATAGTCATGAATTTTCCAAGACATGCTTTCAAAATTGTCTAGAACACCTCAGTAAGAAAGCAGTTAATTTGAAGAAAAAAATCTGGAGATAACAAGTGAGTCTGGCTGTCCATATCTGAGAGTTAGGCTGAGAATGTTAGGCATTAGCTGAAGAGTCTAGGACACACATCGGGGAGGCTGGTCTTACACTGCAGTAGACAATTTTTTTTTTTAATGTCATCTCCCAGTTGTATTTCCCCATTCAGAGAGCTAGAAATCTTGAGGAGTCTGAGAGCCAGCCGTTGCAAAGCTCACAAACTTCTGAAATAGCTAAGAATATAGAATGCGTAAGCAGAAGTACTTCTTCTAGGATCTCTGTTGTCTGCCAAATATGCAGTTTACCTTTCTGTTAGTTTAATAAGACAATCAATCTTGCTAAAAATTGAAGAAAATTCTCCAAAACAGTAATTCTACACTTAAAATTTTACATACCATGACAAAAGAGAACAAAAAAGAAGGAGGAAGACTTTGCGATATGTGGAAAAAGCTAAATCTTCTAATTCTGGTGAGTGTATCATGAAGTGAATCTGGATTCTAATCGGTAAACAATATACAGAAAGTACTGCAATGTCACCAATACTCCATGTAAGGTTTCAACCTCTGAGATCTCATTTTTAGCTCATGAAAATCCATGAAAAAATTTCCTTGCAAAACCCTTTGACAATTTCCACTGTCATTTTCAGAAACAAAGCTATTATTTTCTAGCCTGATTTAATTTACAACCTGTATTTCTGAACATCAGGCAGTCAGCAAAAAACAGGATAACATGCTTTTTGCAGTAACTTTGGACTTGGGAAAGAAGAATTAGATACAGCGCTCCAACATGCATAACATTTGCAGTTTGTTCTGCAAGATCTGGATCCATTCTTACAAATGGATGAGGTTTACCAAAGTTTAATAAAAAAATATCCTATCTTCTGTCTGTGCTGATTTTGGCTGGGATAGAGTTCATTTTCTTCATAGCAGCTGGTATGAGACTATGTTTTGGATTTGTGCTGAGAAGAATGTTGGTAACACTGGTGTTTTAGTTGTTGCCAAATAATGCTTATATTAAGCCAAGGATGTTTTCAGTTTCTCATACTGCCCTTGTTCTCACAGCTTCTTCTCTACACAAATCTGGGAGGAAACACAACCAGGACAGCTGACCCAAAATGACCAAAGGCATATTTCATGCCATGAGATCTCATTCTCAGTATGTAAGCTGGGGGGAATTGGCCAGGGGAGATCACTGCTCAGAGATGGTCTGTCAATCACCAGGAGTGGAGCAATTGTTGCACTGTGCATCACTTGTTTATATATATTCTATTATTATATAGTTTTATTAATAATATAATATTATTATTCTAATATGAGAATGTTATTTTTAAATTATTATTATTATTATTACTACTACTACTATTTTTGCCTCTCTCTTTGCTGTCTTATTAAACTGTTTTATCTCAATCCACAAGGGATTTTTCCCCTTCATCTCCCTTGGAAAGGGCTGGGCAAACAATTGTCTGTGTGGTGCTTAGTTGCCAGCTAGGGATAAACCACGACACTTTCACTAGAGGGAAATGAAAGTAGCCACACAGTGAGAAGATGGTTGTGGTAGGAAGGCACCTGTGGAAATCATCTAGTCCAACCACTTGCTTAAAACAATCAGCTACAGCAAGTTACTTAGGTCTATGTCCAGTCATATTTTTATTATCTCACATGACAGAGACTACAAAGATTCTCTGGGCAATGTGTTCCAGTGTTTGACCAGCTTTACAGTAAATAAAAATGTGCTTTTCCCCTTATGTTTAAAAGTAATTTTCCATGTTTTAGTTTGTTCCCATTTGTTCTTTTTCTTTCACTGTGCACCACTGAGCAAGGCATGGCTCTGTTGTCCTTACTCCCTCTCATCATATATTTTACATATTGATCAGATTCCCCTGTTCCTTTCCCAGGCTGAGCAGATGTCATAGCCTTTCCTCATGTGACAGATGCTGATCATCTTTATGCAAAGTACAGAAGTTCAGGGTACAAATAGACTAAATTTGCAAATGGACATTTCAAATACAATACTTTTTTAGGATGTTATCACAGAATAATTTCAGTCCATGTGATTCTACCTGGCTGTCTGGACATTATGGAACATAATGTAAGGGTAAAACTTATTATGTTGCAAGCTTGCTTTGTATGTCCCAGGAGCTAGTATGTTGCCTACTTACAGATCTGGCAACAGAATTACTCTGGACTGTCACAGAATAGACAGGAAACAACAACAGTGTTTTGTGCCAAACATGAAGCTACCAATGCTATTGAATGACATTTAGATCTCACATATCCTGAAAAGTGTTTCCAGTGTGCCTCTTTCGAAGCTGGAACAACTTTTAAACTATGTATGAATTATATATTACACAGTTTCATTAGTTCTATTCTGAAGTAAAGAATATCTTTCTGAGAAGAAATACTGGAAATTCATATAGCATGTTTATATTCTATATCACAAAACTATGGCACTGCAAAGGTTAATAAAATAAATACAGTTTGTTGAAATCATAATTTTCAGTGATCCACAGCTTCTCGAAATTCTCAATCCTGAAGGGTCATCACAATGATATATTGTGCGCTCTTATGTCAGGAGGCTGCATTGTGCAAGGAAACAAAATGTTCTTTTTTAATGGTGTGTAACAACAGGTCATCCCAAGAAAGATACATCAAGTGAAAGAATTTAGAAAATTCATGGTTCACTGAAAGTAGTGATTTAAAATATTCCAATTTCCTTTTATGAAGTGAAAAGAGCTGATAGAGTTTAACTTAAAAACATTCCTTATTTCCTTTTTCTCCCCATAGACATTTCTTGCATTAGATTGGTAAATTCAGTATTTGTTCTGTGTTCTGCATTCAGATTTTATTTTTTCATTATTTTTATTTTATTTCTATTTCAGGTTTTCATGATGATTAGAGAAATCTCTGTGAGAATATTTTTGAACCCTATTAGGTCTGATTTTGACTGGTTTTGTAATCATTTACTCAAAACTGTGTTGAGGTCTGGAATACGGATGGCTTAATGCGCCTAAAAGGATTTTCAAGTGGACCAAACAAAATTAATCTTAAGCGATTAGTAAGGGAGAGAACATATCAGAGATACTTTTGTTTGCAATAATTAATTTCTTTTCAACAATTTAAATGTCAAAAAAATTCTGAAATGTATTCTATGATGTGACCTGTTTGTTTTAAAGTCTATCTAAAAAGAGGAAGATAAGAAATCTTAGTTAATCTAAGCCTTTTTTTTTTTTTTTTTTTTTTAGCATAACCTTCAAGGATTATCTAATATACCATTACAGTACCACTACTTACATTTTCTTTAATGAAATTTCTTCCTGCCCTAAGAAGTATGTTCATTTTTAAAAGGGCTTAGTATAGCTAATCATACAACCATATATTTTAATATAAATTAGTTTATACTGAAATAGGAGATATTCACATTCATAGGTCTGAAATTCCTATGGCATATAATCATTTAACTTTTCCTTTTGTCTTTTAAAATTCCATCATTAAATTTAGTTCCTTTGCAATTTTCCTATCATTAAACTTCGATCCAAAGTTCACTCTCAAAAAAAAAAACATTAAAAATTCCTGGATGACAGAGGAACACGCTGATTTAAAGAAGCAAAGTTATATAATATACAACTAAGTTTCATAACAATGAAACCTACCAACTGTAGCTGATTTTGGCTTCCTGAAACAAGTATTTGAATATGAAATTATAAAATAAAAGACTCAGAAAAGGAAAGTTTTGTGACTTAGACAATGCATGTAATACATCATCTAAGTCATCAAGTCATTGAGCAGTTTCACTTTGGCAGCTTTCTGAGGTCACAAAAAGTCAATACATATTTTAAAATACCTTCTGGTTTACTCTTTCTTTCCAGTCATCAAAGTTAACATTAGAGAGAGCTATTTTTCCTAGGTTTTTATGCTTATTTCAGTCAGGAAAGGGTTAACTCCCTTTACTCTGGTTACTAGGAAGTTGATAAGAAAAACATTGATAAGGCCTCAGCTGGTGCTGGGGATGGCCTGTACTGAACTCAAGGTCTTTTGTCCGCTTCAGATACTGTAGCTGACCCAGACTAACCAAGGGAGTATTTCATCCCATAGTACGTCATGTTCCGGTCTCTTCGGGTGGGGAAGGGGGTCCGGTAGCCATTACTCTGCCCTTCTCTCTCTCTCCCCCTTACTCCCTTGCTTGTCTCTCCGGGCACTTACTAACCCTCCTGTGTTAGCTGCTTTGCCAACTCCTGTGCTGGCTCCTTTGTGTGGGAGCTGGTGGGTTGTTTTGAATTTTCTGGCCATGTTATCGCTGATAGGGTTCGCTCAGAATCTGCTGCGTAGGCTCCCGGGCTCCGGCCTTCAGGCCGCAGCTCTCAGGCTGCAATCGCTCTCGGGCTGTGGTTCTTGGGCTCTCTGGGTCTGATTTTCATCCCTCAGCATCTGGGTGTGCATTGGTCAGTGGGTGGTGGGAAATTGTATCATATTGTATATATTGTATTATATGTTTTATTTTCTACTGTTTTAATTATTAGTAGTAGTACCTGTATATATTGATTTAGATTTAATTAGTAAATAGTTCTTATCTCAATTTTACGAGCTTCCTTATTTCTTTTTCCTCCGATTCTTCCCCTCCACTGGAGGAGGGGAGAGGGATTTGTGAGAGGGGATTCTTGGTATTTTGCTAGCCAGAGGTAAACCATGACAGACACTTTTTTTCAGTATTTTTTAAACTACTGATGACATATAATCTTTAATAGATCATATTCCGAGTCAGGGAAGTCAGATATAAAATTATAGATCTTTTGATTTAAATATGCGATTGGATTGGTGAAAGTCTTATATTATCTGGTTTCTGGTTTCATAGCTATTTTGAAGTTCAGTGTCCTCTAGTTGATTTTCAAGACTATTTTTTTTTTTCTAGAAAATAATTTTTATAGCATATTCATTAGGAAAGCTGAATTGGAAAAACTGTCAGCTGAAAACTCACTCAAGGTAAATTATTTAAAAGCTCAAATCAATAACTGGATACAACATTACTATAGTAGCCATGCGATTTGATTTCATTGCTTCTATTTTCAAACTAGATTCAGCATTTCCCAAACTCTCTGGTTTCATAAAACTGAACAATTTCATTGTAAAAAGTACGGTACAAATGCAACGTTAATGTTTGTTGAGACTAACCTCTTATTTAATGAAGCCTTTCTTTTCCTATTTCTAAGTGAATTACTTAAAAATAAATAGCAATTCAGTAGCATTTCTATTCTTAAAACAGCACAACAATAGCAACAAAAAGTTTAATTGGCCATACATTGTGACTAACTGAACATTTGTAGGTGTTACAGCTTTATACTATATAACTAGAAAAACAGCATAAGTTGTCTTGGCAGGAAGATTAAAACCATAGCAGATATTAAACGAAACCCAAACAAACAGTGCCTGCAAACAACCTGCAATGCATAAGCTTAGATTTTTATTTTTAAAGTTGTTTTTTTAACTAGAATGAAAAGAAGTTATGCCTTGGAATAAAAGAACTTAATCTCCCCCATATTTTATGCTGAGCAAAACTCTTATGGAAAGGATCTGTATGTTCTTTCTTTCCTCTTCATTCCTTTCACAATGGATTTCCCTTCTGCTGAAACCTGTGCAAAGCCATAGAAACTCTGAACATTCAGTATCGGTTAACTCCTGCATGTTTGTTTAATATTGGAGAAGGAACATACATTTTTTATTACACACCATCATTAAATGACTGTGTTCATAATAGTAGCAGAAAATATCAATGGTTGAAAACAGCAATACGAGGGAAAGCAGTGGCAAGAGCAGTTGAAAATTGAAGCAGTTTTCTTAGGGAAAACAATGTAGTCAAACTAGTCCAGGTATTTATGTTTTAGAGAAGCTGAGTATGAGAAAAATATGAAGTGTATTTTCCACTGTATGACTAATGCTGTTCTGTAAACCAAAGTGTTATTTCTGTCTCCCTTGTATTTGAAGTCCGCATTCATACATCTGGCTAACTGGAAGGAATCATAATTTTTGGTTTTCTTATTGAAAAATACACTTTCCTATAAACTCTCAAAGCTTTAAAATGGTATATATACTTTTTTTTTCCCCTGATGCATTGCCGAAGAACTATAGTCATAAAGTCATGTAACACAAAGTATTCGACCGAATAATGTGTTTGGCTCCCTGAAGCCTTAAAATAGCTCAAATGGTAGGATCGTTCAGCTGTGAAGATGCATTGACTCTTCTTAAAGAAGGACAATGCTCTGAAGTTATATAGATCGAGATTCCCAGGTGACAGATAGTGGTATATGGATATTTAATTATACACTGCAGTATGCACAAAGAATATTTCTCCGATATTTGTCCCTCAATAAAACCATAAAGTAGATCTATGCAGACACAGACCAATTATATATTATGATTACAGGCTGGGTGGAGAATGGATAGAGAGCAGCCCAGAGAAGGAGGACTTGGGGGAACTGGTGGATGAGAAGCTGAACATGAGCCGGCAGTGTGCACTGGCAGCCCAGAAAGCCAATCGTATCCTGGGCTGTAGCAGGAGAAGTGTGGCCAGCAGGTGGAGGAAGGGGATTCTCCCCCTCTACTCTGCTCTTGTAAGACCCCACCTGGAGTACTGTGTCCAGCTGTGGAGCCCTCAACATAAGGATATCGACCAGTTGGAACGAGTCCAGAGGAGGGCCACAAAGATGTTCAGAGGGCTGGAGCACCTCTCCTGTGGGGACAGGCTGAGAGAGTTGGGCTTGCTCAGCCTGGAGAAGAGAAGGTTTCCAGGACATCTTATAGCAGCCTTCCAGTACCTCAAGGGGGCCTACAAGGAAGCTGGGGGGCGCTTTTTACAAGGGCCTGTAGTGACAAGACAAGGGGTAATGGCTTTAAACTAAAAGCAGGGAGATGTAGACTAGATATGAGGAAGAAGCTCTTCACTGAGAGGGTGGTGAGGCACTGGCACAGGTTGCCCAAAGAAGTTGTGGGTGCCCCATCCCTGTCTGTCTTCAAGGCCAGGCTGGATGAGGCTTGGAGCAACCTGGTCTAGTGGAGGGTGTCCCTGCCCATGGCAGGGGGGTTGGAACTGGATGGTCTTTAAGGTTCCTTCCAACCCTAATCATTCTATTATTCTATAATATAATGAGTCCAATTTTGCTAATTTCTAAGATGAATTGGTCTGGCAGTTATTTGCAGGTGAAATAACAAATCACACAACAGAAAGGATTAATTTTCAGGCCAGATTTTCTTCATTAATGAGAACAAACATACTTGTATTGCATTTCAAGAATCCCCATATACAGAGCATACATTAAATTGATAGTACCATTAGATGCAAACCCAAACCAAATATAGTCCTCCTGAGTACAGGTTATGCTGCCTGTTTATCTGATCTTAATTAATCAAAGCACGTCCTCTACAGAAAATATTAACACTGACATTTCAATAGCATCTGAGGCTTTGTTGTCAAATTTAAGAATCTTTGTTAAAAGTTCAAGTATGCAGGAAGATATTAGTAATTGAAAAAATGTATGAAAAGTCACAAGAAAGAACAGTCTTCTTAACTACGTTAAAAGTGTCTATGTCTTTCAACACGTGTGAGCTCCATGTGCGTTTACTCTCCCAGAACAGTGAGCAGAGTTAACAAAGTGCTGAGCAGAAACAAATATACCCAACCTTAGCGCTGTTTGCTAACATAGTGGTTAGTGATAAGTGCTGTGTTGGCAAAGTTTCACACATATTCGGAGCATGAGCTAAACATAACCACGTCTGCCTATGATGTTTAATGTAGTTACCATTACTACATGATATTACCAAGGTTGTAAGCGTTCCATCCACCACAGACATCCGTTCCTTAAAATAATGAAGTAGTAGTGCATGTTCATCAGTTACATGGAGAAGAAGAGGGAACTTGATGATATTTGGTCATAAATTTCCCAGATATTTGCTCACAGCAGAGGAGTAATAACACTTCAGAATCTTTCTTGCCATCGTAGATAACTGAGATTTTCTTGAATGCGGGTGCTTCTGCAATTTAATTTTTTTCCTGTCATTCTCTTTGATTCTATTCTTTGTTCTCACAGACACATCTTCCATCATCCTACTCAAATGGAAAGTCCAGTTAAATAGTTTGTCTTTCATTGCATTTACAATATGTGTCTTTCCATAACTCATTCTTTAGTGGATAGCGTTCATTATGTAATCTACCTCTACAAAAAAGGGACAAAATTAGAAAGTCTCAGAGGCAAAATGTGTTCTTTGTAATGGAAGGCAAAGATAAAAGAATTTTCTATGAATGTGTTATGGTATAAACCAAAATATATAGGCTAATTACTTATGGGAAAGAGAACAAATTATGATTTAAACAAAGGAGGCTTAAGTAGAAATTGTTTCAGTCTTTACAAAATTAATTGTGTCCAAACACATAGCAACACTAATCTTAGCACAGAAATAGGACTGTAGGCCAGAATATGGAAACAAGACATTGAGGAATACCTTAGTTCTCATCTTCAGTGTTTGATGAACCCAGGAACTAAAGAATCCAACACTACATTAAAAGCATCCAAATAACCTGTATTATTCTCAGGTCATACCTCAGAACTTCTGAAAGAAAGAAAAGGACACTTAAAATTGGAGGGAAAGGGAAATAAAAATGAAAGAAGACAATCCATAAAAAAGTAGAATAGTAACCCAACTGTTTTCCTCACAAGGTTTGTGGAGCAGTGCTATTAAATAACTGGAAGATATATGTGGTAAGAAGCACATACTATTGGTCAAGAACATATAATGTCATATCAGTTGAGATTCCTTTTTGTTATGCTAACAGGTTAATGAATGAGGAAGAAGAAAAGACTACTATAAGGTAGAAGGCAATACTATGATACTTAACCAGAGCATAGTAAAAATTTGGGGACTCTCCTATATAACATGGTCTCATGTGCAACCTCAGGAAGTATGGTTTGTGTTTTATCAATATAAAATCGGTGTACAGTTGGATGGAAACCTACACTCAGTATTTATTATTGATTCACTGTCTGTTGGAAAGATTTCAAGTGAAATCCTTCCAGGGTTTGTTCTATGACTGATTCTGTTTAGTATTTTTATTCATGTATTAAATGTTGATATACAATAATGTGTACAGATGGCATCAAGACAAGAGAGGTTATAAGGGCTTTGGAAGTTCAGAATTCAGTGTGATCTTGAGAAAAATGGAAGACTGATCTTAAATCATCAATAAAAACTAAGTATCAAATGCCACCATTAAGAGGCACATATAAAATATGTACAAACATGAAATGAAATTATCTGTCTAGGCATTAATGCTGCCAAAAAGAATGTACAACTACAGTGGGGCCACAAATTAAACAAGATTGTATTCGTTGCTGGGGCAAAAAAAGGTAGTTACATTCCAAGATTCACTGATATTTGCTAAGTATTTTGTATCACATGTGGTGGATAACAGTTCTGTTCGCATTTGGCCACTGGAGCTGTCTAAATAGGAATTATTATTTAAGTTAGCCATACCACATATGTTCTGAATAAGCAAATGTGACATGCACCCTTATGTCTGGGACTGTTTGACATCAAAGAGTGTACTGGACATACTGTTACAATTAGCATCATGAATGATTTGGAAATCCCAGAGAAACAGAGTATAGTACTAATGAGAAAAATCAAAGGTACCTTGTTTTCCACTTTTTCTTTTTTTCAGAAATGTAATCAATGAAGAACCGTTGAAGGAACTGGATGTTAACACTGAGAAAAGAAGATGATGTACTGAATGAGAGAAAAATGGGGGCATAGTAATAACCTTCCAAAATGTAAGTTGTCCTTACAAAGGAGTTATCTTAGTAGAAAAAAAAGAAAAGATAACAGCTTACTAAATGACAATAATATTTCATTTTGATAGTAAGAAAAAAGGTCTAATTGTAATGTTGGTGCAGAGTGGAATAGAGTACATGGCAGTGCAGAGAAATATCCTTAAATAGAAGGGCTTTAAGGGAAAATTAATTGGATGTTTTCAAGTTTGATTCTGAACATAAGTAATCTTCAGTGAAGAGGGATTGACCACATGAACTTTTGAGGTCCTCCCTAGGGGCCTCTCCTTCTAATTCTATAATAAACTTACATTTATCATTTGTTATTTTATAACACCTGGGAGACTAATAGTACAGGATCGCAGTTGTGAGAGATTTATCTTTTATTAATGGGACTTCTAACTATATCCACCTGTAGAAATATTCTCTGATGTGAAGAATTGTAATTGTCACCATATTTTAATTGTTAGTACTATTTTGTCCTCAAAAAAATGCTGTTTTATACTTTGTAATAGGTAGCTTTAAGGTAATAGGAGAGAAAATAAATAAATGTTTTAACATGCAATTTAAGTCAACTATTCATCAGTTAAAAAAAAAAAAAAAAAACAAATTTCACTTTACATCAATTATTCCCTATTGTATTTTTTTTTTAAATTAGTCTCAATAAAATGAATTCATATTTCATTACACAGAATCTAATTACCTGTTTGTTATATTGTAGATAATTGCATTTTCTTTCTAGACAGTTTTTCTATGTTCTACTGGAAATGACACAAAAATATTTGTCGGTTCTTTATTTTTGATGCATTAAATACACACTGATGAATAGGTAAATAATTTTTTTTAAAATGCCCTTGTGAATATAAACTATTTCAATTTACTAGTAAACCATTCTGGAAATCTTTAATAGACTAGAACAGAATATATTCTTTAAAATATAGGTATTTTCTTTAAAAAATACAAAATTATTCAAAAAGGTGCAGTGAAGAAAACACTGGTATGCCTTTAAAGCATATTAAGCTGCCCATTTAAATAATCACAAAGAATATGACATTAAGTAAACTCCATTTAGTGTTTTATTAGACTGTGGAGGACAGACTACTGACAGAGACAGGAGGTATGTTGTTACAGGTGAGAGAACAACCTCCCTGAGAGCACAGCTTTGTCACTGTTACCCTTAACACTCCATGCACAGCTTATGTTAAATGAGTGACTAAAATGTTCCCTTGGGAACGCTCTGAACGTTGCAAGCTTCCTTGGTAACCAAAAGTGCCTACAGACAGCCCTGCCTATCACGTTTTATAGTCTTTGTCTTTTCATATCATCTTGTCGCTCTGAAGCCCCAGTGCAGTGTTTTTCCTGCAGGGGCATTTTGCAGTTCACAGATAATAGAGGGTATTTTGCAATCCACTGCTGTCTTTTACCTCTCATTCTTGTCTCTGGACTGTTTCCATTAAATCTCGCTATTAATGTGACAAATTTTAATAGAAATTGAAAGGAAGAATTTTGCGCTTCTTGTTTGGTTTTGTTATTGATGGAAAGGCTTATGACTTGTTCTATGCAAGTGCCTAACTGCCATTTTGTCCTTTTAATACCTTCAAAGCTATTCAGACCTTCTAATGCTTGACCTCAAGGATGACCTTATAATCCAGATCCTCAAAGATTTTTTTTTTTTTTTTGAGAATGAATGACATAAATATTTTCAAGAAACTGGCTATCACTGAAAATATTTAGATTATCAAGACTATGTGAAAGTTTAAAACGTCTGAGGATCTAGTATAGCACCCAAGAATTCTTACTATTGATATCAAGCCCTAGCTCAGCCCCTGTCTAAGCCCTTCTGAGTTCCTCAGACTGTCTTTCCTTTTTTGCTCAATTTAGTGAACTTTTCAATAAAACAGCATGGAAAAGAAATTGGATTGATATTTTAGTAGAGATAGTACTAATTATGTTAAATACAGCAGCAATAGCAGTGTTTCCTGGGAATAAAAAAAAAAAAAAAGAAAACCCACACAAAAAAACCCACCAGATATACATCCCATAAGCAGTGTAGGCAGCACTTATTGTCAGGTATGTGAACACTTTACATGGAGTCTTTTTTAGTCTTCTCTGTGAAGTTGTTCCAGTTTTAAAAAAAATACTGTCTTGACGATGTATTCTTTTCCTTTGAAGAAATAAAATCATTTGGGGAATTTCATGTTGGACTGTCTCATTGGATATGAAAACCTGGATTGTCCATTCAGCTTCAAGAGCTGTGATTCTTTGTGAGAATCGACTCTGGAAAAGGTGACTCAGGAGCCTCTGGATATCATGGGAGCTCAGGGCAGTCCTCTGACTACTGGATTGTGCAAATCCCATTCCTGAGACATCTAGCTTGCTTTACTCAATTTCACACTTCAAATTGGTTTCCAGCAGTTTTTAAGTCACGTAACATTTAAGTGTTCTTCTAGGCATGCAATTTCCTTTAAAATCTAGTTTTAATTACCTGTGTTTATTTTGAATATTTTTCAGATAGGATAATTTTTGTTCTGATGGACCACCCCATAGTTATAATTACTTTCTTTTTTACTGAGGGTAATGATGATTGCATTATGATCTGAAAGGGTTCAACTAATGTCATTGGAAGTTAGCCTTACCATGCACATCAATCAATAAGGTTAAAGAGAGGAGTGAGAACATTTAGGGAAATGTATTTTCCCTTTGTTTTATGTATCAGATGTATGAGGAGTTGTATGTTGTGTTCTTTTCATGCAACAATGTCTTTTACCTTTTTTTTTTTAACAGAATGTAATATATAAACTGGTTTTTTGGCTGAAACTTTCTTCTCTAAATTTCAGCCGCTGTAAATCTTTCAACCTGATTTATAAATATCTAAAAATAAAACTAATATGATACATGAAAATACTGACAGATCATCAACTACAAGAACACCAGGGAACATTGCAAAAATTAGATCTTGCTATGTTTTCCTAGAAGAATGTGTTCCTCCTGCTCTCTGTAAAAGCAAAGAATGTTCTTGTTTCTATTCAGTGCTGGAATTGCAGCATTGAAATATTTGAACCTGTGGATGGCCTCTTGAACACACTTCTTTGTGAATGATCTTTGCAGCAGATGTTTTAAGACCTAGATTGTCCCTAAATAAAATATGCAGGTTCTGTTTCCCTTGAAGTCAGTGGTAAAATATTTTTTTTTACTCTTGTGGGACTGTTCTTCAGTAGAAGGCTAACACTAGGAGATGTTAATTTATTAAAAAAAATGTCCCTTCATAGCAGGATTATGAGTAGAATTTGGAGAGGGACATGGACACTATTTTTTCCCACTGAAACAAATTCAAAATTAATCAAGATTCTTTGCTGCTTTGACAAGCTTTCCATCACAGTTTCAAACAGCAAAACATGTTAAAAGCACCTATAGTTGCAACAGTATTTCATATATATGTAGATAAATCATTATCATAGAATCATAGAATGGTTTGGGTTGGAAGGGACCTTATCTGTTTGTGTGTGTATTTATTCTGTAATGTATATTTATGTATACACCATATTTATAGAAGAGGTATATAATCCAAATCTTCCTGCTTTCAATTTAAACCTGTTACCCCTTGTTCTGTCACAACATGCCATTGTAAAAAGTGTCCCCCCAGCTTCCTTGTAGGGCCCTATAATGTACTGGAAGGTGCTATAAGATCTCCCTGGAGCCTTCTCTTCTCCAGGCTGAACAAGCCCAATTCTCTCAGCCTGTCCCCATAGCAGAGGTGCTCCAGTCCTCTGACCATCGTGGCCTTCTCTGGACTCATTCCAACCAGTCGATATCCTTCTTATGTTGGGGGCCCCAGAGCTGGATGCAGAACTGCAGGTGGGATCTCACAAGAGCTGAGTAGAGGGGGAGACTCCCCTCCCTTGACCTGCTGGACACACTTCTCTGGATACAGCCCGGGATCCGGTTGGCTTTCTGGGCTGCCAGCACACACTGCTGGCTTACATCCAGTTTTTCATCCACCAGTACCCCCAAGTCCTTCTCCTCAGGGCTGCACTTGAATTACGAGTATTTGTTATGCACTATTACTGGGGAACCTGTGTGCGTACTGTAATGTGATATGATGAAAAACCCAGAAAACCCCTTTTTTATATAAGTATAAATTACAAATTTTTATTATGATTCTTTGCACCTCATCCCCATTTTTACAAAACAAACTAACAAAACCCAACCAACCGATGAAATTATTCAGAAAGTCGTAGCAGGAAATGTTACTGTGGGTTGCATGTTAGCTGGATGGATTTCCTATATGTGAGAAATAGATCAATGAGACTACATGTGTATTGGGCTAACTTTCCTCTCCTTCCAATTTGAAAATAATGAAATCAGTTTATTGGACTTCTGAATGAAAATGGTTAATCTTCTAAAGTACTCCACCTTTTGCATTTTAAAGCAACACTATAGACAGAGTTATATGATACTCAAAAGAATAATTTCATGAGGACTTTTTCATTGATTTCTCCAAGATTTTTATTTTGTTGAGAAGCTCTTTCTTGTAGGAAAGTTTCCACCTCCCTCCCGTCCCCCAGCATATCTGACATACATTCTGGCTGTAAGTCCCATTCATTGGTTAAGCACTGGCAAGCAAAGTGTTTTATTGTAGTTCACACTGGAATAGGATATGTTTTTAATCAGATAGTTATCTGACTTCTATAAAACAAACAACAGTGATCTAGTGACTAGAATGTAAATACTAGACTACAGACAAATACAAGAAGAGTTGAATGATAATGTCTGTACAGAATACTTAAACAGTCTAAGATGGGGACTTAACTTTTATTCTGTGATATTTTAAAAAAATAATCCTCAAAAAAAAATGTTTCTGAAAATGGACAATATGTGGTGTGAATGGCACCAAAGAACCCAGGGAGGGGGTTTATGATGAGGAAAACCAAGGAACTAGTATATTCAAAACAAAATATCCATTAGGAAATTCTGCAGCTAACAGTCCTTTTGAGCTGAAGCTGCACTGAACATTTTCTGGAAGCAAGCTGTGTTCTAGTAATTTTGGGGAGGCATCATACTTGCGAAGGAGAGAGGAAAGAAAGAGACATCGATAATGGTCATTTGTGTAGTTTATTCTGATACATTTTGATAATACAGAAGACAGTAAAAGTCTACATTGAAATGTCAGGATCTTGGACGCTTGAAAAATTACTGTAAATATACAAAGCAGGAATAATCACAGCTCAAGGATCTTCACCACATACCTCTGATATGTCTTCCTCAAAAGAATTATTAGTAAGAGAGGCATAAGACCCAGCTATACTATGTATGCCCTTAGTGGTAATAAAGTTCCTGTAACGTGTCTGGCTGACAATTTATGCCTATTTTCATATGAGAGTTGCAAAGATTAGTAAAAAGCATAGAAAATTTCCTATAGACTATGAAAATCAAGTCTTCTTGAAAAAATATATTTGAATTTCACTTTACTTACACAAAAGCAGGATGAGGATTTCACCAGACATTGGTTTTAGGTGAGAGATGAGTAATGCATTGAAAATTCCAGAATCTAGAATTTCCATAATTTAGAAATTCTATTATACTAAGTACGTAGTATATTAAGACCAACAACGTTTGGGTAAATCCTTCACTGTGGAGATAATAAAGCAAAAACCTCATGAAAATTGCAGATGAGTCACTACTGGTAAGTGAAGTTACTTCTATTCAGAGACTTCCTCAGGCATTTTCTTTTCATGACACGCTAGTTAGTATTTCTCAGTTCACATATGGTGTTAAATTAAGCTTAGATGTTTGTGTCTGCCTGGTTTGACTTTTTGACTCCCTCCCTTTTCCATCAGATACAGTGTTTTTACCCCAAAGTGCTTAGATATTTCAATAATGTGCAGTGACAGCTACAGTAGTTTCTTAACACTTTAGTTTAAAAATCACTTTCCCCTTTGACCTGATGGGTTGTACTGAACTTATTAAACTCAGTAAGAAAAATAAAGTGTAAAATAAGAAGATTTTAATAAATTGCTCTTGGGTTAGGACTACCAATTTGAACCTCACTTAAACACAGGTCTTACCCTGAATAAGGACTGAGTATATGCTCATTTCTGTCTAAGTACTTAGTTCATGGGACAGAATGCATACTTAGCATGCTTGCATTTGATACCCAATTGCGGTGAGCCATTAATATGGGTGGACAAGGTTGTCATGTAGAAGGACCTCAGCAAAATAGAGGAATGAGCCAACAGGATCCTCATGAAATTCAGCAGATATATGAAGGTCTTGCATCTGGGACAGAACACCTCCATGCATTTCTGCAAACTGGCTAGAAAGCAGCTTTTCAGAAAAGGTCCTGAGTCCTAGTGGACAAGAAACTGAACAAGTCAGCAATGCCTGCCTAAGACAATTGCCTACTAGACTGTGTTAACAGAAGCATAAACAACAGCTGAAGGGAAATGCTCATTTCCTTCTACTCAGCATTCACGGGACCAAAACTGAAACACTGTACAGACTTGGGACTCCCAGTAGGAGACCCATAAACACAGTGTAGTGCAGTGGAGTACCACTAAGCTTGTCAGGAGCCTGGATCACATGTTACATGGGAAGAAGCTGGGTTTATTTATCCTGCAGGGATATCTAAGGGAGGACAAACTAATTACAGTGGTGCAAAAAGGAGGCAGAGGATCATATTAGAAAGCTGGAACCAGACACTGAAGTACCCAACAAAAAGACAAGAGGCAATGGTATCAAGCTGCAGCAAGGGAAATTCTGACTGAAATAAACAGCACTTCACAGGGATGGTGGTGAGGTACTGGAGCAGGTTGTCCAAAGAGGCTGGGGAATCTTCAGCTTTAGAGATTTTCAAAAGTCAACTGGATGTGGCCCTGAGCAACCTCAACTAACTCATCTGTTTTGAGCAGAAGTTTGGACAAGATGATCTCCGGGGAGCCATTCCAAGACAGATACAATTCTGTGATCATCATCAAATGTGGCAGGTCCATCATCTTCCTTACAAGCTGCTCAGCAACGTTTGGTGAGATACAGTCATGGAAGTATATATTAAAAATGTACATGTATATACTTTCTTTTAGGCATTGTTATTTGTTAGTTTGGCATTAAACTTCACAGCTGGATCCTGAATAACTAAAAGTATAACTTTACTTTTTTGAGCTATGAAAGAAGCCCTTTTAATTAATTTGAGAAAGAAATTAATAAAAATAAAACTGTTAAGATCCTCTATTAATGATATAATAATAATAATAATAATAACAATAATAATAATAATAATAATAACAACATGCATTTAGATATAGCTTAGAAAGGTGTTTGATACTCCTACTGCCCTGTATAACTCTGAATAACCAAAAAGGACAAGAAGCAAACAGCAATGAGTAATTAATTCTGATATTGGTCAAACAGAACAGAAATGTAGTTCTGTTTTCTACCTCCTTAATTTGATTTTACCACTTATTATGCAAACAGATTTCTCACTTAACAAGGAGCAGGAGGATCTTGAATGTTCTGGACTTTAAGAAGAAAATCATTAAGAACATAAACAGTAATAGAAAACAGAGGTATGCTGTAGAAAATAATTAGGTTGATGGACCCTGACTGCTTAAGGGCAGGGGCTATGTGATGGAAGGAGAAGGAGGAAAAAAATCCTTCACAAAATTGTATCCAAGTAAAAGCAGACAGCTTTGACTACGAGTTAGTAAAGAAATATGTATTACAGGCACTTTATCTCATTTATCTTGAGGAATGTAAAGCATTTCAGAAATACAGATTCTGACTGAATAGGCACCAGTAGGAAACAAGCCATATGTAATGAACTAGAGGTTCAAAGGAATCAGGCAGATTGCCAGGTTCCACATATTGAAAATGAGTTTTCAAACAAATGAAACCAGACAAATTCCAGCTAATAATTTAATTCTTAGTGTGCCTGTATGGCCTATACCATTGGCTCCATGTAGGATATTGGTACTCAAAACATTTCATTTATCTTCAATATATTAATTTGGATCTATGACCTACAGGAAAGAAACAATCAAATTTTGTATTCAATTCCATACTGGCATTATAAGAATACTTTCTATAGACTGTCTTGCATGATATCTACTTGATGGATAAGGAATTGGCTGGGGGATTGCACTCAAAAATGTTGCAGTCAATGGCTTGATGTACAAGTGGAGACCAGTGATGAGTGGTAGGGCACAGTAATGGGACCGGTGCTGTTCAACACCTTTGTTGGTGACATGAATGGTGAGATTGAGTGCAACCTCAGGAAATTTGCTGCCCACACCAAACAGTGTGGTGTGATTGACACACAGGGGGGAAGCCATGCCATCCAGAGGGACCTTAACAGGCTTCAGACGTGGGCCCGTGTGAACATCATGAAGTTCCACAAGGCCAAGTGCAAGGTCCTGCACATGGGTCAGGACAATGACAAGAACAAGTACAGGGTGGGCGGAGAAAGGATTGAGAGCAGCCCTGAGGAGAACAACTTGAGAGTAATGGTGGATGAAAGGCTGGACATGAGCCGGAAAGTCAATCACATCCAGGGTTGCATCAAAAGAAGCGTGGCCAGCAGCTTGAGGGAGGTGATTCTCCCCCTCTACTCAGTTCTCATGGGACATCACCTGGAGTACTGCATCCAGCTCTGGGGACCCTGTGCTGGGTTCAGTCAGGAACGAATTAACTCTCTTTACTGTGGCTTCTATGAAGCTGTGTTCCTGAATGCTGAGAAAAGTACTGACAAGGTCTTAGCTGATACTGGGGAATGCCTGCACCAGATTCAAGGTCTTTCTCCACTTCAGTACTGCAGCTGCATTCCCAGCTCTTGCTGTCTCACTACAGGCAGTGTAGGGGACACACAGTTCAGACAGCTGACCCAAACTGACCAAGGAAATATTTCATTTCATAGTACGTCATGCTTGGAGCATAGGGGTGAAGGGGGTCAGGAGCCATTACTCTCTCTCTTACTCTCTTGCTCATTTACTTCTGTACACTTACTAACTCCTGTGTTGGCTCATTCATGAGGGAGTTGGTGGGTTTGTCTTTAGTTTTCCCAGTTGTGCTGTTGCTGATAGGGTTCGCTTGGAATCTGCTGCAACTCGGGCTCTGGCCCTCGGGCTGTGGCTCTCAGTCTCTCTGGCTCTGACTCTCACTACTCAGCACCAAGCTGTGCACTAGTCAGTGGGTGGTGAGCAACTGTATCATACTTGTATCATAATTGTATCATATGTTTTATTTTCTATTGTTTTAATTACTTATTATTAGTAGTATTTGTATATATTAATTGAGATTCAATTAGTAAATAGTTCTTATCTCAATTTTATGAGCTTCTTGTCTTTTCCCTCCAATTCTTCCCCTTCCCTGGAGGAGGGGAGCGGGAATTTGTGAGAGCAGCTTTATGGTATTTTGCTAGACCGAGTTAAACCATTACATAGGAAGGACATGGACACTTTGGAGCGAGTTGAGAGGAGGGCCACAAAGATGATCAGAGGGCTGGAGCACTTCTCCTATGGAGAAAGACTGAGCAAGGTGGGCTTGCTGAACCTAGAGAAGAGAAGGCTTCCGGGAGACCTTATAGCAGCCTTCCAGTACCTAAAGGAGCCTACAAGGAAGATAGAGGGGGACTTTTTACAAGGGCCTGTAGTGATAGGACAAGGGGTAATGGCTTTAAGCTGAAAGAGCATAAATTTAGGTTAGACATGAGGATGAAATTCTTCACGGAGAGGGTGGTGAGGCACTGGAACAGGTTGCCCAGAGAAGCTGTGGATGCCCCATCCCTGGCTGTCTTCAAGGCCAGGCTGGATGAGGTTTTGAGCAACCTGGTCTAGTGGAGGGTGTCCCTGCCCATGGCAGGCGGCTTGGAACTAGATGATCTTTAATGTCCTTTCCAACCCAAACCATTCTATGATCCTATGTTCCATCAGCATGATGTTTTACTCTCATCAACAGAGCTTAAAATGCCTGTGCCACATAAGATCCTCAAAAGATTTAAATGACATCTAATGGAAAAGATTCTAACCTGGAAATGATGGCACTCCCTTTGTCCCTCACAATAGACCTGTTTGCTGGATTATAAGTACAAAAAGACCCAAAACAATAGAGATACTAGTACAAGTGAAGGCAATAAGACACCACCTTTCTTAAAAACTCCATTACTACCTGCTTGAGACATTTTTCTGATATTTTCCTATGTAGCATTTCTATGTAGCTTTTCTAAGTATCAGTTTATAGCTTCAGCCTCAAAGTACTGTCACAGTTGAGTGTCCTAATTTAACTCCAATGAAAGTAGACTTGCTCTTGAAATAATGAATGCATTTAATAATATATTTAAGCATCAAAAAAGATAGAACCTTTGAAGGGAAATCCAAAGAGATACAGAAAAATGTAAGAAGTTAATGGGCCTAAAGTATAGTTAATGCCTTATGCTCAGGACAACTTGTGTATCTCTGTGTATGTTAATAAGTATTAAAATAAACATAACATATTTATAATTTCTTGAAAATATAAGAATGAGAAATAATACAAAGAAACCGGTCTTTCTTCCTGAAGTGCTGCCACTGATCTTTTTAATAATATTATCTGGGATTTTGTGACTGTACAGTTGTCATTTATTTTTGAACTGCTGACTCCTCTATTCTATTTGTCTATTATTTGCATAAAGGCATTTAGCTAGATTCCAATAACTATTTATAAGATAATGATTGAAAATTTGACAATTTCACAAAAGTCATCCTAAATTAAAGTGGACTTTTGGGGTTTTTTTCCTTCAAATACTTGCTGATTGTATAAAACATCTATCTACACAGTGCTCTGTTTTGCCTATAGACATGTTTTTTAATCTGTTAATGGAATATTATTACCTAAGAAATATTTCCAGGTGAGATCCTCGCTGAATGTGAATGATTTGGAAAGACTGGTAAACAGATTTGTTACTTCAGGGGTAGATTATCACATATTTCACATCTTGGCATTTCTGGTCTATAGCTCCTCTAAAATGCAACAGCTTAAATTTTTGTCATAGCCATCTGTTTAACCTTAACACTTTGGTTGTAACACAAAAAAATTTGTTTTCAATAACATATTCTTTAATATAAGTCTTATTTATAATCACCTATTGCCACTCCACCACTATCACCTCTTTTCATATTTCAGTGATACCCAAATTAGGATGACATTAAATATTTTCTGCTTATGTTCTCATGGAAGTTGTGGAATTGCTTCTTAGAAGGTGTCATAACTTGCTGCCTGATCATGACTTAAAATTCCATTAAAGAGATCTAGGCTTATCACAGCTTGTAACTGATGCAACATTGCAGAGTTTATTAGTAGCATTTGTAATGAGAGCTTCTGTATCTTTTGGGCAAGACTGAGACATAAATGTATTTAGGGATATTATTGTTTGGGGATTGTGACATCTCTCCTTTAGAGCTATCAACTGTGAAAGAAGCAGTACATACCCGGGAGTACCTTTGAGATGCTGCACAGAAAAGTAATATGATATGAATTCTTCAGACCAGTTATTGTCTTATGTAGGTTTCAAAACACAGGAAGAGAATTTGAATTCTTATCAAGATCTGTTGAAGTTATGGAGCAAGTCCATCATACTTTTTAACTGACAGTTTAACGAACAGAAATAATATTTAAAAATTCATGAACTTTTAATAGTCTTCACTAAATTGTAGCAATATCATATATGCTCTATGGTATATTAAATTTGCATTATTTAGTATTTGCATTCTCTCTATCCCCTTCCAAACAATGCAATAAAATGCTAATTAAAACTCACATTTGCCACCAAGGAAACTCAAGATATGTCTACAGTTTTGATGAGTAATTAAATTCTGTATGTCCTTGGGTAAGTTGTGCCTCTAGACATACTAATCATCAGTATAGATACGCATTTTCAATGATGGGTCCCACTAGCAGGAATGTGCAAAAGCCACCTCAAAAAAGGAAATAACTAGCATTTCTGCCACTGAAGCAAAATTTCTAGAAGCAATGCCTTGATGATATTTCTATAAGTCAACTAGAGAAACATTTCAGGTTGAATGGCTCTTTACACCTGACTGTAAAACACAAAGAGTGATCAAATCAGTTTGTGTACGTATTCTGATCTGGGACATTTTCCCTCTAGGGACAGTGACGTAGAGTGAGATAGGGTTATGATATTTAACCGAGTTTTTCCTTGATGCTATATTTTTTCATTTCTCCTAAGCCTCTTTTGGCACATGTTCAAGTTTATCATCCATTGCTGTTCATTAGTTTCTGTATTAGGAAAGGAAATTATTGTGCACTAACTAAACATAAATACAATACAGCTGCAGTGAGACCAAGCTAAAGCCTATGTAAAGAATGGCTCTCAGAGGGGATATTAAGGGCAGAGTAGAGACTGGTTTATATTTCTTCAGAATCTGTTTTGCTCTGTACTGCTCTATTTTGAGATTTATGTTTTCTCTGGGGAAGTCATAACACTTGCAGTTAAGTGTATATGTGCTCTATAAAATATTCTTCAAACTAGATAGCTATCAATCAGTTAATTCATACTGAAACAAGTTACTTCAGGAAAAAAAAAAGAAGGAAAAAGAATACTGGACAAAATTGACAGTATTTTGCAATATTCATGTGTTGGAAAAATCAGTTTAAATAGGTTTTAAGTTCTTTCAAATTAAACAAACAAAACAACAGCAAAATTATTTTTTGAACAAGTTGGAACCTGAATGTGTGTATTTTATTATAAAATTCACTTGGCATTGTGTTTTTTGTTATCTGTAAAGGTTGAGAGATTTGTGTGCTTCTTAATTTACTTCTTTGTGCTTGCGGAATGTAAGGGAAAGTGGTCAGCAAGAAATAAAAGAATTCAAGAAAAACAAACAAAACAAAACAAAACATGAACAATTCTATGTAAGCTTCTACTCTCTCCTACAGTCCCTACCAACTAATACCTTTTGTTCAGGCATTAATTACGGTTAAAGCTGACCAAACTAATATTTTAACATCTTATATTTTTATTTGAAAAAATAGATATACTTTTAAATTTTTTTATATACAATTTGTTTTATTTTCCATTATTTTCATTACATATTCTTATTAGCATTGTTAGTATTATTAGTATTTTAAATATTACTAGTATCACTGTTTTATTAATTTATATTCAGTTATTAAATCTCACTCCATGAGCTCCACTGTCTTTTCCTCCAATTCTCCTTCTCCACTGGAGAAGGGTGGGAGGAGGTGAGCAAGCAGATATGTTGCACTTAATTGTTAGCTGGGGTTAAACTGCAATAAATGGAGTGGTAAAATCTTAACTACAAGGGTCATGTGGTTCCTAAAAAGCAAATCTGGTTCAGAGACATTGCGATCAAGAACATAAATTCCTATTGCCAATGAGTGGCACCATAAATGAGATGAGAGAAGACAGCAGGTGGTGGACGGAAACAGACTGAATTTCATTTTATCAAAACTTTATATCTATTAATTGCCAGTCTTGTTTTTCTTTCACTAGTGCCATCATCACACTTACTTTATGATGTTCTTGTTAACTTAAAACCAGCATGAACATCAAATAACTAGAGAAATTTAGCTAGTCCTTGCCAATTAATTCTTATTTATGTTGTTGCAAGCCTTTGCATAGAAAGTACCGCTAAAATTCAGTCATCTGTATATGAGGTTAGAAATATATCCTAAGATTTTCAGAATATTAAATATTGGCTTATGACACTGCCTGCAGGAGATTTTTTTTTTGTCTTAGCATTTCTAAGGACTGTGGAAAAAAAGTAAAAGAGAAAAGAAAGAAGATCTTTCTAGTTTAACCAAGTGTATCAGAAATCTATTATGTGAATTGATGACCTATAAAAAGAAAAGGACTGTAGGAAGTAGATAGAGTTTAAATGTTTAGACAATGTTATCATATGCTGAAGAGTTATTTAATTTTGTTGCGATCTCCTAAGAAAAGGAAGAGCAGTTTATGCTGTAACTGTCCTGATAATTAATGATGAAACATTTAAATATAATATTGGATTTCTTTCAAAAAGTATATTCAAGATTCAGCATAAGATACAGTTTTGATATTGAATGCACTAAGTTTTAGCATTCTTACTGTGTACTAGTTGGGGAATGGAGCAAAATAGCATATCTGGATTCTAACAGATAAGATTGAAATTATTTCTAACCACTATTTAAATTATTCTATTAACAGATTAGTTTTTAAGATTTAAGGGGAGAGGTAAGATACCTCACATAACATTTTCTATAACAGTTAATAAAATTTTATTTCCTTTCATAAAAGGTGAACAGTCTTGTCAGCATTTTCAAGCTTCTGTTCTTGAAGGTAGTATTTTATTTTCTATCATACACTTGAGTTTGTATATAATTTTATGTAAAGTTTTGCATAAATAATTTAGGTATATCCATTAACTGATTTACTTATTTATGCAAATATTAATCACTTCTAGGAGCTTTTCAACTGTTAATCTGTTAATCAACAGATTTCATTAAGCAGATTGCCATAAGTTTGTCCTTTTGATAGCAGGCAGTGTTACAAGTTGTTGCTATTAAAGTATCATGTTTACATTGTCACTATAATTCCTTACTTGCATTGTGGCTGTGTCTAAATACTCCAGAAGCTGTGTACCCTGCTTTAGAAGCCTCAAAAACTATCATTTATACTATCTATTTACTAACCTATTTCCACACTTCCAATTTTACTGAAAATTTGTGAAGTGTTCAAAATCCTTAGTGATTGTATATCTTGCATTTTAGAATATTAGTAAACCATATTTAATTAGTTTATCAAAAAACAGATGAAGTGATGAAATCTGTATTCAGCAAAGACGATATGATGTAATGGCTAATCCAGTAGCTATAGGTGAACATAGCATTAACTGTTACAATAATTAATGATTAAATAGGAAGAATTTATTTAAGTCAAGCTTAAGAATTGTTTTAGAGGGAGAGCCAACCTTAAGCATAAAATACAGTCTTCATTCAAGAAACAATGAGCACAGAATGTTTTCTTATGCCTCAGTGTTGAAGAGCGAGAGCTATTTTTTTAGAAATAAAAAAAATATTTTATTTTCTTTGTGTCATGAACAAAAAGTTTATATCTAAGCACATAGGTATTGATTTACTGGTAATGCCACTGACGTAAACATCACTTCCCTTTACCATCATTTCTGAGTGTACACTAGACTTTGTTTAAGCCATGGAATGATGTGATGAGCAGAATGTGATGAGCAGAATAAAGGTTTGTCCAAACAGGCAAAACATGCACCTAGCTAACTTTACTTAAGCACAGTAATAGGGGAAAAATATTATTTGGATATTTTTGTTTCTTTTAGACTTTACAGTGTTTAAGAATATAATTTACAGTGAACAAAATAATTTGTCTCATATCAAGATCAAAGTCTTTTATGGAGAATTAGGTTCCATTTGAATAAAGCATAATGTCTTTTGACATGAATAAAGACTGTATTTGTAATCCTGCACTCAACTGATTTGAGTAAATCCACCATGGACAAAAGGCATTACTCAGCTTTCAGCTAACAACAACACAGCTATTGTGAAAGTGATTACCAGCATGTCTGACCCCCTTCTAGAAAGCAGGTAATGTCTGGACATGAAAAGAGATGCCATACAATCCTATACATTAAAAGCTACCTTGCTGTTTCAAAACTGGTTTGATTTCACCCTAACTCTAATGCATAAAAAACAAACAAACAAACAAAAAACCCAAACCCAAAACCCAGGCAACCTTAGCAAAAAGAGTAAGCAGTGAAAATCTGATTAAAAAAATTATGAGGAAATAGTAGTGAAATACAGGCTTGTCAGCATGAACTATCAAACACTAAGGCTTATATATGTAATGAAATAATTGTTTCTTCTTCATTCTTAACACTATAGTAAAGTTAGTTAAAGGGGTGATGTCAGCCACAAAATCAGATTTTGGGTTTTGTTTCTTTTGGGGTTTGCCACTAAGGGCAATAAGGATGCCTAAAAGTCTAAGCTAACTATGTAGACTCTTTCAACATTACTGGAGACAGAGAAGTATTTCTGGAAGACAAAAGCATATCTGCTTCAGATATGTGCACTGAATGTACAATTCCTACACTGGTATTGATAGTAGAATTCATCCTACTTAAAGGGGACCATCAGGAAGTTAGGTAACTAGTGCAAGCTAATCATTAAGATTCCCTTTTAGCACTTATTCTCCATGAAGACAGGTATTTAAGTTAGGTTGAACAACTAACCTTCCAGAAGCACCACTATGTCTTCACTGCTAGAGAGTGATTCCAGATGCGTAGCTCAGACTAGACACTGAACACACAAAGTTAAGTGAGAGAAAGTTCTTACCAGCCATTCCTTTAAAGAATATTGTCAGAATTTGAGTGCAGCTGACAGTTCTGCATTTAGATATAGATAAGCAATATAGACATTTACATGTAGTGATATCTAGATATATGTAAGAAATACAGTGAATTCAGATAATTTGTAAAATGATAATAACTGTTTACCTTTTCATTATTTTCGTCTCTTTCTCAGCTGCCTCTGTTCCCTACAACAACAATTCAATTAATTAAATCAATTACAAGCTCAATGACAAGCCTCATTTTGCATTTTCTTCCCAACTAGAGAGGTCTTCAATCCATTGTCTTGCTGATAGCTTTTAGAGAAAGATGTAGACCATTTTTTCTAAAAAAAAAAAAAAAATTAAAATAAAAAAATCCACCCCTTTCAAAAGTCTTGTCGAAGTTTCTCTTTCTGTAGGTAAGCTTCAGACATCTTTTAAAACAATCTATAAAAAGGATAAATCTCATCTTCTTCCCTACACTATTGCCTCAGGAAACAGAAGACAAGAATTTTACGAAGAAAGGTTGATTTTGTTTTCATTCTTCATTATTCTTGACACTGAAGAATTTCTGTGTGGCTGCATAGAAATTGGGATCAGATCTGGACAAAAGACTATCCTCAGGAGATGTTCCAATAAGTTACAAATTCAATTGCAGTAAGATGGACGAGTGCCTACATCAGATATAGAATCAAGAAATTAAAAGATGATATTTTAGCATTCAGTTGTACAACAAAAGTGGATTCAGCCATGAATCAGAGCTGTGTTCAGAAATACAGAAATAATGAAAATATATCCACATCTTTTACTTAAAAATTACTCATTTTGTGTCCTGGGGATAAGATGTTATACATGGGACAAAGAGAAGAAACTGAGAGACTGAGGTGATGAAGAGAGAACTCAAATGGGAGTAAAAATGTAGTTTTCATGAAATAAGGAAACACCTGCTTTGCAAACTATTTAGTTGCAATCATTTGGCAGTCAGGATCAAAGTAGTTCCCTAGAAAGAATTTATGAAAGGACCAACCTAGTGGATTTACTGATGTAAATAAAAAAACCCAATGATGTCAATAATGTAGGACAAGCTGAGTCCCTGTCACAGGTACCACCTCACGAGTTCATTATTGGACTTAAGTGATCGATCACTCTTTAAGGGAAATTGTTTTAACTAATTTTGTATTAGAGAAAATGGTACAGAAAACTGTATCTTTTGTGCCTTTGCTTGAAATTTTTTGCCTACATATTTTCAAATGTTACTAGAAGCAACTGCTGGGAGCTATGAGAATGTAAGAGAAGAGCAATGAAGATTTGCAAAGTTATTGCTAGTGACATTCACTGTGCTGATATTATACAGTCCCCAGTGGTTCTGTCTTCTACCAAAAGTTGCATGAAGAGTTACTTTGTGAGAAAATCTCAAAAAATATTTTTTTCTTTGATATTTTCACTGCATTAGCTGATTGGAGAGGTAGCAGCAGGAGGTAGGATTTTCTAGCAGGAGTAAAAGAGCAACAGCTGCTTTAAAAGTTGCTGCTTCAAAAGTTGCTGCTTTGATCCATGAAAAATGAATAGTATGACTGCAGAACCATTACACCCTAGTGATTGTTTAGGAGCTATCACCATTATGATTACCCTGAGAAGTACCCTCACTTTGTCTTGTATGCTTATATGTGCAAAAGAACAGTAATATGCTTGTACATCTATAATGACTGCCTGCACTAACTTGAATTGTAGGTCTCAAAGCAGATGAACAATTGTGATGTAGCTGAAACTAGCCTCAGAATTTTAAAATTTCTCCACATATAGAGATTAGTCAGATTTTTACAGACAGAGAAAACAACACAGAAAATTTAAAGACTTCCCCATTCAAATGGCAAACTTAAGAACTCAGGCGTCTTCCTGTCTATGTAAAAGTCAGCATTAGCATTCAGGAATCTCTCTGTGAAGTCCTACTTTCTCTTTAGAATGAATGTCACACAAAATAATTTACAAATTAAAAATTGAACATAAGCTGTGCAATATGTCCAAGTAAAACCAGCAATATTAAGATTTTTTTGTAAGTTAAGATGGTGCTTATGAAGATTTGACCATGGATGTGAAATGCCAGTTCTGTAGACTGTGTAAACCCCAGCATAGCAAAGAAACACAGAAACACAGGGCAGTGTGAGCAACAGAATACTGTTTCTTTGAGAGAAAAATCAGGAAATCCAGGTTTTTACTAACTAATCATAGCTCACACCTCCTGATATATAGTTTATTGTTCACACTGAATAATTTTTAAAAAGGTTACAAAAAATATTCCAGTATTTCCCATCCTTCCAAATCCTTCTCCCTAGTTTTCATTTGGATTCATACATAGAACACAAACACACAAACATAGAGCAGCAGTTTTTAATAAGAATAAACAGCATAATAGATAAGCAGTCACACAAAACTATGATGTTAGTCTGTCACAGGATCTGTTGACATAAATCATTAGCACTTTGTTTTGTAAGTTTGGCTTATTTGTTTATTTCTTGAATATTTTAGATTTCTAAAATCTACATATAGCATTCAAATAACTACAAAAATAAAGACTAGCTTTCCTCTCCTTTTTATCCTTAGTGATTTGCAGCTTCTTTACTTTCTCCTAACATTCTGGCTCATATTTCTTTGGAAAAAAAATACCCTTTTGTTAAAGATTCTATTATGATGAATGCCCAGGGGACCAAACAGTTCTCAAGATAACATTGGACACTACAGTATTTTTCTTATCTCCACTCCAGGGCAACTATTACTTCCCCTTTGTTTCTTCACATGTGCTTTACATCAGCTACTTAAATAATTTGGGAAAAGTTGTTGTAACTGCATGTTCTAATCCTTCCCTTCCTCCCTGTTTTAGTGACTGGGGATGGAAGACTCCAAGGATCAACTCTAATAAGATACAGCTGCCTATTGTTGATTCACACTTCTAAGAGCAAGCTGTGAGAAGGTCTGTGGAGAGGTAAGAAAGGCAAAATTACAGAACTGTGGTTGTTATGATGAAATTCCTTGGTGCAGAAGGATAGGGGAAATACCAGCATGGAAGGGTATAAAATGCTAAAGCAAGGAAAGGTAGTTGACTGGTGAGGTATCTTTGGGTTATTGTTTTCAGGGGGCTGGAAAGGTTGATACTTCTTGGAGCTGATGTCAGTGAGGGCAGCAAAGACTGGGTGCCTTAGCAGAGTGGTAATCCTAAAACTAACAGGTCCCTAGAGACTGAAATATATATTTTTTGGAGTAGAGATTAACATTTGTGTGTTTCCATTCTTCATGTTTGCTTTTTTCTCCAAGTTTTAAAAGTGTAAAATGTAAAAAAGTGCAACAGCTGGCAATAAGTACAATGGATTACATGTAACTATCTAACTATGAATAGTGTGCTGTTCAAATAAAACTTAGAGGATCTAAAATATATAAAGACCTTGTTGAAAATTAAGAAAAAAGAAGAATCCCCCATTAATATGCTTAGAAAGTTGCTGGTCCTTCTGAGTCTTTCTTATGGCATTGCTTTTGTGTTCATTTGCTTGCTGATCCTCCATAGTCTTTCACTCAACTAGATAGCCTTCCTTATGTAATATTTTTTTTTCTCTCCTATATTTTTCTGTATTAATTACTAGGCATACACATAGTTTTATAGGGTGTCAGAAGGGTTTAACAGACATAGACATTCTTTACAGGAGCTCTTCCTGGAGCCACACATAGAAGCTATTAGAGCTTCAACCTTCAAATGCTGGAAGTCTTCAGCTGTTCCTATGGCAACCAACTAGATAATTGGATTGAGAGGTACAGAAAAAGTTTTAAAACCAGGGACTTCATATCCATTTAAATACTGAAATAGACTACTGTCACTAACAGTAGATGAGAACTCTCCTTTTAGTTGCTCTCATCCATTTGTCATTTTGGGTTTGTCCTTTTCCTTTAAAAGTTGTTGTGATGGTGTGATTTAACCAAGCAGCCAGGTGTGAGATTTTAAAGTGCACATGTGATACAGCAGGGTATCTGTAGGTGTGCTGGGTTCAGTCAGGAAAAAAAAGTGAACTCCCTTTACTGTGGTTGCTAAGAAAATACTGATAAGGCCTCAGCTGGTGCTGGGGAGTGCCTGTATTGAATTCAAGGTCTTGATATCACAGCTGTATTCCCAGCTCTTGCTGTCTTGCGAGTCCAGATAGCTGACCCAAACTGGCCAAGGAAGTATTTCATTCCATAGTACGTTACGTTTTGGGTTCCTTGGGTGGGGTAGGGGTCTGGTAGCCATTACTCTTACTCTCTCCCTGACTCGTCTCTCTGGGGAACTTGCTAACTCTCCTGCGTTAGCTGCTTTGTTAACTCCTGTGCTGGCTTGTTTGTGAGGGAGATGGTGGGTTGTTTAGAGTTCATGGCCGTGCTATCACTGATAGGGTTCACTCAGAATCTGCTGCGATCGCTCTCGGGCTCTCTGGGTCTGACTTTCACCACTCAACATCTGTGTGTGCATTGGTCAGCAGGTGGTGAGAAATTGTATCATATGTTTTATTTTCTATTATTTTAATTATTTATTATTAGTAGTAAATAGTTCTTATCTCAATTTTTTGAGCCTCCTTATTTCTTTCTCCTCTGATTCTTCCCCTCCACTGGAGGAGGGGAGGGGGATTTGTGAGAGCAGCTATGTGGTATTTTGCTAGCCAGAGGTAAACCACAACAGCAGGATTCAAATTTTATGATGAGGTGACTTTTACAGAATGCCTTAGAGATGAAGTTATTGTCTGTTTCTTTTATTATTTTACTTTTAAGAATTATTTGAATATATAAATCTCCAAGTCTCTTGGTTGCTGGGAGCTTTTTAATAGAATCATAGAATGGTTAGGGTTGGAAGGGACCTTAAAGACAGCCAGGGATGTTATGGGGTATCCACAACTTCTTTGGGCAACCTATTCCAGTGTTTCACCACCCTCTCAGTGAAGAATTTCTTCCTGATATCTAATCTAAGTCTCCCTGCTTTTAGTTTAAACCCATTACCCCTTGTCCTGTCACTACAGGCCCTTGTAAAAAGTCCCCCACAGCTTCCCTGTAGCCCCTTCAGGTACTGGAAGGCTGCTATAAGGTCTCTCAGAAACCTCCTCTTCTCCAGGCTGAACAACCCTGACTCTCACAGCCTTTCTTCACAGCAGAGGTGCTCCAGCCCTCTGAGCATCTTTGTGGCCTCCTCTGGACTTGTTCCAACTGGTCAATATCCTTCTTATGTTGAGGGCTCCACAGCTGGACACAGCACTCCAGGTGGGGTCTCACAAGAGCAGAGCAGAGGGGGAGAATCACTTCCCTCGACCTGCTGGCCACACTTCTGATACATCCCAGAATACGATTGGCTTTCTGGGCTGCCAATGCACACTGCTGGCTCATGTTCAGCTTCTCATCCACCAAATAGGGGCACTGGATTCCTTTATGGTTTCTGAAAAAAGAAGAGACTTAAGCTTTGTGGTGGCTTGACCTTGGCTACTTGCCAGCTGCCCACCAAGCCACTCTATCACTCCCCCTCCTAACAGAACAGGGGAGAAAATACAAAAAAATGTTTGTGGGTAGAGGTAAGGACAGGGAGATCATTCAACAATTGTCATCACAGGCAAAACACACTCAGCTTGCAGAAATTAATTTAATTTATTGCCATTTAATCAGAGCAGGATAATGAGAAACAAGAATGAACCTAAACCCACCTTTGCTCTCATCCCTCCCTTTCTCCTAGGCTCAACTTCACTCCCAATTTCTCTATTTCCTCTTCTGAAGCCATGCAGGAGGATAGGGGGTGGGGGTTGTGGTCATTACATTTTACCTCTGTTACTCCTTCCTCCTCACACTTGCCCTGCTCCAGCATGGGGTCCTACCCATGGGAGACAGTCCTTCACAAGCTTACCCAACCCATGGGAGACAGTCCTTCACAAGCTTACCCAACCCATGGGAGACAGTCCTTCACAAGCTTACCCAACCCATGGGAGACAGTCCTTCACAAGCTTACCCAACCCATGGGAGACAGTCCTTCACAAGCTTACCCAACCCATGGGAGACAGTCCTTCACAAGCTTACCCAACCCATGGGAGACAGTCCTTAACATTAATGCCATGATTAAAAAAGTCTCCAAAAGACTCATTAGATATCTGGCCTAGGATATACAGCTTCTATACAAAGCCAGAACACAACAATTTTAGGTTAATCCCTGCAGAATATGTAGATGCAGACAAATATATATATATTGAACAATTATGTGTTTAAGAATGGACCTTATGCATACATGGTCAATATTTTAAAAACTAATGCATGCCTAAGTAGTTTATTGTACCTGGGAATGTTAACACTGAACTGATGTCTATATTTTTGCACCAGTTAGTCTATATTTTTGCACCCGTTAGTCTATGTTTTGCTTCACCCCATAACACATCAAGCTGGACAGGTGGTGCCAGCCTGGGACCCGCAGCACTGCAGGACTGGTGGGGAGTGGGTGGGGATGTGGATGGAAAGGCTTATGTTGGGTATGACCCTGGAAAGGGGAAGGGTCTGAAGGGGCTTCCGGCCGAGGGGGCTGGGCGTTTGTTTTGTTGTGGGGACCTCGTGGCGAGTGGTTGATGCTCCGGGCAGAGCCAGCATCTTGCCGGGCAGATCGGTCTGGGAGTCGGGGTTTGAAAGTTTTTTTCCTCTCTCTTACTCTCTCGGCCCCCGGGCGGTTTCGTGGGGGGGTTTGCTCCCTTCGGGTGGGGTTTTCTTTTCCTTTTCCCTTCTTGGGGTGAGATCCTATATCATTTGTTCTACCTTTTTCCTCTGTTCCTTAAATTACTCATTAGCACTAGCATTGTTAGTAACTCCCTAAGTTTCATTTCTATAATGAAATAGTTCTTATCTCAACTCCTACGGGCTTTTCCTCAGTTTGTTCCTCTGACCCTTCCTCACCAGGAGGGGGTGTGGGGGGCGCGGAGTGGTAGAGCGGCTGGTTGTGATAAAACCCACGACAACTGATAAACTGAAGTCTGTCTGCAGTCACAGGGTGAAAGGACTTAAGTTTGCCCCAGCAAGTTACAGATTTGGGATATGGTAACAAACACCAGAGCAACAGATTTAGAGATAAACAGTGTATCACCAAATAGCAGTACAGTAGCAAATACAAATCAATATTACAATTATCTGAGTTGTTTTGGTAGTATAAATGTCCTGGATGAAAAAAAGAAAAAATCCTGTAATCCACTAATACTGGCTTGAACTTAACATCTGAACATGCAAAGACTTAAAAAGTGAAGGTTATAAGGCAGGCTATCAGGAAACAGGTCATGACTTCTTCTTTGGAACACTGACTTGGACCAGCCCCCAGTCTCAGAGAATTCCATCTTCCCTCATCAGGTTGTCTTCGTTTACTGTTGAACCATGGAAACACTATCTGGACTTGTTAACCCACACCAACTCTGTTCCCCTTTTGTGCCAGTACTGTCCTTCTTGTGCACAGTGTGTGGAAATAAAATAAAAGGCAATATTAATCCCACATTTGTTTCTGAGCATGGAGCCAAGAAATGTCATGTAAAATAATACTATCCTCACATATACGTATGACGTTATTGGGATCATGGATATGTGGTGAGGTAGCTCACATGACTGGATTGCTGTGTTGGAGAGACACAGACTTTATAGGAAAGACATCAGGGAAGGCAAGGATATGGAGTTGCCCTTTATGTGAGAGAGCAGCTGGAACGTATGAAGCTCTGCCTAAGATCAGTAGTCAGATGAGAGCTTTGGGGACAAAATTGTTCAAACCACCAGATGAAACCTCATGTTCACAGGATTTTGTCCTCATGGGGGACTTTAACTGCCCTGATACCTACTGGAAAGAATACACAGCAGGGAACAAACAATCTAGGAAATTTGTGGGGTCTATTGCTGACAACTTCCTGACACGTTCATTAGCCACCACTCTCCTTCCCATCCTTTGATGTAATACACAGCTATCATTCCCTTAGTCTATGGACACCCCTTAAAAAAAGAAAAATACATAAAATGTCCACAAATGCCCACTGAATTAATTTAGTCCATAACCTTGGGCTCTATCTGTTATGGTGGTCACTCAGGACAGGAGAGGTGGTGTGTTGTGTGGAGTTACTGGACACCAAAGCCAGCTGAGGGCAGGTCACTTCTTGTGTTCTCCTTTGGTTTGGGTGGTTCCTGTTATAGTAATTCCTGTAACATGCAACTCAAATCATGGGTTACACAATTTAAAGGTAGATCCATTACAATCTCCACCCCTGGTACCATTAGGACAGATTATAAGGTTTAACGTTGCATTTGAGATGTAGGTGCTCTGGTATGGACTTATTCACAGCCACAGATGCTTTGGGGTGTCCTGCCACCACATGGACTCATCCATAGGTCACAGTCCCTTCTACTTGAGTTCACAATGGGGTTGCAGCCTGTTCAGTACAGCAGCACAAAACCAGGAGGCACATCACCATTGCTGTTATCAAAATGTTACCAGGCACAGCACAGTAAGATGATAAACTTTACAGCAAGTAGCAACAGCAAAAAACACCCACTGACAAGCACTGGACTCTACAGTAAGGCAAGCATGCCCCATGGCAAGCACAGGAGCCTGTCAACTAATAGCTAAATAGCAATAACGACTATTAATTTGATGTAGCACATACCAATCAAACCTGTCATTATTTCAAACACTTCAAGACCTACATTAGGCACCAAGAAGGACCTAGTTTAATCCCAGATGGTAACTCAGCACCAAACAGCCACTCACTCACTACTCTCACAGTGAGATGGGGGAGTGAATCAAAAGAGTAAAAGTGAGAAAATTCGTGGGTTGAGACAAAGACAGTTTAATGGGTAAAGCAAAAGCCATGCACACAAGAAAATTGAAACAAGGAATTAATTCATTACTTCCCATCAGCAGGCAAGTGTTCAGTCATGTCCAGAAAAAACAGGGGTCTATCACATGTAACAGTTACTTGGTGTCGTGGTTTAACTCCGGCTAGCAAATACCACGAAGCCGCTCTCACAAATCCCCCTCCCCTCCTCCAGTGGAGGGGAAGAATTGGAGGAAAAAGAAATAAGGAAGCTCATAAAATTGAGATATGAACTATTTACTAATTAAATCTAAATCAATATATACAGATACTACTACTGATAAACAATTTAAATAGTAGAAAATGAAACATATAGTACAATATATACAATATGATACAATTTCCCACCATCCACTGACCAATGCACACCCAGATGTTGAGTGATGAAAGTCAGACCCAGAGAACCTGAGAACCACAGCCCGAAAGCAATTGTAGCCCAAGAGCCGCGGCCTGAAGGCTGGAGCCCGTGAGCCTACGCAGCAGAATCCGAGCAAACCTTATCACTGATAACATGGCCAGAAAACTCAAAACAATCCACCAGCTCCCACACAAATGAGCCAGCACAGGAGTTGGTAAAGCAGCTAACGCAGGAGGGTAAGCAAGTGCCCAGAGAGACAAGCAAGGGAGCAAGGGAGAGAGAGAGAAGGGCAGAGTAATGGCTACCAGACCCCCTTCCCTACCCAAAGAGACCGGAACATGACGTACTATGGGATGAAATACTTCCTTGGTCAGTCTGGGTCAGCTACAGTATCCCAAGCGGACAAAAGACCTTGAGTTCAGTACGGGCCATCCCCAGCACCAGCTGAGGCCTTATCAATGTTTTCACTTACTGTCCAGCAACAGAGTTCCCTGGCAACCAGAGTAAAGGGAGTTAGCCCTTTCCTGACTGAACCCAGCACACTTGGGAAGACAAATGTCATCACTCCAGAAGTCCCTGCCTTCCTACTTCTTCCCCCAGTTTTATTGCTGAACATGACATATAGTATGGAATATCCCTTTGGTCGGCTGAGGTCAGCTGTCTCAGCTGTGTCCCCTCCCAGCTTCTCGTGCACCCCCAGCCTAGTCACTGGTGGGGTGGTGTGAGGAGCAGAAAAGACCTTGACTCTGTGTAAGCACTGCCCAGCAGTAATGAAAGCATCCCTGTGTTATCAACACTTTTCAGAACAAAACCAAAACATAGCCCCATGCTAGGTACTGTGAAGGAATTAACTCTAGCCCAGCCAAAAACACCACAACCGGTGAGCCCCCATTGGAGTGTTGTGTCCAGTTCTGGGCTCCCCAGTGCAAGAGAGATGGACATACTGGATTAGGTCCAGCAAAATCTTATGAAGATGATTAAGATTCTGGAGAATGTGTCACATGAGGAGAAGCTGACAGAGCTGGGACTCTTGAGCCAAGAGAAGAGAAGGTAAGGCAAGGCTCAGAGGGGATATTATCAAATGTTTATGGGAAGGATTGAAGAAGAAGGAGCCTGAGTCTTCTCAGTAGTGACCACTGACTGAAAAAGAGGCAATGAAATTCTGTCTGAACACAAGACAGTGGTCAAACACTAACAGATTGCACAAAGATGTTGTGATGAAAATATTAAATCCCAGCATAGCGGCATAGAGTCATGTGGTTTAGGTTTAAACAGACCTGTAAGATCAAGTTCAACCATTAACCTAGCACTGCCAAGTCCACCACTAAACCATGTTCAAGCACCACATCTACATGTCTCTCAAATATCTCCAGGGATGGTGACACAACCACTTCCCTGGGGAGCCTGTTGCAGTGCTTGACAACCCATTCAGTGAAGAAAATTTTCCTAACATTCAGTCTAAACCTCACCTGGTGCAACTTGAGACCATTTCCTCTTGTCCTATTGGTTCTTGGCAATCTGGACTTGCTGACCCTTCTTGATCAGGGGGCTTGGACTAGATGATACCAAGAGCTGCCTTCCTACCTCAATCATTCTATGATTGTGATATAATGACCTAAATTACTGTGATATAGTATCTTAAGAGAGGGTTTCATAATTCTAGGGCTTAGAATATCTGCCTTGTTTGTAAGTCCCTCTTTTTATTTCAAATCTGATTCTAAACTTCTACTTTGAGCTGGATTTGTCAGCTTTTGATCTGCATATAAAAGACTCCACGGATCTATTATATACCTTTTCCTAAGTGAGACTTTCAACCATTCTAAATCTGAAGGAAACAGTTTTAATAGGATACACCTTTGCATATATAGATGGCTGTAGTTTACTAAATTTAGTCTTATGTCATTCAGCTATATTATTGCAGCTTTTGTCTCCACCACTGATTAATGAGCTACTGTAAAAAAATACTCCACTGTAAACATATGCAAATCCACAATTAAAGGTAAGAGGGTTATTTTTGTCAAATCAATCAGATATTGTATCTATTTAAAACTGTAAAAGCATAGCTTATAATACATAATTTATGATTAACAAAGACTATTAATAATTAAATGATAAGATTATATTATAGAAAGATCAGAAGAGTAATTTGTATTTTAAATACATAAGTTTCTTTCTATGTGTCTCCAATTAGTCAGTCTGGGGAATGAAATTATTTTCATGTTGCTCACTCGCTGTGTGTGTCTGTGAGAGAGAGGACATTCTCATTCATATGGTACGATCTTAAATGGCCCATATTTATCAGGTGAACAAAACCGTTCAATCACACAATACAATAGCGAAGCACAAGAATAAGTCAATTATACTGAACACTTTTTTCAAGGCTTGTTACTTCTAGCATACTGTGTTAGGTACAAGGCTTTTTTCTCTGTTCTGGTAATACACTTGAAGAGGAGTGTTCCCTTTAAGGAAGACCATGTAATTACCCACTCAACCTGTTTTCATGTTGACTGGCCTCACCAGCTGTACCTATGGCTAGAAATTTTAGGGGAAATCCAAAGATGGGATTTGAAAACCACACAGAGTTCCCTTGGATGCCTCTATTGAAATATCTGATAAAATCATGTGGCTAGCAGGCCAGTACCATCAGTCCTATTGGGGAAAATCACTTGTTGGAGACACAATGCACCTACGCTTAGGAGATATCCAGTTCAGTTAAGAATTAAGAGGAAATATGTAGATATGGTAAACAAAATTTTAAGATTTTAATAATATTGTCCATGTGATCACTTCTATCACTTCATTGGTGTTCCTCCTTTTTCTATGACATGGTTTTAAACTAAGATAACCTTTAATCAAATAAGCAGAGCTACATTGGTGTGAAACTGGGCTGAGATAATAGAATAACATGCCTGGAGTCCTCATGTGTTTTGGTTTCTAAGAAGATGGGGAAAAAAAAAAAAAGGAAAAGTTGTGCTATATAGGAAAAAGTCCTGCTATTTCTAAGCAGTGACCTTGTAGATGGCTTCAGCACTTCTGTAAGAAATTATGTTTAAGGATTCTATATCTTTTTTTATTTCATAATTAGAGTTTTTTTAAGTCCCTAAGCTTTGTATATATGTTAACCAAAACTAGAAAAAGAAAACAAGAATAGGAAATTACAAAGCAGACCTTTTCCACCTATAAGGAATTTGAAAAGTGATAAAAGCATAAGAATTTGAATATATAAAGAAGAAACACTAATGAATATGCAGATTTCTTATTGGTATGCTTTTCTATTCCTTAGATAGCAGAAAAGCAGAGGAGAAGGCAATCTCCTGCTATCATTGAAGTTCTTTAGTTTAAAAGTTAATCTACTGGGTACTGGAGTACTCATAATATAAGCAACTCTTTTCGTGACGTTGTATTGCTGTAGGTTTGTAATGGTCCAAGGCATTTTAATAATTAGTCCACAGGGAGACTTAATAGACTAGGGCAACTCTTAATTAACTTAACCCCCAGTACATGAGTTGACCAAAAGACATCAAGCCACATTTTAGCTTAGAGGGTATGTGAACTCAGAGGAAATCTCATTTTTTAACTACAGTGGTGCTTCATTCTTTCCTTCTAGCACAGTGTGGTTGTAGCTAAACACACTGTGCCTTTCTGTCCAATGGTAACCAGACTCCATTATTTTCAGTAGAATTAATAATGACTGAAGATGGCAATTTCAGCATAATTATTTTAAGATACAGAAATTATTACAGGGTGATATTCTGTCATGGTTTAACCCCAGTCAGTAACTAAGCACCATGCAGCTTCTCACTCACTCCCCCCAACAGGATGAGGGAAAGAATCAGAAGAGGAGAAATGAAAAAACTGGTGGCTTGAGATAAAGACAGTTTAATGGGCAAAGTAAAAACTACGCATGCAAGCAAAGGAAAACAAGGAATTCGTTCACTGCTTCCCATTGGCAGGCAGGTTTCAGCCATCTCCAGGAAAGCAAGGCTTGATCACGTGTAACAGTTACTTGGGAAGACAAATGCCATCGCTCAATGTGTGTCCCCCTTCCTTCTGATTCCCTTAGATTTTTATTGCTGAGCATGATATCATGTGGTATGGAATATCCCTTTAGTTAGTTGAGATCAGGTATCTCCCACCTTCTTGTACACCCCAAGCCTACTTGCTGTAGTGTGAGAAGCATGAAAGGCCTTGACTCTGTGTCAGTACTGCTCAGCAATAAAAAAAAAAAACCCATCTCTGTGTTATCAACACTGTTTCCCACATAAATCCAAAACATATTCTACTACTAGATGCTATGAAGAAATTTGACTCTACCCCAACCAAAACCAGCACACATTCATGTTGGTTAAAAGATGTAACTAGGAAGAGATTCTACTTAATTTTTTCTATATCTCTATTGTGTCTTATTAATGCTTAAAAAAAATAACTGGACCTGTTTAAAATATGTGAAAACATGCTGATAGTATCTTTTACTACAGTGGGTTTTAATTAGAAATGTTCTATACTCCTATGATTTTATACTGAGGAAAGGATTATAGTATAATATTATGTTGCAAATATATTTTATATTTATAAGGATTTGGTTTGTATTTTATATTATATTCTTGCTTCTTATCAAGATTTGGCTAACTGTTAATAGCAGAGAAATAGGTAAACTTACTGAAGTGAACCAGCCAGCAACCTTTCTGTTTTCATTTCTATGTTACTATTCACATATTCGGTAATATTTCTGACAAAGTGAATGTTGCTTTATGAGTATTTTCTTGAAGTAACTAAGGCTGTGTGAAAATAGTGATTATCACTACATTGTATGAAGTGCCACAGTGGGCAGCCTAACACTGATGAAAGAAAAAATATCAGTATAATCACAAATTACCTGTGTGAAAGACAAAGCTATACTATAAAGCACATGTGTTTCTGAATGAACATTGTTAGCAACGGAATATATTACACACACCTTTTTTTCTTACTCTTTACAGGGAGTTGTTTTGGCATTACCTTTATTAGCATTTGCTGCTGATTTTCCAACCAGGCAAATAGATGTATTTAAATTAAATGAGTTAACAGAAAAATCACTGAACAAAGGATTTTAATCCAAACCATTGTACTAAACTACTGTAAAGCTCTTGGGGGAAGAAGAAAAAGATCATTTTACTTACCTCTCTACTCCTGCCATTATTTGTCTTGCCCACTATCTGAATGTTCTGGGCAACACACCTTTCCTTAAGGAAAGATACATTCCATTAGTTTCTTAGCCAACATCTCTAATGCTACAAAAAGTTTCAAAACCAGTCACGTTCAGGTAAACCTAGCCTTCAGCTGGACAATTATATGTCTCACTGTTATCAGGGAAAGCATACCAATTTAACAATTGCACAGGATCTGAATCAATGACAGAACTGAGAACATAAATGTGTTTGTGATGTATAAGGTTTATAAGATATTTCCTGATAAGTGATTTTTTTAACACTATAGAAAGAGCTAGCTATATTTGTGTGTATTGCATAGTTAACTGTATGAAGTAGTATAATTAGCAAAAATGTACACACATTTGTTCCTGCTATTATAGTCAAATTTAATTTATCTCATTAAAACTCTTCTCTTTTATTTCAATACTGTTTCATGTATTGAAAAGCAGTGCATTTTCTAGTGAATTCAATTACTTATATTATTAAACCCCTTATAAAAAGGAAAATTTAATCTGTTCAAAAATCTTGATATAGTCAGTTCAATTTCCATAACCATAAATCTTTTATAACAAATGAGTTTTAATTAGTTGCTGTCCTTGGCCATGTACAAGAGGAAGGAATCATATTTCAATTCATCTATTGTTAGGTTATACTGAATTAAAAAGTCCCATATGTTTAAGATGTTCAGACTGCTATCCTTCCAACTTAATAGACAGTGACTCATAAATTTCTAAATAGTTTGCAAGTGTGTCTGTTTTAGAAGAAAACTCTTCTTGTTTCTGTTTTAGAAGAAAGACCATTTTGTTACAACTTGATGGGCTGAAAGAACAACACTAAAAAACAATTAAAAATTTCAAAAGATATACACACCTATAAACAGAATAAAAACCTCCAGACAAATAGCCCCAAACTTAGACTACTTGAAATCTTCAATTTTCCAGCCTATTTTCATTTGGAGCATAAAAATGATGGCTGTTGGCTTAATATATGGTCTGACTGAATTCAGGAGTCAAGGAACAGACTTGATTAATCCCCATCTTTAATTCATTTTATGTTTTACCATTCTCGGTTTGCCTCTAGTCTCATAGTGTAATGCAGGTAGAAGATACCCCCAAAGGTCATCCAGTTAAGCCTTAGTCTCAAAAGAGGGGCAGACCAGGTTGCTCAGGTCTTTGTACAATCACTCTTAAAAACTTCCAAGAATGAAGACTGCACAACCTCTCTGAGCAGCCTGTTCCACTGTTTGATTGTCCCCATGAGGAAAAAGTTTCTCCTTTCTCACCAATGTTTATATTAGATTTCCTATTTGGTTTTGTTGAGAGCACCAAGTAGAAGAGGGACAGTAAGGATATTATATGTAACTTGTTTATATGACAGAGCAAGAAAATAAAGTTTTTGTGGTGAAACTTCAAGAAAGAGGTGTTTTAAGTGACCTGGAAAGAAAATTACTAAATATTGTCTAAAATTCTGTTCATCTATATCCTCCCTCCACAGTTAAGTTCACTCTTTTAGGGGAGAAACCAAAGACAACACTTGCTTCCTAGTATAATTATGTTGACCTAATTAAGCAATGATACACTAGGTATTAAAATATTTGGGTTAGTGATTGTTGGGCTTGTTTCTTCAAGGAACTTCCAGCAAGTTATTCCAATTAGATAAACGATCTGTGAGCTAGAAAATGTAGCATTATGTACTACAACTACATTTGTCAGGGTGGCAAGTGAGATATTGCATGATTAGTAATGCAGCGCAATTGTCACTCTTCCCTTCAGACAAAAGGTAATAACCTTTGTCTGTATTGTGCCAATGAGCCCTGTGTAAACGCCTTCTTCACAGCCACATCATTGCCACAAAGAGGTGTCTACAGTGAGAGCTGAAAGAAGGCAAACAGTGCCATAGGATTTCATGGTATGTGAGGAAGTGGAGTCTGACTTACTCTAGATTAGTGTGTCTACATTATTTATCTTACCTCCTCTGTCATGATCCTGACACACATTCAGCATCAAGAAACCAGTAGGGCTATGCATTTTGATACCTTAAGATCCCCAGACATCTAAAGTATCTCTCTGCTTGGACAGCTTAAGTCACTTAAGAAACCAGGGCTCTCACCTATTCCCAGTTAGCACTGGAATACAGTGCTTACTTTCAAGAGGTTTCAAGTTAACAGTGCAACCTTGTGGCAATGGAGGCTGACCCCATATGAGTCTCCATTAGCAAGGGTGTAGCCTGCCCGTCAAGAGAAGTGGTTATTCCTCTCTATTGTGCTGCTTGAGAGGCCACACCTGGAGCACTGTTTGGTTTTGGCTCCCCATTAAAAAAAATATTGACATCCTGGAGCAAGTAATCCAGAAGGTCAGCAAGATGATAAAAGGAGTGTGACTATGTAAAAAGTAAGAAGATTCTAGGGGAGCAGGGTTAAGGAAAGAAGGCTAATAGGGATCTTATTGTCCTTTTTCTCTACCTAGTGGGAGGTTACAAAGAAGACAGGGTCACCTCCTTCTCAGACATGCAGAGAAAAGGGATATGGGGCAATAGACAACAGTTGCAGCAAAGGAAATTCTGATTTGATATTGGGGGGTGGGGGGTAGGGGGGGGTGGAAATCCCACTGCAGGTGGCAAAACACTGAACAAGGTTGCCCAGAGGTGTTAAGGAATATCCATCCTTGAGGATGTTCAGAACTCATCTGTCCAAGGCCCTGAACAATCTGCTCTGTCTTTGCAGTTTAGCTCTGAGGCCAGATCACTTCCTAGGGTGTCCCTCCAACCTTTATTTTTTTCTGTGATTAGTATATGATAATAATAACTAACTCTATGTGTAAAGTATTCTATTTTTAGCTGTGTTTTTAGCCATGACTGACCATTACTGTTCCAGCCTAGTAGGTTAGCACTGAGGCTGCTGCAAGAGTTGAAAGGTTCACACAAGATTTATAAAACTATTGGTCTCACACAAGCTCATCTGATCCACAGAGTTAGCAAGCAGTTAACAAATGTCCTTTGGGGATGCAAAGGGATTTTTCCATTGGAGCTCTGCATCAGACTGGCACGGACCAGCTGATACAAAGTAACAGACCAAGGTGGAGACTACCTAGTACTAAGGTAGGAACAAAGCTAGGAATGGTTCAAATAGCTAGCTATACAGGAAACAGGAGAGGAGCTAAGCTTGTTTAAATAAGTGATGGGCTAGAAAGTGTGGAGACAGCCCTGGACACCTGATAGGTCTGAAGGAAGCCACAGACAGAACTTGAGGAAAGTCTCATAAACAACAGCAGCAACAAACCAGTTTGTGTGCTCAATGACACTGCACTGTGAATAAAACATCAAGGTATCATACCATTATCACCCTGCCACAGGCAGTTTTAGCTACAAGGGACTCAAAAGTGGCATAACTGTGTAACAAGAACTGTGCTAACAAGAACAAATAGCCATTTTGGGTTAAATCATCTGAGCAGTTACATCTAAGGTTAAAAAAATTGTTAAAGTCACAAGGTAACATGACCTAGAAAGATAATAACACAGTGTAAATCAATCAAAATCCCATTTATATAGAATTTCATTCATGTAACAGCTTCTTTCTGTTAGTTAAATGCTGTGCAAATGAAAAGGCGATGCAGAAGGATCTCACAATACAGCTTAGAAAGGTGGCAGATGAGTTTCAAAGTAGAGAAAGTAATAGTATTAAATAAAATATGAAGTAATGTACAGAATTAAAAATACAAATATAGAATCATAGAATGGTTTGGATTGGAAAAAGACCTGTAAAGATCATCTAGCCCAACACCCCTGCCATGGGCAGGGACACTTTCCACGAGACGAGGTTGCTCAAAGTCTCATCCAGCCTGGCCTTGAAGACAGCCAGGGATGGGACACCCACAACTTTGGGCAACCTGTTCCAGTGCCTCACCACCCTCTCCATGACGAATTTCTTCCTCAAGTCCAATCTAAATTTACTCTTATTCAGTTTAAAACCATTATCCTTTGTCCTGTCAGTATAGGTTTTCATAAAAAAGTCTCTCTCTGTCTTTCTTATAAGCCCCATTTCAGTATTGAAAGGCACCATAAAGTCTCTGCAGAACCTTGTCTTCTCCAGGCTGAACAACTCCAACTCTCAGTCTTCCTTCATAGGGAAAGGTGTCCCAGCACTCTGATCCTTTTTGTGGCCCTCCTATGGACTTCTTGTAACAGGACTTGTGCTGTGGTCCTCAGAGCTGGCTGCAGTACTCTAGGTGGGGTCTCATGGAAACAGAGTAAAAGGAAGAATCACCTACCTCAATTTGCTGACCACACTTCTTTTTATGCAGCCCTGGATACAATTATCATCCACCGGTATCCACAGATCCTTCTCTTCAGGACTTTTCTCAATCTGTTCATCACCCAGCCTGTATTGATACTGGGAATTACTTCAAGAAAGGTCCAGGACTTTGAACTTGGTCTTGTTGAACTTCATGAGGTTCACATGAGCTCAAGCCTGTCAAAGTCCCTCTAGATGACATCCCTTCCCTCTAGAGTATCAACTACACCTCTCAGCTTGGTGTCATCCTCAAGCTTACTGAGAATGCACTCAATACCACTCTCTGTGGCATTGATGAAGATATTAAATAGTATTGGTCCCAGTACAGACCCTTGAGAGATACCAGTCATTAGTGGTTTCCACTTGGACTTTGAGACATTGAGTACAACTCTTGGGAGGCATCAATCCACTCAATTCTTTATCCATCTAACAGTGTGTCCATCAAACCCATACCTCTCCAATTTATCAGCAGAAATGTTATGTGGGAGTGTATCAAAGGACTTTCAGTCAAAGTAGATTGTAGCTTCTCCTTCGTGCACTGATGCAGTCATTCCATCATAGAAGGCCACTAGATTAGCCAGGCATAATTTTCCCTTGATGAAGCTGTGTTGGCTGTCTCTAACCACCTGTCTTCCATGTGTTTCAATCCAACTAGCAGGAAGATCTGTTCCATGACATCTCCAGGCACTGAGGTGAGTCTGACTGGCTGTATGTCTCTTATTACCCTTTTCAAAAATGGGGGCAATATATCTTTCTCCAGTCACTGGGGACTATACCTGAGTGTGAATATAACCTGCTTTAACCTATGTTTATGTGATGTTGAACTCAAGGCAGTCAATTATAACTTAACAAAGAGATCTTGAAATGACCATTGCTCTATCTTTATAGTCATTACCTCAATGTGCAGAGGAATCAAAATAGGCAGAAAAAAATCAATTTGGGCAGTATCAGAAACAATGTTGAGAGCAAAACGGAAGGTGTCATTTTGCTGTTATATAAAAACATAGCATGCCCACATTGGGGGTGCTATCTGCAGTTCTTGTCTTCACTTCTTTCTCAAGAAAGACATTAGAGTTAGAGAAGGTAAAAAGCAGGCAACCAAAGTGATGAAGTTAATGAGGCTGGAACTCCTCTTTTTGGACAAGAGGGATGGGAATCTGACTAAGCCTTACAAAAACATGTTAAGGTGAATATAGGTTTGTTATTCACAAAGTCTAGCAGTTCTGCTATTAGGGTGCACTTATCAAAACTAGTAACAGTTTCAGTGATCAAACAGAAAAGAAACATTTTCTGTTTGGTTTGTTTAAAACAGCAAATTATACACTTCTAGAATTTGCTGCCATGAGAGGCTTCAGAAACAGACAAAACCAACATGTTCAAATAGAGTTTAAACAAATTCACAAGCGAGAGAACAAAGCATATCCTAAAGCATATAGGAAAGGTTGTATTTCCTACCATCGCTAATGCAGTGCTTAGTGGAGAAAAAAGGAAGTTAAAAAGTTGCAGAAAGTGATAGGACTTGCATATTATCTCACAGTGGCCCTGGCATTCAACTGAGGACTACAAGTTTTATAGAAGACTCTTGGTCTAGCCCAGTTAAGCATTTCTCATGTACTTTCATGCTAAGATTATGTGATTTTAGGAACATTTCAGATCAGCTAACAGGACTAGAAAATGTAAGAGGTCCTACATACATGCTCCTAATAAGACTTATAAATACTGCAGAAGACGAAAAATTCTTACACTAGGAAGTCTGTTATAGGTGTTAATACTCCCTTTGTCTTAAACTTTTCTTGAGGCAATTATATCCTCAGAAGTAGAGTTTTAGGTATGTGGATGTTTGAAATGGCCAGTACATCTGAAGTATTGAGTACCATATTCATTTTCTTGGTATTGATTAACAAATGAGGCTCTGCATTTCTTCACATTTTCCTTCCTCATTATTTCTTAAATTTATGTTCAATGGTTACTAAATATAAAAGTGAAATGTAATTCTGTGAAGTAAAGAGTTGTAATTTGTGCCCATCTAAAGCATAAATCATATTCTATATATTTTATAAGCTGGTATAATTGTAGAAGTGATCTAATGGACCAAAGATAAACTCAGAAAAGTGAATTTTCAAGAACATTATCTCATCTGTTTAGTTGGTGGCTTGGTTTTTGCTTCACCTTTTTTCCTGCAACACAGTGATTTATAATTGCTTTTGTCTGATTGTTTAAAATCTCCTTTACTCTGCCATTTTACATGTTTTTCCAATATTATCCAACAACATGGAGCCTGACTGAAACCTGTGACACTGAAATAGAAAGCATTTCACAGTAAATGTTGCAGTTTGGGGCTTACTCAGAAAGAATACTAGCTATTTTTGTTAGGTAAAGCCAGTCATAGATGTGTCTATAGAACTCACGGTTCTCTGTAAACTGGAACTACAGTGGAAATCAGAGGCAAATACTTTGCAAACTCTAGAAAGAGCTTTTGGAGTTTTCCACTGTTCAGTGTATATTTGTAAGAGCTTGTGCCTTCCTAATTAGAAGAGAGAAAAGTAAATTTCTGTAACATCTGGAAAAATGACTGTAAATGTCTTTCCTATCCAAATTTTCCAGTGCCACAAATAGCCATGTTATCCTTCCATCTTCTCTTAGTGGTGCTATTAAAATATCATCTCTGGATTAATGAATAAATTGATAAAAGGAGGAAAAAAAAAAAAGAAATAAGAGAATGGACTGCTAGTCCTAGGGTGGAAAATCTTATACTACTCCTGTTATCTATGTACCACCAAAAATTGTGACTAACTGACTGCTTACAGTTAATGGTTTAAATGCTTGGAGGCATTGGCAATTAAAGATTAGTACTCTTGCCCCATAATTCAAAGTATAGATATGAAAATAAGGAAAAAAATCAATTTATACCGTTATAATTGGCATTGATATTATTATTAATATATTTCAACCAGGACAAGAAAAGCTGTAACTAAGTCTCAGCAGTCTATAAATCCACATGCAAAATTTCTTTTTTCACTAGACTTAGCAAAACACTGTTAGGAAGTGGCAGTTTTCATTACTACTCCAAGAGTTGTTCAGATGTTAAAATATATGAGGTTTGGCAGTGCTGATTCATCAAGTAAGAAATCTGTTTTCTGCATTAAGATAGAGACTCAGGAACAAAGGATTGCAATACATGGAGAGAAGTACAAATGAAAAAATGGAAGAAAATTCCATTTCTCTGACATAACGTGCATGAACGTATTTCTATGCTATCATCTATTGATAGTATTGTCCATTACGAGGTGAAAAAGCATTGAATAGACTGACTTAAAATATATAGAGGCCAGATAAAAAAGAAAAAAAGAAAAAGAAAGGAAGCATATATTTTCTGATTAAATAGGTCTTTTGTTAAAACTAAAATTAGATCATTCTGACTTTAAGCATAAGCTTCAGGTAGACTCAATGATTAACTACATTTGTATTGACAACATACTAATAATTGTTATAAAATTTTCACTGTATGAAATAAAAAGCAAATGTCCTTATTAATTTTTCCCATTATGAAAAGTAATTATTTCATCTTAACAATTTCTGTGCTTAGCAGTGCACATATTAGACCAAACACCATCAGTAATCACCTGCCATACTCTATTCACTTCTTTAATGTAATCTTTTCCTTGTTCTGTAATTAAAGATTAATGTACTTGTATAGTTAGTAGTAGAATTGTGTATAGGTAGTATTTTATTCTTGCACTATGCTATTTGTCTTTACTCTGGAGGAAAAATTATAGATAAATATGTATATAACTGAAACATTACTTGGTGAATTTGGGGACATTTTGCAAAAATTCATCAGTAGATCTTTCAGTTAACAATTCAACAATAATCATCCTCATCTAATTGTGAGGCATATCTCTTCATTTTACTGTTAGTAATAAGATTTACAATGCTTTTATTTCCATTAGAACTGTAGAAGTAATAAAATAGTAAGAAAATTAAAGTACTTCTACTTTATTCAATCAATTAAGTGATTTAATTAAAATGCCTTAGGTTAAAATCCTCTTCTCAGCTTATTCAGAGATGAACAGCACACCTATTAGACACAGTTAGGTCAGTTATACTGGTGATGGTAATTCAGGTGGATGCAATGGAATTTCTTTCTCAGATTCAAAGAAATAAGAAATATTTTGACTTATGAGAAGCATTAACTCAGATCACAAATTAATCGTTTGTTCACTTTTGTTAATGCATGAAACCTATGCAGTTTGGATAAAGACCAAGGTTTTACATGTGAGATCTGGATAGTGGAATAATGGCCTTATTCCAAAAAAATACTGAGGCAATAAAAAACCCCTACTTTTAAGAGTATATCCTGATTGTAAAATGAAAGTAAAACACCTTCAAGGAATTCAAATGCCTGGTCTGTAATAGAGGATTCCCATATTCCTACAGTCTTAATGGTAATCTACCAATTCAAAGATCTCAGATCTCTAATCCACCCTGAGCCGTTAACATAAAGATACCAGATTATTTATACTTTTCTCCAGAAGGACTGTTCAGTGGGAAATGACATGTCTGTAGCTCTTCGATATCTTTTCTATAATTAACAACTTTTCTTCACATTATAGCATTCATCATTTCCATAAAATCGTGATGTCTATCAGCTAAGTTATCTGAAGAACTGAAGCAAAGCAGACTGAGCTTAATATATATTATTAAAGAACAGTAAAAACACCCAAACCTACTATTTCTGGGACAAAGTTCCTTTTCTTTATACAATTGAGTGCACTATGAGAAATATATTTAAATAGTTTCTATTGTTAAAATCAATACTGGGAAGACGAGGTTTCTGGTCTTTTTCTTTTTTCATAAAATGCAATTTTATTTTTTAAAGCACTTTCTGTTACATGAATGTTAATAGTTTAATATTTGGGGGTTTTTCCTGTAAATTAGACATAAACCCTGTGTATTTGTTAATGAAACTAGTTGGAATGCATTTGGAATCCAGAGGAACTGACTTACACTTCAGTAGCATATTGGTTGGCACAGCTCAGGTGAATATTGCCCTAAGCCCTGCTCTATCTGAAGAAGCAACACCCTAGCAACAGTGATGGCTAAGCAGAATATGTATTCACTCTTGGGACACCACATTTTGCAGAAATAATGTTAAAGTAGCATCGGTCCTCTTTAGATCACCAGCAGATTTGTGTCACCTTTCTAAATTTCTTTAAGCAGCTTATATTAATATTCTAGACTGTAAGCATGTCAGGCGTGAACAAGTATCCCATTCAGGATTTAAATATCCTATTCACAATAGATTCAGGATATCTGTATGTTTGGAAAAATAAATTTTGTCAAAAATTGGTCAAAGTTGCTTAGTTAATGACTTGATTTTCAGAAGTACTGAGCCTTAACTCATCTTCTGAATGACATGTTTTGCACCTGAAGACAATTGTTGCACCTGAAGTTTCTATTGAAATTAACAAACAGGTCTATTAGGATCTGTGGGCCTACAGTAGGTAGTCAGGTAAGAACCATATGGCCTGAAGACCGTTAGCTTCACTCACACCTTTTTAGTAAAGGATTTTCCTCCTAGTTGAAGAAAATATTAAATTGTTAACTTCTTTTAAGGATTATTTATTTTTGTGGGCTATTACTGAAGCTCCTGAGAGTTTAGGTATTCAGTCTTTCCGAACACTGTCTGTTTAGATACTTAAAAATACAGAAGAATTTCACCTTTACCTGCTGCTACTTTATTGTTTGTTGCTTGACAGTGTTGGCAGAGATCCTTCTAATATTATTTGTCCCTAGCTTCTTATTGACTCCCCTTCTATTTCTAGTCTAGTATATTTTAAACAAGTCTCTGAAAAATTGTATTGATATAGAATATGTATATTTCTACTGGGCTACTAAAGAATAACACCTTAAATATGTCTCATTTTGTAAAGTACCTAGTTTCTGAACAGGGTGTTAAGTTAGGCATCTAAAAATGGAAATGCCAATAGTCATTAATCCATTAAAGAAATCATGAAAGATAACTAATGAGTTAATTATTGGTTTCTATTAAATTTTCCCCCATAAGTAAAATATACCTGGTTTTATAGCAAACTGGTGCCAGTGCCATGCAAGGTCATTTTATTCTGTACTTTAAGTCAAGGATGTCAGGATACAGAAGTGGTAGTGGGATGCCAGGGGAAGATATATAACCAAAAGTCTTCTTGTTTACTCTATAACCTCTCATCTTCAGGTGACATCCTAAATCATTGTCACTGTCAGAAGTCTACAGTGAGCAGTGGCATTATTTCCCCAGATACTGCAAAATATACCACCTGGTATTTTGCATAAACTACATGTTAAATCATAGTAACACTGCAGTGTTGTTTTACAGTAACAATGTAAATAACCTGAGTCTTGACCATAAATCTGTATCACCAGCAACAGCCTTATCAATAATAGCCACTCTGAGACTAAAAAATTATTCCTCTTTACCTGTAAAAATGTTCTTGGTATTATAGCTTTGCCCAGTGTCTATCCACTATATCCTCATCTGCTTAATGAAAATGAGCTCTGAATAAAAACTTGAGAAGTTATTTTAAATATTTGACAGCACCTGTACTCAAGACTCACTATATTTTCTGATTAAATAATGAACAACTGCAGAGGCATCTTCCCATACAGCTCTTATTATTATTTAGGTGACTTCCAACAATACAAAAGCAACCACTTAACGAGTTTTGATACAAAGGGAAAACATATATATTTCTCAGGTCTGGGCCACAATTTATTCCTGGAGTTACTCAGAGAATTTAAGGAATAAAAAGAAGAGTAGGAAAACAAATGGATGGTCCTGGATAGAGCACTTATTTTCTACACATTGCATTATGACCTACTAGGGCACTAGCAGTTGTATCGAATATATTTATATTTCTATCCAGATTGCCAGTACTGGAAAAATCATTAACTTCACACCAGATAAAGTAACTAAGGTATATGACTTTTTCATGTTTTTTATTCTGTTGTGTTTATTAAACCCAGTATATTAAATAACCACCCATTTTTCAGCAGAAGGAATTTTGACTGTCTTGTTCAAAATTGAATGTGTTTTTCAATGTACTCCTCAGAAAGCTGTTATGGTAGTTATTAGAGCAATACCTGCCACTTTCTTATTGCCATTCTATACAGTATCCCTTAAATACTATAAAACATATCTACTAAAAATTCAAAACTGTCATAAAATTAGCATATCACCTTCCGCTTTACCCATTCTTTCATTGTATATTTTATACACAGTCAGGTTTTGTTTCACTGCTAGCCATTCCTGAAAGAGTTAAAAAAATATATATGAAAGTGCTTTCAATTATTTCATGTTTCAATTTGCACATAAGGAGAATTTTTTTTTTTTTTTCTTGTACTGACTTTAAAGATTCATGTATGCTTTTACTGAGTGGTTAGATATTTTTTTTTCCTGCAGATTTAGCAAAGCCCTGCCAGAAGACATTTAATGCTGTCATCGATATTCACTCTACTGTCAGGGATATTAAACTGAGAAGAAAGACCTGGCACACTGACTTTCTCTTGAAGCTTTGATAGTATGTTGGCTACAGTTTAGCAGTGTGAAAATAGTGTTGCACTGAAAGCAAAATCAGGGAATTTTCTTCTTGTCAATTTAGAAAAGTTGCGAGGAAAGAAGTCAGCTTCAGACCACTTTTGTTACATTTTTAAAGTCAAAATCTACCTTTGTTCTTTTGTGAAAATTAACTATACCATTAGAGAGCACTGGACATTAAGAAGCTATTTTAGTTTGCAGAATCACAGGGGCTTTCATCCGATTTCATTCCTTTATCTATTCAGTAGGATTCACCCATTAAAGAGAAAATGTGCAAAACATCCAATTTTAACATATTCAATAGATCAGAAAGAGAGAAACTGGTTTATAAAGTGAGTATGTATGGATCTAAGCACCAGCAACTGGAAAGACCTGGCTCTGTTCCTATTTCCAGTGTCTGTATATGTGTGTATATAAGTGTGCATGTGTTATTCACTAGCAAACTTCAAACTAAACTAGCAGGTGTGTTGAAGCAGATCACTTGTAGTTGAATCTGATGAGAGACATGAAGAGCAACAAGAAGGGCTTCTACTGGTACATCAGCAGCAAAAGGAAGACTAGGGGAAACATGGTGCCACTGCTGAATGAGGGAGAAGTGGTGACAAAGAACACAGAGAAGTCTGAGATACTCAGAAGGAAAATGTGATGCGAACAAGTCAGGGTGGGTTAAAAATAGAAAATTATGCCTGAACAACTTGATCACTTTCTGTGCTAAAATGATGAACTTAATGGAGGAGGGAAGAGCAGTGGATATTTTTTATCTTGACTTCAACAAGGCTTTCAACACCATCCCCTGTGACATCCTCATAGAATAACTTTGAAATATAGACTAGGTCCGTGAACAGTGAGGTGCACTGAAAACTGGCTGAAATGCCAGTCTTAAAGTATTGTGATTAGTGGCACAAAGTCCAGCTGGCAGCTAGTTAGTTGTGTTGTACCCCAGGTGACAACACTGGGCCCAAAACTGCTCAGCCTCTTCATTAATGACCTGGCCAATGGGACAGAGGACACCCTCAGAAAGTTTGCAGATGGTACAGACTGGGACGAGAGGCTGATACACCAGATGAATGTGCAGACATTGACAGGATGACGAATTGAGCTTAGAGGAATCTAATGAAGTTCAGCAAAAGGAAGTGCACAGTCTACCTGTGCAGAACAACCCCATGTGCCAGTGCATACTGGGGGTTGACCATCTGGAAAGCAGCTTTGCTGAGAAGTACCTAGAAGTCCCGGTGGACACCCAGCTGAACATGAGTCAGTGATGCACCCTTGCAGCAAAGGCGGCCAACAGCATCCTGGCCTGCATTAGGCAGAGCATTGACAGCAGATTTGGAGGTGATTCTCCACCATTCATCACTGGTGAACCCCCATTTGGAGTGCTGTGTTCAGTTCTGGGCTCCCCAGTGCAAAGGAGACTTGGAAATGCTGGAGTGAGTCCAGCATAGGGCCAGAAAGATGATTAAGGAACTGGAGTGTGTCACACAAAGAAAGGCTGAGAGCTGGGACTGTTCAGCCTGGAGAAGGCTCAAGAAGAGCTCTTATCAGTGTGTATAACTAGCTGATGAGAGGAGGCAAAGAAGACAGAGCCAGACTCTTCTCAGTAGTACCTCGTGAAGGAACTAGAGGCAATGGGCACAAACAGAAATAGAAGAATTCTCTTTAACCATACTTAAAAAAAAACCCACAAAAAACCCCAAAAAACCCAAACCAAAACAAACAAACAAAACAAAACAAAACAAAAAAAACCCCACAAAAAAAACCCCACAACCAAAACCAACCCATGGGGGTGATTGAGAAGTGGGACAAGTTGCCTAGAGAGATCGTGGAGTCTCCATCCTCAGAGATATTCAAAACCTGACTGGACATGGCCCTAACCGACCTGCGGTAGCAGACAGTCCTTTGTGCAGGCAGCTTGAGGCAGATGATGTAAGTCCCTTTCAACCTCAGTCTTATGTAATTCTTTGAAAGAGGGAGATGTTTGGGACTTTCTATGTGACAGTTTCAACATGTTATTAATGTGGACTTTCTGTATGTAAAAATGAGCAAGTTTAAATACTGCAAGTCAGCAGAAAGTAGTGTATTTTGATTTAAAGGCTAGAGGGGATAAATATTTCCTTGAACAATTTGACACATTTCCCTGACAATTTGAAAGATAAGATTGTAATATGCTAGCTAAATTGAGATGAAAAATATGCTGGTTGTATCACCTATACAACCATGCAAAAATAGCTGAGTGTCACATTTAACCAGAAGCTGAAAGTCATACAGACCATAACAACCAAACAAAGAAGACAAGTAACCTCTGGTAGTCATATTTCCTTAAACTACTAGCAAGCTTCAAATACATCTGGGGTATTTACACACACTACCCTATTTCCCCACTGCCTCTCCTAACTTCAAATCCCTATGAGACGCTGCTAATTTTCTCCCTGATGATAACCCTTGGGGTGTCAGTTTAAAGGTTTCTCAACACAATGGCCTTCTTTCCCTGCTTGGAATAGGTGTGGGATGTCTTCAGGACACACCAGTTGTGCTGACCAGTGATCAGAAAGATACTTCTTTCTGTGCTGCACTGGGGAAGGAAGGCGGTCTTGATTCTCATCTCCTATATGTTCACTCATTTATACCATTTAATACACTTGCATCAAATGCATTTTGTAGACTTAAAATAACAAATAATAATATTGTAGTCACTTCTTTGACTCTTTTCACTCTCAGAGGCCACATTGTTGGATGGTGTAAACTGTTATGGCTCCACACTGTGTGTTTCTTAGCACTAATAAAAATTTGGCTCTGAACTTTTTTAATGCTTTGAAGCAGAAGAAATTTTGCAAGCTTTATATTTTTTTTTAAAGAAGAACTGTGAACTGCAGTTTAAAAACCTGTAAGTGTGAACTGGCTTTCTAATGCTGAGTTTTTGCTGAACACTCAAAGAAATATGTTGCTACTTCTAAGGTTTTATGTCGTGTTTTTTGGTAACATACGTCTTGGCAATAGCATCTTAATGTTAATAATATCACATGTGGAAGACTTCATAAACTGAGAATAAATGTGGGCATTAGTCCTCCTTAGGAATGAATTATACAGTTAAAAAGCTATGTAATTAAAATTCATTTAAATTAATTAATTATCTAATTGAATTAATGTTTAAATGGAAGTTATTAAAGTGTTTAGAAAGAACAACAGGGTTGTAATATCACAATCACACCAAATTACAGAGTATTTCCACAATTTTTAATTTTACCAGAAACAGATTAATGATGTTATATTTCTGGTTTCATTTTTATTATCCAGAAAAAGACAGCAATATCTACTGTTTGACATTTCTTATGGTTCCCTGGGTAATTTAGTTTATTGTTGTTGTTTTTGTTGTTGTTATTATTATTATGCTTCTCTCAACTGGCCATTTCATTTTTGTTCTTTGCAAGTAACTGAAACCTTAAAAAAAAGAGAACAGCAATCATGGAAATGAGATGGCAAAACAATGGGCTACGATACAACAATGTATTAGTAGAACTCATAAAGTATATTAAGCATAATCATTTTAATACATTATGTTGGCAACAAAGATAAAGATGACCAATTTAATAAAACAGACCTAGTCTTTTCACAAACATTAAGGATTGAATCTGTACCTCAAGACTTTCTATTTCTGTTCTGGTCTTGGTTTTATAAACTGCATTTTCTTTAGGGTAATCCATAATAAATAATCAAATAAAATGTAGTAAACACTTCCAGTATTTTTGCATTCATTGAGGTTTAATATTACTGCTATTTTTGAAACAGGCCTCATACAGTGCACTTATTTTAATTTTTTCCAGAATTTTTTGTCTTTGTGGACATGAGTTGGTCTAATTTAATGGATAAGTTAAAAAACCCAATAATAATGGTAATACCTTGAGAGAGTTTGATTCTGTTTTTTTTATAGTTGAATTAATGCTAGAAGTCACTATAAATTGAGAGTTCTAGAAGTTTGTTACAGTTCCTCGTTTCTCTTTTGTGGAATAGAAAGCAGTATAGCAAGTTTTGGATGAGTTCAGATGAAGAAAGGAGTGCGTAATTTCCTCTGTGACCCCCTTCTCCAAGTTTTGTAAGCCACTGAAGTGAACAAGGCTTTATGGTTGCTTGGTGCTGATAAGTAATGTTTATAGATTTTTCCCTTCCTGGGAGCCAAATGAACTGATTCTATGACACAGCCTCAACTCCTGCCCCAGGATCTGATTGCTTAGCTACAGCAGTAAGGACAACTGGCTGACAGAGGCAGCCACAGGGGAGGCTCCTACATCCCCCTTGACAAAAGTAATGCAAAGTAAGGCAATTTCCCAGGAACACAGAGGGACTGCCCCTGATCCACACGTCAATATCCTCAACTGGCCTTATCCCATCCTCATGACCCTACACATCTCTCCTAAGGCCATCTTTCTGAACCCAGTTATCCTCCACTAGGCCTGATCCTGATCCCCACCTATGGGCTGATGTCCCAGCCTGTTTTTGGCCCATGCACATCCCCAGGGAGATGTCTGATGCCTTGGGCTGGGGTTGCCCCTGACTTTCTCTTACCTGTCCTGCTCCCTGGCTGAACAGTTGGATGGACAGCTTGCTGCTGCCTCACATCTCTCCACAGACCTGTGCAGCCTGAGGGACAAAGAACAAGAATGAGAAGCCCATGGAGATCTGCAGAGCTATGACATCACTGGCATTGCAGAGATTGGTGGGACACAACTGGCAACCAATTTCTCCATATTTTGGGGGGCAATTTTCCCCACAGGTTGTGATGGGTGTACTCATGATGGGACAGCCTTGACTGCAGCAATCATGAGACAGAATAGATTAAGATCCTGAGGGAAGGAGAACATAAATAAACCCCTTGGACCTCAGAAGTGTGTATTTAGGCTCTTTCTGAGAGGCTGGATCCTGAAGGGTTCTGTCCTGAAGGGCAAAAGGGCTCAAATTAAGAGATTTGTCTTTAAAGACAGCCTCATCAAAGCCTGAGACTCTAGCCCAATGCGCAAGAAAATGAGTGGGTAAGGCTCCTCCTTGGCTAAACAGAGTACTCCTTCCCTGAGCTTGAACACTATAAAAAGGAATTGCAAAGCTGTGCTACCAAGGCAGACAAGAGAAGCAATGTTCAGGCATACAGGGATAGAATTAGAAAAACCAAACCTATTCTGAACAATCTCATAAAATTTCAGATGCTGGTGGATAGCTGGGGCTTCTGTTGGATGAAGCAAAAACTAAATCAGCTTTTGCCCATGTGGTACTGAAGGTTAACTGCATACTGGGTTGCAATAGCAAGAGCATAGCTTTCACATTGCCAAAGATATTTATTCACTGTACTTAGCACTTATCAAGACACATCTGGAATGTTCTGTCTGGCTTTCAGGTCATCAGTGCTAGAGCTGAAGAATTTAGATCAAGTCCAATAGACAATCATGAATGCTGGGCGCTAGAGCACATGTTGCACAAGAAGAAACTGAGAGCACTGGGTTGTTCCACCTGGAGAACAGAAAGATAAAGGGAGTTTTAGCTGAAAATTTCAACTGCATGGAGGGTCACAAAGAAGATGGATCCAGACTGTTCATGGCAACGTGCATGAGAGGATAGGCACAAGCTGCAGCAAGGGAAATTTTCCCAAAGCAGCAGGAAAAAAAAGTCCCAATGAAGGTAATCAAACACCAGAACAGATTTTTTGGACAGGTTTTTAAGTATCAGTTGTTGAAAATATTTTGACTGATCAAGGTCCTAAAAATCATGAACTACATTTTGTGTTTTGACCAGATAATTTCCAGAGGTCCATTCCAGCATCAGTATTGACTATGATTACTCTATTTTAGGTTAGTACTGAACACAAAAGATGGCTTAGGAAAGAGTTGACAAGCATAACACACATTCCTTGCAGACACCCTTTATATAGTTGGTGGTAGGAGTTAATGGCATTCAAAAGTAAAACTGTGTTTTGCAATGTATTTTTCACATCTACTTCAAATAAACGACAAATAAACCCTTTTATAGGGTGGGGCTCAGTGGAGACAGATTCAGTGTGGCAGAATTATTTTGGGAGATATTTGCATTCTAAAGGGACTGTTTACTGGGGAATAGTATTAGGAGTTCATGCGTATGCAACAGAAGCTGAAGGCTCAGAAAAGAGATAGAAGGAAAAGTTATTTCCTTCTAGCTAGATAGAATGAGCTGCTATCTAATCAGGCCATTATAAGTCACAGCTGAAGAAGTTATTGGGAGAATAGTAGATTTTTTTTAGGTCTAATTCTACTGTACTGATCTGAAATAGTAGTTATTTGAAAGTATTTTGGCTTTCTAGGAGTCTGCATTTTCTAGTTAATATTTGCAGAAAAAAAATGTGTACCACTTCTTAAATCTCTTGAAAAATTTGTTTGTGGCAGACCATAGAGAAATAGTAGTAGTTTCATAATTAGAAAAATCTTTTTCTTCTGTATCTTTATATAATTATTTAAGTCACATGCATATACCACCATAAGTGCGAGATCAGTAATGGGCATTTACAAACTGAAAACAGAGCAAGGATTATGCTGAAAATCTACCTACCTGTCAGGTCTCAGAAAGCAATAGGGAAACTGAAAATGCAGAAGCCTAACACCTGGCCAAATGGGGTTGATTCAAATTAATACTGCAGAGGTTTAAAAGCTTCCTTAGTTGATTTGCACCCATCCACTGATATCCACTTGGTTGATATCCACTCAGCTGATATCCAGCCATCTTGACAAAGGCACATATGTAAACTGGTGTCAGGTTGTACAGTGGAAAGACAGTTTCCTTCTAGCTACCTTGTTCTGGCACAGGATTTCTCTCTGTTGTAGTTGGTCAGAGGGACAGCAATAGTGTAAGAATGAGGAAGCCAGCATTCTCTGTAAAGGAGGCTAACCTATAGGAAAGAGATATTAAGAAATGGAAAATGTAGGATATTTATTTAGAAAGCATCTGCATGTTGCAGAACCAGTAAAATATAATCCCCAACGTTCAAACAGAACTCTATTTCTGCTGTCAGTTAAAAAGATGTCAAACCGTGCACTATAAAAGAGGGAAAGCAAAGTGAATAGAAATTATAATCCAAATTGCACATGCAGGGTTATGCTGTCCAAAGCCAGTTACAGCACTTGTATAAAATCCCCACCAGCACTGAATGTCAACATGGAATCATATCAGACCTTATTCACAGTGTAGGGCTACTAAGGCCACTCCCAAAGTCACGGTGCCAGTAAGAAAAAATGCATTTTAGAATACTCCTCCTAGATCCCCTGTGGCAGAACAACTGCACATTTGGCCTCAGATACACTCTTTTAACTGTTAAAGGCACACTGGCAATAAGTCAGTCTTGCAGTCAGTACAAGACTTTGCCATCCAAAGGCTAGAGATTTTTCCAGGAAAACAAGTGCTAGACAATGTCCTTTTTTTAAATTTTTTTATTTCTTTTTAATTCTATTTTTTAATGAATAAACTTGAGATGCTACTATAAATGTCCTGAACATATAAGATCCATGCCCAGAGAGTCTGACATCTGTGCATGGACAAATATTCCTCCTTGTTTGCAGTGTGATAGTCTTTTCCATTCAAATAGATGCATAAGGCAGGAGTGCACTAAATGAGAGTGTGAGTCACATTTATGTCGCCAATATGTCATGAAAACAGCTTCCGTGCAACTCTGCAATGGGTTTGTAAAAATATAGACAGTTTTCAGCTGTGGTCAGACCATATGTTGAATAACCTTGTGGAATTCCGTAATGTTGTTGGGTGACATACATTTTGGTCACTTGAGATCATTGAGCAAGGAATGAGAAAAGTCTCACTCAGAGATTGCAGACTAAGATCTAAACAATGAGCCAGCTCTTTACATATATACTTGAATTTTCCTTGCATGGTGAAACAAGTACTTTGCTTGTTACCCACCATCTCAAGTCCCAGTATGTTTCATCGATGCATACTTAACTATTCTCATCCAGAACTAGACTTAGACAGTGAATCTGTTCTTATGGTGTGCTATGCTCAACATTTAATGATCCATAGCTGACAGTGACTGAGGGCCACTGAAAACAAAATGACTGTAGCATGTGTGCACAGATACCCCAGAGATGGTTACTGTAAGATACTGCTAGGTTTTCAATACCAGGTCATACATAAACAGTATAATTCTAATACATTCGTATTTAAATGCAGAGGGAACAGCGGGTTCATTTGGCTTTCTTTCTGCAACTGCATTGGTCTTCAATTCAGGTGAGCATTAATTTGTCCAAGAGTATCTGAACACCTATTTTACTAGATAGTGGTAATACCACTTATTTTTAAGGTAGTCTTATTATTTTAATTATAAGATGCTGCTTTATTTGCTCAGATTATTGAAAAACTTCATCTATTTGGGTATGTTTTCCATTTCTAATGAGTGTTTCAGATTGATGTTCTTTGTGCTTTTCTTTGGTTTTAGCTTTAATGTCATATATAGAGTTCATTTAATTCTGATAATAAAAGTAGGAAATAATATATTGTTTGTCAATGTTAAATTATTGCTAACCTTTTTTAAACATAGAATAACATCACACTTTGGAACAATTACTTAGAAATAAGTGGGGAGTGGCCTTTGTTTGAAAGAACTGTCTTCTGTTAGAAGCTTTTAAAAAACTAGTCAATATACAACATAAAGATGATTAGCAACTATCATCTCAGACATCTTTGCTTATGTTGATTCATTTTATATTCTATATGAAGGAAGACTTTTCAGTTTGCATCTCCAGGACATCATTAAGCAGAAATTGTCGATTGTCAGTGATGTGCTTCTGGAAATATCATTTTTTCACAGGTAGTTTTCCATCTCATATAAAACATACTGCACAGCTTCAACAACAGAAATGACCAGTGTTATGCAAATAAAACTATGCATAATTGCCCATGCCCATTTTAACCCTAGGCCATGAAGAGAAAGTGTCATGGTGAAGTCTCTTTTGAAGTATAAACTAAGACAGATCAAAATAACATTAAATCTGCGACTACCTATAACTACCTGGATGTTGGAGGAAGACAGGGGCCATGAGAGAAAACACAAATAAGTATTTTCTAGGGCACCTTACATGTAAAACATCTAGGCAATAGGACAGCAGGAAAGTATTTGCTGTTCTCCAAGGCAGTAGACTCTTAAGTTCCACATTACCTGTCCCTGATAGACTTTAACAGTACTGTTTCTATGTATGGGTGAGGGAAACCACAGGGAGAGATTAGGATTAAGTACAAGTATGTAAGAAATTGAAAAGTTTAATACACCTATCATTCAATACTTAATTGTATTATCAGCACAGGTTAATAGGATAATTTAGTCTGGAAGGAACCTGAGGAGTTTTCTAGCCCAACCTTCTGCTCAGACCAGGATCAACTGGTAGATCAGACCAGGTTGCCCAGGCCTGTATCTAGTTGGGTCTGGAAAACTCCAAGGCTGGAGATTTCACAACCTGTCTGGACAGTCTGCTCCAATGCTTGACTCTTCTAATAGTGAAAAAAAGAATCTGCTATGTTCAGTCAGAAGCTTGCTTGCTTGAAATTATGCCTTTTTTTGTCATACTTTGAGAGAATAAATGATTACACAACATAAATATTTTACAGAGAAGCTACAGATAGAAAACAGGAAGGATTTCAAATGACTTATGAAAACATCTTATGTTTAAAAGCAGAAATCTAAGCCATTGGTTTCATACTGCATGTAGATATCTATCTAGATGACAGTCATGGTATCTATATTCACTATTTAATACATTATTTGCTACAGTAGCTAGTGGTTTTAAACAATATGAGATTATTTGAATGATAAGATGGGGGGAAAGCATTTTAGTTTATATAACTCTTTAAAACCAGGAAAACATTTAATTGTGTATTAATAAGGTGATAGAGCACTTGGACATATTCTTACTCCTGTGTGTGTGGAATTGCTCCTACCCCAAGAGAAAAGCATCTTACACAAGTTGGGGAAAGTCCTTTGACCTCAGGAAGATGTAGCAGTGTTATGAGAAGACCTGGATCATCAGCTCCAGTGAAATAATACTCCATTATTCGTGGACAAGGACATCTGCATTTAGGTCTGAAGATTCGCTGAACATTCTTTTCAGTGAAGAATAGCGTGTTTAGAAGATCTTGATTACACCAACGCTGACCTACAGATTTTATGATTTTCTTTTTCTTACAATTAACAATATCTCATGGGAAAAAAAAGTACGCCTTTGCCTCTCCAACATATACTGGACACCTGCAATGAAACATGCTTTATCTTAATTAAAAGAAAGTAAAGAAAAGAAGTCTCTCAGTTTTCTGAAAACTGCTGTAAGTAGGATAAGTTTACACTTCTGATTCAGAAAAGTAAACCAGAAATTAATAAAATGGAAATTATTAATGGATTCAATATTACCATCTCACTGCTAATGGTTTAAATATATTATTGGTATAGAGATTCCTTAGCTGTTTAAAAATAGCAAAAGTATCTCCAATTATTCATGTTTAATGTTGCTCAGTGTATGAGGGTGAATCTTTGACCCTGTTAATGTCCTGTTAGAAATGCAATGAATGACTAGAATTTTAGGGATCACACAGTTCTTTTACAGAAGCTATATAAGAGTACTTAGGCAAGAAGAGTTATAGAATAATTAGAACCACTTAAGGCTAGGGCTTTTTAGCTGGTGGGGTTCTAAATGGAAAATTTTTAAATAGTCTTTGTACGCATATGTATGTGGATGCACAGGTATGTCAGAGCATATAATACAACAGAGTTGTAAAGAACACCACCATACAAGACAAGACCACTACAGGTAATTCATTATCAAGATGTTACCAAGAGAGACAATTATTTACTATGTGTTGGAAAAGAAATAATGGCCTCCTTGCTGAAGGGTCTTGTAACATGTTCCTATTGTCCCTTTTTACACTCTGCCAGAGTTCTCAGATGCCCAACTATGTGAGCTTGGGGATAACTTACAAAACCCCAACACAGGCCTATGACACAGGCAAGTTCTCTCATATGTCCTCTGCATTTTGGTACACAGATTGTTGCAAAAGCACCTGTACAATAGGCCTCAGCAACAGGAAGAACACCAGAAAAAAAAGATTTCTTCTTAGTTCTTGTAGTTTGATTGTCTTAATCTCTCTAAAAGAGAAGTGTCTGGGTTGGAGGGGCGGTATGCAAAACAGATTCATTACCCAAATAAATAGACAATGTTTATTTTCTGAGAGAAGAAGAAGAAAGGAATTTTATCAGACTATCTTTCTCTGAACTATATCTTTTGATTAAAGTGTAGCTCATAAAGTGGCTTGATATACAGTTGTATCAAGCTGTGGAAGTCAGATCTGTTCTGTAGCTGCGACTGTAGACTTTGAACTATAGCTCTACCCTTGGTACTGCTTTGCATTTTGGATTTAGGGTTACAATTGCTCATATCCTCATGCTTTTATGTCCTTCCTGTCCCACAAGGAGATCCTTCCTTTTTTTTACACCTAGATCTGATACATAAACATATAAGTACTCATGTGAAATTTTGTGATAGTGAAGATAAGTGTTTATGATACCAAAAAGAATTACTAAATCCACTGCCAAGAGATAAAAGCAATTAACTTGCATTGTTATTTTGTCTTTTTTATTTTTTAAATCTTTTACAGTCCCTGGTTTTGCTGATTGAATTGAGAATTTAAAATACGCATTCCCTGCTTGGTACAGCTGACAGTTTAGCTGTAAGAAAATTAAAGGAAAAAAGCTTGCAGAGTGTTGCTGGACCCACCAGGAAAAAAAGCATGTATGACTTGCACAGTTGCAAAAGTTTCCTAACACTTCCCCTGTGTTTTCTCTCCACTCCTACACCAGTTCACAGGTTGCCCAGAGAAGCTGTGGATGCCCATCCCTGATTGTCTTCAAGGCCAGGCTGGATGAGTCTTGGAGCAACCTGGTCTAGTGGAGGGTGTCCCTGCCCATGGCAGGGGGGTTGGAACTAGATGGTTTTTAAGGTCCCTTCCAACCCTAACCATCCTATTATACATAGGACTCCCAGGATGCATCTATATCACATACTGGTATAGAAATGAAGCAAGAAGAAACTTTCTCAGTTGCAAAAATAAGTGGAAAGAATAGAATTATCCTATCAATTCAGAGGGTGCTTCTTATTTTCCTAATTGTAGAGACTACTAAAAGTGCAGATACCCACTTTCATCAGCTAGGGTCAAAGCGTGTCCTCATATTTTAAGAAATGAAGGCAAATGTTAATTTTATATTTTGTCCTGCTCCGTAGGCATTACAATGGTGATCATAAACAACAGAAACCATGAATGAACTATTTTCCTGTTAGGTATGGTACAATTTTGTTGGAATTAATTATGTAACAATGTAAGAATAGTCCCAAACAAAATGCTAACAAGCTTTGCCATTATGAACATTTTCAAACTGGGAACAGGTGCTTAGAAGTCATTTAGTGACATTTGTGTGGACTTCTGTGCGTATATCAACATAACATTACAAAGTGAGTATGATAAGTGCTCTTTTACACAGTACTTTTTTATTATTATTAACTTATCTAGAATTATGTAGGATTTATTTCGCTTTTAAACAGGTAAGAAAAGTACACCGAGAACTTATGTGCAGAGGCTTACAAAATTTCTGTGTATCTGCATATTTTTCCAGCATTATGATTCAACAAGTAAATAATACTCTTGATTAACTGGTTGAAGGGTAAAAATGTAATGGCTTTTGTTATTGAGAGAATATCTAATGTGGCTTTTAAACCATAAATAAAGAAATAGTTAGCTAACCCAAATTGCAATGCCCAACAGTTTTCATATTTTTCATTACATTTTATGTACTTTCAACCATTATGAAGTGATAAGAGAGGTTTTCCTTAAGATATTAATATTTATGTACTTTCATTATTGCCAAAAAGCCAACATCTTCTCAACAGTCAGATAAGGTTGTCTGCAAATTGTAGAGCTACAACATTAGTTCATTTATTATTAATAGAACTCATAAATACTCACACCATCCAAAATAGCCTTAAACAATTGCACTTGAGCATGATCTGAATTCTTTTCTTCCCCAGGGAGTTCTATTTTCTGGTATATAATTAGGTGTCATCAGCTGTGATGGGAAGAACTCTACTCCACCCCATTTCTTACAATAAATGACAGATTTTATAGCCTACAGCTACTAAAATATTTGACTAACTAGAAAACAAAACCAAGCAATGTTGAGAGGTTATTATTTTTGACAAAAATATAATTAGGTCAGTTACTAATAAACTTTTTTTAAGACTGCTTTCTTCAAAATGCGAAAGGCTGTTCTCTAAAGAGGTAAAGTCCAGCAAAACCTTGCAGCAAATTTAAAGTTGTTGCAGTGAAGAATGTTGTAAGTGACCTTGACAAATATTTGATCTGTGAATTATACTAGCCCTTGTATATAAGAATGAACAGATTAATAAAAAGCTAGAGAAAATTTTATCCACATCTGTACACGCTGATCCTAATTTGGAGGTTTGCACTCCTTTGCACTGAAACCAAACTACAGACTCAGAGAAAGAAGTAAATTTTCACTGGGGCTATTTTTCTTTAACACATCATACTCTGAAGATGTATCAGCATTTTTGTTGGCTGACCTATTTATGCATAAAGGAGGAAAAGAAAGGCAGACCATTAATTAGGGTCAAGGCTTTCTGCAGCAACTCAAGTAAGGCATCATACTTGTGAATCAGTCTCCTAAGCTGCATAGTAGAAATCTCAGTTTAAGTCCAAATCCAGACTCATTATTCTTGCCCCCTAAAAGATTCCTTGTTTCCTAGAAGTCTCTCTTTCAATTTATGAGCTATGAATTAATAGTAAATTGGATCATCAACATAGAATACTAGCTAAGTATTTATTATTTTGGTGTTTAAAAAAATCATATTTACACTGTAGCTAAAACTGGATCAAATGTTTGTCATACACAGAAAAGTAGAGTCAGATAGGATAAAAAAAGTGGGTAAGATTAGAGCTCAGGGGGCAAATCTGTCTTGAAAAAATGCTAGAAGGAATAGGCCACATAAAATTTTGTCGATTCCTTAATAATGATATTAAATAATATTTAAGTTCAAATAGATTCCTGAAAGGAAAAGTGGTAACAAGCTCAGCAGAGGAATAACAACTTGTAACCCTAACACTCGAACAACAATATGAGCAGTTTTATTCCAAAGTCATCCTGAAGATTTTTTTTTTAGTACTTGAGATGAATGTACATAGCTTCCTGCAGTGGTAATTGAAATAATACAGATAAGAACAAATGTCCTTTTACCAGGAATTTTGACTTAGTTCTGCTAATGCAACAATGAAAATTTATATTGATTACAGCTAAAAGGGGTTGTCCCAAAATATCCCCAAATTAGAAGAGAAAAACAAAGAGGTGAATGGCAAATGCCTTTAACAACCAAAAGCAGTGTGTTATTTAAGAATTCATCTCTGTGGCCCTGGTCCTATCAATGTTAATTTTTATTTCAATGGGACCCTATTTCTTAAGTGGTTTGGAGACTCAGGGTAAAAACTGAATGTTTGATTTCTTATATTTTAATATAAAATTAATCTTAATTTAAGAAAATCCTTATGAAGGAATGACAAACCATCAATAAGGCATCCTCTTGCCACGGCACTATACAGAAAAGTGTACTTAGGTTTGGTCCAATCATATTTGCCAAGAAGTAAGACTATGTACAGTTGAAGGAAAGGGGAAAATATAATTGACAGAAATGTATCTGACATTGTTTGGAAATGCTGAAATTCTTCAATGCATGAAGAACCTCACAAAAATAAATGTATTACTTCTATCACTGAGACTAGAAAATGAAGACATTTGAAATAGTCCCTTCACAGTCCACAGACTCCTTTGTGTACAACTATAATTGTTCTTGTATTTCCCTTGTAAAAAAGTATTCAGTGGTAGATACTTTAATTAAGAGAATCAATGACATTGTTATCTGTTTTCCCTTGGAAAAGACAAGATCTTAAAACTAAGATTTTAGAGAACTTGGATTAAAATTTAATTTAAAGTAAGATCTGTATCCATCTATTTTGCCAATATACATGCTGCATTAGTCTAACATAACATGTTGGAAGTAAAATAATGCAGTATAACCAAAAAATGTAATAGAGAATTGACTTCTGGAAGGTGATGAACACGCAAAAGAATTTCTCAGGACACATTTTTCTGTGAGAACAGAGGCTCTTGGTGTATCTATTACCCAGCATTTTCCTGGGTACGTTCTGTTAATGATAAATTAGTGATGTGTATTTATACTTAAGAAAATCTATTAAATATTTATTATTTTTATTAAAAATCATGTTAAATCATGCTATAAGAATTCAAGAAATGATAAGCACTCAGAAGAGACACACATATTTAAAAAAAAAACCAATAATAAGCTGATTTAATAAACTTAAAACATGGAAAAGGCAATTTAATAAAGCCTAGTTGTCCTGGATAGAAAGAGTAGTTGGAGTTAAAATAGGATTTCATTTCTTAACTGCTTTAAATTAAAAAAAAAAAAAATAAAAACCTAATTCATTTATTAGTTAAAAAAAAATCTATATGCTACAAGTATCAAGATTGTCAAATAATTAGTTATGCACAATAGAAAAATCAGTGCATATTTGGTTCCAAACAGCTCTTCCCTTTCTCTTATTCACATTTACAGACAACAGAAGAAAGAATTTCATTTAATGTATCTTTGCAGTGTATTTTGAAGAATATTTATTTCAGCATCAATATTGTCTTAAGGAGTTCTCATCAATCACTGTAGCCTTTACGCCATCTCCGAGTTAAGTTAGTACAACTGTTTGGAGGTCTGTGCTGCGGGACTGAAAAAACTGATCCAGAGTGAAAATAAGTCATTTTCCCTAGTTATTTTTAATCAATGAAAATGAAGATAAGGACTGGCAGATACGTAGGGACTGAGTCAGCACAGGCACCAAAAGAGGTGTTTATCAAACTGTAGCCTTTCATGTCTAATTCCGTTACTTAAGTGCAAAAGCTGGAATTTAGAGGTAATTTAATGGAGAATGCTGACTGACTGCAGCAAGACTAAATCAAGAGCACAAAATAAAATCCTTCATCATATCCTGGTTTTTTCCTCCAGCTATTATCAGAGTCTGGAGAAGGCTTTAAAATAACGTTAGGGGGAATCTAAAATTAAAATACATTTAATACAGATTTTACCTGGGCTGCAAAGCTTTATGAGACATGGAACTTCATGAAACCTTCTCTAAACAGAAATAGAGACAATAAGAACCCCAAGAAACTTTTGATATGATGAAAAAAACCAACTGTACCAGTGTAGTACAGCAAACAGAGCCATACTATATTTTCAAAGTATCTGTCTGTTGTTCCAGAGCTACAAATAGGTCCTGAAATATTATCATATACATCCTGGAGATTTTGACAAAGCATTCTCCTACTCTCAAGAAGTGTAATTATAACTCATACCCTATGATAATGAGCCTCACAAATCCCTGAAGCAGAACCCTGTGTCAGCCTCCCTTGGTGCTAAACACAGTCAAGGCTCTGCTGATCTGACAAAACTAGCTCTAATTCAAGACGACTGTAACATGCAGTAGTCTTTCAACATAAGAGTGCTTTAAAAAAATGATCATAGCATTTATGAAGGGAGCTTTTATGTGTTTTCTACTGTGTGGACACAAATCTTGTAGCGGCACTCCAATTAAAATAATGAAGAAAGGTAATAAGATAAATTTTTGCTATTTTATAAAATGCAAATTCTGGTGACTAGAAGTGACAGCCATCTATTGCCTGAATTCTAATACATTCTGATAACACGTGGTGTTTTCATTGCAGGTTTTTAGCATGGGACTCTAAGCAAAGAGTTTACAATAGTTTGCTTACAACTAAAACAGAGATCTCAAAGACAGCATGATTAACAGATTACCAGTATTTAGAGATCAATAAATAATTATTAATAAACACAATCAGAGAATCAAACGTTCAGCAGAAGTATATATTTAAAAGAAATTTAAAAATCTTATGGTTTCAAATTTCTCAGTAATTTGGTTTAATAACACTTTGTGGAGGGTTTAGTGATTATAAGGCTTTGCCATGAAGAAAGTCCATAGCAATTTTGACTTTGTTGTCTGGTCATCATGATTGTTTTAAAAAATCCCACATGATTATGTTTAAATTATCAAGGCAGTATCTTGAAATAGTTTTCTCAGCAAAATGTATATCGAAACTCAAAAATTAAAATAATTCTAAGACTATAGAGGATATAGGGAAACTGCTATTTCTTATCTAGGTAGTATGCATAAGTTATTTTCTTCCTATCTCACCATTTTTTAAAATTTATTTTCATGATTGTGGTAAGAACTCCAGTTGTATATGCTCTAATAACCTTTCTTTTGGTATTTCTAGTATTCGTTGTCCCTGTAAAATGAGTTTTAAAGTTGAAGAAAGATATGAAATCACTTGCCATGTTTTTTAGATTCAACAGAAGTTCTGTCTGAACAAATGCTCTGTGCTCAGGGTACCACATGATGCAAGTCATCACGAAAGCTTGGCAGAGATAGTAGCACCAAGACCAAAAGCAGTACAAGTGCCTCATTGAGACACCATCTATGTCAATAAGCATTGCTAATACATCTGCACTGATTTTAGTGACTGAATTAGTATTCCTATGAAGTGCTTTTCTGTGCCAGACATCTACCCCAACTGCTTTGACAGTAGCTTGAACATCTCTATGCCATTCCCCATGACAGGGTATAGATACACCCACTGGCCCTAAAACAGTTGCTGGAAACATCTGTGAGATTCCCGCAGAACTGCCCTCCCTTATATCCCCTTCTCCTGCATGTTCCTGAAGATTCAGAGCTCCTGCATGTACCATCTGCATAACTGCTGGAATCAGAATAACACTCTGTGTTGTGCCATGTTATACATCGGTTTCATTACATCTCTTTTTAAAATCAGTCAGTGCATCCTTACCAGAGACTGATATGATTGCTGGTTTGTCAGTGGTTTTACGATTTTGTTTATTTTTCTATGAGGTATACACTCCTATTTTATCATGTAGAAGAAAGTTTTTTCAGTACTTATAAATTAGAGTGTTTTATAAATGCAAATATATTTTGTGACTTAAAACTTAATCATTTAATATACTTCAATGCTCCAACTTTTTTTTTACTTTACATTTTGTATTGTAATGTATATTTCTGTATTAATTTGTGACATGTTTCTTTTCAAATATTTAGATAATTAGAGTACCCATTATACCACCGAATATCATTGAAAAATATGCCTGCGTACATGAAACAGAAATCCATACTGGGAAGTCTGATATGTTGTTTCTGTTTTAAAAGGTTCTTCAAAGGAAACATGATACTCACCCAAATTCATTATCCATGGTGCTGAAGAGCCAACTGCAAATAATTTCCAACCTTATTATTCTACTGTGACTTACCATTGGGTTTTGTCTAAAATCAATATGGGATCATGAATGAAAAGCTTAATATAATCTTTCAAAAATTTTATTAAAAAAAAAATTTATTTTTCAGCATCTATATTTGTACAAGGTACTATCCAAGACTTTAGAAGTGACATTTTAAAGTAAAAGGCGTTTGGTCTCACAATGACTTTTTCATCATTTTTCCGCTGAATGACTACAAATAGATTTCATGGAATGTATTCATTATCTAACACATCTAATGACATTTTCAAGAATTTTAAAAATTATTATTATTTCAATGGATTGAATGTACAAAGCAGAATTCAGTAACAAGCTTTTGGCAATATTCAATACTAAAAATTAAAGCTATATTGATTAACAATGTTTCATCCAAAAGTACAGCCTACTCTGGTCTTATTTAACTAAGACTTATAAAAAACTAAATTTATACCTCTTTATACACTGTAGATAAACAGGAAAAAGTAATTTTATCAAACTTAAAATCTGTTCAATTTTTTAATCTTGCAATCCAGAGCATGGGTGGATTAAAAGATTGGAGCAGGCTACAGGAAGATGCACTGGCCAGGTTCATTACTTATATTTAATTGTTCTTTTTATGTTTCTACGAAGTAATTAATTTCATTTGGATATGTTGTCTTAGTGGTGAACAGTGCAATCAGATCTCTTATCTGATTGATTTAATTGCCTCAGGAAGAAGACAGAAGATTTTGAATGTTCCATTCCTCAGTTGTGTTGTAAAGTAGCATTTCACCTCCAATAAATATATTACTCCTTTTGTGAATAATCACTTAGAAAAATATTATTAGATTATATAATGTAAAAGAAAGAAACAAACCATTGATTCAGGTGATTCCCTCCCCCCCCCCCCCCCCCCCCCCCATCTGTTGTGTTAGCTTGAGAGTTTCTGACATTTTTTATAAATTCTGTGGCAAATATAGTCTAAGAAAAATATTCACTATTTCTATAACCAGTTCGGTTGTATACTGAGGGAAATAAAAGTCTATGTCATGTTTAGGCTTAATACCAGCTCTAACGAAGGAATGAGGTGAGGTGAAGGTGATTAAAACAGTTGCACACCAAAAAGAAAGTACAGATGGTGCCTGGTCAGGATGTTAAAATTCTGAAGGCCATGTAAAGCACCTTTAAAAAGACAAATGCAAAAGCTGGATCCCGTAATTGGGGATTCATCTGTTTTACACAGAAGTAGTATTTGCTTCATGTTGTTGTTTAAGCCCCAGCCAAGAATAAAAGACCCTGCTACTAAAATCACCACCACAGAAACCCAACACACCTCATTATAGGTGGTTGCAAGCACAAGTATGGAGAACTTACTGAAATTATTCTCTCCATGTTCTGTATTATATATATATCACTAGGGACCAAATAATGTCATTATTTGGATTCTAGTCCATATCCTAAGCCACACTCAGTGAAAGGTAAGACCACCTATCTCATTTCTAATATCAGAAGTGGTGGAATGGAACTTTCATTCTCTGCAGAATCTATTCTTAGAGGGCAAAGTGTTTCAAAGACTAAAAACATTCTTGGAAAAATATATTTACAATATAAATTTGAAATGATCCTTACTTTTGCTTCATGTTTAATCTTTAGCTTTATTATTACAGGAAAAGAGGTAAGTTCTGTTATGACATGTTTCATTTATTTCAGTGATATTTTTGAGAAATGTTAGTGAAAAGTCAGGTGTTGTAAATGAAGGTATTTTATATCCATTTGTGCTGTCCAGATTGGGTTCAAGTAATAGTCATAAAAAGCAAATCTAAAAATAAGGTGCATTGCTATTACTCAGCTATTCTTGTGTCTGATTAATGGTTGAACCTACTAAGATGAAAGGTATTTTCAAGGGACTACCCAAAGAGTGAGGTAGTTTAATTCATTAACTTTTAATTTCATTTCAACTCAGAAACAAGTGGTGAATACAATAAAAAGTGTATTATGTTCTCTGCTCATTGTAAGCAATTTGAAGTGCACAATTAGGGCAGTACAGATCTCATGCTGGTGGAGGTGTCACATCACAGGTCAGTGTAAGATGCCTGCATAGTTTAACAATGAATATTTGTGAGAATCCAGAATAATGAAATTATATCTGGCTCTACACACCTCACAAATACTAGAGATGGAATGAACAGAATAGCTAACAGCAACTGAACGTAAAGAATATTCTAGTATCATTAGCAGGAATTATTTGACATAGGTCAACATATTTTCTATACAAAACAAGAAATGTACTTTTTTAAAATGTTAACAGATCCATGGTTAAGGTGGAACTGTAACCTATTTTTTTACATCCTGGCCTACCCCATGCATCAGAGCTCTCATTCTGTTCATTGTTAAGTCACCAACAAAAAAGACAGTTTGTTTTAACATTTTACATTTAAATTAAATTTCATCATCCTCATGAAACAGATGTACATTTAATGGCACAGGTAAATCCATTCAACCAAATCAGGGTTGCACTGATCTTCAGGGAAATTTTGCCAAAAATTTATCCATTATGATAAACCTTGCTTATTTAGTGACTAAAGGTCTTTATCAAATATTTGTTTCCCCATTTGCACACGTTATTAAAAGTCAGTTCCTGTCTAAGTGAGATTTATTTTGTATGGAGGCCTAAAACAAGTCATAAATACAGATAACGTGGAATTTTTTCAAGAAACCTCATGATCTAGTCTCTCAGAATTTTTTCTAATGGTGAAATACAAATACATACATTAGAGAAGATATGCTGGCATAAGAGTTACTTCTGCAGTTGATATGCTGTAAGATTGCTCCTTTCATTCAGCAGAGAGCTAGGAAAAGGTTTATTAAACATTTCTACTGAAACATATTTTACTTATAATATGCAGAAAATATTCCCTTACTTATACCCTATGTTGCACTAAATAAATAAGTAGAAAAACTCCTAAATCTTCCAATTTCAAGGCTGTATAATTTTTTTCTTTTTCTTTCTGGAGGAGCAAAAAAAAAAAAAAAAAATTCTAGCTTTTTGTTAAATTTGTAAAAGACATTTTGAGAGTAACTGCAATATAAAAGCTTAAGTTAAAAGATTTTTCAAAGAAATGTGGTATCCTAGAAATGTGGACCTGCAAAGGAACTCAGAATATCATATCTTCTTGCTCTGAGGCTAGAACAAATATATTTAGACCAGTCTTAACAGTAATCAATCAAAACTACTCTGTAAAATCTCTAATGACAGGAACTCCTGCAAGCAATGCAGGTAATCCATTGTTAACTGTAATAAAAAGGTGCTCCTGATATACAACATAAATCTGTCCTACTGCAACCCATTATTTTTGTTTGCTTTTGGTGGCAACATTGACAACAAAAAGTTGTTCTCCTTACATGAATTTGTATATTGGAAGACTGTTATCTTGTCACCCTAAGGTTTTCTTTTCAAGACCAAATAAGAAAAGTTTTTCAATTTTTTAGTTCAGCCTTTGCTCAGTGGTCATATTTTCCACATCTGTTAACCTTTTGTTGCTTCTATCTCATCCCCTTCTTTACCCAGTACTTAAACCTGCATTCAGTAATCCTGTCAAGGCTTCACAACCACTGACTAGATTGAAATAGTTACTCCATATGTCTCAGGACTTATATATTTGAAATTGTCCTCTTTCTGCTGTCTGCAACACTGACTAATGTCCCATTTACAAACCATTGTAATCTTGAGACCCTTTTCTGCAGTGTATTTGCCTAGTGAGCCATTCTGCATTTGGCATTTTTCATTTTCTTTTCCTTCCTAGGAAGTTTGCATCTGTCTTTCTTATATTGTATTTTACTGCTTTGTACCATTTCTCCCGTTTATCAAAATCATGCTGAATATAATTCTATCTTCAAGAATGTCTACAACCTTCCTGGTTAATATTTACCACAAATACTAGTCCTTCAACTGTAAATGTAAATATTGCATAATGCTACACTCAAGTATTTCTTTCAGTCTGACAGAGGAGACATGCTAAGATGTCTCCACTAAGTGATTCAACTGATTTTACATACAATAATTTCCAGTGAGGTCATATTTGCATACTTCTGACAGTGTCATTTGGAATCATCACGTCAGCAAAGTATGCAAATACTTCCCTGTTACCCACTTATTTGTGATGTCATCGAAGGATATCAGATTGGCCTCTTGTGATTTGTAATTCTGTTGTGATTTCAGTAAACCTTTTGTGGTTACTTTTAATCAACTTCAGATTTTCTAGGTAGTCAGAGAGAAAATCACTGATTAATTATTTACTGCAGCATCATTCTATGTATAAGCTAGGCAGATAATACATAATACTCTTTGCCTTTTTAGCTTACTAGTTGTGTTTTTCCATTAGATGTACCCTCAGCCTTTATCTATTCTGAAAAGTTCTCAAAGGTGACTGCTAATGGTTCAGAGAGGATTTTAGTTCATAAATACTTTAGGGAAAAATGTTGTTAAGTTGTGGTGATTTGAACAGATCAGGTTCATCTAAGAACTTTTTTCTCTGTTAACCAATTCTGGCTTATAGTTCTAGCACTTAGTTGCTAATATTAATTAAGTTAAGCTTCTGGTTACAATTAACCTTTTTTGGTGAAGAATAAAGAAAAAATATGAAGATTTTGCATTTCATTGTGTCATCTGTTATTCAGTCTTCCTTTCTGTTAAGTAATAGAAATTTGCTTTTTTTCATATTTTCTTTATTTTAATGAATCTGTGAAACTTTTTCGTATTTCTTTTCATGTAAGTTTCTTGTGGTACCTTTTTGTTCCTCAGCCTTTCTAAGTTTGTTCATACACACTTTCATCTTTATTGTTAGAGAACCAGAGTACCTACCCATTTAGTGGAGTGGATTCTAAAACCAATAGGAAGACCAAGTCCTCCTAAAGGCAATAGGAATGTCACCACTGACTTGAATGGAGAAGGGAGTTCATCCTAAAATGCGAAGGTTGTAATAGAGCCCTCCAGACAGAGCAGTGCCATGCACAAAATCCCAAACCACAACCAGAATGAAGGGCAACATAGTCATGTTAGTGCAGCACTCCATCTGTCTAATTAGGCCTGCCTCTCAGTGGGAAACATGCAGATTGTCAGTGTCTCTGCACAGAGCTACTCTATCCCACAAAAATTTTTTATTTATTCAGAGCAATTTATTGGGCACTAACTAACTTTATTCAGAGATAATCTCTGAAAGCAGTGCCACTGACTAGCCTATCATCAACATATCATAAATATTCACTTATAACCTCAGAAACTGAATGTGAGAAATACCCCCTATTATTAATTACAGTCATGTTTTAGTGCACGTTATTTTCAGATGATCCTTTTTCTTTTCTTACTGGACAATACAAACATTAAGATCAGTGCTTATGAATCACAAAGCTGCAAGACTTTAGAAACATTTGTATTTCATATTTTGGTTACTCTGGTTAAATCATTGCATTTTACTTTCTCTTTATGCAAATGAAAGCTTTTTCAGTGTGTCCATAGTGAACTGACAAAACATAAGTATTGGAGGCCTGTAAATCTTTGTCAACCCTGTACACTTTTCGAAAAAAATTAAGGAAATTTTTGAGACAGATAGAGGCAAATGAAAGAAACTACACATTCACTGAAATTTAGAAATTTCTAGTCAGCTCTGCTTTAGTTTATCTGTTCAGGCCAGTTCCTTTCCCTGTTTGATTATTTTAATCCTTAGTTTTTCTCTTTTTGTTTGTGGTATGGAATGAGATAGACACACATTAAAGAAAGTGCTGTTCAAGCCATCCACGTGCTGCCTTAAGAAGGAACATTGTACAAGTCCAGCTGTCTGGAATACTCACTGAGAGGCACCACATCTCTTGGCCTCCATCATTATTTTGAGAAAAAACATAATCCTATATACCAAAAATATGGAATTTACTCTACATGATCAGATAACTTTCAATAAATCTTTTTGAGATGGTAATATTTAAACACAAAATCTATTAACAATGCTGTGGTTGGGAATTGAGTATACATATAAAGTTCAGCTCCACAGCTATTATGAATTTGCAAGTCCCCAGTGACTCCAAGAGAACTAAATGTATTTATGACAGTTGTGGAATCACCCTAATAAGAAGAAAAGACAATTGGAATTTGTATTACCCATGATCTATAATGAAATATGGACAGATAACATTTACTACTACAGTACTGCACTGCAGTATAAAACATGGTATCCAAGAGTCAATGTAAATATGAAAGAATAAAATTTCCCATCCTAAATTCTAAATCTCAGGGCCTTGGTGCAACCACCATCTATTTATCTTTTAATTGTATTTTTATCCTTATCAACCTGCAAATAGCGTCAGAATGCTATGCATATACATGATGGATTATTGCTATTATGCTCATGAGAATGGCAGACATGAAGTATGAGAACAGAATTCAGCCAGAAAGTATGATATAAATTATGTATAAGTAGCTTTTAGTGTTTAGCACTTTGAAAAGTTCGGTAAGTGCATGTAACTGAAGTAAATCAGCTAACCCTATGTCACCACAGGACAATTCGCTTTAATAGCATATTTAAGGCATTTTTCAACATGCTTAAAAAGTGTATGAAAGTAACTCATTTGAATTATGTAACCAAGATACTGCTCTGGACATAGAAGGAGAAAGTTTGCAGGACCACCGTAAGGCCTGAGGAACTAATTACCACTCAAGTCTGATTTAAGATCTAATCTAAGTTTTTATGGCGTGAAGTACTGGGGGCTGACTGAGAGTCCAACCATCTTTTTCTACACTGTTACTGTTAGACTGCACAGAGATGCTTAGCATGACTCCCTTCAGCTTGAATTTTGAGGGTATATAACCTCAGAGGTGACTCAGATCTAGGATTTTTTTTTCCTCCTTCAACCATTGTATTTATGCACATTCACATTGCATTTTTATAGGCTTCATATTCTGCATATTACTGTGAAGCTAAGGCTGGGGACTGGTGAGAGGATGACAGCTGGCTGCTCCTTTGTTTAGTTGTACCAACCCCTTTAATGTATGGTAGCCATTATACATTATATAACAATCATATATTGTATTCCTAAGGTACTTAGAAACAGGTGAGATTTTGCAAAATTATATATCTGCTATATTCATTGTTGAAAAATTAATGGAATTGCATTACCTTTTTAATGGTGTTTTTTTTTATATAGCTTAGCTTGTCCTTGTTTCATTTTAATATGATAAATGATACAATTTTATTGTTCTTGACTATATAAGCAGACAGACTAGCTAAAGTAATAACATATAGTTAAAATATCCTTTCTTAATCCTATCCTATCTTATCCTTTTCAAACATTCTTAATAATGTTTGAAACTGAAATGGTTATCTTTTCCTCTAACATACGCATGGACACGGCCACACCAGCGCACACACATGCATACAGAGCCCAGTGGGATTAAAGCACTGTATGTGGTTCAACATCTCGTGGAAGATCAGGAAACTATAGAGGAAAGTACTTTCTTGTTTGAAGATTTGAAAGAACCATTCTTAGAGAAAAGGGAGGAGGCTTCTGATGTTAGTGATCTTGCCCCTTTCATGTTTTAAAAAGACTAAAGGAAAGTTCCTCTTTCATCAGCCTGAGGTAGAAAAGAAGTGGCTTTCTTAACTCTAAATATTTAAAGAAGGCCTCATAAAACTTGAAAAAGATTTGAGCTGTTTCTTTGTGGGACTAAATTCTTAAGGGTATAGGAAGACATACATTGATATTTACCTCATAATATTTTACTTCTTCTATAATAGATGTATGTATCATGGGGGTATTGGTATCGTTTTGTAGACTTTGCAGTATCTTGCTTTTATATACTTTCAGAGGATCTATACAGTGTAAGTTCTAAATAGAAAGCTTTTTAATACTCCACCTTGTGTGAAAGTACATCTGTAAAAATCAAAGGTGAAATGCTACTGAGACAGATCCACGATACATGTTTATTGATAAATTTCACTGTTGACCTGAGACATCTGAGGGTAAAGCTCATTGTGTAGCAAAGCTCACACAGCATGCTGTCACACAAAGGATTCCTCTAGTGGCTTTGAATGTTTACAGAAATGGGGTGGAGATAGCTGAATTTGTGGGCTAGCTCATGTTTGAGCTGAAATCCATCAAAGTGAACATCCCAGAGCTTAGCAAAATCTGCTATTTATTGAAATTTAATCACTGAAAAAGGAATCAGTTTGAAGTTCTTAAAAAGCAATTTTAAACATTATCATATAATAATCTGAAGGTTTTCTTGCTAGAAAACAATATATTTTCAGGTAATTTTTAAACATTTTTCTATATTATTAAGAAAATTGTTAGGTTTTCGGTCTTGAGATGCAGAGATGTTCTCTTAATGTCAATGTTTTTATTTCTCAGAATATTCAATATTTTTACAATAAGACAGTTTATTGGATGAATAATGAGGAATATTCTCTCTTGCTCAAATATATATAGCATAACATTATTTATTTGCAGTACAAGGGTACCTAAAGGCACTAGAAAGAGTTAGACATCCATTATACAACGCACAGTGCAAATATATGGAAGGACACAGGAGAATGTGCCAGTTCACAGGATAGCTGATAGCCTTCATTCCTTCAGGCAGACATTACCATCAGCTCTGGCTGTGGCACCCTTGCAGGCCTTTAGCAAGAAGTGAACTTTTAAGGCTGGTTCCTCAGCTGGCACAGCAGAGAAAATGGAAACAAAGCCATGTTTTTATTCCTCTGACTTTAGAATCAGCCAGGGGCAATCTAATCCATACTGCAATTTACAGCAACCTGGCTGCCCAAGGAGCTATTCTGGCAGCTGAGAAGCACCAGAGCCTAAGGTCATTCTCCATTTCTCCCAAAAGAGCTTGTATTCAAGGGTTAGAATGTGAACAATATTAAGCTTTTCTTTTGCTTTTTCAGCTGGAATGTCTCAAACCAGCTGGAATAGAATTGAGGAGTGTCCTATTAATGCTGTGACTTCTCTTAGTTTCATTATTGCGAAAGAGTAGCCTTTGAGAAATAAAAGGATGCTTTACTTTAATAATTGGTTTATTTTTCATAAATGTATAAATTTCAGACTCTAGTAATTCCACGTAGGGATATTTGATCATTAGTGAAATGCAAAGAAATGATTTCACCTGTTGTTAAAAATCATATATGTCAGACATTTTGTCTCATATTAAGAAAATATTTTTATTGCTTGCTCCTGTCTGACAATTTGAGAAATCTGGGTCAAAACAACTTTTGATTTCTGGTTGATGGCTGGGAACTCTGTATGAGTCCTTGCATCAGGATGTAGTTTCCATTTTAATGTAGGAATTTCTTTTTCAAATTCCAATCGTATCAATACCACAGGCAATTAAAGCAGAATTTTTTCAGTCCTTGAATTGGTACAAATACTCCTTAGCAACAACCAAAAAACACCAGTGTTATCAGTACTCTTCTCAGCCCTCACACCAGTTACTGTGAAGAAATTAACTTTGTCCTGTCCTCGCCTGTGTTTTGGATTTGTGCTGAAAACAGTGTTTATAACACAGGGGTGTTTTTGGTACTGCTGAGCAGTGCTGACACAGAGTCAAGGCCTTTTCTACTTCTCACAACACCCCACCAGCGAGCAGGCTTGGGAGGAGCACAAGAAATTGGGAGGGGTCACAGCTGGGACAGCTAACCCCAACTGACCAAAGGGATATTCCATACCATATGATGTCACAATCAGCATATAAATCTGAGGGAAGAAGAAAGTAAGTGGGGAGATTCTGAGTGATGGCATTTGTCTTCCGAAATAACTGTTATATGTGTGATGTAACCCTTCTTTCCCAAAGATGGTTGAACACCTGCCTGATGATAGGGAGTACCGAATGAATTTCTCATTTTGCTTTGCTCGTGCACGCAGCTTTTGCTTTGCCTATTAAACTGTCTTTATCTCAACCCACAAGTTTTCTCACTTTTACCCTTCTGATCATCTCCCACACCCCACTGGAGAAGAATGAGCCAGAGCCTGTGTAGTGCTTACATGCCTACCAGGGTTAAACCACAACAACCTCAAAATCCAAAATTCTGGAAAAGACTAAGAATGATCTACTGAAATGTAGCTAAAGTAAATGCCCCCCAGAGCTGGATGAAAAATGAGCAGAGTTCTTGAAGTTAAAACTTAGACTTCAACACCTAAATCTAAAGGCAGATTTCCAAAGACAGAGTTTTTAGAGCATGTGAGGATTGATTCTATTGAAAGCCAGCTTAAAAACCTCACCTGGGCTACTGATAATACCACTTACTGAAGTCAGTTAGAAAGTCTAAAGATACAACTGCAGGTACTCACTTGCAGTTATGGAGTGTAAAAGGCCTTTGACCACACTTTTCTTTCTTTACCACACCTTTACTTACCTTTTCAAATTAAATATCATGGCCACCCTAATTTGGAGACAGAGGAATTATTTTCTGCTAAACTGTTAAAGAAGCAGTGCAAGACTGAAGAGTGAATTATTTCTATGAACAATTGAACTAATTGCCATTACTAAACAGTATGCTGCTTTCAAGCGTTGGACTTTGTCCCTCTGGTTCGTAAGAGTCAAAAATGCTAAAGTATATTTTTATTTCAGTACTCAGACTCTAACAGTGCTCTTACTGAGGTTACCTGGTTATTATAACAATGTAACTTCAGCATTGTTTTACAATAAAATTTGTTTTGAAAAAAGTTTTAAGTTCAATTTGCACAAATTTGCAAATATTTTAATATTACACCATTAACCATAGACTAAACAAAAGATTTTCTTGCCACCTGCCCTAAAAACTAACAGAAAAAACAGAACAGGTGACCCAAACCCTAAGAAGTAAAGAACCTGTGGAGCTCTCAATGAAGAAACTTTTCTGAAACCCACAGGTATGTGAATGTCTTTTAAGGAATGCCAGTATTTGACACAGATTCTGTCAGAGACCCTAGTAATGCTGGGCAATTTCAATATTACCAATTAAAAAGCTTTCTTTTCTGCAAGCAAAATACTACTAAATAATTCTAAATTAAAAAATAAACCCCTCTAAAACTTCTTTTCTTACAGCAGAAAAAAAGTCCTAATATCCCAAGACTGGATATGTTGTTACAAAAAAGACTTACTTGATATTGCTTAGGACAAATGTGGTAAATTATTCTATATCCATGAAGTATATGTATCTGCCTACGCAGGTATGGAAACAGAAGTGGTACAGGACTGCTCATGTTATAATGAACCAAAAGGAGTTTTTTTCAGTTGCTTTTTTCTCTGAGGAAAATGGTGAATGTGCTAGAAGGCATTTAGAATATCAATGCATTCAGATTCCTGTTGTTGCCCATACAAAGTTATTAACCAAACAGAAAATCTCTATATTCATAGTTTAAAACACACATTTTATTTCTGTTCAGGTCTTGGCAGATCTGAGTAGGTTCTTGCATAAATTTCCAGGATGAATAAAACTCTGTGTTTACAGTTCTGGATGCTGTCTATTGTGCTGTAAGATAGCAAAACCTCTGTGCTATGCCAAATGACATTCATTAATATGAAAACCCAAGCAAGCAGCCTTCACCAGCTCATGAAATGGTACCCTATGCTCTTAGTGAGTTTCATTCAAATTGATGATATTAGTGATTTACCTATTGTGAAATTAATCTTCCCTAAAATGTCTAATGATATCTAATACTAATCCAATACATTCTTTTTATGATAGGAAATCAAATACATCGTTAATATTTCTGCTCGGGTGACTTGGTTACAGCATACATAATTGTACATTGTAAAATTAGAGATGAGAACAGTTTGGTAGGGAGCAGAATGTGAACAAAGTCTGGACTGTGTCAAATACTTAAGGGCCTCACAGCAATGGAAGGAGACTCCAGAACTGTTTAATGTCTGTCTTTCACAGGGTTACTGTAAATGCAGTATACAGTGTATTCTGCCTTTATTGCTTCTACATATGGCTTCTGGGGATACAGAAACGATGGGTGGTGCTGAGATACCCTACTCGTGACTGAATGAATGAGAAGGAGTATTGTACTCGTTAGTCCAAGCTTGTAAAGTCCAGATCTCAGATCTTCCTAGGATCTTGCTGTCTTAGATGCTGACAGTGTTTCCAGCCGTGGTCTTCATGGACTTGATCTCATAGCAAAGGTCAACAACAAATTTTTAGCTATTAATGCCTTCACTAGCAGCTTCAAGTGTGTATGACAGGAAGATGAAAAGCATGATGAAGGAAAATGTTGAGATACCACACAACAGTCTGGAGGGACACTTCTCTGAAAGTTTGATTTTATCTTATGTTCATAGCCTGCATTAAATGGCTGCAATAACAAATTGTATATCTTCATTAATACCAACCCCAACCATTGGTAATATAAAATTGAGCAGTTACTAAACTTGTAACAGCCTACATAGGAATAGCAGCTTGATCCTGTACCACTGTAAGTTCCTTCCAATGCATAATGGTGCCATCAGGCAGTTAGAGCAAAGCCTTTGCAGAGCCCATGAAGTTTGCAGTCTCTGATAATTATCCCATAATTTCTGGTGTGTGACTAGTGATTAGGCTGCATTTGCAATATTCAGCACACTTTCCTTCTAATTTTTATACTTTATTTATACTTGTTATGTTAAGAAGCTTTAACTAATTTCTGTACTACCACAAAAATATTCAAAAGAATCTCTTTGGAAAGCTGTCCTTTTCCAATAGCTGTCCACTAGCTGGACTTTGTCTAAAATGAGCTAATACCACTTTGAAAAATATTAGCTGAGCAAGAGTTTGCTTGATAAGCCATCTCCAGTGATGCACTACGTGATGCCTATTTAGAATGTTGCAGATGTGTCAGCTGTCCTATGTGAATTGCAGACTCACTTATTGGAAATCAGAACCTTTAATAAGAAGTGCATTTACAGAAACCTACCCTATCTTTCAGTATCCACTGCCAAGTACAAGCATTGGCATGCATAAAATGGACATATATTAACCTAGGCTTGGTATGTTCTAGAAAATACCATGTATATAGAAAGAAGGATTATCTGCCCATGTTAAGGTCTTGCATCACACACTGAGGTAGATAATATCTACCAGAGTAGCCAGGCCAAAAGCTACTGGTCAATCCAAACTGAGATGCAAATGTATTCCTCTTCTGCTTATGGAAAAACATTTCTCGTGTTATAACTAACCAAGACTAGAAGTTGAAGCTTACCCTTTGCTTCACAGAACATACACTGTTTGCTATGTAGATAGGGATCAGTGTGTGAACAAGGTTCCTTCTTTATACCATTATTTCCTTTGAGCCCCTGTTCTTAATTTACCCTTTGAAGAGGTTAAACTTTTGTTTGTGTGGGAATAAGAAAAAAAAAAAGATAGTTTTCTGTTTTCTTTCTTTAGCTCTATACCTTGCTTTCCCTCATCCCTCCATAATATGGTAGGTAGAGGTTTCCAGACAATTTTTCAGGCTTTTCTATTTATTTATAGATTTTATTTTTCAAAGTTGTACCCGCTTATTAGAATTTAAAGAAACAAATGTCAAGTTACCACAGCATTGTCACTGCTAGATCAGCGTTGTCTGACAGCTGGCTTTTTACTCTCTGCTTTTATTTCTTATCATGTCTCCGTCCTTCCCTTTAAACAACACTTAGCTTTGGTTTTATTCTGAGTTCTTTTCTAGTAACATATCTTGCTGTTGTGGTTTAACCTCAGTCAGCAACTAAGTACCACACAGCCCCTCACTCACCTCCCCATTTCCCCAGTAGGATGGCAAGGAGAATCAAAGGATATGACAACAAAACCCATGGGTTGAGATAATTTCATAACTGGGAAAAAAAATTATATTAATAATACTAACATTACCAATAATACTAACAGTATTAAAGATATGTAATGAAAACAAGACTACCACTAATAAGAAGAAGAATATGTAATTAAATAGTGAAAAAGAAAGCAAATAATTCACCACTCAACAAAAAATGCCCAGCAAACCTCTCAGCAGCGAGAGCCAAACCCAGAATGAGAGAGAAAGACCCCTGGCCCACTCTCCCCAACTTATATACTGAGCATGACATTTTATGGAATAAAATATCCCTTTTTTCAATTTGGGTCAGCTGTCCTGGCTGTGTCCCCTCCCAGTAGAGAAGAAACTGAGAACACAGTTATGGTCTCAGAAATTAAAAAGTCCTTAAGTTGATATAAATATTTCTTAGCAACAACTAAATCATTAGTATGTTATAAATATTATTCCCAGTGCAACCAAAACATAGCCTCATACTAGTTACTGTCATGAAAATTAACTCTATCCCAATTAAAACCAGCACCCTTACTTTAAGATTTAATTAGTTGTACAGAGTTTATATTTTGATGAGTATTATATCTGCTGAGTTTGTCCTATAAACATTTATGAAAAGACTATGTTTTTAATATAAAAGTAGTTTTTAAACATTTGTAGAAATTGTCGATTTCCTACTTTTCTGAATTTGGAGAGTCAGCAGTTCAAGTAGTAAATATATTTAGTAGGTTTCCCTTTAACTTATTTAAAATATGCATGTTATTAGAAGTTACAAAGATGTCCAAGTCTTTTATGAACTTTAAATAAGAACATGTCTTTATTTTATGATCCAAAGCATCATTCAAAGGATTGATGAAGGTGAACAGCTATAACTGCATCTTCATTTGAAAGAGAAGTAAAACTTTGGTAAAGATGAAAAGGTAAGGACACTATGGACCAGAGACTTCACTGTTCATAATGTTGCATAGCCTACCAGTAAATTAAATACTAAGCATAATGAATTTGTATGTCAAAGTCCAGTTTGCTTCTAAGATCAAAAAGGGACAAAATGCATTACATGGTCAGGTTCACGTCCTTTCCTTGATTTAGAAGAAAATGTGCTCAGGTATTGCAGGCCAATGCATAAAAAAATGCCTTAGAAAAAAACCCTGTAGATTGTCATAAATGTTGTCACAATATGGCAAAACAGTAATCATAGATGGCTAAAATGATTTCTGAATTTGCACCCATTGTTCCATTATAATAAATGGGTCTATTCTAAGTAAGGAAATCACATTTTGACATATAGGATGTTAATGTCTTCTTGAAACAAACTGAAAAGCCCAAACTCATAAGGAAATAAGAATTACCAATACAGATTGTTACTTATACATGTGTAAACACATGCACTGTATGTGTATTGTGTATACAATATTCTGGACTTTAAAAGGAAACCTTTTAATTACCAGTGGTTGTAATCAGGTTCTCTCAGGTCATGGAAATATTCAGAGAAAAATAGGAGACAATGAAAATATTTTCAAGACTCTAAAAGATGTGACTGAGGAAACAAAAGATATTTCACCTCAATCTTACAGAATAATATCCTATTTCAGGGGCACTTAAGAACACAAACCAAAAAATATCATTAAGAGTGCTTAAGTCTAATGGAAAAGTATCTTTTTGTCAAACAAAACTGGCACAGTGTTGACATAGCATCTCTGGACTTCTCTAAGGCTTTTGCAATTGTGTCACATGGCATTTTTAATTTCCTATAATGCAAAATTTTTAATCAAGAGGGCACACATTAGATGAATTAAAAACGGGCTTATTGGCAGATATCAATAAGCAGGGCTGTTCCAAGCAAGGTCCCCTGAGAGAGATTCCTGGTCCAACATTATTCAGTACATTCTTATAAACAATCTAGATGATGAAAGAAAATCTTAGTTGATTAAATTTGCATATGACACAAAGATTGATGAGATAGTAAATAAAAAGGAGGCAGTTTACTGTTAGAATTTAATCTAACTCACTTGGCCAAATTGTGAGAATCCAACAAAATGCAGGTATATATTAATGCACCTTGTAACAAAGAACCACAGGTTACACTACCAGACAAGAACTGTTATCTTAGAAAGCAGTAAATAAAAGATTTGGAGGTCACCTTTTAAGGTTGTTTCACCATGAGCTCTCGGAGCAATGCTGTGGCAGGCATTACTGGAACAAAGTCCCTTGGGCACAATTTAGCAACCTTAACCTTGAACAACACAAAATATAATCATGATAATTACTATGGGAATAGTTTGCAAAGGATGGTGAGGGAACAAATGTAAATTTACGGCATGATGATGTAGCTTTCTAAGTGTATAGCTTTAGAATAATTTTATAGTTTCTACGAAGAGCTTGTTTATTCAACTACCATTGTGATCCCCAGAAGACTTTAGTCAATGAATCACCCTGGAAAATCCATTGGAAACCATCTTTTTATGCCTGTTTTCTCTTTTACAGCTAAAGGAGTCTTTTTGCTCATGACCAGCAAAGCTACTTATAAGATTGCATTTCAGAGAGAACTCCTATGTAAGCCACATGTGGTGAATTAAAACTCTTGTGAAACTTCAAGTCCTGTTTTTCATGCAGTATGCAGAAGATTATAAATAACAAGATTTTGTATTAAGCTTGCCCTACTGGTATGACAGTAGTTCTGTAGTTTCACACATAATATAAATAACAATTTTATGTCTTCAATTTGAAATATGAGCAAAAGGCATGCAATTATAACAAGTATCATGAGAAAGGTCTGTCCTATTCTGTTCCTTTTAGAACCTTCGGATGGTGGAAAAAGCACATTGTGGAATCATCTCATCCTTCCCAGTAGTTAATCCTCCAAAGTGCATGTAGGGCCTTGGAGAAATAAATAACTAAATGGATTTGGCATTTGAGTGTTTTGCCCATGACCATAACCAGTCAGTGAGCCCTCCCTGTTCTTTTTCAACCCACAAAACTTTCCTGATATCTTCTCCTCCCCATACCACCGGGGGGACGAGTGTGCACTGTGTGGCCTTTTGTTGCTGGCTGAACCCAAAACATGACAACATTGTTCCACTCAACTGTACTATGGTTGTATCAGTGTATATATCAGCAAACCTGCTGAGGAACTTTGCAGGTCAGAGTTTAGCACATGATGCTTTGAGCTCTGTTATAATAAGGAAGTAGAAATCTGTGAAATAGAAACTAGGAATTTGCAAGCCAGAACTCCTCTCCATCTCTGGAAGATGGCACACTGTATATTTGAATACACGTGCTATGCATTACAGGCTGATATTATTTTAAAGAATATTTTACATTTGATTTTTTTAAATTTTGTTTCAATTGTTATTTTGGTTTAAAAGGGGAGGGAGGGAACAAGTGTTAGAGTTTTTTTTTTTGCTCTCTACTGGTACAGGCTTTGTATAAGCGATTAAGAACAATTAATTCATGCTAAGTAATTAACAATTAAATATATAATTTTTACTTTCAAGAGCTTGACCAAAAATTGATATTTGAATCATGTGGGAGAAAAAACTTTTCAATATAAAACTTACATACCACTTGAAGAGATGAAAGCTTTAGGGTTTTTTTTTATTATTATTATTTATTTTGAGGGAGGGTATAAGAAAATCATGACTTTTCTGAAAAAAAATAAAGTACTTTTTTCTCTGGACATTGTGACAATGTGTAAGCAAGAAACTGATGTTTTAGTTTAATCTTAGCTTTTGCTTTGTATGCCAGAGAAATCTACAATAAATAGCATAAGCTGTCAAGTTTACATTTCATCCATTTATAACATTATATGTTTATTTTTTCTCTGGAAGGGTGGATGGGAAAATCATATTAAAGCCATACCTGACTGTCATCCAGCAAACCCACTCTTCTAGTTATGTAGTCCATTTTTCTCTTACCTCTTTGAATTAGTTTCAATATTTAATAAAACTTTATTTACTGGGAGTGTCAAAAAATGAGTCAATAAATTTATTGAGCATGATCTGAAATAGAAATGCCAAAGATTAATACATTTTAGCATAGTGTTTACTTTATAATTGTAATTTTTTTCATGGAATTCAATTCCTCTGTAGACTTTGAAGCATAAGAGCAGCAGAAAATGCAGTCAGAGCATCCAAGATGAAAAAAGGTAAAATACTTAGTTTTAGACCAATTGTGCCCGTTTTATTTGGGATAGAGTTATTTTTTCTCACAGTAGCTAGTATCTGGCTATGTTTTAGATTTGTGCAGAGAAGAATATAGATAATATATTAATGTTTCTAGTTGTTGCTAAGGAGTGTTTGTACCAAGCCAAGGACTTTTTCAGTTTCTGATACTGCACCTGTGTTCCCAACTTCTTCTTTAAAGGAAACTGAGAGGGAACATGGCCAGGACAGCTGACTCAAACTGACCAAAGGGTTATTTAATTCCAGAAAACATCATGTTCAGTATATAAGTGGTGGGGTGGGCCAGGGGAATGTCTCTCTCTCGGGCTTGGTTTGGCTCTTGGGCTCTCCAGCTCTGGCTCTTGCTACTCTGAGACTGGATGGGCATTGGTCAGTGAGTGGAAAGCAGTTGTACCATTTGTTTTCTTTTCCTTTATTTTCATAATATATTATTATTAGTATTGTTAATATTATTAGAATAACTATTTAATTTAATTTATTTTCAATTATTAAACTGTTCTTATCTCAACCCATAAGTTTCCTTATCTTTTCCTCTGATTACCCTCCCCATCCCACTGGGGGAGTGGAGAGGTGAGCAAGAGACTGTGTGGTACTTGCTGGCTGAGGTTAAAGCATAACACCAATAAATAATGGCAAATATTATGAATGCTGTATTTAATAAAATACCACATTTACTGCATTAAAATCTAAATTCTATTCTGTTCAGCTCCATACATACCTTCCTGGAAGAGCTTTTTTCTTTCTTTTTATTTTTATAGCCAAATTATTAGTCTCCTTGTCCCTGTATGGCCTATGTTTCTTTAGTGCATTTCACTTGTATTATACCATAAGCAGTAAAATCCAAAGCTGGAACATAATGTCTTTAGCCCAAGTTACAAATAAAAGTATATTTTATAATCTACTGTGAGAACTTTTATAAAGTCATTGCATTCTTGATGATGGTTTCTGGGATACAAACGAACATGTTTTCACTCCCTTTTAAACTAAAAACCTCCTACTTCCTTCAATAAATGCAAATTATCACTTCAACATTCCTTGCAAAGTTGTGGCTTATTTCTTCATCAGACTTAGTAGACTGTCATCTGGGATTTCTCTGCATACGTACTATGCACTACACACAGTGAGCACCTGCTTTTTCAGAAATCCTGGATTCACACAGACGAGTCTCAAAATCTTCCTGGGCAGCAGGAAGGATATGTATGAACCTTTGCCATCAGTGTCTGCAATACAGCTGTTGTAATTATAGTGAGATCGAGACACATTTGAGTTAGCAATGAAGAAAACCTGTCAAATATAATGCTTGAGTCAGTAGCCTCACTGGACTGTTTTGGGAATTCTAGTTATCCAGTTAAAAATTTGTGCAGATAGATTTGTATTACACAAATCAGCAACGACTACAGTATAGACACACAATTTGGTAATGTTCAGTGCTTTTTATGCTGTCTCTGTCTCAGCAATTCCCATTAGAGTGCCCACATACTAAGTGCAAGCTAGGATTAATGAATCTCAGCTGCAAAAAAATCTCATCCTCCACATGATAAGTGCTCAACAGTGTGTAGATAGACAACACTATCTGCCCCTCCAGCTCTTCTTGCTTCTTTGGTCCAAAAAGATGGAATATTAGAAAATTAAATAGGAGTATTGATGGATTTTTCCTACAGGCACAATGAAATTCTATTCTTGACTGAGCTTTGTAAGGGCAATAATTACAACATTATAGCTCACAAAATATTTAAGCATAGATTTTAAATCAGTCACACATACAGCAAAAGGAAATGTTTGACTTCAATCATGAGAAAAGTGTGTTCCCTAGCTACTTTATTGCTGGGGTTCAAATGCATCTACAGAGGAGGTTATAGATACAGTACTGTATTACCACTGGTCGACCTTAATAGTATTTGCTCCCTAGAATGAGGCGTACTTAGATACAACTAAAAATAAGCATGATAATAAGACTAACAATTTGATTTTCAATTGCTTTAGCAACAAAAATCATAACTCCTTTAAAGAGTGAGGAAAAATGATGGAATTTTAATGCAAAGCTTCTTGAGGTAAACAAAATATAGGAATTTTTCTTTATGGGAATGTATGCTATTACACATATATTAGTGCTGAAAGAATACGAATGAAAACAATTTAGTGCAGATTTTACAAGGGGCTGCAAAGGGATATCAGGAATTGCCTTTGCCTGCTGCTGCTAATATGGGCCTATCAACTGCTAAAGTACTTCAGCTGAAAGCACTAGGCAAAACAGGTAAGATCCTTATCAAAATAGGAGGGCAGCTTGTTTGTCAACTACCTGGCTTCCTGTCTTCGTCTGACAGATGAAACTATTAATCAAATTTCACAAATTGTCATAAATTTATGACATACTTCTTAAAACAGTTATTCTGGAGCAGTTAATATTTTTATTCTAATACATTAGTACTCTTTTTTGAAAACTGTTTTAACTGTATTATGATCTTGTTGTCAACAATATAATAGCATACAATCTGCTATGAATTGCATACAGACTCCTCAAGCTTGGTGATTCACTGTTTCTGAACTTCTGTTTGAGACCCACTTTATTATGGTTAGCTGTAATCTCCTCTGCATCTCAGCAATATTCCATGCTCTACAGTATCTGTAACCTTAAATCTCAGGTTCATTTGTGGTTGAATATTAGAATAATAATTTCAGAAAACCCATGATGTTTAAGGCTTAGCCCTATATTGACAATTTTATGGTCACGATTTAGACCTTTCAAGGATATTTTTGTATGAATAAAATATTCCAGGGGAAAAAAACAAACAAACAAACAATCACATACAGAGATGTAATCTTACATTAAAAAAAAAAAAGAATCTATTTTCCTTGAATACAGTGAAAACAAACAGTGGAGTTATCTTGCTCACAAATCCACACCTATGACTTCAAGTGCAAATATCTTTCTTTCTGATACCTCCAGTCATTATGCTCACAAATCCCTCTCCAGGATATATACCAATTAATAAATCCCAAGTTAACAGCCAGGGAAATGTCCACATTTTTTGCTTGTGGTCAGCTCTGGGCGATGGTCACACCCATGATAACCTTTGCTCATGGCTTTCTTCCTCACTTCACTTACAATGACAGGTTTAAAAATGAGATAAAAACTTCTTACCAATTTTACTTCTACTTCCACCTTCCTGTCACTACCAAATACAAAAGTCAAATTCCATGCAGGAAAACTTCACCTCCTGCAATGGGACTGGGTATTATTTTAGGTGGTGGTGTTAATGAAAGTATTACAGGACTTGATTGCTCCTTTGGATTTTTATGGCATACTTTGAAAAACTAAGTATTATATCATTATATTATTTTAATTCATCCTCTGTATGCAGCCATTATAACACTTCATCATTCAAAAGCAGGGAAGATCAGATAAATGCTCTAATATTAGGACATTACTATTTTTTACATCCATAAATCACCAGCACTCATTATAGAATTAGGTTTATGTAATCACATGCAGTTGTTAATAGCCTGATTTTATTCCTCAAACATGGTATTTTTATGTGCATTTGACTTAAGCAAAATATCTCTTTGGTACAACTACCCTACTTACGTCTGTGAATTGTTAGAGCAAAAATAAAATCAATTATATAGTAGAATTGTACCTCATAATTTAATTTTTCTATACCAATTCTGTATTAGGTCAATAACAATGTGAAGGTAGAATTAGAATAATGTAAAAGAAAAATTTGCTAGCAATCGGAAGACGTCTACCTCTTTCTGTCAGCTCCTGTATATCATCTCATATCTGATCTGTAGCTCTTCTCCTGTTCTCACCCATGTTTCCCATGCAAATCAGTGGCTTTTAAAAGATACTTTAAATCTTAGTTTGAACAGATTTGTGCAGTTCTGTTTTACCCATACATATATATGCTCCTTAATCATCAACTTCCCAACCTTCTTATGGAATTAATGAATCTTTAAAAATCTTTTAGTCATAGGAAGCAAAAATAAAATTTGGCTTTAACGTCAAATCAGTTTTTTCCTGCACTCTATCTGCAGTGAATGTCAAATAATTTGGGGTATTGTAGCAACTTTCATGGCTATTTATGGCTACTATAATTCTTGCCAGATATCTATATAATAAAATAAATTTTTTTCAGGACATGCTATCATCCATACCTAACCCAAGATATGTACAGCAACATGAGAGAAACTTTTTCCTCCATCTTCTGTAAAGAGCTTGTTGTTTAATTTTAAGTTATTGCTAAATTTCATGGTGTTCCTAGGATAGCCTCAAACTGAAAATTCTGCAGATTCTTTTTTGTTACACAGGATTTTCAGTATTGCTCTCTTTGAATACTTGTATGCAGGACAGCCCTTCTCCAGGGACAAGGTCAGTCCCCACCACATATTTTTGGCCTTTGGTGCAATCATTCTAAGTCTTGTTCGCCCTTGCCTTAACAACTACACAGCACTTGCAGGCCAAAACCCAACACCACGACACACTTGAACAAGCTGTAGAGACTGGACTTAAAAATGCACAGAAGAACAGGATGGATGCGGCAAAAGCACTGTAACCATTAGTGGGAGAAGACTCTTCCAACTAAGAAGCATTAGAGCCACCACTGCCTTTAGGGGTGAATGTAGAAGTCACTTGAACCTCTTATTCTTTGCATTCTGAATAGCTTTTTAATAACTTTCTGATAGTTCAGCCTATAATAACAATAATAAATGACATCTAAATTAGATATTTGCTTGCTGATGAATAAATGCTGAACTTTTCGTGTGTGTGTGAATGTGACATACTTATGCATCCATGACATGAAAAATAACATCTGGAAGCTGAACCAAATAATTAAAACAGTTGCATTTCCAGGCAAATGTTATGTTCCAGTATAAATCAATCCTCTGCTACAGTAAATTACCAAAATTGGTCTAGGCACTTTAATGAAAGCAGAGTGTTAACAAGAAAATATAGAATCCTCTGAAAATATAGTCCCCAAAACGTTGAGTTACTGGCAAGAAAACACTGGAGGGAGAAGAAAAGTCTTAAATTCATCCCTCTAATCCATGAAGGTGCATCTTTTGATGTGGGATGCTCAGCGGTGAATTCTCACTGAAGTACTAAAGCCATTCCTATGATTTTCTTGAGGCTGGATTCTCCTTTTTATCAACAGTTGGATAGCACAGAAAGCCATTTGGAATATAAAGGGCATTAACTGTCCTGGTTTTGTTGCCTTAGCCACTGTAGATGTAGGCACCTGAATTCAATTTGATCCTTTCTGATGCCACCAGATTATTATAGCTCTTGTGTACTGAATATCGTCTGTGAGGTTCTCTCAAGTTCATCTATTAAAAATTCACCTCCTGAAAGTCCTAGATGGACAAATAGATTCATTGTATTCCTACACAAAACATAGTAACTTCAATTCTGTGCATTTCTAAATGTGTAAGAAATCTAGCTTTGATTACTAGGAAATATCCTGGAAAGTAGAGCTTCCCCTCTACTCAAATTGGACACACGCACTATAAAAAAGTCCCTTGAAACTCAGGAAAGTATTCAAGCAGCTAAGGTACTGAAACTGACTTATGAAGCGTGGATTTCCTCCTTGCTATGGTTTGTATGGTGTAGTTAAATATGGATGTTCCAAGAACATACATATATTGAAGTTTGGAAGGTTTTTTAGAGCCTGCTAGAATTAAACAACCTTCAGTATTTGTGTGGTGACAAGCAGAAATCGGTGGAATTGTAATCATTTACTAATGAAGGTTTAGGTGTCCCAGAAACTTAGGAACCTCTAAGATTAGGGACTTCAGGTTATCCATGTTAATTTTTTATTTCAGATTGGGAGTGGTTTTGAGAAGAATCTCTCAATTATACCCTCTTACCATCCATTGGTTCACATTCTGACTACAGAAAATTGATTACATCAGAGTACATAGAGCTGGGAGAGTCATCCCAACTGCTGATGACTAGTGCTAGCCTGAAGTAAACCCCACAAAATAAGTAGTTTGTGGTTGTTAAGTCCTCAACATTAACCATTTTGCAATGCAGATCCACTCTTATGTACTGCACTAATTTGTAAAGTGATCCTCTTTTGAGGATCTTGGGTTTGGACAAAGTAACACAATCCCTGGATTTTAGAAGAGTAGATTTCAACCTATTCAGAGATACTCCTGGTGAAAAGAAGTTCAGGAGAGCTGGCTGATATTCAAGGATCACCTCTTCAAAGTTCAGAAAGATCCTTTCCAACTAGTAGGGAATCAGGCAAAGGCAGCAGGTGGATAAGCAAGGAGGTTTTAACTGATCTCAGACATTGAAACAAAATGTAGAAGAGGTGGAAGCAGTGGCAGGTGATCCAGGAGGAATATAGAGCTTCAGTGTGATTGTGCAGGGATGTGGCTAAGAAAGCCAAGGCCCACCTGGAGTTAAATCTGGCAAGGGATTTGAAGAGAAACAAGGAAGGATGCTACAAATATGTAAACAATAAAAGGGAAACTAGTGTAAAGGAGGACCCACTGCTGAATAGGACAAGGGACAAAGAACACAGAACAGGCTGGGTCACTTCACAGTTTTTTGCCTCAGTCTTTATCAGTAAAACCAGCCAGAAGGAAAGTTTGGAGCAAGGAACATTTATCCTCAGTGGAGGAGGACCAAGATAGGAAGTACAAACAAACTGCACATACATAGCTCCACAGGCCCTGACAGGTTGCACACAGAAGTGCTGAAATTCAAAGGCTTCTTTAAATAAAGTTGCTAATGTATATACAACAGTATGTGAAGGGATAAGGGCTTTGTTTTTTGATGAAAAAGAATAGTGAAAATGTTAGTCATGCAAAGCCATTTTTTCAGTATTGACAAGTTTCCTTTGAGGATTTGAACTCCTGAAGTTCAAATAAAGGAGAAACTAAGGTCAGCTGTAAAGAAGATGGAACACAAAAGCAACTCCCTAGTCATTTGTGCTTACTTCCTGGACGTGTGGGAAAATAATTAATTTCCATGGTCAGACAGGCTTGAAAAGGAGAGATATGTAAAAAGATTTTCTCAATTCTTTTCTTTGCAGGAATGTATAGCATTCTCAGCTTGAAGATCTGATGATCTCAGTTACTGCAATTAACCAAGCTCTCAGTTTTCAGTTCTAGTGGCATCAGGTATATTGATACCAATAGCAGTTATATTATATTGCCATTGTAATTAAAAAAAAAAAAAAACCAAAACCAAAAACCAAAACACATCAATTCCATTGATTGAAGCTCAAGAAATAATGGTATTTTAGTAACAATGATTTTGAGGCAGATGCTGTTGTTCTTAGCCACTCTACCTCTAAGAAAAGCATCTTTAGTTGATATTTAACTTAGGTGCAAAACAGTTGCAATCATTTCAATGGAAGAGGACTTTATTCTACATTCACTGAAGATGGCAGCTATTTTTCTTTTTCAAGACAGTCAAGAATGAGGTTTTGCATGTTTGTGTTTTTTTTAATAATAGTTATTTCAGAAAACCTAAGTATTTGAGAATTTAGTGGATTCCAGACAACTACAATATATCGACTGTAGCTCTATCAGTGTTTAAAAACTGAATTAAAGTGAAATAACTTTTCTTCAGTAATTTTCCTGTTATGTTTTGTTACATATTCAGCTAGTGCTACCTAATAATAACACTCCATATTCTTCAGTTATGTGGAATGGAAAGTCAAATATAAACCATTCTAAGTAGTGCCTTTCCCATTTTTAAATATTTTCTAGTTAGCAAGGCACATACAGAAAACAACTCATCAGAATTATTGTCTATTAGAGATCAAAGTAAAATGCAACCATTACATTGCCAAATACAATATTGAATTTAACTGCTTTTATACGTGAAAACCTTAAACATACTAAGGTCTTCTCCTATCACTTTTATTATTTTGTCCATATATCTGCACATATACCTCTATTTGTCATGTAATTTAAGTGTGTTTACAAATAATATTAGTAAAATATATGAATAGGTAAATACTAACAAAGTATTATGACTTTATATGGGAATTTTATCCATGCAAACATCAAAATGTGCCCTGCAGCTTTCTGGAAATCAGAGTTCTAGACATCTGTGACTGCTCCAGCTGTTGTCACACTTAAGAATAAACGTTTCACTTCAAAACAGCCCAGTTCCTAAATTCCTAGGGAAGTACAGAATACTATGACTCAGGGGGCAAAGAGTACAATGATAATGTCCCCACTTTTTATGGACTTGTACAACATGAAGCTTAGCTGGGCTCTGCTGTCAGCTATTTACAACTGAGAGGTTAAGTGGAAAATAGCTTCAAACTCTTTTCTTACTCCAGAATTCACAATAGGTTGAAACAGCTTTGGAGTCTTCAGAAATATATTACTAAATTTTCCATTACAAGAAGGCATAAGTCCTGTCACTTTCAGATGAGGAAGCACACAAGAGGAAACATTTCTTTTTCCACATGAAACTTACCTTTCCCACCAGTCACTATACCAGGAAATTCAGACACAGTGAGTCTCATGGTCTCAGATTTCTCACTTAAACTCACAGTACATCTCCACTGAAGAGCTGTGGGAAGAAAAAAAGCCAATGTGTGCATAGTGTAATTAACAGATTTTTTTTTTTTTAAGCTGTCTTTGGAACATTTAGCAGACTCTTCCCTCAGAGAAAGTAGTTGTATGTCCTGACCTGGCAGTTTCTATGAACCGAATAAAAGATTTAAAGAGGACATACTGTGAAATAGATTATACTAACTGTGCTGTGCAACTATCACTGTTTTATATTAGACAGCAAGTAGATAGCAAGAGCACTTATTTGATTACAGTTTTCTAAAGGCAAGATTCATGTTTACAAGAAGAATATCTGAAAAGGAAAGCAGATTAAGAAATGGTTTATCAGTAATAACAGCATCTGGAGCAAAAGGCTGGAAGAGACTTGGCCTCCTATTTAGCCATTTCCAATGCCTCTTTAACCAGAAAATCAATTAAGTGGCTTTAAACTAACACAGGCATATCTGCATAGCAGAGCAGAATTTAGCCCAGAGGTATTGCTTTTCAATCTCTAAAATGATGATCATCTGAGAGTCTGGCTGAGGGAGAGAAGCCAGAAACACAGTGAGACAATCAGATGGTAGGCATAAAAAAAAGAAGAAAAAAAGAAAAAAATCTGTTCTAACATGAAAACTAAGTGGGTAAATACGATCTGGAAATTTTATTCTAATATTTTTTCATGGAACAGTGACTTTAGAAAAAAGACTATGAGAACAATAATTTGAACTGTGTCGGAGTTCATCTGTGTCTCAGCCCATTAAACTGGAGTGTCTGCACTGTGAACTGAGGTGTGAACTGAGATAATTACACTAATTGTTCTGACTGGGGAAACTGACTGTAGTGGGAGAAAGAACAATTTTTAGAGGATATAGAAGTCAGGCAATATAACTCTTTCCCAGCCAAAAGGATGCCAAGTTGTATTATAGAAGTTGAAATATGGGCAGAACAGAAGAGAAAAGTTGTATCTTCTCTGCCTTGCACTGCAATTGTACTGCTTGTCCTGTCCTATAAGCATCAGGAGGCATTTGAAAGCCTCCTAAGTATCTCCTCCTCTCTGTATTTATCTCCATCCAATACAGTTGGTCACAGTAGCTGCTAGGTTACATTGGTTTGCCTTGACAAGTTTGCCTTGACAACTTTACCTTTTCTGCTTCTGATGCATTCTGTTCAGCTACAAAGATGTACATGAGACACAGGACAACAGTGCACATCTACCCAAAATATCTTAAACCTACTACTTCAGTAATGAGCTAAGAATGGGTGAAAAGGACACCATAGGGGTAATCACAGTCATAACAGATAGGCCTCAGGCTACATGATTAACAAGGCCATTAGCATCTTGTGCTGACGAATCGGTTTATAATGCAATAAATAGAGAAGACAATTATCAAATGGGAGGCGACAGTAGCACATCACGTGTGGACCTCATGCATCATGTTAAAGGCTGAGCCCAAGGTGGAACTCCTTTGCACAGGGGCCAGGCCACCAGCCAGGACTAGAACTCAACCAGTGGTCAGCATGAGTACGCCTCTGGGTCTGTGCTGCCAGTTTGTCTCAGTATTCTTCCCTGCTGCTAAAGGGATGGAGGAGAACACTATTGTGATCCTCATCCTGCAACCATTCACCCTCCTGCCCTGAAGTCTCTTTTGACAGCTTTTGGATTCCTCTCCTCGAGCTCATCACTGCCCACCTGCATTACCAACAGTGGGTAATAGTCAGAGAGCTTTACCAGACCAAGGAGTTTCCTGGTGATGTCCCTAACATGGGCCCCAGGGAGGCAGCAGAGTTCCCTGTGCAATGGGTCTGAGCAACATATCAGACCCTCTGTTCCCCTCAAAAGGGAATCACCTACAACAATGACCCTCCTCCTTTTTTTAACAGAAGCAGTTGTAATGTGTGGGGCTGACAGGGTCATCCTAGGCAGCTCCTTGGATGGACCTTCCTCTGCAATTGCCTGGCCCGCAAGGTCCAGAGCCCCATATCTATTCTGCAAGGGCAACTGGGAAAGGGAAGAAGGTATGGCAGGAAGGGATGTGCTTACCTCACCAAGCAGGGACCCATTTCCATTTTCTTCTCCCTTTCTTTAGTTCCTTCCAACTGCCTGATGGCAAGAGGATATGGGATCAACTGCAAGCTGTGGGACCTCCACCTGCTGCCTTTTCCTTTGGTGGAGCAAAGACCACCTTCTCACACTTCCTCATACTCCTCAGCCTCTCCACTTCCCCTTTCAGCTCTGCCACCAGCTGAGCAGATCATCCCCATCGCTCCCCCCGGGTCACCCCTCACACAGGGTTCTCTGCTGCCTGCAGGTACAAATGGCAGGCTCAGGCACTCCCTGCAGCTGGAGACCTGGATGGCAGCATCCCTGAGCAGGAGCACTGTCTGGGTTGCCATGTTCTTCCTAGCAGTAGCTTTCCTCCAAGTGCCCACCACGGCTAGGCCCTGCAACCTGCAGAAACTGCTACTCCACAACCACACCATGCTCCAAATCACTTGTGCTCCCTGGGCGGGGTTTAAATCGCCCTCCGGTGCTCCCGGCACTGCCCTAAGTGATGTCAGCTGCTCTCGCAGGGGCTGTTGGTAAGACGTGGTTGCCTTGTTCCTTCTCCGCTCGCTGGGGTTTGGGAACCCAGCTGCTGAGCCCAAGCTGTGGCAGGAGCTGCCGCCACTGCTGTATCCCACATTGACTGGGCCAGCAGGTGGAGGGAGGTGATTCCTCCCCCCTTTGCTCTTGTGAGACCTCACCTGCAGTTCTGCATCCTGCTGTGGAGCCATCAGCATAGGAAGGATACAGACTGGTTGGAGTGAGTCCAGAGGAGGCCACAAAGGTGCTCAGAGGCCTGGAGCATCTCTGCTATGAAGAAAGGCTGAGAGAGTTGGGCTTGTTCAGCCTGGAGAAGAGAAGGCTCCGGGGTGAACTTATTGCACCTTCCAGTGCCTAGAGGGGGCTGACAAGGAAGCCGAGGGGGGGACTTCTTACAAGGGTCTGTCGTGGTAGAACAAGTGGTAATGTGTTTCAATTGAAAGCAGGTAGATTTAGATTGGATGTAAGGATGAAATTCTTCCTGGAGAGGGTGGTGAGGCACTGGAACAGGTTGCCCAGAGAAGCTGTGGATGCTCCATCCCTGGAAGTGTTCAAGGCCAGGCTGGATGAGGCTTTGAGCAACCTGGTCTAGTGGAGGGTGTCCCTGCCCATGGCAGGGGGTTTGGAACTAGATGATCTGTAAGGTCCCTTCCAACCCAAACCATTCTGTGATTCTATGAATAATATAATTTTAAAGTAGTATAGAGACTGTTTAATCATAATTCTATTTTGTGCAGGCTTCCCTATGATCAAAATTAGATAGGAAATAGTGTTGACCAAACTTTACTGAACAGACAGAAGTGAATAATCTGGGTTTTCTGTTTGTTGCTTATGAGGCACTTTTACTTAGTCAATAAAGGTAACGTGTACTTGCACGTCACAACTTAGAAAATGCAGGCATACAGAATTGATAATCACGTTGTACTTCTTAACAAAGAATGTTAAGTTATTTTCACATTCTTTTATCCACACAGTGAAGAACTTTAATCCACAGGTAACTGCACTGAAATCAAAGAAACATTTTATGCAATTGTTTGAACTTCGTAAAAATGGACAAATTGCATTCAAAATTAAAGGTGCATATTGCGAAAGAATAGAAAGAAGTAAATGAAGAAAAAGTGCATTAGTGCATCATATATATATATATATATATATATAAGAGAAGTAAGGTAATTTAGTGTCCTCAATAATTCAGTTATGAAGCACATCTGTGGGGAAGCAAATGATAAAGACCCATTATGCACTACAATATCAAAATGACATTTTTCTGGAACACCTTAATTTATTATTCAAGCAGATGTTTTTGAGATTCTTTCCAGAAGTCTAATGCTAAAGTTTACATGTCACATTCTGCTCAGAAGCCTGTAAAAAGAAATTACCTAGCCCTTTCAACTTGGAAGAGTGAGCGCTTGTGGGAGAAAATTTATTGTTACTTTATTGTTGTTGTCATTTTCTTTACTGATTGTCCCACTGAAACAGTATTAAAGAGACTGTAGAAAATCCCTGCTCAAAGCAAAAGTAAAACTTAATAAAATACTTCCTTGTTTGATGAAAACAGTTATTGAGAGAGAAAAAGTGCATCCAATTATTTTGCAATGGGAGATGATAATGGCACAATTGAAAATGAAAAGTGATAAAGCTTACAGTCTTCCTTTGGAAATCCACAGGTTGAGATCCCCTCTGCATTACCTAGGCATTGAATTTGTGTCTACAGAGTTTCTAAGTTCAGGTGCAGTCAGTGGATATAAATATGTGTCTCTGAATACTTCCAAAAGGAAAATTTGTTAGCTATGATTTGGCAACTAAATTAAGAGGACAAATTTCCTCTTTAGACCTTCAAAGGTACTTTCCTCTCTTCTTTAATTATAAAAGAAATTCAGAGACAGTAGACTTCCATCAGTTGCTTTAAGATGGGTCACTAATGTCTCTTGAGATGGATGTTAGCAATGAGGGCATGTTACCAATCCTCCAGCTGCTGAACCAGAGGAACCTGGGTCACTTAGAAGTCCAGTGTAATATCTGGTAGCCTTATGGCACTGTCTTACATATTGCAAAGTGTTGCAAATGGTGCTTGACATTTACATCCTTATTTTTGTGCAAGTCAGTATCTTTATGAATGCTAGGTCATTAGGAATTTGAAAGTGGATGTAAATTATATGCCTTGATTAAGCCTATTGGAATCAACCCTCAGTAAACACCCAACTACTAAATGGAATAAAACTCCTACTGTAAATGAGTATTAAATGAAACAAATGTAGGTGATAAAAACATCATCTAACTTAAATTAGAATTTTTGTGGACCTTAGAGAAACTTAGATGTCATGTCCTTTCATCTGATTTTAAATATGTTGGTGTATATTGAAATCACCAATACACAGTTTATGATACAATTATATAGTACCAATCCACATTTTAACAGGCTTAGTTATATTTTATTGCCAATAAATTATAACATTTATTACCCTCCCTAACAGCTTGCAGGACTGAGGTGTATTTTGGCATACTGAAGTTCCATTTCTCTTAATTACTATTTCCAGATTCTACTACCTATGTTTATGCAAGTAAGAGCATGAAAATTCTGCTTCTATATTTATGTTTCTGCACATACGTGCATGTGTACAGTAGATAAATGCAAATGCCAATTTGAAAGTTAGCCAAATATTTATCCTCTGATTATCTCACATCTGAATATATTTTTCAATTTGCAGTTTTCACTGGAATGTAACTGGTTAATTTTACTAATACTTGATGTTAATTAAAAGAAAGCAATAGATTTTAGCACATGAAGCCTAGCTAGAGCTTTGATTATTTTTTTTTTCTTCTAGAACAATATAAGTTGTAATAAATTTAGCCCCCAACAGATGTTATTTCAATAGGAAAATCCTGTACATTATTCTACCTAGCTAAATATATCTGAGGTTAGAGAATGATACCACTGTGTCAGAGAAAAATAAAGGCATCCTTAAAAATCCTTCTCAGATAGTTATTAAGTGATGTTAGACACTTTATTCCATATAATATAATGGATATTTCACTCCAAGGCTGATTCTGATCAAGATTTTCGTCTCAGTAATAGCCTCTGTAATAAAGTCAGATCATCTGGACATAGTCTAATCAGTCCTCAGTTTTTATTTCACAATGTCAGATTTCTTTCAGGCATTCAGAAACACAGGCAAAGATGAACGCTGTGGCTGTAAGGGAAGAAGGTGGAGAGAAATATTAAACAAGAGACTTTGAGAGAAAGCCAGTGGGTGAACGAGGGTGTATAAAAAGGTCTATTGAGTTTCCAGAGATACTTAGAACATTTCAGAGATTCTGAAAAGCTGAAGGCTCTGCTTGCATTGCTCTCTTTTTAGCAGTATTTATTATTCTGTTTTAAGTGTATACTGTGCTATAAGTTTCAGACACTGATTAACTTTAAGTTCTGCCTTTTAGGGGAACAGAGTGAATGGCAGAAAGGTTTGCTGTCTTGTCTGGATTTCAGGTGGAGTCAATGCTTGCATCAGAAATATTGTAGTGTCCATTGATAATAGACTGATACTGATGGAGAAAGGTTTATTTGTTTTCTGTTAAATTAGCTTTATTCCAAGAGCATCTTATTTATAATAGAGGTAGTTCCCACCCCATTGCCTTCTTCCTTATTGTCAAGGAAAATTGCAAGGCTGTAAGTATCATCAAAAATTCAATACAAACATCAAAAGGAGCAGCAGTATAAAATATTTCCTTTTTTTCTGAAAAGTAAACAAAAGTAAAAACATAAACCGGGGAAAAAACCCTCTTTTGTTTCTCCCCATTCTAAGTTGTATTGAAAGGCATTGAAAGTATTTGAGTACTTAAAATAGATATATGTATTGTTTCTGAACAATAGTGGTTTGATTTTGTACTAAATAATAATGAGTATATTACTGAGAATATTATCTTCAATAAGTTATTGTTTTAAAACTGTATTATTTTGTCCCAGTTATTTATCCATGCCATTTCTACAACATCTAAATATCAGTATCAGTTTGACATACTTTAAGAAGTTCGTATCTAGAAAATATGTATGGAGTTGACCCTCTTACGGCAAGAAAATAATTATGCAAACATCTATTTGAAAATCTCTGCTACTATGTTATTTAAGACTTGGTCTTAGATTTCTAAGAAAATATAAAATGAAAAAAAGAACCCAAAACTTAACTTAAAATAAAGGTGACTAATATTGGTCTACGAAATTATTTTATATTTTCAATACGTGTAAAGATTTCAGTTAAATATCAGAAATTCAGAGAGCAAATACTTAAGGAAAAAAAACCCCAAAACATTTTGTCAGAACAAAAAACACCTGCAGAATGCCTATTCTGTATAGAGTTCTTGGACCTCTACTCTATACGAAAGTATTTCTTAACATCACTACATAATGCAATTTTCATTTACCCTAGGAGATCATCTAATTTACAGTCTGCATATTTCAAGCTAAAGGTTCAAATCATTCCACCATCCCTTTCTTCAAATGGTTCGGCAGTGATTTATTTTGAATATTGAAATTAATCATTAACTGTGCTGTAAAAAAGAAAAAAAATGAAGCAGAAAATACGTCGGTACACTCTTAGCAGAGAGGGCTGAGTGGACTGCTGTCATTTTGCAGTGATACTATCCCGTAGCAATCAGTTGAATTTTTTGAAAACCTCTTAGCCTTACCTTGTATTGCTTTTCTACCCAGAAATGCTTCCCTCTGTCAGTGCCACTAGGCTCTCCCCAGTACACTTCTGAACTTGGAAGGCATCCAGTGAAGAACTGCAGAGTTTACTTGTGCCCTACCAGGGGGGAATCAAGATATGATGCATATGCAATGTGTCATCCAGTTTTCTGAGAACTTGTAAAAGATCTAGCTGTGCTGTTAATTTGGTCAGGCCTCAGGCCTTCCACAGCACATCAATTTCACTTGATTTACATTCCAGAGACTACATTATATTTCTATGTTAGGAATCAGAGGGATAAAGATCCTTATCGAGCTCCTCATATGGCAAGAAAAAAGCAACTGAGTCCAAAAAACCGTAATGAATATAATTCATTCTGTAAATTTAGTTTTGCCTGCTTGTTTATGTTTCTAGTGGTATCATTCTGCAAGAAGACTGATCAGAGAGAAAATACTCTATTTTTCAAACTCTGTAGTTTTTATTTTAATTTACTCTTGATAATTTAAAAACATAAAAGCAAACTATAATTTCCCATTTGGCTACTTGGAAATTATTTTCGTAGTTGCACTGTATATAGTGCACTATATAATTGCACAACTATAGTTGCAATCTGCAATATTTTTATTTTGTTTCATTTTATTCTATTTTAAAGTTACTATTATGGTGAAATAATTCTGACAGTCATTTCCACTCTTTTTTTCCCTATCTTGACAAGAAATACTTCCTTCAAAAAAAAGCAAATTAAACCAAAAAGGAACCAGAAAACAAAGTCAGCAAATTCAGATGGTTACTGCAGAATTATTTTCCACAAAGAAAAACATTACTAAGAGCCAGTGTTGTAGTTAAGTGAAATCACAAATCATATGCATCCATATCCTGAAGGAGGATATTTTCAAAAGTAAGAACAGGATACAAGAATCCAAACCTTTCAAATGATGAAAAAAAGCACTTTGAAAAATAAATAAATAAAAGGTTGCTTACTTTTCCTTACGGTAGTTTTGGAGGACAATTTTTTCTAAGGAAGATAATATATTCAATCATGGAGAAATAGCTACTGAAAATACTTGCTTTTATCTCTCTTGAACATTTTATTGGTATTTTGAATTAAGAATCAAATGAAACAACTGCAAAGCAGACGGGTGCTCTTTATATTTAGGTACACATCAGTTTGGTAGCATGCCTTAGGGAATACTAGAGAAAGAGGATATTGAGAGGTTTTACTAGATTATGTAACTAAAACACTTTGTGACACTTTCTTTTTATGCCTTTGATATCAGTATTCAATGATACTAAAATTCAAAAACAATAAAAGGATAATTGACTCCATGAAGCCTCTAGAGTAAAAGTAAATATATGAAAAAAAAGTTTAGTCATGTGCACATGTACAATATTTGCAGTATCCCAATAACACAGATATGAAAAACTAAATACATGTGTTTGTAAACACCTCAGAAGCAACTGGAAGGAATAACAATTTATATGAACAGATATATTAAAAATATTGATATAGTACTTGATCTTGACATTTAAGTACTTCAGCAGGTTGACAGCAAATTTACTACAGCTTTTTTATGACAAAATGTTCTGAAAAATTCCCAAATATTTTTATTTACTACCAAAGTAATGCAATTGTTACAAAATTAAAAATGTTTAAAAAAGGATTTGTGAAAATGTGTAGAAGACCTAATTAGGTAATCTTCCAAAATTTTGAATAGTTACTCGAAATTATATACTGGGGTTACCTTTCATTTTCTTTTGCAGCGACTACATTTGTGGCTTTATTGTGGTACAAGATGACCCTTTCTTCTTGTTTCCAAGAATCAAAATGGAATGTTTTAATCAAATTGAATCTGAAAAATAGTTTTGATGGAAATCATAAAATAAAATTTCACACTTGTTTCATAGAAATAAGGATGAGGCGACCAACTTCTATTTACTGATGCAGTTTTGAGGAGTGTTTTAATGGAAGTAGGAAGCCCAGGTCCAGTCCTTACTTTATCCATTTGGATTCGAAACCCAGCTTCCCAAGGAACAGTACTGAACTTATTTCTGTTTCTCCAGCTGTTGCTTTTTCACTTGCCTAGGTTAATTAGGGTTTCCATATGCCCAGTTCCTACTTCATGCCATATGTGTTTCCTTTATATCTGTACTTGATATCTTGGCATTCTGATATTTAAAGAACCTTGAGATCATTTCACAAAGTATCAAAGAGGAGTAGTATGATTAAAGGGGAACTTAAGTTTAAGATTTTAAAACTTGTAACAGGAATCTAAATACTGAGTTCTCATCAAAGTTGTTGATAACTGTGTATGCAAATGAGTAGAATCTAAAATTCACAGCCCATGAGAATCCTTCCCTTCCCCTTCCCTGAACTGCCAGTCCTACTATTTATTCAATTCCCAGATGAAGAACTGGGGCTAATAGAGATTATTGGACAAATACTTTTCAGAAAGTTCTGAAGTCTTCAGAAAGGCATTATTGTGTTAAATAATATTCTTTTTAACTAGAAAAGTAGAGAAGAATATGCCTATTCATAAATCAAAATTCTCAGTATTAATTCAAGCTCAAGGAGTGATGGACAAAATCATTAACTACTTATTTCCAACAAGCATCAGGGCCATTCATTGTGATTCAAGTACCATATTTCTGAAAAGAAGTTTGGAAAAGCCTTTGCTGAACACAAACCCTCTGACAGTTCATTTCTATATTTCACATTCTCTTTTTGAAATTACTATGTGGCTTTATTTACCTTGTTTAATACAGCTTCAGTGGCAATATGTGAACAGTATCCATGATTGTATGCCCAGGTACTTAAAAATCTGCAGGCAGTCTCACTTTGCACTCACTTCAGAAATCATCTGTGTTGCAGGAGGTGCAAACAGCTATCTCAGAATGATTAAGGAAAATTTATGTTTCCCTTCTTCTAATGTTCCAACAGAAGTCTTTGGATGTAAAATACATCATGTTGGAGGCTGTACTGTTCTCTGAATTCAAGTATCAGCCCTGACTCCTTAAACAGTAAGAATACAGAAAACTTAGAAGAAGTACTGAAACCTCTTGTCAGTTAATGGCATGTGCACAAGCATGAAGAAATAAAAATAACCTACAGTTCTTTTGCTCTTGTTATGAGTCAGTGAACCTCAGTTTTAGAAAAGGAAGGAGGTACTGTATTTTGTTTAATACAGTTTAACTAAAAGATTTATACAAGCTGCATACTACCAAAATAAAATTGACAAAACCCATGTTAGAAACCCCATGATTGCCCAGAGAAGCTGTGGATGCTCCATCCCTGGAAGTGTTCAAGGCCAGGGTGGATGGGGCTTTGAGCAACCTGGTCTAGTGGATGGTGTCCCTGCCCATGGCAGGGAGGTTGGAACTAGGTGATCCTTAAGGTCCCTTCCAACCCAAACCATTCTGTGATTCTATGACTGCCTACTAAAATTTTCCTATTTAATTACCCATGTCAACCCATCTATCCAACCCCACCCCCTCACACCCACCCTCCCTGCCACAGGTTCATACTGCTAGGCAGTGTCTTTAAAAAGTAAGCAGTATTTTTATCAACTGCACATACATGTAATTATTAATGTAATTGATTTTATGCAGAAGGTGCTGAGATACTACATGAATGCATAAAGCATTAGAGAACTAGGTAGTTATGACCTGGCCCAACGGATAATGCTGTGTCCTGACATATGAGAAAGACCAGCACAAAATATTCACATCTCCCCAGAATTTAGGACTCTCTTCTCTCAATGATGCACAATATATTAGAATTACTATGAGTTTACAGCACTGATTCACTGCACATCAAGGTAACGTGAGATCCCTGAAGTTCTTTCTCTGTATTTTGCAGAGTTCTGCAAAATGTGAGCTTCTGTTAAACAAAGTAAAATGTCTAACTCTTCTGCTTTCAAAAATGGCTTTAATTCTACACATCAGTGTATATATATGTTGTTTATTCTGTTCCCAGATGGGCAGGAATAACCACTCCAATGAAGGTGAAAACTTTACTTATTCATCTTAATGTTGTATTGACAACAAAACCAAGTATCAGGCAGTTGAAAGCTAGCATTACAAGGATATATTTCCAAATAGAAGAAGACAAATAAAACAGAGGATACTCTTTACATACAACATAGTTCACATTTTGATAACAACTTTGCCTTAGATGCTGTCTCTCAGAAAAGAATGGGTAATGTTCTTCTGAAAGGAAGAGGCTGATATTATTACATCAGTGTTTTCCATTATACCAGCAGGCTCAACCTGTTCATCTGTACGTAAAAACTCCTTAATACCATAATTGCAATAAACCCAGATAATTTCTTGAATATTCAAAGGAACAGAGAATGAGGAAACTTATCTGTGGAATTTATTTCTTGACAAGAATGTTACATTCACTAGAAGTATTTTTCTGGATTTCAGTAGACTGTAGGTCAAGCCTTTGGTCTGCAAGACGTTGATTTTATTAATGTTGCAGATGTACTGCAAGGTTGTTCTGATTTTGCATTTATTTTTTGATGTTTGGACATGAAAATTTAGTATGTGTTTGTGAGTTGACGGAATACCCTAGAGAAGAAAAATTGGATTTTACTACATCTAACTGATAGGGTCACTACACCAGAACTTGAAAGGAAACTCCCCCCCTATTAGTGCCATTCAGCAAGATCTCATATCTGGTTTGGGATTTACTTGTATCTGATTAATTATAAACATTTATTTTTAGTACTGTAAGTACACGGAGTGCTGATTATTGAATTTTTGAAAACTGTTCAATAGGAGAAAAACAAATAATGATATTTTTAAAATACTGAATACACTCCAGAAAAAATGTTCCTATTCAAACATAAATGTACCTTTTCTTTTGTCTAATGCCATATAACTTTGTATCAGATAAGAATCAAAATGAACATTTAGTAGCTCAATATCCTTCACTCATTTCATTGTTGGATGAGAATTTGCTTGGTTATCTCCAGATCATGGGGGAAGAGCTTCTCTGCTTCCATCTACTGGTGAATTGAAGGAAGCACAACACGGGCAAGGAGCTTCCCTTAATGTGTATTCTTCATATCCTCTCCCTCTCTCTGTCTCTGGGGCATTTTGTAGTTTTTAATTAAAATACTTTTGAAATCAAGTTGGAAGAGGCATGGTATAATTATCTCTTTTTATGATTAAACACATTGATCTGAGGGGAAAAAACCAAACCATCATAAACCTAACCAGTTGTGTAACTGAGAAGTGAAACAGGACAGTACTGAAGAAATGTGGAAAAAGTTAGGCCAAATGCATTTGAGCCTGGGCTTCCTCTTCCTCTTAATGTGCGCAAGGGAGCGTACACTAACCAACAGACCTTGCCACAGCTGAATTAGGGAGTCATCCCAGATCCATCACAGTGGCTTGGCTTCAAGTTCTTCAACAACACATTATAAAAATGAACCATTGCAAGGTGTTGCTCCAGGGTAATGGATGTCAGGAGAAACTGAGTATCTGTAGACTGTACCTGCTGTCATATGTGTGTATGTATACATATGTGCACATACATATGTCGTAAAACATGTATTTGTATGGCTGTGTATTCATGTTCATAATTAATGTTCATAGAGGGAATACTGTTCATAGAGGAAAAGGAAGATTCTTGTTCACTTTATCTGTTTCAGCGCAAAGATATGAAGGTTGAATGATGGCCAGTAACAGTGGAATGCAGAAACACGTCATTTAAACAATGGTAATCTTTACTCGGGAATGGGTTTGCAGGATTTGTTGTCAAAGCATATCAAAGGATGGACCCTGACCTATAAGTAAAATACAGAAGAGGGAGATGCAAAGTGCCAACAAGATGTTTGTTAGGAAGATGGGAACATCAAGTCAATGCTGGAGAGGATGCTCTATTTATTGTTCATATAAAAATACCATTGTTTTCCTATTGTTGTTTCCCAAATCAGTTATGTATGCCTTTTGGCTGTTACACTTTTTTCTCTTTTTCTTCCTCTTTCTGGTTATACACCCACATAGTTTTCTCATAGTCAAGACTGACTGCTGACTACAAGGCAGGGGAGGTATGTTGGGTTGGGAAGAAATTAGAAAGGAAGAAGGGAAAGGGAAAAGGAGGAAAATAGGACATAAGCTCATAATGTTTTGTTCACTGAAAATCCCTGAGTATTTAGGTTTGTTCATCATTATTGCTGATAGCATCTAGCAGAAAGACCAATTATGATTTGACTGCAGAATTCACTTATTTAATTGATGTAGTTCTCCACATAGGCTTATGGTGTTGGAGGGATGTCTTTTGCTTCATTTTCAGGGGGAGAAGGACTCTCGTAAGTTTATGCCAACTGAAGGACAAGTAAGGATAATGATTTTATTTAGTTTGATATGATAAAAAGTTATATTTTCATATTTGATGAAAATATAAGTAGAATATCTACCATTATATTGTGCTTTTGATGCTGATTTGTAATAGTGACTTTTCACTGCTATGTTAGGTAAGTCATCTTACATGTATTTTTAGGTCATGCAGAGTACTTTTAGCTGCTTCTGATGGTCTTACAGTGACTCTGTCCTTTAAACTCAAAGTCTAATGACCAAAACAGCTTCTATTTAGAAAATTCAGCTTCTAAAAATGAGCACTGTGTGATTATTTCAATTTGTGAAGAGATACTAGGGAATCTCCTGCTGCTCTTGGGCTTGTTAAAGTCACTGGTGCTCACACACCCTGAATTTGCAAGAGTTTATGCATCCCATTTACAAGAGAACATTCTGATTTCAGCCGGAGTTCATTTGCTCATCAAAGTAGCACAACTAGGAGTTTTATTCATTTGACACTGTTAACAGAAAGTTTCCTCCCACTCCAGGAAGATTTACTAAAGTTAATAATAGTTTGAGAAACCCAAGCCTTTAGAAAATTATGTCAAATTTATCTCAAAAGTGTGAATGCTTAAAGACTAGTGAAAAAACAACAGACATTGTCTGTTTAAAAAAAAAAAAAAAAAGACAAGTAACTATCAGTACCTTTGCAATCAGTTCCCCATCCCTAGAGAGTTCTAAGGACACAATAAAATTTGCAGTGAAGAGTGAAAGAAGCACAACAAAAGCAATATGAAAAAAGATGCATAACTGAATAGTAGCATTTTGATTTGTTTCATGTGAATCTTGTCTGCAGTGTGACAAGGTAGATGTTGTAGCATAACTAATGTTTCTTTGTGTAAAGAGAGTCTCAAAATATTTGAAAGCAGAAAGATTTGGAGCATATTCAATTAAAGTCAGAGTAAAGCTGAAACATTCAGTAGTTATGCTAGTGAGAAAACTATATCCACACCCAAATATATGGATCTCTTTAGTTTCCTCAAACTGGTCCTTGAATTCTGTAACCAACTGGTGATTTTTTTTTTATGTTTTTCTTCATGGATTTTTGCAGAATACAAAGCAAAGCCTTTCCAAGATTGACAATGTTTGGGTTTTAAGAGCTATGTAATGATAAAAACATAGAGAGAGACACATAGGCATAGATAGACCCATATTGTTTCCCAAGTGTATCTACAGAGCAGGGTGAAACTAACAGTGAAGTTTTGGGTTTATTCTAAGGTTATACAGTTTGATCAAGGCTGATTGTTAGCATCAAGTCCATGGAACATTGTTGGAGGTACATGTGCTTATATTTTTGCTTTTCTCAAGGGCAAGGAATGCAGACTGATTTAAAACCTGAGAGAAATCAATTGAAGCTTTCAATTAATTTGTAAAACACGTATGTTCTGCATTAAATTGCTGGATTGTTATGTTGTGGTTTGGTTTTTTACCCTTTGTTTAAATGGTGCATGCTCAACAACCATGGCTCAAATGAACAATTTTTGGCAAGCTAAATGTCTCAGGGTTAAAGTATTTGGATGAGTTGAGTAGATCCCACACACTTGATAAGAAGTAACAGACAGGAATGCACCTATTTGGGATGGGACACAACAGTCTTATATCTATATAAATATCTACAATGGAATTTAATATCTCTGGAAGTGTTAAGGTTTTTGTATCGTTTTGTCCTTGTATAATAATGTAGCACAAAAGGTCCATATGTTAGTATGCTACACCCAAATCATCTTTTACTAGAAATTAATACCATTTGAAGAAGTGTGCATTTGCTCATCAGCAGGTAATAAAAAAAGTGTTACGTAGTGCCTCCTCCAGGAAAGACTTCTGTTGCCTGCCAGATGGACCATTCCATGTCTATTTAAAAGTATAGTAAGTGTTATCTTAAGAAATCAAGATACATTTTATTATTTTATACATATAATTTCTGAGTACATAATAATTTTTATCAGCAGTAAAATAATAAATTAATTGAGGTTTTTTGGATGTGAAGTTGAATGTCTGAAATCAAATCAAGGACCACTTAAAAGTAAGACAGAACTGAAAGCAGTAAATAAATTCAGTCATTGAATTATCCAAGCCACAAAGGTATCTTGGATAATGCTGAACAAGAGAAAAAGAGGACCGGGGAAACTACAGGCCAGTCAGTCTCACCTCTGCCTGGCAAGATCATGGAGCAGATCCTCCTGGAAACCATCCTAAGGCACATGGAGAATGAGGAGGTGATTGGTGACAGCCAACAGGGCTTCACCAAGGGCAAATAATGCCTGACAAATCTGGTGGCCTTCTACGATGGGGTCACGACCTTGGTGGACAGAGGACAGCCAACTGACGTCATCTACCTGGACTCGTGCAAAGCCTTCGTCCCACATGACATCCTTGTCTCTAAACTGGAGAGGCATGGGTTTGACGGATGGACTGTTCGACAGATAAAGAACTGGCTGGCTGGTCACACTCAGAGAGTGGTGGTCAAGGGCTCAGTGTCTGAGTGGAGACCAGTAACGAGCAGCGTTCCACAGGGGTTGGTGTTGGGACTGGTCCTGTTTAACATCTTCATCAGTGACATGGACGATGGCATCGAGTGTACCCTCAGCAAGTTTGCTGACACCAAGTTGTGTGGTGCGGTCGACATGCTGGAGGGAAGGGATGCCATCCAGAGGGACCTTGACAGGCTGGAGAGGTGGGCCACTGCCAACTTCATAAAGTTCAACAAGGCCAAGTGCAAGGTCCTGCACCTGGGTCAGGGCAATCCCAAACACAAATACAGGCTGGGGGTAGAATGGATCGAGAGCAGCCCTGAGGAGAAGGACTTGGGGGTACTGGTGGATGAGAAGCTGAACATGAGCCAGCAGTGAGTGCTGGCAGTCCAGAAAGCCAACTGTATCCTGGGCTGTATCAGGAGAAGCATGGCCAGCAGGTCGAGGGAAGTGATTCTCCCCTTCTACTCTGCTCTTGTGAGACCCCACATGGAGTGCTGTGTCCAGCTGTGGAGCCCTCAGCTTAAGAAGGATATCGACCAGTTGGAACGAGTCCAAAGGAGGGCCACAAAGATGCTCAGAGGGCTGGAGCACCTCTCCTATGAAGAAAGGCTGTGAGAGTCAGGGTTGTTCAGCCTGGAGAAGAGAAGGCTTCGGGGAGATCTTACCGCAGCCTTCCAGTACCTGAAGGGGCTGACGAGGAAGCTGGGGGGGGGGGGGGGGGGGGGGGGGGCGGCTTTTTACAAGGGCCTGTAGTGACAGAACAGGGGATAATGGGTTTAAACTGAAAGCGGGGAAACTCAGATTAGATATCAGGAAGAAATTCTTCATGGAGAGGGTGATGAAGCACCGGAACAGGTTGCCCAGAGAAGCTGTGGATGCCCCATCCCTGGCTGTCTTCAAGGCCAGGCTGGATGAGGCTTTGAGCAACCTGGTCTAGTGGAGGGTGTCCCTGCCCATGGCAGGGGGGTTGGAACTAGATGATCTTTAAGATCCCTTCCAACTCAAACCATTCTACGATTCTATGATAAGAATTTAGGAGAAATAGTAGAAGACACTGAGGTGAGAGCACAACCTGCAAGACCTTGAGTGATCCATTGCATTTCACTGAATGTAAATTCAGTGAGACTACTTCTGACTTCTGATCAGATCCTTTTTGTGAAACTCACATAGGTAAACTCATGTGATTCTATGGGAGTAGTATTTTTGGGAGAGATTGCAGTGTTTGAAGTGACACATAGTAAATAATAATACATTAAGGAAATCAGTGTGAAGGGTCACAGAACACAGAATGTATTCAGCAAATATTACCTACTTCAGTTGCAGTTTCTAAAGAGCAATCTTTATTGGTTGATTTATCATTAAAAGTTTATTTTAGTTATAAGTCACACAGGCAATGTGAGCTTTCTACCCATGTAATGTGGAGTAACTTCTGCTTGTTCATGGTTGAGTATGTAAGAAGTCAACTATATGTTATTGTTTTTATACTCATAAACACTTCTCATCTGTGCTCTTAGAGAATGAATGCCCAGGACACACACAGTATGTGTACGACTTACCAACATGCTATTTTAGCCCTGTCTTCACTCTGATATACACACCAATAAGAGAAATACCTAGCTTTTCTTCCACTTATTTGACTGCAAAGGTATGGTACCAAAGCATTTTAAGTGACTTGCAGAAGGCCAAGGAAGGTTTCGGAGCATTGAGAATGACCAGCCACCATTCAACTATGAAACTCTTTTTTTTTTTTGGTGAGAAAATTGACCTTGAAGAACATTGGTATATTTTATAGCTGCTGTTGTTTCCCAAGGAAGGTTGGGGCTAAAGAATGACTTGACAAAACATGAAGCTGACAGTTAATATATTTTTTTTATTACAGTTAAAGATAAAAAAATGTTTAATGAAAATATTCTAACCAGCTTTCCTGGCTCTAATAAAACATTTCTTTCTCATCCTGAATCATATTTAGACCACTTACAAACAAGTCAACTCTGTATCTGATATACGGATGTTAACTGCACACTCTTCATGATGTAAATGGAGCATGGCTATTCTTGCATAGGTTCTTGTTATTGGAATAGTGAACTCTGAAGATGGACTTGTATAATGCATTCTGATTTTTTTTTTTCCTTTTCTTTACATATATATTCTGTATATATATAGAAAATTTTGTCCTTTAAAGGACCAGAGTAAACACATTTTTTTAAAAAATTATATATTGCAAAAACCACAGAGACTGCATGAAAATTGACTGTGGGAAAGGTGAAATCATCGATTTTTATATAAGACCAGCAGATTGCTCTAGTAAGACTCACCACAGTGCAAGAAGCCCCATCAGGAAGGGGACATGAAAGGTTGTTAGAAAATCTGTACAGAATTTAGATCAGCTACTTTAGTGTATTTATATAAGTTTTAATATCTTCCTTAATAATAAAATTCATTTATATCCCAGACGTCAGGTTATTGGTCTCTTGGCCTCTTCGAGGAAGTAATTGAGCACCTGTATGGGGACAATGGGAATTGAGGAGTTCTGATTAGTTTTCGCTAGTTATAAATTATTTATCACTTCATTCCATTTCCCTCTTACACCTATTGGGATGTTTTCACAGTCATGTTGCATAATAAGAAAGTGAACATCAGGATTCTATTTGCTGTGGATCAGCCTCATGAGCCATTTAGCATTTTGTAATTCTACAGAAAAAGCTACCTGATCAGCAGAAATGAACTGAGAGTTTTATACATGTTTTCTGTTATAGGTTTTCTTTTTTAAAAAGGTAATGACTGACTCATTTAAAAATGGATAAATTGTTGAACAAATCCTAACCTGTGCTGTTATGCAGGACACCTACTGCTGAAAGAGCAAATAACTTTCCTAATTCCCAAATACATACATCATAAAATACATACAAAATGCTTATATCTATTCATGTTGAAAGTGAACACCACATTTTAACATAGCTTAATAGTTATAAAATGTACTTCTGCATATTCCATTTTGGGAAATAGCTTTCTTAGAGTGGAGTGTTATAAAACGGTGAACTGTAAATTTCTGTGATTTTTCACATCCTCTTCCTTCTGCATACCTTTATATTTAACAGAATAGATCGGTTTCTTTTCTACTGTCTGCAGAAGAGACAAAATGGTAATAGGCATTTTAAAAGCTGAAAATACATAGTAAGTTTTGTCCTATGAATAGAAGAGTAACCTTTTGTACTCCTTGACTCTAGTCCATCAGTTTGGACTAGGAGCTGTAGACCAGTGCCTTCTCAGACCTCGTATTTGTCACATAAAATTCAATAACATGAAATACAGTCATGTTTTTGGGGATGGATACGAGAAAACTCGCAAAGAAAGGAACAACTATAAGCAAGAACTTGTTAGTTGGAAAAGATGTAATGGAAGAAAGATGTAGCTGCAACACTTATTCATAGCACGGCTATGACCTGCCACTATGACATAGTTATAGAAAAGGTAAATACAATAGTATTTAGTAATAGCATGACTGAGCAAAGCTATGAAGAGATCATAAGCTGAGTACTGTGTATGGTTGTCCCGGCCCGGTTATCCCAGGAAGGGGGAGATTCGTTGTTGTACCCAGAGTGAGATTAAGACACAAACAAGGTCAGATGCTGCTAACAAAGAGTTTATTTTTGGTGTAAGGAAATAGCAATAGGAGAGAGAGAGAAAATAGAAAAGGGAGAAAATTTAGCAAGCAGTTGGGAGAGAATTGCAAGAGATGATAGTCACCACCATGGATCCAGCAGCTTCCCGTTGGTCCGTAGTCTTGTAGTCTTCGGTGGGGAGGGTCCCTATCATGATTTGGTCCCACAGTCTTTTATAGGGTGCTTTTTGCTGCCTCCTGCCTCCTGCGCATGCTCTCCGGTTACACAGCTGATCCCATGGGGTGCACAGAATCAGTACGTGACCACTTGCATGCTTTGGCAGGTTTGGGGGTCCTCTGTGTCTGGACCCCCCCTGAGGTGATGTGATTGTTCTTTGCCCTTGGTTGGAACTGGTCTCCAGAGGCTATTTGCTTCTTATCTGCCCAGTAGGCCATTTGGCCCTTATCTATTCAGGCCTGCAGGCAATCCTACCTCCTCAATCCACCAAAAGCCAAGCCACCAGGAAGTTTCACAACTTTGTGAACAAGCTTTGAGACAATCAGCTCAAGATAAGGTCTCTCACAATCGTTATAAGAGTTCCTATTACACAAGGATGAATTTAAATGTGACCAGTATCAAAGAAGTTGTAAAGAAACATCATCAAATTCAAGATTTACTTTGAGATAGGTTGGCCTGACCATTCCAGCTCCAGGTTCTGCAGCAGCCTTCCAAGGTGGAAAGGACACCAAACTCTCTGTGATTACAATTTACAAGGTGTGAAATGTATGCCTATGGTAGCAGGCAACTGGATTTATTGGCACAGGGGGACTGTTAGCTCAATATTCCTATGTTACTTTAACATTATTCTTATAATTCTTATACTTCAGTCCAGTTCTATTTTAAAAAATACTAATACTCTGCAAGCTGTGAAGTCAGTTATAAAGCTTGAAATGACCTTAATAATTAGATGAGGCTATGGCACATATCTTGCATAGTAATTATTGCTGTATTTTAAGGGTGTCAGGAACTCCCCATAGATTAAAGAGTCATCTAAAGAAAGTGTATGAATTATAGTATGTTCCTCACCTCCTGAAGAGAAAATGCCTCCCTGAAGTGACACACACACCTTCTTTATTCGTCTTTATCACAATAATTGTAGGAGGCAGCAGGGCTGAACGGTACACCTTGACATCCATTTGGCTTATTAAGACTAATTTGTATGATTTGATGTCTTTGTTTTGGTTCCAATATTATAAAATTAAATGAAACAAAACTGGACCTTTTTTATGATGTCAATAATATGATACATATTCATTGGAAGAAAAAAAATCCATGGTAAGAAGTTAACAATCTAGTTTTATGGACAAGGACTGGGAGGAAAGTGCTGATGATGAGTGACATATTCAGTAATCTGATCACTAGAAACAAGGAGACAAATTGAATAATTCTACAGCTAATTTAATTTGCCAGAACACATTAATCACACAGGGCCAATGCTGCCCTGAGACTAGTAAATTCAGTTTCAACTGGTATGATGGGGATTGCGATGAAATGTCTGAAGGTAAAATTAAGACCCCAGTTTTGATATTCCCTGAAACGGAGTTGTTGTTCGACTGTCCTTTCTTTCCAATAGGAAAATAATTAATTTTGGTGGAACATAAGAAACCATCTCATCTGCTTTACAGAAAGAATAGACACGCAGTTTGCAGCATCAAAAGGTAGTTCTTCAGAGGGTAAACTGCAGGCCAGATCTTTGCTTAACACTCTGTGATACAGCGAGGTAGATAAAACCTGACACACAATATTTTTAAGTGGTCCTGTTTTTCATTACATCAAATTCAAATTTATGTTCTAGTAACATTCCAGTGAGGGTACTGTAAATTCTGAAAATAAGGAATATCCAGATAACACCTAAAGAACAAGCAAGCAAATCCTTAGTTTTAAGAAATTACTCAATACAATTAATATATTTCGAAGGAAGGAAGTGGACTCTGCTGAATAACAGAAGTATTTATTAAGAAATTTTATGTTATCTTTGAAATGAGCATACATAAAGGCTGTAAAAATAAAATTATTATTTATACATTGATTTAAATGTTTTACTTAACAGTGTTTTCACAATGACAGTCCTTATTCTGAAACTAAAGGTGAACACAATATTCATATTCAACTGATCGTTGAGAAATGTTGTTGAAATATATATTCCACAGGATTTTTGATTATTTTTTTGCTAGTGGTGGTTGTTTGTTTGGGACAGGGGTTGGGGTTTTTGTTTGGTTGGGTTGAGGTCTTCTGTTTGCTTTTTTGTTTTGTGCTTTGTGTTTGCAACTAAAACTTAGACTATGTGGAAATTTGGAGAAAAGGCAGTAGACGTGTATACTGACTAAAGTCCAAAACAAATTGTGTAAATGCCCTGATTTCTAACCAATATCATTAGAGTCTATGTTTTCATTGTGCTGACTATAATTCTGTGAACCACTAAAAATGCTTTTTTTCCAAAGGATTGACCCAGAGAATTACTTCCAATGGTATGGGTGTTACTCCCAGTAACAAACACCCCATACAGAAGACTTCATAGACTCAGACTGCTTATTTGTCTGTGTGCTATAAAAAAAATCCAAAAATATTTTGTATAAGAGCGTTCCACTCATCATGAAAAAACATATTAAGCAGCAATTAAAAATCTGATATCTCTCTATGCCCTCAGAGAGCGGAAAAATAACATCACTAGAGAAATATTAGACACTTTACTAGCATCATATTTTAATTAACATTGATTAAAACAACACTTTATATAAACCAAAACATTCTTTCCCTCCTAGGATATAGTAAAAAATAGTTTTCAAATAAATTGTTGTATTGAAATAGCTATGAAAAATAGCAATATTTCATAATGAAATTGGGCAACTGCTAACAAATTGTTGAGGCAAAATACCATTCCCTTTATCTGCTCACTGATGGCTTCTCGTTGCTCTATTCTTCTTGATCCAATTGTTTTTTTCCCGTGATTCCTTATCCTAAGTAAGGTAAGGTTAGGGTTTATGTTACATCTTGACCCAGGTGACTTTAGTATAAATCTGGTTTTGTTTCCTCCCTTAGGTCTGTGCTATGACTTTATATCAAAATAGTACTGAATGAGGAAAAATTTATAATTACAGAGGGTTGCTCAAATGATATTTTGTGTGTAATTTTTCTTTTTTCAGTGAGTAACATGATTTTTGTAGTAAAAAAATTGTTCACAAGATCTGTTCCATTTAAATTTAACAGGTTTATTTAAGAAAAAAAGAAAATTAACAGCTCAACAAAATAAATCCTTTCATATGATTTTCCCTAATTAATTTTTAATTTTTCCAATATAAAATTATCAAAACAATCACTTAAAAATATCCAAGACAGAGAAAAAATATTTTTAAGCACTAATGAAAAATTAGTTACTCTAGATAACATTATATTTGGAAGAATGGCCCAGAAACTCTAAATAATGTCTACATTTGTGCAAATGCAATCCCTAACATGATCCCTGAGAAGATAAACAGTGGAGTAGGACCAAAGATCCAAATTCATTATACATGACACAGGTAACATGAATTTTGGAATATTTTTACTAGAAGCCTTTTTTTTTAACTACAAATTACAATCTATTTAAGGAGAGGGTCATAAGCACTCAAAAACTGTAGAAAATGATGTATCATGAGCAAATAAAAAACCTTAATGTGTCTTGCTCTTAAAAAGGCAACAACTGAGAATTGATTTTGTTACACTGTGTAAGTAGCTTCACAGGAAGAAAATACATGCCACTAAAGGGCTGTTTAATCTAGAGAGGAAAGGCATACTGAAAAACAATGTCTTGAAGAACTGAACTATGTTCAGACAAGAAATAGAGCACACAGATTTAACAGTATGTCTAATTAACTACTGGAACAAATTATTACATGCGTGGAAGATTTTCTGTCCCTTTCTATCTATAAATAAAGATTGACCAACTTCCTGCACAGGAGGCATTAGCTAAATACAAATTAAAGAACACAGTATAGGGTCACTGAGTAAAACTTAAGCACCTGTGATATACAGAGGGTTATTAACATTTTCTTAAGGACTTTAGTTCTAAGTTTTCAGTTTAGGGATAAAAAAAAAAAAAAAGCCCTGGTACAATGCAACTTTTAAATGTTCCACTATGTACTCCACTGAGATGATTGATGCCTGTTTCCCATAGTTTGTCAAAACTTTGAATGTTTTTATCTCATTTTGGTATAAATGGATCCTGAATAATGTGTAAAACTCAGTGAACAAATTCAGTACATTCTTAGGCACTTTTAGTTTGGCTGGATACACCTAGTGTTACCCTCAGTAGGAGTTTTTCTATAAGGTATTTAAAAATAAATAATGGTGCACAGCTTTTTGTGAGATATATGACTATGGAACTAAGAGAAAGGGAGTAGTAGAAACACAGTTTAAGCTTTAAGATTTGTTGGCTTGTGAGGACAAAAACTCTTGAGCTTTCTATATTGATGAAGTGGGAAGATTAAACATATGTTTGTACTTGCTACCATATTTATTTGCATATGCTGCCTCCTAGATGATCATATGGTCCTTTTACCTTTTGGCAAGATGACATATTCCAAAGAAATACTACAATGTGATCAAAGTTTGTAAAATGTATCTATGCCATATTATGCCATTTTTATCTGATTATTGTATAGAACTGCAAAAACTATACACAGCTAATTAAATGCATTGCAATTAGCTTTGCAGTGGCTTCAGTTGAAGCATGCTCATATAGATTCTATATGGTATGTCAAGTCCCAGATTTACAAAAGCAATGGGATCCTTCAAAACGGTACCTTGGCTCTGGAATCTAGAATAATCATTATCATTACACCTGTGGCTTTAGTAAAATAAGCTCTCATCAAGTCTTCTGGCTTTAAATCAACAAAGAGATAGGGAATGGTTAACTGGGACCCAAGACAAAGGCAGGACCTGACAGCACTAGCCAAGAAATTGGTGTGTCGTCAGCTCTGACACGGAAGGAAAGGGAACTAACCCTGGTATAACCAGATGACATGTTCACTAGTTATCCATGTTTTTAAACATAAAAATAGCTCTTTTAATAAACTGCACTATGTTTTCAGCAGTGTGGAATTCACAGAAGACACTGTGTATTACATTTGCCAAACACAATGAATAATCCATTTCTTTGTGTTTGAGTTTGATTTACTTTTGTGTTAACGAGAAAATTAAAATATCCTTTCTGAGAAAACCCTCTGTGTGTCTTTTATATTATTATGTCTACCCTGAAAAACGGCAATTGCACTGGATCATAAAACACAATCCTACATGGAACATAAGGAAAAAAATACTCTGGCCCTTTTTCTATATAGACTGGTTTCTCAGTAGATTAAAAACATAACATAATGAGCTTGCAGATGACACCAAGTTGGGCAGAAGTGTTGATCTGCCTGACGATAGAAAGGCTTTTCAGATGGATCTGGACAGGCTAGATTGATGGGCTGAGCCCAATTTTGTGACATTCAACAAAGCAAAGTGCTGAGTCCCACACTTGGGCCACAACACCATCCTGCAATGCTACAGGCTTGGGGATGATCGGCTGGAAAGCTGCCCTGCTGAAAAAGACCTGGGGATGTTAGTCAACAGGAATATGAGCCATCAGTGTGTCTAGATGGCCAAGAAGGCCAATGGTATCTGGGCCTGCTTCAGGAACAGTGTGTCCAGCAGGACTAGGGAAGTGATTGTCTCCTGCACTGGGCACTGGTGAGGCTGCACCTATAATCCTGGGTTCAGTTTTGGGCCCCTCACCACAAGAAAGACACTGAGGTGTCAGAGTGTGTCCAGAGAAGGGCAACAGAGCTGGGAAAGGGTCTGGAGCACAAGTTCTGTGAGGAACGGCTGAGGGAGCTGTGGTTGTTTAGCCTCGAGAAGAGGAGGCTCAGGGGAGACCTGACTGCTCTCTACAACTACCTGAAAGGAGGTTGCAGAGAGGGGGGTGTTGGTCTCTCCTTCCAAGTGACAAGCAATGACAAGAGGAAACGGCCTCAAGTCATGCCAGGGAAGGTTTAGATTGGATATTAGGAAAAAAATCTTCACTGAAAGGGTTATTAGGCACTGGAAGGGGCTGTGCAGGGAAGTGGTTGAGTCACCATCCCTGGACTTATCTGGAAGACATGTGGACAACGTACTTAGGGACAAGGTTTAGTGGTGGACTTGGCAGTGTTAGGTTAACGGTTGGACTTGATGATCTTAAAGGTCTTTTCAACCTAAAAGATTCTATGATTCTATAATGACCACAGTGTCTCAGACCAAGGATTCATTTAGCCCACCACTCTGTCTTTCATGTGACCATTTGATATCCTCTGGTTTCAGAAGAGATCATGAAGAGCTAGTCCCATTTAGTTATTCCTTACCACTCAGAAAATTACAGAAATCTTTCCCTTCCACTCTGTTATTCCTATTGCAAGACTAAGAGAAATCTCTTTATGAGTTTCGGCATTTTTTCCTTATATGGAAGTTGTCACATTCTTTTATTTTTATCACCCTCTATCAGTCTTTTCAAGTTCTTTGACAACTTTTTTTTGAGCTTTGCACAATAATCAGGTTTACACAGAGACATAATGATACTTTCTACTTTTTTGTTTAATTTTTCTAATAAACTGTAAAATTTGATTTCCTTTTTTGACTGCTCTTGAGTGCTGAGACAACACTTTCAGAGTACTGTCTATTGTAGCACTACTCCTGAGAAGTAATGGTCTGTTCAGAGTTCAAAAAATTAGGTAAAAACTAGAATATGTTTTGCTACGGTTGAGAATTTGGGGTGAAGTATTCATACAATCTAAATATAGATCATAGAGTCACAGAATGGTTTGGGTTGGAAGGGACCTTAAAGATCATCTTGTTCCAACCCCCCTGCCATGGGCAGGGACACCCTCCACTAGACCAGGTTGCTCAAAGCCTCATCCAGCCTGGCCTTGAAGACAGCCTGGGATGGGGCATCCACAGCTTCTCTGGGCAACCTGTTCCAGTGCCTCACCACCCTATCCAGGAAGAATTTCTTCCTGATATCTAATCTAAATCTCCCCGCTTTCAGTTTCAACCCATTACCCCTTGTTCTGTCACTACAGGCCCTTGTAAACATTCCACCCCCAGCTTCCTTGTAGGCTCCCTTCAGATAATTCACTAAGGTTCCTGCACACTGTCAATGGAGAAAGATTATTTCAGAGATGATGTGGATCAGGAGCATGTTGCCTGTTTTCCTAGCAGTAGGATTCCTTAAGACAAAAGCTGGCTTAATAATGGGATGACTGAGGAAGTCTTATTTTTAAAGAGTGATAATTTACAAAATATAGTCCTGTTGAAATGGAATCCTATTTAATGAATGAGGAACTGAGACCCAGCCTAATAATTAACTGCTTTTTAACATGTAGGTGTTACTCTAGATCTTGCTACATATAAAATCTACATATTATATGTAGATTTAATGGTTATGAAGGACCAGAAGCTTTCCCATTAACATGACTGACAGAGGAATGGACTTTTCAGATTATGTGATGCAGGAGTGTTTTTTCTGCGGAGGGCTCTTAAGTCCACATCATGGTTGGATTGAACTCACTCTGAACCACAGTGTCAAATTGTCACTTTTGTCATGTAACTGTCAATCAACTTCCTTCATAGCTGAGAAAAGGGATATGAATATGCTGACATCTACTCTTTGTTAATCTCAGGTTCTGCTATGAAAGTAAGCAGTTTTCTTGGCTAAGTGGGAAATAAAACATAAAACAACTCTGGTAATGTTCATTGTAGGGAGGTTTAAAAGCTATCTAGTCTTTACAGTCAATAACAATATGAATCGATATGCTAAAGTAGCCAGGCATGAGGCAGCAGCTTGATGTTGTATCAGCTTTGGAAATTCATAAAGCTACACTGCTCTTTATGGAGGATGCAGTTAGTGATCCCACTTTTTTATTATTGTTATTCAAGTTACTATGACTTAAAAAAATAATAAATCTAAAATAAAAATCATCTTCAGAGGAAGATGCTGATTTAAAAAAGCAAAGCATCAATAAACAAGCCAGAGCTCTATCATTAGAGCTGTAGAGAATTTTCATGTGCTCTGTTTTAGCTATCAGACTAAATATTTAAATGTATTAGACCAGTCAATGATAAATGCACATACTGGTACCTGTACACACTAATTTCCAAAAGGACAGTGCAACAAATAATGCTTTTAAATAAGATCTACATAATACATTATCATTAAGGGAAGAAAATCCTAGCTCTGCATTGCACAACAATTATTTCAATTCTATTTAGGTGATCACAATAGTCTTATGCCACAAATAAAGTAGCTTCTGACTCTCAGTAAAATAAAAGTCTGAAATGGCACCTAAAAAACCAGATTTATGATAAAATAGTGAACCTTTTCTAATAATTAGGAGTGTTAATATTCTGCTTTCCTTCATCACTTCCACATATTTGGTTTATTTGTGCCTTTTTGTTTTGGAAGCATTTTTATCAATAGCAGATTCCTTATATATCCAAGGAAGATAAGACAAATGCATAGTCCCTTTAAAAAATATTTTTCCTAAGGTTCAACTACACTTAGAACTGAATGTGCATTCTGTTTCCTATTGTACTGTCTGTGTAATAATTCAGAGTAAATGATAATGTATTATGCTGTAAGTCCATAACCTTAGAAAATAAGAGCCCAGTTGGTGCTTGACTTACAAGAGCAAAACAAGCTTACAGAGCACAGGTCTGTGTTGTTTGGCAAGTAGTCAATAAAACTGTACCTTATGACTTTCTTTCCTAAAGGTTCTAATCAAAACAATTTATTTCAGGCATGTAAACTCTGCTTTTCAGACTGCAGCTATTGTCAGTGTACGGTATCAGCATCTGCAGTAGCTGCAAACACGTTAAACTGAGTCCCAGAGCTCCCCCATCTGTCTCAGTAATAGACAGATTTCCTGCTGGATCAATGTAGTGTGTCATCCACAGTAAAAAAGATGTGGCTTTTCTCCAGATTTTACTAGCCTTTACAATAACTATTTGAATAACTGAAATATTTTCCATTCCAAGCACTACGTTTCAGAGATTTATACAAAGGAAAATAATTTAAAGTATTATTCTGTGAGTAAACTACGATGAGAAAGGAATGTAAATTAAAAGCCCAACCATACATAATGAAATTGGACAGAAAAGTGTAGGCAAATATTTAGCAAATTAGAAATCTTTAAAGTGAATATACGCAGTCACAGGGAATTGCTGTGCATTGTTAAACATCCTGGTACATCTCTAAACTATGCTTATTTAGGGTTGAAACAGTGTATAAACATGTATAGGCTAGCTATTTTTCTTGAAGCTTATGGTCATTTTATTTCAGTATAGTAACTGAATGTTTTCATGCTATACGTCAGGCTTAGATGGCATATATTCTAAATCTATATATCACTGAAGTTACATTTTGATGCAGCTGCCTTCATAAAATCTGCAACCACATTGCAGTCGAAACAACCTTTAAAAAGAAATCCTGTTTTCCTGCAGCTCCCCCACCCCCCACAAGGGAAACATACTCAAAGAAAATGAAGAGTCTCCTATTTTAGATTCTTGTTGTGTAAACACAGTGGGTGCCCACCTGCTCTGTCAAGCTTCAGAGGATGATATCACTCTCTAAATGAGTTCAGTTCTGATTTCTCCCAGATGAACAGCAAGTATCTTTCAGACTAGGTAACTTTTCTTGGAGATTAAAGGGAAAAACAAAGTAAGCAAAAGATAAAGTACATATGGAGGAACACCTACTGTACGTCTTGTTTTATGTCACCAACTGTCTCAGACTAGCTCCTAACTCATGGGTAGCACCCTTCCAGCAGGACTCACCTCACTCTTAAACGTGTAGTCAAAAAAGAAAATAGCCTCACTGCTTTTCATATTGACCAATCTTTTCTGCTGCCAAGGAATAAAAAAGAGCCTTAATATTGTTGCACACTCTGGTTTTACAACTGCAGAAACAATATTGGGCTGTCAAAGGGAACACAGTAGCTTGGAGAAAAGGTTTTTAAACAGTTAAACAGTTACGTGGTTGACCTAAAGATAACACTACTAACCAAATTCTTCAGTGTTTTGATGTTTCAGCTTTGTTAGGGACACAGATATTAAACAGGTCCATCAGGATGGTAATATGCAGTTTGCAGGATTTTAAGTGTTTGTGGAGTTTTTTAATATGAATACTATAAAAGAAAGAAGAGAACCTATTCATGTATTTTGTCTTCTGAGGTAGTCACTAACATCAGAGGGTCACTAGGTACTTTTACAAATTTTGTTGTCTTCAATTAAACACATTCTACCGTTTATCAGGACAGGCAAACAGATATACCATGTCAGCCCATTGTTCTGTGGGTCTTGCAGTGCTCAGCTTTGGTTATCACTCTCCAGCTGCGTACTCTGTGTCAGAACCAGAGGACTGAAACTGCCTATAGCAGCAGGAATCTTTAGAAAGCAAGCATGTATTTGCCCTTCTACTTTATCTCTTCTACCTGTATTTTTATTGTCATTGAAATTTTTACTGGAAGATGTATGTTTCAGAAAGTTGAGCATGAAAGCTGTTGTAAAACTCCACCACTGTTACGATGAATTGCATAGGTAGCTCTTCAACATCTTTTTGAAAATGTGCTTTATTAATTTTTTCTATATGAATGAAATCAGACATTTATTCCAAAAAAATATGCAGCTGACTGTTGAAGGCATAACAGTGTATCCTTACAATTGGAGGTAGTTTGAAACTGTTCAAAAATGTTATCATCTCATGAGTAAGCCTTAGAAAGGCTACATGTATTTTATTTCTAACTTATTAAACAATTTCAGTACACTTTGAATATGTGCTAAAGAGGCAATTTTCAGCACAGAATTATTACTTCTTCACAGGTGACAAATTTCTGAACAAAGCTACCTACATTCATATGTTATTTTATACTGCTTTTTCCATACTAACAAATGTAAAAATGTCTGACCGAAATTGTTGCAGCAAGTCAAATCTTTGGACTTCAGATTCTTTGCACTCTTCCTTTAGCAGTTGTTCTTTAGATCATATAATGTGAGCGATCAATAGGTTCAGCTTGTGTTTGATAATGAGATGTCCATTATTTTAAATGCATTAAGAAGAAAACAAACAAGCAAAAACTATTAATACATATTCCTGTGTTTTATAACAGGAACACTATGCAATAAATATAGTTGTTACACTAAATCTCATATACAACTGAGATAAATGTTGCTATGCCACAAAATCATAGCATGATAGTATAATTTAAGTGAGAAAGGACCTCTGGGCATCACTTAGTGCAAACCCCTGTTCAAAACAGGTCCAAATAGATTATGTCTATGCAATCCTAGATGTGACTGATTTCAGTGATAAAGACAATATAAAATACACCAGCATATGCAAGTATTACAAAGTCTAAATGAATTTATTCTTACGTAAGCCACGACAGCAATATTCTTTTCCATTTAGCCTTTAATCAGAAGCGAGTGGGTAACATTTATACCAAATTTAGAAACACATGATATTTGGCAGAACATATAGTAAAAATAAAGTAACTCTTTATAGTTGTTGTTTACTTTTCTTGAAAAATTAGACTAACCTTTAAGACACTTAAGGAAAACTAGTATTAAAGTACAAAAACCCAAAACATATTGGATCCCTCTAAACCGAGTCAGCTAATGGTGAGAAGCACACATTATTTTTTTTTGGGGGGGGTGGGGGTGGGATGAATGGGACATAACAGAACTTGTTTTGAAGACCTCTACCAGCCACATGTTGATTTTACCACAGTGCATTTAGTATGGTAATACTGGAAGTGTTATGGATGATACAAAGAATTTGATCTTGTTTTTGGAAAGGTTATGTTCACATTATAAACTAGTGTGCTACAGTAGAAGTAAGTTTCAAGGACAAAAACAATTGTACCTGACATGTCACCTATGCCAAATTTATTTCAAAGGGTTTATTTCACACTAGCTTTAGTCAGGTCTTAGCAATTGAAGGCCAACTAGGTGTTCTTGGAAGTCCAGTTGAATTTCATCTGAAGGGAATTCACCTTGTGCACTGAGACTGCTCAGCAGTGCAAACAAAGTTATGGTAAATGGGGACAACAACTTTGCTTTAAAAATTCATTCCTCTTCTATCTAAAACACTGACATAGGAGCACCAAAAGCATCAGGATTACAAATACACTTTCTTAAATGGAGGTGTAAGAAACCTGAATTTCTTCCAAGTCCCAGAGGTCCACCTTAAAATCTGTTTGACTCTTTCTGCAGCTGTATTTCCTCTTCTGTTAGTGTCAAAAGCTATTGTATGGTTTAGAGTGCTAACCAATGCTGTACCTGTTTCAGCAGGGTCCTTAACCCCAGTACTCATCCACCTACTTGGATCTAAATTTTCAGTGTGATCTGATTCCACCACCAATATCATAAACTGACATCATGGCTGCTCTCATTCAAAATGTCTGGAGAGGCTTTTAATAAAACAGCCAAGTTGCTGAAACAGTTAGAGAAGATAATTGCAGGGTTGGGCTGCTCTTTGCCTATCCTTTGATTTATATCAAATTGTATTGAATACATTCAGTGGATATATTGTATTGAATATTAGAATATAATTCTCTGGTTCTGCAAAAAGACACGTCTGATGGAAAGAGCTGTATTATGATCCCTATGCCAAGGAGTATTTGCACTGATAGTTTGATATGAAATAAAGAAACTGGTTTAGGAGTAATACCTTTCTCTTTCTGGGTGAGCATCTAAATCATAAAATTATATAGACAGGTTGCTATTATTCTTCTGCAAGGTGGGATAACATTAATAAGTGAGATATAAAGGCTCACTCACAAAAATCTAATCAAATTTAATGATTCTCCCTGTGAGATTAGGGAACATATAGCCTTTTTCTTCAGAGCAGGAGCACACAACCATTTTTGCTGCCTTGTGACTGGCTACTCTCACTACATTTCAATTAACTGAGAGGTCAAATTAAGACCTCCTTTTCTTCTGCATTTAAAAAGTTAAACTTGCTCTTCAAAAAAAAAGAAAAAAAAAACCAAACAAACAACGAAACAGTTACCTATCATAGCAAAAAGACAGACACTGAAACAATGGAAAAACCTTTTTCCCCCCCTGTATTTCTTTTTTGTTAGTTTATCTGTTAACTTTCTTGTTGCTTTGGCTTTTATTCTGAGATATCTGATTTTCTTTATCCTTACTTAGGAAAACTGGCCAAGACTATGGATTGTACACCTGGAAGAGAAGTGATAGTAGCTCGCATATTGCTGTTCATTGTTACAATACCTAAGTCCTTTCATTGAACCAAACTTACATATGATTCTTAAGTATAAAAGTTTTGCAAATCAAACAAAGAAAAAACCACACTTCTCCCTTCTTGGCATTTTGGATTCTTTTCTTTGTATTGCTAAAAACACCATAAGACACCTACTTTTCTACATTTTTTCCCCAGAAACGCCCTAGTAATGAAATGCCCTAGTAAGGTAATGCTGCTGAAAGCAGCAAAGACTAGGACAAGTAATCCTCTCTGCCTTGTACAAGACTTTCCATACCAATGAAAAAGATGTTGAGCAGCACTGGTCCCAACACCGACCCCTGAGGAACGCTGCTCGTCACTGATCTCCACTCAGACATCGAGCTGTTGACCACCACTCTCTGGGTGCAACCATCAAGCTAGTTTTTTATCCACCGAGCATTTCATCTGTCAAATCCATGCCTCTCCACTTTAGAGACGAGGATGTCATGTGGGACAGTGTCAAATGTTTTGCACAAGTCCAGGTATATGGCATCAGTTGCCCGCCCTCTATCCACCAAGGTTGTGACCCCATCATAGAGGGCCACCATCGTCAGGCATGATCTGCCCTTGGTGAAGCCACGTTGGCTGTCACCAATGACCTCCTTGTTTTCCATGTGCCTTAGCATGGTTTCCAGGAAGATCTGCTCCTGGATCCATGATCTTGCCAGGCACAGAGGTTGGACTGACTGGCCAGTAGTTCTTTGGGTCCTCCTTTTTTCTCTTTTCAAAGATGGGGGTTATGTTTCCCCTTTTCCAGTCAGCGTGAACTTCACCAGACCACCACAGCTTCTCAAACACGATGGATAGAGGTTTCACAACCTCATCTGCTAGTTCTTTCAGGACCCGTGGATGTATTCCATCAGGTCTCAAGTACTTGTGCACCTCCAGGTTCCTTAGATGGACCCAAACCTGATCCCCTCTAACCATAGGCAGGTCTCCATTCTCCCAGTCCCTGCCTTTGCCTTCTGTGACTCAGGGGGTATGGCTTGCACCCTTGACAGTGAAGACCAGGCAAAGAAATCACTGAGCACCTTGGCCTTCTCCTTATCCCGGGAAACCAGCTTTCCCATTTCCTTCCACAGAGGGCCCACATTTTCCCTGATCTTCCTTTTATCCCCTGTGTACCTATAGAAGCCCTTCTTGTTGGCCTTGATGTCCCTGGCCAGGTTTAATTCTATCAGCTTTCCTAAGCTGATCCCTGACCTGCTGGATAACTTCCCTGTAATCCTCCCAGGCTCCCTGTCCCTGCTTCCACCCCTGTAGGCTTCCTTCTTGCTCCTCAAAAGAAGAAGAGAAATAAAAAGTTGTCAAAAATAATACAACCCCATACAATTGCTACAGCTGTAACCTGATCAGAAAGCCAATGGAGGTGAAACGTAACTATTGGTAGGGTTACAGTAAAAAAAAAATCATATAACGCTGTCCTGGAGACTATAGGTCGTTCCTTTGTCATTCAATGCTTCTTTAATTGCTCATGTTACTAACTGACAGTACCTGTGTTCAGCTGATAAACTAGTCAGGTGAAATTCTTTCTTTACTTTGTCTTTGAAGCCAGAAAGTAAAAGGAGTACAGAGAAAAAGAGTAAAGAAAATACGTAAAATTAGTCATGAGCATCAAAGGATGCCATGCAACAGAAGCATTAACTTTTCAGCAACTTGAACCTTTGGAAGTCATTTGGCTGGGAAATTAAAACAAACAAAAACCAAACACAGCCTCTCCTTGACCTTTAATACAGAAAGAATCTCAGCATTTTCTTCCACCTTACTTCTTTGAATGCTGATGGTGAAAGGGTGTCGTGGTTTAGCCGTATCTGGCAATTAAGTACCACTCAGTCACTCTACCACTTCTGGATCAGAGGAAGAAAGAAAAAAACCAAGGGAAGCTCACAGAAGTTGAGATAAGAAGTATTATATAAGCGAAACGTACAGTGATACTAACAATACTACTAAGTAATTAAAACAATAGAAAATAGAACATATGATACAGTATCTCATCATCCACGGACTGACACAGCCAGATTCCAAAATAGCAAGCAAAATCCAAGTGGAGAGAAAAAAAAAACAAACCCAAGCCGAGAGTTGAGAAAAAAAAAACAAACAATCCCCAGAGCTGGAGAGAGGGGAGAAAAAAAAAAAACTCCCAAACCAGCCTAACAATAGAAGCTGCTTCTCTGCTAAGAACCTGCCAAGATCTAACAAAAGGAGCTATCAGAAAAGCTATCTGCTAGCCCAACAACACTAAACGAACCCATGCCTTCCAGGCCACTTTCTGCCTGCCAAACTGGGCCTGCACCCAGCCTGACCACAGAGCCTGATGTATCATGGAATGAGAAAAAGATCTCTCAACCACCTTGGGCTGGCCAGCTCTCTGTAGGTGAGTAGTTAGTACCTGCCCAAAACCAGCACAAAGGGGCAGTCTGGTTTCTCATCTGGCAAGAACTAAATGGCCATCAGTGAAACAACATAGCAATAACTGGGTTTTCACATGTTAAATTTCCATTTGGAGACCAATTTGGTATTTTGCTCTTTTAAGGCTAGAAGAGCTTGTTACAAACAATGAGTTATTGAACTGAAAAAGCTCATCTCGAAGATGCTAAAAAGTCGGTTCAGTACTTTGCTTGCTTCTTTGCTTTTCTAAGTGTTCTCTGACAGCTCCACAGAACATTGTCCTGAACAGAAAAAATGGTGATTTTACTCTCCAGTAGCAATTATCTTTCCCAAGCCTCAGATGGCTCTGGCACAGCTCATTAACTTGTCATGCCTACCAGTTTCACTCTTTCACCCAGTCCTACCTTTTCTTCTTTCCCTGAAGAGCTTTTCTGCTTAGCACAGCTATGCACAATTCTTGCCAGCTCACTATGGGTCCTTCACACCACATGAGTGCTGCAAGAGCATTTTTGCTGTGTCTGTACACACACAGCTTTGCACATGTGCCTTTTTTTCCCTGTGTTAATTGCTTAGATACAGAAGACCTGAAACCCTATCACAGCAGATTTGGATTAAGGTTGATTTAGGTCACTGAGTAGCAGTGATGGGATATATGCTCTTCAGAAGCCCTCCACAGTTTCCTGATGTGTTGTGTTTAATGAAGGGTAGTAATTAACCACGACCAACCTTGTAATTACTAACATGCCATTCTTAATGAGACTGTAACTTCGACTATTACTTTGTGAACACTGATTTAAACCATGCAAACAAAAATAATTAAAAATATGATGAAAAATGTAGGTACAATGATTATCACAATCTTTATTACTAAATTACAAATTTTCAGTTAAAATGAAGTTTCAAGCAAATTGACATTGTTGATGCACTGAGTTTTTAATTCATAGCAATAATTTTTTGGATGAGTTTGCAAACGTAGGTATGATTTTTTAAAGCAGATTTCCCCCTTGCTATGTGTTTTTAGCATCCCCTTTTGAAGTCTGTCAGTTTGGAGTTTGACCTTGGTCACTCTGTCCACATTTTGGTTTTAGGTAAGTTATTTGTCCTAAAAGCAGTAAAACCTCCATGATTTTTAACTGAACTAACTAGATGTATATTTAAGAAAGAATATCAGAGGAGGCTTTTATTTCGTGTTCACCTTTTTTTTTTTCCTATTTCTTTGTTTGGCATTTTTTTCCCCAAGCCTCCTGTTTTACCTCCTCCTCAAGTTTTGGTGATGGTAAGTATTGCATTCTGAAGTAGGAGCTTTCCTATGGAGGAAACCCTATCAAGTTTGTTTGTTTGTTTGTTTTTCAAAACCACAGCTAACTTTCACATTGACCTCAGTAACTATTCTGAGTTTCCATTAAGGGTCTGCCCTCCTTGGAAGTAAAAATAACTCACTACTATTGTTGTTTAATCCATTTCAAAAGTAGAATTTAAAAAACAAAACAAAAAACCACAAACAAAAACAAAAAAAACCCAACCAAACAAACAAAAAACCCCAAACCACAAAACAAAAAAACCCACCACAATCTTAGAATATCCCAGAAAAGAGCGATAACAAAGAAATGTACCTACAGTAGTATGCTGGGCCTTTTTCAGATGTAGACAGGTCCAATGCCTACTTGAAGGGGAATGCAGAGGCCTAACAGAAGAGTTCTGATTCCAAAAGTACATGGTACCAAAGAATATCAGAATTATTTGCTGTGCTTCCTACAACAGTTTTATTGCACCTATAGTATTAGATTTGTGGAATGCTTTTGGCTACTGCTGTTCCTTTTCCTAAGCTCTTTCTCTGAGGACTTCAGATTGCAAGTGTTTTCCTCATTTCTAAGAGTGGGTCTACATTTCTATGTATTCTGCCTGCTGGAAGTGCAATGGAAAATTCACCTTCTGAGTTTAGCTATGCCCAATATATTTCTGATACTGTTTGATTCACTGGATTTTTTTTTTAAACTTAGTTTGACATTGTGTTCCCAAAGAAGAGAAAAATCATTGACATTTAGAAATTGTTCCCTGTTACACAATAATGTTCTTTCTCATCACAGAAAATAAACAAGACACAGGTTGTCAAACAGATCTTTCAAAATGCCACTCAGAATTTTCATTTCAATTTTACTTATTCTTATCTTGAAACTAAATATTAGCCCCACTGAAGTCAGCGTTGAACTCTCTATAGGTCAGCCACAAAACAGTCTGTGGGTGGCTTATGCTTCTTAATGTCTTTTCTAAATAACTGTCTCACCAAGTGCTGTTATCCTGTCACAGAGGCTCTCTGAGACTGACCACAGTTAACTACACACTTCTATTCAGAGGGAAGGATTTAAAATCCTCTGTTGTAATGTCTTCATTACAACACAGTCAGCAGCAGGAGAATTGTTCTCAGAAACATGAGAAATCTCTTTTTTTTTTTTTTTTTTTTTTTTTTTAGGAAAAAACCCCATGAAATTATGTATTAGATACTGTCATGATTTAATCCCAGCCAGCAAAAGTGCACCACATAGCTGCTCACTCACTCCTCCTATAGTAGGATGGGGTAGAGAATCAGAAGAATAACAATGAGAAAACTAGTGGGTGAAGTTTGACAGGTAAAGTCAGTTTGACAGGTAAAGCAAAATCCATGTATGCAAGCAAAGCAAAACAAGGCATGCATTCACCACTTCCTAGCGGCAGGCAGGTGTTCAGCCATCCCCAGGAAAGCAGGGCTCCTTCATGGATAATGGTTACTTGGGAAGACAAATGCCATCACCCTGAATGTCCTCCTCTTCCTTCTTCCCCCAGCATCATAGGTTGAGCAAGATGTCATGTGGTATGGTATATCCCTTTGGTCAGCTGGGGTCAGCTGTCCCAGTTGTGCCCCCTCCCAAGTTCTTGTGCACCCCCAGCCTACTCGCTGGTGGGGCGGGGGGAGAGACAGAAAAGGCCTTGACTTTGTGTCAGCCCTGCTCAGGAGTTACAAAAGCATCCCTGGGTTATCAACACTGTTTTCAGCACAAATCCAAAACAGCCCCATACCAGCTGCTGTAAAGAAAATTAACTCTATCCAGCCAAAACCAGCACAAACCAAAACCTAGGAAGTGAGATCTAGTATCTGTAAATTTTCTGTAATGGTACTTCAGTAAAAAATAAAATCTAGTATCTTCATTTATGTAGTTATTTCAAAACGATGTTATGAAATTACTTAATTTGAGTCTATAAGGATTGACAAAGAGCATCTCTGAGAGTAGCTGGCTATTTTGCTTAGCCAGTGAAACCAACAGCTGAAAACTGAAGCCAATCTAATTCAGACACAAAGTAAGATATTTTCTTTAAATTAGGGGAGCAATATCATTGCAATAATTTGGGTTGTGCTTTGAAGCCTTGATAAAGAGGCAGTAAATCCAGGCTTGCCCAATTTTTCAAGTGTATTTTCTGGTTTAATAAAAACTATTGTATCATACCACAAGTCCTGCTTCCTTTATGTTAATATTCCAATGCCAGTCTAACATACACACTGCATTTCATCCAAAAATGACAGCTTCCTTTCATAAACCATGGAGCAAAATACTATGGACCTGGTTATCAAACCATGACCTTAAGCATCTTCTGAGCTTGGTTTCTGTTAATTACACATGTAAAAAAAATTGAACAAATAAGGCCAAAACATCTTGGTAGTAAGAAAACTGAAAGCGGGGGAATCTATGTGAGCCACTAATTTCCTGGTCTATCATAAAAAAGTTATATGAATTTTGTTTTCCTAAAGTAGCTTTCATTATGAGAATGACTGTACACCAGACACAGCTCATGGCCTGTCTGTCCATTCTTTGTGAAATAGGATCTGTAAAATCTAAGACACTGAGTCCAGATTTCCACAAAATACGTAAAGTGCTCCTTATATTTTTATAACTTCAACTTTCAAAATGAAAATCGTAGTATTTGTAATTTGTTAAAAAATACCTAATAAAGAACAAATTTCTGAGGAGTCCTCATGTCCTTCAAGCGTTAAGAACTAGAGATGAAAATTAGCTCTGAATCCCCTTGTTCTGTTGTAGTTTTCAAACAGCTCACTTTCCAATTTGGGAAGAAAAATCCAGCACTGAAAACTTAAAAGTTCAAGTTTTTAAATGTATCTCACAGCTGCAGATGAAATATCAAGAATATATGAGGTGAACTCCTATTTTCCCAGAAATGGTGGTACTGAAATTGATGACACGGCCATACTAGTGAACAACATTTCGAAGTCTAGGAGCTGCTGTTCCAATACTGCTCCTGAAGCAAGAAGCCCTTAAACAGCTGCAATAGCATGTCAGCTGCAATTATGCTGAACTCTTGTATATCCAGATGGCAGGGAAGACATTAACATGAACTGTCAAGCCACTCAGCAGAACTTAAAGAAAGCGTGGGAGGATGTGTCATTGCAACTGCGTTCAATAGCATCGTGTTGATAACTACAAAAGAAAAGGCAACTGAGAGTTAAACTGCAACAGTGAAAAATTATTCCCAATTCAGTATGTAGTTGGGCCTGCAGAAGTGGGAGTAAAGGGGAAGGCCCTAATGCATTGGATTTGCTAGCACAGTTTCCAAAGTTTAAATTGGACTCCACAAAACCTGAGCTAGCAATGAACAGGGCTCTTATTCAAGTCCTAATTCAAACACCAGCTCTATTACTAATCTCAAGTATAGCTAACAACTCGTGGCCGCAGAACCACTGGTACCCTACCCTTGGCAGGAGAAGCCAAATAATATGGTTTCTTCCACAGTTTTGACAGGACAGTATGGATATTCTTTCAGTGGACATGTTAATGTTGGATCAGGATGAATCACAGAGTAAATATGGAGGCTAGAGTGAGGCTTGCATTAAAAATTGCGGTTTGGTCAGCAGACACTGTCTTCATCCTGCTAAACCCCTAAAGCAGGGATAGGATGTGCTAACAGCCTCTGCAGACAGGATGGGATGTGCTGACAGCCTCTAACTGGGAAGTGTTTAATGCCATTTCCTGACTGGGTGTTTATCAGTGGTTGGCTATGAGGAGTGGAGACAGAATTTTTTTAAGAACAGACGCACACATCTACATGAGAATCTCAGTTCACCATTACACAGTAGCCAGTACACAAAACTGGCTTTTGCAGGTAGTGAAAGGTAGGCTGTGGTTCAGTATTAGCTCCTGAATGAGTCACTGAGGTTATAGTTAGTGTTGTGGGTACAACTACATTTAAGTTTGGGAGCAAAGGAGACAGAATAAGTTTAGTCCAAAGTTAGCAAAGGCTGAATTAAGGACTGCTGTTTCAGTTTGCAAAGGCTTTATTGTGGGCTATATTTTAGGGTGCAGCTACAACAGTAGGTTACCATTAAAAGTATGTTAAAGGTTGGAAACAATGTATAGTTTGGGAACAAAGACTTTTATTTACTTCTGTGTTCTGCAAAGCCTGCAAGAATAACCTGGATATTCAAGTCACAAAGAATAGCATAACTTTGGGAGGCTACGGATAAGGTTACTATTGCACTAGATTTGGATTAGGTATAGAGATCCAGTCACAAGCAGAAGGAAGTTCTGCTACATTTCCAAATTCTGTGAGGTCTATGAGGCTATCAAAAGATAATTAATCCAAATCAAAAAATGAAACATTTTATGAATCACTACATTACAAGCGAGCATGGAGGTAAAATTAGGCTTGTAGGCATTTGTGATTGAAGAGCTCAGATTAATGCCTTCACAGGGCTCAAATTATATAAGTGAATATATCCTATCTAGTATGTCACATTACTCTTTCTTAGATTTCTTTCTGGAATGTATCTGACACTATGGTTCTTTTTAAATTGTAAACATAACATGGAAACCACAAAAAAAACCCTCACAGTTATGCATATATCTGTATAAATCTATAGAAAATCAACTGCACCAGAGCTGATGGAAAAATTGTCTCTCCAAATGGAGGAAAAAAGAATCAGAAAAAATAGATTCAACATACATTAAATATGTCTCATAGTTTGATTACTGAGTTAATTTAACACACATTTATGAGCTCAATTTGGCTTTCTTTGTAGTTTTGCAATTTGGTTTTACAAATTTTATGTTTGACACTTCATGTAATATAAGAATCACACTCCAAGTCATACAGTAATACCAGTGTAAACTGGGCATAGGAGAGTTACTCTGGATACGTACAGATGCCCCTGAGATCAGAGTATGTCCTACTCTCTTGGAACAGAATTATGAGAAAGACTGAGATGAGAATAACCTTGTGTACATATAACTGTCTCCTCTTCTGCATACATTCTTCCTAAAACTTTCATATTCTGACACACAGATTACCCAACTCTTTTCCAGTAAAGGTCCAGATATTTTCTCCCCTTTTCTGACAATTGTTTTTCAGCTTATTTTCATTTAGATGTATATTATGGTTTTGAGATAGAAAATGAAATACAGACTAGAAACACAGAAATATAGAATAGAACCACAGAATAGAATCATAGAATCTTTTAGTTGGAAAAGACCTTTAAGATGATTGAGTCCAACTGTTAACCTAATACTGCCAAATCCACCACTAAACCATGTCCTTTAGTACCTTGTCCATATGTCTCTTAAATACCTCCAGGGATGGTGACTCAACCACCTGCCTGGGCAGCCCCTTCCAATGTCTCATAGCCCTTTCAGTGAAGAAATTTTTCCTAAGGTCCAATCTAAACTCCCCCTGGTGCAACTTGAGGTCATTTTATCTTGTCCTATCACCTGTCACCTGGGAGAAGAGACCAACCCCTACCTCTCTACAACCTCCTGTCAGGTAGTTGTAGAGAGTGATCAAGTCCCCCCCTTGAGCCTCCTCTTTTCCAGGCTAAACAACCCCAGTTCCCTCAGCTGCTCCTCACAGGACTTGTGCTCTAGACACTTTATATCTGCCTTGTCCTTCCCCGATTCTCACCCACAAACACTCAACCCTATTGTCACTGTCATTAATCTCTGGACAATTAAACCCCCCGTTGACGTTCAGGGCAAACCCACCATATTTTCTCCCTTGCCTGTCCCTTCTGTAGGGTTTATAGCTATCCAGTGCAGCACTCCAGTTTTGCAAGTTGTCCCACCATGTTTCTGTGATGGCAACCATGTCATAGTTTTCCAGCTGGACAAAGGCTTCCAACTCCTCCTGTTTGTTGCCCATGCTGTGTGCACTGGTGTAGATGCACTTCAGCTGGGCTATGGATCCTGTCACCTTTTTGGTGGCAGGAGCCCTAACTCCTATGTGACTGTGCTCAGGTGCTTCCCTGGTTTCTAGCACATCCACAACCCTTGCATGAGTCTCCATTCCTTACCTCCAGTGAGGTGGTAGAGCAAAGGTCCTTGCCAGCACATCATCCCTCAAACACTGATGTGCTACCCCCAGGCTTATCTCCAGCCAACCTGGTTTTATCCCTTTCCCCTTTCAGATCTAGTTTAACTCCCTCTCTATGAGCCCTGCTAACTCCTAGAAAATTATGTTATATCTTGTTGATAGTTTTGAGCATTTAAATAAGAGCTGTCCACTTGTCTATCATCTTCCATATTTAAAACAACCTTTTAGTATGTGGTTAAGACTTAGTGCTGTTTGCATGTGTTCGGAATTGTGATTGTCAAATGAAATTTTTGTAAATTTTACCACTGTTGTTTATTCATCTAAAAACTCACTGAATGTTCATTATTGTTATTTTCTTGCTTAAAAATACTTTCTCATTTAAACTGATGAGAAAAAACAGTAATTTAAATGTCTAACCACACAACATAAATGATGTGTAGTCAAGGCAAATACTTTAAATGTAACCAATAGGATGAAACGTAATTGTCAAAATAGCTTAAAAATTCAAATAACATATTTCCAGGATCTGGCTTTCTTGGGCAGCATAAACATTAATGCAATGAAAGTTTTAATTCAAAAGATGAACTGTGTGAAAACAGTACTCTATAGAATGCATTAGCAAGAGTAAATAATGACATAGAAGACTAAGAGCCAAGTGTGCTGCGATGCGCCACCGTACCTCACTGTCTCCGCTCCAGCCTTGAAGGGGCACTGATGCCAAGGAGTGTAGCATTAGCTACATTTCTGGATGTACTAGCCAAGACAATACAGGATCGTATTACGATATATTATTTTTTTTTTCCCTGCAACAAGCTTGTTTTTCCTCAGAGTCCATTATAATTTAACTCTGTACAAGGCATAAATTCGTAAATTTTAATTATTTTATGCTTATATTAATATAAATTGAAGAAGTCCTAGTAAGAGTTTTACATGGTACCTGTAGCAAGTCCAGAGAAACACTGTGATTCTTTTTTAGAGCCTAGAACATATATTTGCTTCTTTCTAACTGGATTGCTGTATGCCACATACAGGAAAAAAATATTGAAAAAACCCAGTGATGGCATTACTGAATTAGTGGAACTTAGAGTCTGAATAGGATTTCATAAATTTAAATAATTATTAACCCTCTGACTTGTTCATATATTTCATATGGCAATACTCTTGGGGAAAAAAAAATATAGGCTTTACCATGAAATTTAAAGATTATTTACTCTTATTTTATGAATCCAAACCCATTCTGCATTCAGTGTTTTCTGAAGTATTTTAAATGGAGCTAGAACATATTTAGAGTCTGTGATTACACAATTTATACATTCTAAAGGATTCAAAATGGATTTTTAAAAACCTCAGTCCCCCCCTGCCACATGCACTCATGTATTCCACTGAAATCTTCTAACTGCATTACTTATGTTGCGATAAAGCAATTGCAGGTGCATAACTAGGTCTGCTTTTGAAGATGGACCAGATCTTTCCCTGAGGTCTCCAGGTATTCAGAAAGTGTAAAATGGTCAATAAATTTCTCTGGAATTGTTAAAATGTGAATGAGTAGACAAGATGAAAAACCCAGGGCATGGAAGGCACATGACCCATCATAATGAAATTATTACTGAAAATAAAATATTTCTACTTCTATTTTAAAAAAAAGCAAAAAAGGCAGTAAGTGCTTTGCACTCTTCATGAGTGAACTCCAGAACCTTCTTAGTGATTAAAAATTCTGATTAAAAATTATACCTCTTTTTATCCCTGTGAAGGCAATTTCCTGATGCATGTAATTAGCATTGGTGATCAGTTCCAGCCTTTGATATGGTGAAAGGCACAGTGTGGCTACCTGACTGATTGTTTACTTGCTGTTGTGTCTCAAGTCAGTCTTCACATCCCCAAGGTGAAGAATATTAAATGACACCCAGGGTAAGGCAAAATGTTAATAAGAACTTTTAGTCATACCAGCTAGAACAGATGATAGAGTAACAAATTTTATATGACACAGATGAACAAACAAAAGAAAAAAATCTCACTTAATCTGATTATGTCAAGATTACCTCATAAAAATCTCTCTCCCAATTCAATTGATTTGCCGCCTGCTTCTTACGAAATGGCAGTCACAATTTCAATCTTGTGGCTCATGCTGCATTTCTATTTGGAGACTGATAAAAGCACCCATTCATGAGGATGTCCTTTCGCAGAACACATTTCAGGACTTCACCCTCAGGAACTTCCCTCAGAAATTCATCTTGGATAAGCTTGTCAGCTCATTTAACCTGTTTTCCTTTCAGTTATTTTGGGGGCTTCAGGCAGATTTCATGTCTTCTCCCAAGTTTATTTTATTCACTTTCAACCAGGAGTTCCTCTGGCCTCACTTTTTAAATAAAATAAGTATTGGTCTTCTTCAAATATGCAAATCACACTTTCTAGACTTGATATGAACCTCAAATGATTTACTGAACAATCCGTTGACTCAACAGAAGTTAAAACTCTTCCTGACAAAGTCCTGAGTGCATCTCCTGTTCAATGAGTTTAGCTAAGGTAAATTAAGGATTTCAGCTGGCTGAGGCCAAGGTCAGCTCCTCCACTGACAAGACCTGTTGGGAAGGGGGCTAGAAACAAGGGTCTTAATCCCTTTTGCCCTAGGAGCTGCTTTTAGGCAGAGTCTTTCTGGTTTGGTTCCCACCTGAGCTACATCACAGCTGTGACAGCTACATCTGTATGTGGTCCCCTGCCTCCCTGACTCAGACATGCACATGACCTTCTGGTGACCTTGACTCATCACGATAGACTTTCTGGATGATCACTGGCCTGAAACTGGCCCTGATTCCTGTTTCCAGACCTGATGCTAATCCTGATTTTCTTAGTTCAACATCCTGACACCTTGCAGGTAAGGCCACTGCTTCAGCTGCTTTGCTGCCATCCTCTCTCCCAGATCCCCTTCCTTCATGGTATAACCTGTCCTTGGGACTCTGCCATGCCCTTCCCTTCAGTGATTCAATGGCATGTTTCACTGTGAATTGTGTTTGGATCTTCCAGTGCACATGAGTCTGTGAACTATTACATTTGGTAGAATCTACAGAAGCAAATAGTTCAACACTACTGAAGACCAGACACTGTCTTTCCCCCTTGTGGATTCAGAGTGTTTGAAATCACTTGTTCTCAATCCTCTTCTTATACCAACAACCATTGCTGAATTCTCCATCACAGCATCTAAGCACCAGCTTGGGTTTGTTCCCTAAATGTCTGTGCATCTGCACCTCAGTAACTTCACAGAGGGAGCTTTGCTGCCTACAGAATGCAAGTGTCAGACAAACATATATATCTCTACTTTTTGGTATGAGAGTATGTGCCATTTCTTGTAGTCTAGCAACTGGTAATACATTACGTTTATCCAAACCTACAGTATCTGAACATTTTGAACAAAGGAGAGATGTTACAGGCCATGTTCACAAAAATATGTTAGTCTAGATTTGCATCTAACCTCAGATATGTACATAAAGCTATTCATGTTAGCCTGAGGACAGCATAGCACAGGACTAGAAAGAAGTACAATGACACAGTGGGGAATAGCTTAGATTAAAATAGCAAATGAGGGGAGAATTTTCAAAAATTACAGAACTAGCAAAATGCATAAAAATAAGAATGCTTGAAAGTCAAAGGAGAAATAAGCCATTTTCATGAAGGAAAATAACATTGACCCAGAAAAGCTTCATAATAATTACCACCAATATATGGAAGAGCTGCAAAGGGAGAGTTTAATAATTTATTATTACAAAGCACAGTTCAGCTGCTTTGTCTCCTCTGCAGTGAGTGCTAACGTGTTTCACAAAGTTCAGTGAAGGATACGGTTGTAATTCTGTATTTGATATAAAGTCTTTTAGTAAGGCCTCTTTCTATTTACAGTGTTTCCAAAGTAGCAAAATAAAACACCTAGCATAGCTGCTTTTTACTATGTATGCACACTTAAGAGATAGTAAAGTTATATCGTAAAAACACGTGTACCTAAGAAGGTTAAATACGAAGAGACAGTATTATATCCTAGCTTATAATAACTACATCATAGTCCTTAACAATTGTTACAGAAAAAAATCTGCATTTTCCTACTTTTTGTTCCTTTCATAATTTTAACACGAATTCCCAAGATTGCTTTGTCTTTTTTTTTTTCCCAAAACAACTTTACAGAAGCAAGTACACAATCACTGTTTCTATTCTAGCTCTGTTATGTGCACTTAAACACATGCCTATAAATGAGTGAAGACATCTATTTATTCATGGGTCATATCCATGCTGCTGATTCAGATTTCAAATCAACATATCCAAGCTGCTAATTCAGATTTCAAATAAAGTCACTGATGAATCAGATATGCACTTATTTTCTACCTTGATATGTAGCCAAAGACTAGGATTTCATGCTACAGACTCCTTTATAGATTCTGAGACACATCTACGAGTACTTCTGAGAGGAATTCTTTTTGCTTTCAATAGTACTGCTTCTTCAAATTAAATATATGCTAAAGAGATTTGCAGGGCTCAGCTGTAGAAGCAGCTAAAAGTCCTACTTACCAGAAAAAGAGCATTTATATTTGGGCAATTCCTACTTTAGTTACTTCCTGTTGGAAATTCAGCTTCAAGACTCTCAAGGAAATGTGACTTTTAAGGAATCATTTTTTTGTTCATTTAAGTGGGGTAGGTAGGACTTTTTCATGTATATGGTTTTTGGTTTTGGTGGTTTTTATTCAACTTAAAAGTCTGTTTTTCCAACCTCTTATGATCAGTAAGGGAAATAAATGACTGGAGATGGTTTGGGCTAGAGGTGAGCAGTGGACTCTCTGGCCAAAGAGCAATTCCTCATGGATATGACGTTAGAACTGCCTACCTGTGTGCAACATATCTGTGACATTTAATGACTGGAGGTCCCCAAAGGACATTATGATAGTCATATATTTTACTGAAGACACTTCAATACTGTGTGCATCACCAGGTTTTGTGGCATGCAGTCAGGACACTACAGCTCCTTTCCTGATTACTGGCAGCTCTGACTCTGGTGCTGGACTGGGGATAGCCTAAACATGGGAGAGAATTGGCCTTAGGCCATCTCAATATCCACTAATTTTTTCAGACACTTAAAGAGGAAACAACCTGGATATTTCTTATTGACATAGCATAGAAAGGAATCTCTAGGTAAATGTGACCGAAGTGTCTTCTGATCTCAGCATACAGTATCATTTAAAATCTGATTTAGATTGACAGGTTTCTTTTGTCTTACAAAAGGTGAAGAAAAATTATGAAAAAAACTATTAGATGTGTATAATGTCTAGGATGTAAATTATATATGGTTTTTTTTCAAATGGTTCTTCAAACCAAGGTTTAAATACAAAAAAAATTGAAATAATACAAATAGCTCTTTGAAGAATACTTTTGTATATGCCTCAGAAAAACACAGAATGGAAGATAAATAAAATAACTTACTGCAACACAGTATAAAATCTGACACTTCAAAACAGCAGATTCTTTTATCCCCAGGGAGATAAACAGAACTGTTGAAAACTACATTAGGGATATTTTATGGTATAGTCTTAACATCCAGGAAGGAAGTCTGGCTGTCTGCCACCAACTTCTGAATTAGGCAAGCAACTTCTTACAGAAAGAAATCTCATGCTTATTTACCAACACTTTAGTGATGTTCTTTCCTCAATATTTTAGCTTGTAATGGGACTTTTCTTCAAGAGGTTAATAAAGTCTTTAATAAAGGATTTAACTTGGAAACTTCAACAGAAAATAAAATTGATGTATAGTTTCTTTTTAATTTAGTTTAGTTTCTTATTTCTTTTTCTTGTCTAGCAGTTTTTACCTTTTAGGTTTTGAACGTGTAGGTGAATTCCAAACACATTTCAGCCTAAATTTCTACTGGCTTGTCCTAGTTTTAATTGGGAGAGAGTTAGCTTTCCTCACAGTAGCTACTATGAGGCTATGTTTTGGTTGAGCTGAGACCATGGATAACATACTAATATTTTTAGTTGTTGTTAGTCAATGTTTATACCAAGTCAAGGACTTGTTCAGTAACTGATACTGCACCTGTGTTCCCAGCTTCTTCTCTACAAGAAGCTGGGACAAGATACTGACAGGACAGCTGACCAAACTGATCAAAAGGATATTTCATTCCATAAAATGCCATTCTCAGGATATAAGATGGGGAGGGTGAGCCAGGGGGGTCTGGCATGCTTGCTCTCACTCTGAGTCTGTTTGGGTCTGGCTCTCGGGCTCTCCATCTCTGGCTTTTGCTGCTCGGGGACTGTCTGGGTGTCAGTCAGCGGGTGGTTAGCAATTGTATCATTTGTTTTCTTTTCCCTTATTATAATTATGTATTATTAGTAGTATAATTAGTATTGTCAGTACTATTGGTATTGTTAATATTATTAGTATCATTATTTCAACCCAGGAGTTCCATTGTCATTTCCCCCAATTCTCCTCCCCATCCCACTGGACAAGGGGGAAAGTGAGTGAGTAGCTGTGTGCTACTTGGTTTCTGACTTGAGTTAAACCATGACAAGGTTTCATGAAAATTGCTACATGCTGACTGCAGAAGAAATGCACAAAATACCTCTACTGAGGTAAAGGTTTCAGCGTGATTGTATTGTATTATTATTATTGCAAATACATAAGCATTTGCAAAAGACAGAGATATTATAAATTGCACACTAATTGAAAATACTAAAACCTCTCTGGTATAGATGAATGCAAATAAAAAGCACAGAATCAATTAAACAAAGGTTCACAGTTTGCATTGCTCATTAAAAGTCTTGTATGTATGTAAATTCACTTGGAATGATATTTTCAGTTTTTTCCATATCCATTTATATGAATGTATGACTTGCATGATGAGATATGCAAATCAATACAGAAGTAAGCAAGTAAAGTGGAATTTGTGTCTGCGTCTCAGTTACACAACTGGTGGCTCAGTAGAATATTAAAAAAAGCAAACCTTAAACTACCTGGACCAAGTAGCGTAAGTTGTGTAGACACATGATCACAGAACGTACAGGATGCTAACTTGCTCCCGTTCCCTTTGTATGTCATTGTAAATTAGGAGTAACTCTAGAAATGGAATTATAATTTCAGCAAGTTAATAATTTGCTGTTCCATATTAAAATGAAATATATGAAAGATTAAGTGAATGCTACCACTATGTTAGTATTCTTATGTGAGAGAGAGGTTGATTACTGTTGATCCTCTAATTACTCAAGCAGGGGAGAGATTCCACTATATGCTATGCCTTTCTTGTACAAATAATATAAACCACACTATGTGGTGCAATGCATGTCTGTAAGGGGCTCCAGTTATTCATTAAATCCTCATGTTTTATCTCTTTTTTTTCCCTTTTGTTCTTTCATCCTTTTTCTTTTTTGTGTGTTTGTGCTGGATTTCTATCCATTTTATCCATAAGCACATGTTCTTCTAACAGGTTTATTGCAATAGCAAGGACAGAGCTGAGTGGCTGAGTGGGCTGCAGCATAATTGCAGATGGGATGCACACTGTGAAAAAGCTGATGTTTTAAATGTCAAATCAATTCTAAGGGGAAAATGGCCCAGAAAAATATATAGGTCTATGATTTAAGGACACTATTTTTAAACAGCTGATGGCTGGTAACTGAAATAATGTTCAAAATTCAAGCAATTATGAAGCAATCCTATGATTCTGAAATTCAAATTGGTACCTTGTAAGGGAGAGTCAACTTTTCTTTCTTTTAATATTGCCAGATGGCTGGGTTTATAAACTATTAAAAAAGATTTCAGAAAATAATAATTTTAATTGAATACTCTTTCAAAAAGCATGGTTTACTTTCTTCATACTTACATATTACATAGTCCTACACTGTAAGAATATTAAGGTTGAAAAATGCTTGAAAAAAAACCAGCTTGAAAAATGTAAAGTTCATAACACATTAATTTTTCCCTCCTGTGTGTCACTTGATAGTACTTGTATTGTTTTTCCCCATAGAATCACACCTCATGCACTAATGTTTGTATCTCTTTCCGTCAGCTTTGTAAAAATTTTTTTTAACAAGACCTTGTTTACATTGTATTATCCAGACCTGCACTTCATATAAAATCAATAATTTGTAGTGGTGCTTTTTTTAAAACTACTACTGTAACAACAAAACACTTCCCAGATATGTATGAATGCATTTTCACAATGACCCTGAGATTAGGTGGCACAAGTTTCCCATTTGTGGTGTTTAGAAACAGAGATGAAAACTATAATTAAGAAAAAAGTGTGTTAGTTTTGCTTGCCAAGCATGGAAGAGTATAAGCTTGATGTTTTAGCACTCTCAGCATTTTAATTCAAAGAGCAGGTTCATTTAAATTGCAGTAAAAAAACACAGAAATTCTTCAAATATGGCTTCAAGTTGCTTCTGTAAGGTAAAGAAACAGCATAATGACGTATGACAAAGACAGAACTTTGTTAAGAACAGAATCACAAGGCTGTAGTTTTTTCATCTTGATCATAAGAACTTTATCTCATTTTCTCTTTGCTTTCAATATAAATGCACGTAATTTCTTTGAACATAAGCACTGATTGTAGTAGCCATCCTAAGGGTGTGGTCAGGTCTTAAATGTAATTCTACATTTGCATAAGCAGGTGAATTCAGGTTACAGAAACTATTTCAATTTCTAACAATCCTTTATTTCAGCTCTTTGATTTTACAGTTTAATTGCATGGTAAGATTCACGTTATAACTACTGAATTGCAAACGTTATATACAGGAGTAGTTTAGTGTTCCTGAATCCCCTGGATATACATGTAAGGTAATATTTGAAGCCATCTGTGGTTTCGAGGCTTCATGTCTCTATTTTAGACAAGCTGGATGTACATCCAGTTTGTGCAAGTTTATGCAATGTCGTGCCTCGATACAGCAGAATAGGAGTGCCAGAATAATACTGTGTCCCATCAGCAGCTTCTTTGCTTGTTCTTGCTTCCTGATCTAGCTCAGGGAGCCAGGAGCCACAGTGCCCCACCTTGGGTAGGTGCAGGACAAGTTCGTGGAGGATCCGGAAACCTGCATCCTACTGCATCACTGGGGCAGGGACTGGTGTCCCCAGGCTGGGGGATGAAATGGGGTTTTATTGGTGCCCTCAGGGCCCTAGCATTTAAAAGGGGCAGTAAGGTGAGCACTTACCTACCCTTCACCACCATACTTCTTCCCCTGAAGGGCAGAATAATGCCTCATTTACTTGTTTTTCTTGTTTGAGAGGATTCACAATGTGTCTATATTTATGCCCACAGAAGTTGTATTGAGCCCAGTGCAGATGTAACAGGTTCAGGTAAATCTTAGTCTTACAGATTCTGTCTTTTAAACACAGGGTAGTGAATTTGCAAACCATTATCAACCACGCAAAATAGTGTCTGGTCAGTGACAGAAAACAGTTTTTGTACATATCCTCAAAGGCACTTTTGAATTAATGATAGCATGTACAAATAAGTTACAGGAAATTCAGCTTATGTTCATGTATTCCAGAAAGTTTAGGGGAATTAAAATATATGTAAATAAAATTAGGAACAATTTAATAACACTTAATAGTTAAATAGTAATTTCCTTTTCAAGTATCTCAAAATGTATTATGTGTTTCTGTTTAGTATTGAAATCCTAGTATTTGTGAGATTAAGTGTGACATCTGATCTGCCATAGTCCTATAAACCAGTTTGCACAGAAAGAAATTAAGAAATACTTCTTCCTTTGCAAGGTCAAAAGTTTGAAATTGTAGGATACAAGAGGAAAATGGAAATTGGGATCTGGCTAGAACTAGAGAATAACGATTTATTTTCTACTGAAACATTCCAAGGGATGTCTTTCCTGGAGAGAAAGTGGTCAGTGGAGTGGTCAGAGGAGTGGTCAGAGGAGTGGTCAGTGTATTGCTCTCAGGGACCATTTGAATGAGGAATGTATAAACAATGCATTGCAATGGGTAAAAATGGATTTTTTAAATGTAAGTATCGAAGATATTACAAACGCACATCATTTATTTTGGTTTTATATCATATTTTTTTCTGCGCAATGAGAATTTGTCTATAGGTTCCTTGTGCTTCACTGATTCCTTTTAAAGTTATGTATGCCTTTTGAAAATGCTTTCATTTTAGAACCAATATTCCCTTTGTAAACTGGTGTATTTCTAAGCAGCCTATGGCTTGAAACAATTTGAAACTGCAAGGCAATTCTGAGAGATATAACTTTACAGTCGCTGCAAGAAAAATCATTGATTTCTCAGTTTTAAAAGCAGTTATTTTATATCCTGTTGCAGATTTCATTTTAAGTACATCACCTCAGGTTTTTTTTGTTTGTTTTTTTTTTGTTTTTTTTTAACAATTTATCCCTTACCAGCTTGAAAAGGCAAAATATATAGCAGATTTGGTTGAAATGTAAAGAATTAATTCTTGCTTCTCTGGTGATATTACAACACATATAGTATGCAAAATACCTTTTCCTCTTTCCTCTGTGAGATTTGAAGTTCATTTGTTTTGTCTTTAACTTGGCCACTGCAGAAAGTAACAAACATTGCATATTTTACCATTTCCTTTGGACAATAGATGGAAAAAATAGATACATCTCATTGATGTAGAATACCATCAAAATGTGAAGTGGCATTATATTGCATTTTTGATGGTTATCAATAAATACAAGAATGTTGTGTGCTACTAATTTCTATGCAAAATGTGTGAACAGTTGCTATTTCTGAGAGGAACTCTGTAATGTGAACCTAATTCATGCAGAGCTATAAAATTTAGATATACGTAAGAAGGCAAATACAGTTTGTCCAATATCCTCTTCAAACTCCTCTATTTTTGCCTAGCTTGATTTTAATTTAAAAATGTGCTGGCATCGTTGGGGGAGGGGTGGACATCCAAAACATCCTTTTCTTCATTGGTTTTTGGTTCTTAACTGCTTGATTCTACCTCACGTAGTTAAGGAAAAATGCCATAGTATTTCCTGTAGCCAAATTCTTCTCAAGTCAAAGGTGATCCCTTCATCCTTCCAACGGCAGTTGAAGAAAAGGAACAGCTATAAGATATTAGTACCCATAAATTCCTAGCCAAATTTGTTTCTACGCAAACTGTACTAAATAAAGTTTGAGACTCTTTCATCACAGTTACTGTATCAGTCTGTCCTGGGGAGATGGATTTAGGGTTTCAGCTTTTTCATTCCATCAAGATGATAATAGTAAGAGTTTAGAATAATTTTAACATCCTATCTGTGTCACTTTTTGCTGAGTCCTTAAAACTGCTTTGGGGATTATTTTTACTTTGTCCACTGGTGGTTAATTCCCTTTAATCCCAAATCTTCCAACCTTTGAAACATTTCAGATGTACAGAATTAGCTTTTCTCTTTCTAAATTACTCTCTTTCACACCTTCATATTCTGTCACTCTGTATATTCCACAAAAATAGGTTCTCCAGAAGCATACATTTCCACATTTCTCACCATTTATATGTATGGAAGTGCTGAGAGCCTAACCCCTCCGTAAGTGAAATTTCATTGAAGAAGGTATTGACACAATGGGTTCAATTCACTTGCTCCTTGTCAACTTCTTGTCAACAAGGAGTCGACATCCATTTGAATTGCTTTGGGATGTCCTGCCTGATGTCCATCTACGAGTGCAGAATGGCACATATTTCCTATAGGCTCTTTGTCAGATGTGTCAGCCCAATTTAAATGTCTCAGGGCATCTCAGATGGCACTGGACACCTTCGTTTACAAGGCAGAATCAGACACTCCAGCAAATATTTTTTTCTGTGGGATTTAGATAAATATTTAAAGTTAAACACAGCTTCAGGGTACTTCTGAATATGGAAGGTATTCCTGCACTGCTGGACTCTGTTCAGTAAAACCCCTGATTTGTCCTCATACAACTGATAAAATGAGCACCAAAATATCCACTTGACAGTTTTTCAGGAAAATAACATTGGTCTCCTAAATCTACAGTGCAGGAATAAAATATGCAAACCACAGAGCAGAAAAAGCATCCAAAAGTAAGAAATGAGACCGTATGACCTAATAATCAGGGCATTAAACTACTCAGAAAGGGTCACTGGTTTTGTTCATCCCAGAATACAATTAAAAGTAAATAGATAGGTATTCTGGTTTTGGAAGTTCTCCCATTTGCTATAATCACATAGTAGGGTGTTGTTCTCTACTGTGCCTTTTTAAAAAAATTGCATCGGTTGCTTTAGTGCTTTGTTTTGGAGTTGCAATATTAGCAACAAAACCCAACCAAAACTAAAAAAAAAAACCCCAACAACAAAAAAAAAACCCAATATATTTTATTTACACTTTGTCTTCAAAAAACTATTCCTGTACTGATGTTGATCTCACTTTATAATGTGGAAAATTTCAAGAATCTTCAGGAAGAATGGTGGAATGCAGCCTCAGAATTTCTAACTTTACTAATGCAAGCTTGTAAAGGTCTGCATTTGAACAGTAAGACTAAATACTTGATATCCTGCTGATCTAAATATATTCAATTTACAGCATCAGTAATAACTGCTGTTCCTTTTTTCTGCAGAAAAACTCTCAAGAAGCACCTGTTGATGTTTTCACTGGCCAGTCTTAATGAGTCAGAAACAGGAGAATATTAAAATAAAAATAAAATAAGAGAGAAAACTTTCCTCTGTAGACCATTTACAAAAAATGCATGTTTAGACTCCCTGAAAGGTTAGCTTCTCTGTGTTATTTAGGTAACAAACAGATAATGCATTGCAGAAATAGCTTGTTAGAATAAAATAATAACATTTTAGATGGTCACTATATTTCTGTAGAAATTTAAGTCACAATATGTTTTAGATGAGAAAACTGAAGTTTCAAAATGAAAATTGCAGTCCAGCATTACAAAGTGAATCAGAAGTAGAACAACATGTAGCTTTTTGAAATATATCTGGCTGTCTGAATTGCAATACAGTTTTGCTGTTACATGGTCCTATTGTATCCTACTTAACAGTTTTGGGGTTTTTCTCTCCTAATAAAGATAATACAGGACGTTGTATTTGTGCACTAATAAGTTTCAGATATTGTAATCAGAATCTCAGTCAATGGAGAGTCAATAAAAATAATTATTTTCAATTACCTTTGATCAATCTTTACAGCTGCATCCTTTGAAGCCTCAGAATTTTAGTGCAGTAGTTTAATTTTTTATCCTGTCTAGTAGATTTGAATGTGCTAATATGGAAACTAAGGGTTATCTTTCTCTTTCTTTGCCCTTTTGGCACAATTTTATGGTATTTCTAATATTTTCAGCAGGTTACATCAGACAAATCACCATGCTTGTCTAATTATCACATTTATGATTTTGTTTTCCCCAGCTGGCTTAGGAAAACTGTATAGCTTATTAAGGAATGCAGTAAGAGCTTCACAGACTTCACGTTACAAAAGCATGTTTGTATTGATATTGTCAAGTCAAAAAACACCACTGATTTAAAATTATTGTAATTTTTTTCTCAGATCTCTACTGTGCCATGTGCCTATGTTACTTATTAATTAAATGTGATAAGTGTTGCTTCCTTATAATTCTTATTTGCTTGTCCCCATTTTGCTGTTCCCTTCCTTTTTCTACATCTCCATTTTATGAAATGTTCTTCTTTTTATTCTTCTTAGTATGTTTTATTTTTAAATTCTCTTTATTTTTTCCCATTTTCCCTTTTTATGTATGAGTTTGTCTCCTTCCAGTTAGCTGAGATCTACATTGTATACTGCCTTTCCCACAGGACCATGCTGGACCAGAGGAAGAGTGTGATGAGGAAGCAGTGACAAACTACCACATACTGACCATAGCTCCCTCCCCTTGCTGAAGGGACCAAGTGTGGTCAGTGGTGACAGTAAGGCAGGAAGAAGTCTGGAAGGAGTGAAGCTGATCCTGGGAAAGGTAAAGATTTAAAGTTTGTCTTCTTGTTTCCTACTACCCAAGTCAATAATTAAATATTTATTTTAATTGAGGATAAATATAGTCAATGTTTCCAAACTTGAGTGTGCTTTTACTGCAATGGTAATTGGTAAGTGATCTCCCCATCTTTATCTCGATCCCTGAGATTTTTCATTCCTGTCCTTCCTGTTTTCTTCACTGCACCTGTCTTTATCTGGGGGCTGGAGGAGTGACTGAGCAGCTGGGTGGGAGCCTGACCACAAGATGTTCATAAGCTTTTTTCTGCACCCTACAGAAGTAATTATACTAAAATTTCATCACAGTTGCAAGCTTCAAAAGCAAGGGTTATCCTGCACTATCCCTGAAAAACATGGATGGAAATACCTTTAATTCTGGAAATGTTTGACCTTAAACCAGATAAGAATTAATACAAGATACTAAATTTTATTTATTTCCACCTTTTTTTCTTTTCCCCCTTCTTTCCTTTTCTGTCATTTTCTTTTAGTTTTAATTTGTTTTAAATCCAATTTTCCTTATTTTCCTGTATCGTTAGTATGATGAAGGAAATATTCAAAATAAATTTTACCCCAATGTACTATCATGAGCAAGATTTTAGCCATGTGTGCAGTAAATCACATCTTTAAACAATGTATGTCACTGTAGCTCCATTAGTGTTATTGTAACTATGTTATTATATAGCAACTCAGATCTGGTCCAGAATTCCTCATGGTACTTAATGGCGATTTTCTCTTCGTATGCAATCAACTGATAAATTAAAATATGGGGTTCAGGCGGAGGGCTTCTGAATAATAAACTGCCAATGTTATTTTTTTCACACAACGATGTAATTTCATAAAAATCAATGTTACCAGTCTTGTCATGTTTAAGTTAACATAATTTGCTAAGTTATAGATCTTTAGACAATTTTTTAAATTAATAAGAAAAAACAAAACCTAACTTTTGATGATTACAACATGGTAGATCTTTTTCCTTCCATTTTTCCCTTGTGACACATTCTGTAACGTGAAACTAGTTGGTTTTACTATTAAAATAGTAAACATAACAGAATGTGACTTACATTTACAAAAACCATCAGATGCTTTTGTACAGATTACTGAAACAGACGACAGTTTATTGTCAATGGCATTACCTGAATTGGTTATCAATGTCACAGCATGAACAGTATGGTTTGGGTATGCATTGGCATAAAGCACTGGCAATTCTGTGGACAGCAATCTTCATAAACCCCAATTAGAGAATGTTATGCCACATAAGCATAAATCTTGATGAAGATTGGTAGACCGTCATCTGTGTTTTAACAGCAGTATGACAAAATAATACATTACAATTAATATTTATTGGATTCCATGAAAACAGAGCTAGAAATCTTTTGAAAAACAATAAATCTATACATAGGTACTGTCTCATGATTGGAACGAGACAGAGCGACCTATAAAATGAAATTTACCATGAATCCATCAAAGGAACATTTTATGTGCCTGTAATTATTCAGGATAGATTTTTATAATGAAGATATGTTTCAAACATTTTTCCTTTGTTCTTTTATGATTTGCAGTTTTCATTGTGTTATCTTTGTAACATGAATTCGTTCAGTCCTGAGATCTCACTATAGAAAAAGTAAGCAGATACCTCTAAGGAATAATAAACTGAAACACATTTGGAATAAACACATTTGGTGCTGACACCCAAATGAGTGTTGTGTGGGCAGCAAATTAAACACCAGCTTGCAAAGCAAAATGGTAGTATAACAGAGCAGGGAGGTGATCATCTATCTCCATATGGCTCTGCTGAGACCACACATACAATCGTGAATGCAATATTTTTCTGGGTGTTTCAATACCAGGGTGATACTGACTAATTCAATCTCTATTCTCAAACATATTCGTTGATATAATTTAAGGTCTTTTGGAAATTTTCATGAGATATGCCTTTTAGTTCTGTCAGCACTATTCCATAATATTGCCCGTATTCTTGCATTCCACGGTGGCTCTTTTTATTATGTGTATGTTTCAATATCCTACTGAAGAACATACAATGAAAACGTGTCAAAAAACATTAAGCATCGTTTTCTTTTAAAAATGAACTATTTTATGAAATACACTTTTAATTAAAATAAGAACTAACTTTAGCAGAATTCATATCCAGCTTTTCACAAAACCAAGAAAAGCCCCTCTGTCTTATGCCCAACATGAAATCATAAAGGATTTCTCTTTACATGTTTTGGGGTACTTTTCTCTAAGTGCTATACTTTCTAAAATGAGAGAAAAATCACGGAAAGTGGTAATTGACCTATAGAAATCTTCACTTCCGGAATATTCTGTGTTCCATATTTGGGCTTACTATATATTCAAGTAGTTTTAGGCTATTTTGACCTATCTACAGATGCTGTAAGTTTTGCTATTAATGTGAGATCACTGAAGTGGAGGAGTGACCTAACTCCCACTCTCTTCTGTTCTACTTGTATTCCAGTCTAGTCTAATTTAGTTCTATTATTCCCTCAGGCCAAGAGGATGTGCAGACACTACTTTAGAAGCTCATCACCTCCTTGATGACATGGTTGTGTCAGGATGCTTTGCACCTTGAGAACATAACAAAGTAGCCAGATTAGGGACTGTGCTACTCCACCAAGAACAGAGTTGTTTGTTTATTCAGTCTGGTTTTAATAATAAGGTTTTCATTATCATCATTGTATCTAATGCTTAACCAAGGATGGGTCTACTTCATCTATTCGCTGCTGTAACATGAAGTACGACCATTGTAAACTGCAGATATGAAGCTGAATTAGGGACTATAAATATCAAACTTCAAAATAAATAAGCTTGCTTTATAACAAAATTTTTCCATTTTCTTACCATGAAGCTGAAACATGACCCTCAGGACAAGGTAGAAATTTATACGTCAGTGAATACCTTGTGGTCTCAGCTGCCCATTCATGACATGGAGAAAACATTTTCAAATAATACCTCTCCACTTAATAGAAGTATTACGAAAGGAAGTTCAGTAATGTTTTTTGAAGCAAAAGCAATGCTTACAACATTACAGAAATACCAAGATTGCTAAATGTACTTATTCTCTACGTACAATACATGTTTAGATGTTTTTATTATTTGTATATTCAGTGGTAGGATTATTCCTGTTTACTTATTTTGTCAAGGGAAAAAACATTACTATTTCTAAGCCAAGATCCTGCAAATATCTGCATACCTGAAATCAAAGTTGTAAGAAGCATCACTAATATCACAAAATTACTCTTACATATTGTGTTAGGCATTGGTGCACTTGCAAGATTAACACATTAGATTGCATTGTTACACAACCAACTTGAATTAGAAGATTAGTAATAAAATTACATTAGGCCTGTATTATGTGAGGTACTGTTAGTAATCACCTAAATCGCAGGCAAATTGGATCCTTCAACTAAATAAATGGCCAAGCCAAAATAAGTGAAGGCAAATAAGGCAGAATATGTATTTTATTCAAGCTGCAGAAATCTTCAAACTCTTCTGCTTTTTTTTAACAGACTTCCTCTATATTTTCTATCACATTATTGAAGTAGGTATCAACATTCTCTCCAGGAAATAGATAGATAAACTAAGTTTCTTGACTCCATCCCAAAACTACAAGAACAAATACCTCTTGACAGCTATTGTGGCTTGTACTTTTTTCATCATGGGTGAACTTTGATTTAATTTAACTGGACAACAGTGACACGGTCCTCATGTCTGACTGTTCTTATGGCCCTTAAGGTTGGAGGGCCAAGACTTTTCTGAATTCTATAGAGCTTTGGCTATTGCTAGTGGAAGATACTATAAAACCTTTCTTTGTCGTACAAGCTGTTTACTCGGGCTGTGAATATCTAATGATAGTCCGGTTATGTTTAAACTCAGTGGAAGCTGTACTGGGGTACTGCTTAAAGTTTCTCAAGACTTTGCCCCACCTAGACATTAAAATGCCAGGTTGAATACAATTATTTTAAATCACACTTCATGTAACTTTTATTAAGAAATAAATTTCAACTTCATATACTCAAATGTCAATAGAAAGTAACTAAAATGATTATGTTTAAAAGTGGAACACATTGATAGTACCTGTCACAGCGTTGTGTAGATCTAGTATGTGGATAAAGTGATGCTAGCATGAAGCTTGGAGGACATGGACTCAGAACACACCCTACTAAATTTATGTAAATGAATCTTCTGCTTGATCAGTGAATGACAGGACCCAAAGAAACAATTGTCCAAAGAACTAAGGCATGCAAATTACTAGTTTAACTTTTTTGAAAGTTTAAGAGGAAGTACTAAGCTAGAAAATGTCATTATATACTGTGAATTACATAATTTACAAGTAGGCAACCAAATAATAACAAGTTTTCAACACTCAATACCCTTTTGACTAGACTAGATCATAATCTATTTACTTAGTATCAAGTTCACAGCATTTAGAAAGAGCATGAGAACCTGCCATTTGATGCAGAAACTTTTAAGTACTACTTAACTACATTACTTCAGATTTATGACTAAGATTTTTTCTGGTTATGCCAAAGGTTTTTCTACAGCAGAGGCAGTTGTCTTGACACACAGGCACAAGTGCACACAATGTCAAAGTTGTAGTACAAAAATCTCTGAAGGATCAATTTCCATTGTATAGTGTTGCTATGTAGGGCAAGAAGAGATACATATGTTAAATATTTGTAAAATTAGATTTACACATTCAGCATGGAAAGAACTCCAAAACTCTGTTAGGAAAAATCAAAACTGTGTTGGAGGTGGGTTAGGAGGGTGGAATTGTGCATCACCAGCAGATTTCTAATGCAGTTGTCACCCTTGCGAGTCCTGCTTACTATCAAAACACAATTATATTTTAATGTGGAGTCACTACATTTTCTTAGGTAACTTTGGTCATCAGCTAGACCTGACCCTGCAGTATGCACATACTTTCTAGCTTGAATCTTATGCAAATACGAAATGTGTGGCAACATATATATAGCGTAAGACATTTGGTGGCTCAGGACAAAGTAAAGAGATACAAACCCAATTTATTCTATTTTCTTAGCTGGAAGGAAATACCTTTCAAGGTAAACCTTGAATGTCCATCACAGACTGAATTAGTTGCTTCTGCTTTATTGTCATTAACCATCATCAGTGACTACTTGGCTTGTACTTGACTTTGCTATTGCAAAGTCAGCATAAACACCAACACACTGCTGATTGACAGTAATCTGTCAATCAGATCTGACCAGTGACATCTGACTACAGACACACCTTCCAGTAGGCATGGAGTATTTTGGTACTTTTGATCAGGATTCTACAGTAGTATTATTTTCATCTTTTACCTTCCTATATTTTTCAATTTGTCAACTTTCATGTGGTTACACACAAAATTTTGTAGCAAAGGTAACATATCTTACATATGAAGATGAGAAGTTATTGTTACTCTAAAAAAAAAAAAAATCCAAGAAAAATACAACATCAGGTGTAACTATTAATACTCTACTTACAACAATACCAGCACTCACAGTCCCAATTATCCAATTGTTACTGAAAAATATACGTACAGAAATTTCCTAGCACCTACCCCTCTGTCTTATGTTAAGTTCATCTTTCTGTGTTCCTTTGGGACCTATTGTCAATGTTACCACACTTCCTCAAAAAGAATAGGATATGGGTGGGATTCATTGTGAGCTATCAAAGACCTGATGTCTTTGCCACGAAGTATTTTATTGTTGTTTTATTGTTTATTGGCATGATGGTAGAGGGTGTTTCTTCCTTCTTAATCTTGGGTCTGCATATTTTTATATGCTTCCTAACATAAGCTACTTAGGTTCTCATTTCTGCGTTTTACTTGTATAACTATGCCAACACAGAGGACGGTGAAGAAGGAGGGGGAGGAGGTGCTCAAGGCACCAGAGCAGAGATTCCTCTGCAGACCATGGTGCAGACCATGGTGAGAGGGCAGCCTGTGCCCCTGCATCCATGGAGGGTCATGGGGGAGCTGAGACCCACCTGCAGCCTGGGGAGGACCCCACACCAGGTCAGGGGGATGCCCAAAGGAGGCTGTGAATTCATGGGAAACCTGAGATGGAGCAGGCTCCTGACAGGACCTGTAGACCCATGAAAAGAGAAGCTCTGCTGGAGCAGTTTGTTCCTGGACAGGACGCTGTGGAAAGGACCTATGCTGGAACAATTCCTGAAGAACTGTAGCCTATGGGATGCACTCACATTCTGTCTCCTATGGAAGGGACTCCATGCTGTAGCAGGGGAGGAGTGTGAGGAGTCCTCCCCATGAAGAGGAAGGAGCAGCAGAAACATGTGATGAACTGACCACAACCCCCCAACCTGTCCTCCACTGCACAGGGAAAGGAGTTAGAGAAACCAAAGTTGAGCACAGGAAGAAGGGAGGAGTGGGGGGAAGGTGTTTTAAGATTTGGTTTCAGTTCTCTTTTACTCTGATTTAATTGGTAATAAATAAATTAAATTTTCCCCAACTTGAGTCTGCTATGCCCGTGACGATAATCAATAAATGATCTCTCCCTGTCCTCATCTTGACCTAAAAGCTTTTAGTTATATTTTCTCTCCCCTGCCCAGCTGAGGAAGGGACAGATAGAGTGGCTTTGGTGAGCACCTGGCATCCAGCCAGGATCAACCCACCACAAGTAGTTAACAATAGGTGTCGTGCCACACCATTAAATAGAGCTAAAGGAAATTTGAGCAATAGTTACCTGACCACTGAAGAATCATCGCAGTTGTAATAAACAAAATTCAGGTCAGGCTACAAGTGACCCAAAGAAGTCCTGAAAGCTGTAATGCCACATCAGTGCAGTCTATTGCCTTTTCAGCAAGTTAACATCTAGTACTTACTAGGTTAAACACAGAACAGAATTTTTAACAAGATAGAGGATAATAAAAGGGGTTCTTCCCTGAGAGGGTGGTCGGTCACTGGAAGAGGCTCTCCAGTGAAGTGGTCACAGCAACAACCCTGTCAAGGAGTTTAAGGAATGTCTGGATGATGTTCTTAGTCATAATATTTAGTTTTAGGTAGACCTGTGAGGAGAAGGAAGTTGGACCCGATGATCCTTATGAGATCCTTTCCAATCACGTTCTGTGATCGTATGAAAATAATAACCTAAATAAGACAATTGTTTTACTTCTGTTTATTCAAAGCAGGGGTGTTACTACTTAATATCAGCATAGGTGTTACTAGTTCCCTGGTTTTTTTTACTATTTTCCTGTTAAGACTTTGAAGTATCTCATAAACCCTTTTCATCATGGTATTTTAATGGTAACTCATGTCCATGATCCAGTTATTACTCTCCTTGATACAGCTTGCCATTCCATGTTGTCATTCTTTATTCTGTTTTTATTCATTAATCATAGCAGCACTTTGTTTTGTTTTCAATTATTTCAATTTAGTAAATGGTGCTGATTTTTCCATTAGCCTTTCATGACTGAACTGTTCACATTTTGTATGCATCATTTCGCTATTAAACAGGTAACAATAACATAAAAGGTTCCTTAATCCATAGCAAGGTTTAGTTACTCCTTAAGATGAAGGAACAGGATGCTTTCTCAGTTATGAACACTTTAGTTTTGAAATACACTGACACTCAATGGAGATGTTATTTACTTTAGAATCGAAGCATATTATCCCCCTAATATCCTCCATATGACATATGCAGGCATAAATGACTGTAAAATTGGAAAGGAAGCATGGAATTAGACATTTTCAGTATTGTGTCATCTCTCCTACAGCTACATATTTTTTAATCTTTTGCTTTCATTTTTTAAAAGAAACCAGATAGCCAAGCAGGGTCTCATGTACTAACAAAAAAAAACCAAAAACAAACAAACAAATAAAAAAAACCCCACAACAAAAAAAGAAGTAAAATAAAATTACGAGGGTTTTTTTAAAAAGAAAACTCTTATTGTATTCACAAACTTATGTGGAAGTATCTTCCTTATGAAGTATTTATAGATATGTTTTATTTATTGAATTCTGTGGCAGCTATATCATGCAGAGGACTGAAAAAATGGCAAGGAATTTTTGTATTTTATGAAAATATAGCCCTTAAGACAAACTCATTATGCCTTTCTGAAATTGATAAAGAACATAATAAACTCCAGCACCTGCTCATTTTCTTAAAGAAACATCAATTTATTTCAATATTCTTCAGTTCTACAAGTAAGAAATATGCATGTGGAGGACATGAGACAACCCTAAATGCACTGAACAGATGCTTCATGCTTTAGAGTTTTAAATTATATATGATGCATGAATGTTTCTTTTCATTAATGTGCAAATTGCAACTAGAATTTTGCCCAAGTTTTGTGTGCCCTGTATCCTAAGGAAAATGACCAATTAAAATGTGATTGTTTTATCCATATAAACACAGGCACACACACACAAACATGTATTGGATGCTGTCCATTAGAATGTCAATGCTTTCATTAGATCACACTTTCCCACACAGTAGTTACTTTTAATGTGGCCATTCCTAATTTCTGTCTGAAATGTTGCTGCCTACTCATTGATAACCTTGGGCAATATTTGGTTTTTCAGAGCATCAACACAGAGTTTTCTTCCTTCCTCCCATTTACAAAAGGCAAAACCATTGAAGATCTGTTCCCTTCAGTAAAAAACAAACAACAAAAAAACCCACGCCAGCAACAACAAAAAATTCAGTGCTTTCCTCAAAACCAATTATTTTCTTGTGAACTACATTGACAAAGAATGTTATAATTTCCTCCTGTGATCTTGAACTCATTTAGAGCAGTGGTAACAGTATCTGTCAGTAAAAGACCACTCAAACCTGCAGTTGCCATCATGTAAGTAATTAAAAAATTACAAGTTGTCCCATTATTATGACGTTTTCATGTATATTTTCAGCTAATAGAACATTTCAACACCTAGGTAGGTGTTTGGGGTTTTTTAATTAAATAATTAGACTGCAAAAGGAAAGACGGTTACCAAACGCCAATTCTCATCAACTTTTAACCTTATTTTTACATTATTCCACAAATAATTATCCTTGTACAATTTTGTAAACTTCAGTAGCAGCTCCATAAATTCCTGAAACATGTTGAAGACAAGCTTCACACCTTGGCAATGTGGGTTCACCGCCCAGAAAGCCAAGCCAGTCCTGGGCTGCATCAAAAGAAGTGTGGGCAGCAAGTCAAGGAAGGTGATTCTTCCCCTCTCCTCCACTCTGGTGAGACCCCACCTGCAGTACTGCATCCAGTCTGTGTCCATCAACATAAGAAAGATATCGACCAGCTAGAGTAAGTCCAGAGGAGCCACGAAGATGCTCAGAGGGCTGGAGCACCTCTGCCATGGGGACAGGCTGAGAGAGTTGGGCTTGTTCAGCCTGGAGAAGAGAAGGGTCCGGGGAGACCATATAGCACCCTTCCTAGCAGACCTTATAGTCCTCCACAAGAAGGGGCCTGCAAGAATGCTGGAGGGGGCATGAAGTGGTAGGAAAAGGCGTAGTGGCTTTAAACTGAAAGCAGGTAGGTTTAGATTGTATGTAAGGCAGAAATTCTCCACGGAGAGGGTGGTGAAGCACTGTAACAGGTTGCCCAGAGAAGCTGTGGATGCCCCATCCCAGGCTGTCTTGGAGGCCAGGCCGGATGAAGCTTTGAGCAACCTGGTCTAGTGGAGGGTGTCCCTGCCCCTGGCAGGGGGGTTGGAATCAGATGATCTTCAAGGTCCTTGTCAACCCAAACCATTCTATGATTCTATGATTCATGCTGCAAGTTTTGTTTTCACTGAAACTATAGGTGTGGCATAAGAACTACTAAATAAGTGCTGTTTTGTTCAGCAGGTAATTCTCTTTTGTGGTGGAGTTTAGTGCATGCCTACATCCAGGCGTGTAGTTATTTCTAGAAGTAACTTTGATGTAATGGCCGTTCTGTAATATCTAACATAGTATTTGTTCTTAAGTAGGTAACATACAATAATTTTCATGTGAATGTTGTAAGTTCAGAATAATTGTTATGACATTTTAATTCTCTTTAATCATAAAGTTTAAGCTCTTGCAGCAAAATAATCACCTTGCCAGGTAGCACAACTCCCAACCCTGAGTTACACATGCAGAAGCACTTATTGAAACACATTATTTAAATTAAAAGGCAACACAGGTAATTGGGGATGGAAGGGGAGGAAAGACAAAAAGCCTTGAAAGTGCTAGCCTGGTGAATGCCTGACATACACTGAATGATGCTGACTAAGCTGATAAGTAGGAAAATGGAGACCAGGAACAGAAGATACAGATTTATATGCCCTTGTTTAGTAAGTCACACTCAACTATTACTTTTCAGCAGAGTTCCTCAGAAAGCATGTTTTTTATAATACTGACTCATTTAATGCTTTCATACATTTACATTGGTAAATGTACAGAGATTGTAGAAATTGCAAAATATACAAAGAATTTAGAAGAAGGTTGGGGAGGATTTTCTACTGCACAGATTCTCCAAATACTGCTGCAAGCTGCTGTAGAAAGATGAAGTAAGAAAACCATGCAGTGAAAACATCTGGCCTAGCTGTAAGGAAGACCTCTGAAAAATTACCCAAAGGAATTCTGTGCTGGCTTCCAGTGAAAGCATGGACTGTTATGAAATACACACACACATACACACACACAGAGGAATTTTACTCAAAACTATCTGCAGGTGATAAAGGATTTTAAATAAAATAGGTGAATTATTAATCTTTTCTTTGTTTCAATTAATATCTCTCGAAAGATAAAAGTAACTTTTGTGTCCAGTGCATCCATCCTACATCTGTCAAGACCATAACTAAATGTATAAATTTGGCAAAACGTTAAATTGAAGTATACCATGAATATGCAACCTAGTTTTTGTAAGGGAGTTTTCTCATAGATTTGTGCTGAGATGGCCTCCAAAGATAACCAGGAACTTAATAAGTTTGAGGTCACTTTAGTTCAAGATGTTAAATTTGAGATAATTTCCTTTAACATGCACTTTTTCTCCAGAACATGATAATGGTGTTTTAATTCTGCAAGTGTTCAAATTTACCTCTATGTAAAGTGCTCAGCAAAAGAATAATGCATTTAAATTAATTGTTTTGAGTAATTTAAAAAGTTTTCATGTTATTTTTCTGTACAGTTAAGTTATTCACATCTTTTTCTTTATATTCCAAATAGTGTGTATATTCGTAACGGATACTGGCAATAGCAGTGATTATAATACCCATTAACAGAAATGCTACTTAACATTAAACATAAAATAATGTTTTTAAGTAATTTTTCTTAGGAATCATAGAATCACAGAATGGTTTGGGTTGGAAGGGACCTTAAAGATCACCTAATTTCAACCCCCTTATACCTTTACGATGACATTCTTCCTTTTTATCCTTGTATGGAATAAAACTGTTCTTGACAACGCTGTTCTTCCCTCTTTTTCTGATGTTTCAATTTCCTCAATTTCTAAATTCTTGAAATGGCCCTCCTTGCAGGATACAAAAGTGTTAGAGTGGGATTTGACACATGGCATCAAATGATAAGCACATTCACGACCATCAGGCACGTTAAAACTACATCCTCCTGAAAATGTTGAGTTATATCACAAGAACGTTAATGGCAACTTCAAGGTGATTACATGATCTGAAACTTATTCTCTTAAAAATCACTTTCTACTAGGTTTCATCAAAAATCAAGATATGCATGAAAGTAATCAGTAGAAACAAAAGCCAAAACACCCATGTATGAAATTCATGCATGTGAAGAAAAGAAAAAGGAGTATTTCAGTTACAGCTGTACTGAGACATGTGAGTGAACTGAACTGAAACCTGTGAAGGTCAAAAAGCCATTTCTGAATTGCACTTCGGAGGTCAGAATGTGAGGATTTAATAAAAGTAAAAATACAATCTGCTTCTGTTTTGGTTTAATATTTTAGTATGTGAAGGTCTTTAACTGAATACCATTCAAATATTTTTTGATTCAAACTTATACTGAGTTTTCATATCTCACCTTTGATCAGGACAGACTCCAGTCTATCTGCTAGGTAGGTAGTGGTACAGTGTGAGACAGAATAAAATATACAGTATCAGAAAAAAGAAACTTTATTACTATGATCCCAAATATGGTGTAATTTACATATGAAAGGAAAAAATAAGGCAAGTTTTATGTTACTTACTGTTTGTTTTCTTTTCAAATGCCCAGGGAGAGTTGATTTTCAGATCTTCACCATTTACATTGGTTGTCATCTGACTGTGTAAATAGTAAGGTAGCTCAGTCAAAGAAGACATAAAACAGCTGTATTACTTAGAGTGAAGAATGCAATTTATTAACTGCAACATCAGCTTTCAAGGAAATTTTGCTTGTCTGAAAGACTTAGATCTACACAATGTGTGTAACAATACAGTTTTAATATAGAAATGGGACATGTCCTTGAAGACTACAGGAAAAAAGCATCATGAAGAAAATATTGAGCATGAAAGTGTTCCAGATATGGCCATTTAAATCCAAGAGAACAGAAAGGGAAAATATAATTTTCCAATAATACTGTGGAGCCATTTATTCATTACATCTGCTGAGAGCGAAAGTCAATATATAGTTAAGAAAGTGGCATCCAGCCACACAAATCAAGATATTTTTCACTTAACTCAAAAACTATTTGGCCCGTCAGGGGATTATGGTGACAGCTGCAATGGGAGTCTGTGAATAGCAACCTTCTACCTCTCAGCAAGATCTCCAATTTTACTGCAAAAAAACTTTCCACAGTTGTACAAAACAAGAAAATTCCTCCTCCATTTCAAGAACTGAATCACTATGTCCACTTACTTTGAAACTTGGTACTTTAGAAAAAGTTGTGGAATCCAAGGAAGGAAGACATGAAGGAGCACATAAGGTGACTATGTACCGTGAACAGGCACTATATTTGCTCCCTGCTATACAAAGAAATACTCCTGAACATCTTGCTTGTATACCACAAGTGAGTAGGCTGAGGACTAGACATTTTGCCCATGAGCAGAGCTTCTGTACATTAGAGAATTTTACCCTCACCGTAATGATCTGGAAATCTCCATACAAAGACATTCACTGTCATCTTCTTATGTGTTTATGTACAGGAGGCAGCAATGTAGATTTAGTTTTACTAGATGAGGTTTAATTGAGGACCTGATCAGGCATCTATATTACACTGTTGGTATCCATGCCAGTTCCCAAAGGCAGCTTGTTCAAACATATGTGAGTCAATATTTATTTATAAACCACTGTAAAATAAAATCTTCAGAGTATACCCCAAACAGAGAACTATTAAAGTACTACACTAAACTAAAGCATAATGTCACACCTATCAACACAAAAATCAAATCATTAAATAGATTATACCCTGTGTTGTATTACTACCGTATGATCAAAGTATTATTTCAAATATTCAGTATCTATTTGTATTCCAAAAAGTAAGGTATCTGCATTAAAAACACATGACAAAGTTACAATCGCTTGAGTGTCTAGGTATATATATATACACACACATATATATCTCTCTAAAGAAAGTAAATTATTAGCCAATGTCAACATTTTTTAAAATAACATAGAATCATTGTATCACAGAATGGTTTGGGTTGGCAGGGACCTTAAAGATCATCTAGTTCCAACCCCCCTGCCATGGGCAGGGACACCCTTCACTAGACCAGGTTGTTCAAAGCCTCACCCAGCCTGGCCACGGACACTTCCAGGGATGAGGCATCCACAGCTTCTTTGGGCACCCTGTTCCAGTGCCTCATCACCCTATCCATGAAGAATTTCTTCCTTATATCTAATCTAAATTCACTTTTTTGCAGTATAAACCCATTAACCCCTGTCCTATCACTACACGTCCTTGTAAAAAGTCCCCCTCCAGCATTCTTGTGCATCCCCTTTATGTACTGGAAGGCTGCTTTAGCAATCATATTTAGGAATCTCATGTTAGCTTAGGAAAAGGCTCATATTAAGTGTAGGAAATAATACAGTGAATAAAAAAAACTTTGTTAAGATCTTGCAACACTGGTCCTAATAAGGGTTTCACTGAAATACCAAGTCACTAAGGGAACCTGAGACAAAGTCTAAGAAAAGAGAGTGAGGAGAGAGTATCGGTGAAAATGCATCCCTGACTCAGCAAGTCCAGAGTCAGGCCAGGCTGAAGAGTGAACAGGAGTCTGACAATGTGAAGAAAAAGCTATCCTGAAACAAAAGACTTTCAGCATTACATGTTAAAGAACAGCAAGAAAGCTTGTATTCACACTGACACAGCATATCCACAAAAGATGGAAAAAATGCAACGGATTCTACAATCTTGCAAGAGTTTGAAAATCCTCAAAGAGTGTGTGAAGCAGAGATTATGAATATAGGTTATGCCTTGAGTGCACTCAGCAAGCATAAGCCAAAGGGACTGTGAATGTGCTTATAAATCGTTAGGGATTTCCATAGGAATCCTTGCAGAAGGTTAGTAATACAGAGTGCTTAACATCAATCTTGTTGTTTTTACAGTGTAAGCTTGCAATATTTCGTGTAATAATTTTAATGTGACTTTAAGAAGGTTGAATCCAATTAAAAAGCATGTATTTAATGGCCTGTCTTTATCTCTTTCTCTCATATTAAGCAAAAGAAATAGAATTTGAAATGTTCTTTAGTAACGCAAAAAATCAATAAAATGAAGCAGAACAAGGATAAAAGCAAAACTATTAACACAATTCAGGAGAAAAATCACATGCAAAGACAGAAAAGATGAAATATTTAGCTTGGCAGCTGTACTGAAAAAAAGACAACGGAAAGATGTGGAAAAATGTTATCAGAATCTGAGTCACCTGTATAGTGTCTCAGGGCAAAAGTCATTTTAGTGAGATTTGACAGAGGTGTAAAATGTAAGACACAGATGGTAATTATTCTGCTCTACTTGGCACTCCAGAGGTTTCAGTTGGAATGCTGTTTTTTTGGCTACTGAACTATGAGAAAGATGTAGACAAAATTGGAATCCAGAGTATGGTAGCAAAAATGTTTAGAAGCTTTGAAAATTTCTCCACAAAGCAAAAATAGACCCCAAAAAGCTGGCTTAATGTGGTCTTGAGACTGAGAAAAAACAGATAGCAGCCCTCAGATACTTTAAAGAAACCATGTTCTGTATCCACAGAGAGTACACAGATAACAGCATGGCAACAAGGTGGTTTTCCTATATATGACTGAAAAAGGTTTCAGGTTCAAAAATATATATAGGTTTCAGGTTCAAAAAAGTTTAGGTCTATTAATAAAATTACAGAACAATAAATAAAAGTTGTGAATCTGCATGTCTACAATTATATATCTGTTCTAATAACAGCACTGAAATTCAAAGTGAGTGAAGGTTCAAAAGGATCAATGTCCATTTCCAACAGCGTCCCTCGGGGCTATATCAATATTTCACTTCTGAAATAGTGAACTCCTATGACTATACAGTGATATTGGCATGAAAGATGTTCTAGATTTACCTGCTAAAGTATGGCAAGAGTGCTTTTCTTTATTTGCATCAAAATAAAGTAAGAGATTTCTATATAAATTCAAGTTCTATTCCTCATCACAACACCCCTGAACTTCTTCCTTGGCTGCTAAATCATAACCAACGAAGATTTTGCCATTGGTTTTCATATCCAGTCATTCATTCATTACACTAATGAAAGTGACATTGAAATAGTTCATTTAGCTTTCTGCATCAGTATTGACTGCCAACCTTTTTCAGCCACAAATGTCTTAGGAAATATTAGTGACCATAATTTGAATTCAGCAAGATCAGCACAGCAAGACTTGTCATCACTGAATGTGCACCATCTGTGAAATTCTGATGTATTTGCCCCATTCCATACCATTTTCCTGTATAGAACTATTACCCACATTGTATGTGTACATAAATATATGTATCTGCTCATGGTCAAGTAGGAGAAGGGTGACAAACCAAACATAGCTTCCAATGGTTCACATCCTCATTCTTCTTTAAAATAATAAAGGAAATGATTGACAGTAACCCCTCTATAGTGTCATCTACATGCAAAGTAAAGATTATTTTAACAGTAACTGAAAACAGTATATTTTTGGCCATGTCTTGAAAATACTGTGTACTGGCAATATCTGCAAGAGCTATTAAATTAGCTTGCTTGAATACAACTTTCCTCCACAATAGGAATTTCCTCTTTTCTGCTGCAAGGTAGTTACTGGTCTCCTCTGACTTGGTGATCTTTTGTAATATTTGTAATTGGTGGCTTATGCAAAGAGATTATTTGAGCATTTCTGTATTCACAGGAGCAGTTGAAGAGAAAACTTTCTCTGCTGTTATCATTTTTTCCCCAGTTCATTCAATTTATGCTTGAAGGAATTCTCCTTGTTGTCTTTGAAATGAAGGTGGTTTCTTTCAAGGTGGTGTCAAATATCAAACAGTTTCATTTTTCCATTAACAGATACTTTGTAACACAGCTTTTAAATTATTGTTCATCAGTTGACACAGTCTAAGTAAAGCCAATTTAAATATAATTTGGCCTATATGAGCTAGTTTTCTTTTAGGGTTCTCATACCATTCAACCTTCTGCTTTCAATGATAATAGAAGTTGAGAAATTATTTCAGGCTTTTTTCCGAACCGTAGTTACAGCTAAACATTCATTGCTAAAAGAAAGTTAAAGTGAGGTTTTTTTCTCCTCTGTTCTTGTCTTTAGCCTGTGGCCCACTGTTAGCCACAAGATGCACAAACACATCTACCAGGCATGACTCAAAGATGACAGCCCTGTTATAATAATAGGAAATACATAATGATCACTACTGTACTACAAGGAACCATGTTACAGCCATGATTTCATTGGTGCCAGCCAAATAAAAGAATGAATAGCTGAAGATGTAGAAAACCTTGCTCATGGAGTCTTTGATACAAACCAACTCTGTAACTGTACCTCAAACAAAACTGGAACAAAATAATGGTCCAGACTCAAACATGTGACAACACTGTGACAAAACAAGAAGGAGCTGTTTTTCTTAACACTACTGGAAATGAGCTGTTCCATGGGATTGTCCCTTCCCCTCATCTGTCCCAACAGTTTTCTGTTTTGTAAACCAAATACAATTAAGCAACATTTCAAACATGTCTTCTGAGCCCTGGATGAACATAAAGAGTCAATTTTTAAATTGCAGGAGATATTCACACCAATCTGAGACGCAATTGAACAGCAGAACTACAGACTATCTTGTACAATTTAAACCAACTTCAGATAACTAAATTTTTATTAATCTTCTACAGATTCCTAAGAAATAGTCCATGGATTTTTCAGATAAGCTAACTACAGTTTCAAAACTACGGGACCGTATGAACCTTTAAAGTCCCCTCCAGTTCTACTTTTCTATAATTCTATTATTAATATTCCCCTAAGTTAGCTTTACTGGATGATGTGACAGCAATAAAAGGTGACTGCCTGCAAGTCAAAACTGGTTTTGCAGGATATGATAAGTTTAATATAGTAATGTCTGAGAATAAGCTGTAGATTCCTCAACATGACTTCAAATAATATGCCATGAAGTCTGGGGTTAGACATGCAGCCTACATAGTATGGGCTACTGGAAATCACTTTCAAAATAATAAACAGATATTGAAAGCCTTCAGGGTGAAGTAGTAAGGTATTTAGTGTCATTACCTTGTAGGAAGAACACCAAAGACTCACTGATTGACACCTACTGATATTCTATTTAACAGACATTTGAGATCAAGAGTATCTGTCCATAATGTGAGAAATTCTGTTAGCTGAACTGGAAATTTACAGATGTTTAAAAACACAGCTGACGACCAACAGAATTGTCAGTATAATGTGGGGTGCCAGGAGCTGCCACACAGATGATTTATATTCAATGTGAGCCACAACATCAGTATTATCACATGAAGTTGTCCAACTGCCTTATGAAATGGTCACCAAAAAAAGCACATAATAAGGATAAATGTGCTTCACTTTCCAAGAGACAGGGCAAAAAAAGGCTCCTGGTAACAGGGCAATATACTGACATATACTCTTACAGCAATCCTTTAAAATAACATACTTTGCATTATGTAAGCGGCTATTAATCCACAATAGAGCCAAAATCCATTACATAATTCAGTGGTTTTCAGTAATCAGTAGATTACATAAAGCATAGCTACAGAGCCCATTGCATAGTTTCTGCCGTGGAAGAAATTCTTATGTGGGACTAACTCTTCCTTCTCACAGATTAGCAAGACTGTTAAAAAAATCAGCAATTACTATTTGTAAATAATAAGCTCTGATTTGTCAGGACTTCTCAGTACAGACTACAAAAATCATTTGACTAATTTTATGACCAAATTATTTATCTATGAAACTCTCATTACAAACAGCAACTTTTGTACAAGTCTGGGTATTTATATCTATGCATACATATATATGTTTACATATTTACATATATATATGACAAACCTATGTATATTATTATCCATATGTACCTCATATATACATTTTTATACCTAAATCAGTAATTTTTAGAACTTTATACTTTAATAAGTAATAATAATAAGGGAATTAAATAATTTCTATCTGAAATTTCTAAGTTATTTCTTTATGTCATGCAATGTACAGACAGTGAATCCAGTATGTCTGACACATCCAGAATACTTTCCATTCACTGCAAAATAATGACCCTCCTGAATTTAAAAAAAAAATTATGGTCAAGACAACTTGGAATTTATCAAGTTCTAAGGTAGTCATACTTAACATGGTGGCAACTTAGCAAATTCTTACTCACTTGAGTAGTTTAAGAAGCATCATTTCATACACCAGAGACTAGTAGGTATGTCCCATCACTAAAATATAAGAAAGGAGCCACAGTGAAGAAACAGGCATAACATTCATAGGTTAGCATATCATGAGGTGTAATGGAGGACAGAGAAGTCTAGGAAGTCAGAGGTTTGTCACGGGGTTAACCAAAACCCACTGGAATTCTTGTTTATTTCCTTGAGACTCATCCCTTATCATTCCAGGTCTGTGCTCTCCTATGCCTCATGTTGTGTCTCTGTTTCTCATTATACCAAGTCTGTATTTCTCTGTGCTACATCATTATTTTTGTCATAAATATCTCATTCTACATAGAATAACTTCTTTATCTATATAAAACCATGGTTGGACCATACAAAGAGAAATAAAAGTAAACCAAATTTTCTGTGGACAACTTGTCAATTAGAGAAACTGCCTTCATAGAGAAATCAATTAAAACAAAGCTACAGACAGGTCAAGAGAAGTTCAAACAGACTAAGCTTGACAACCCTCAATCCTGAGGCCCGCAAAAAATGTAAAATGTTTATGGTCTGTTTCCAGTAATGGAAATATGGTCCGGTATTCTGTAATACAGAATTTTGCTCTACTCTCTGCTTGTTTATTTCTGTTTCTACCCATTTGCCAAGTCTGTTCTATCTGATCCTTTTTCTCATGAATCATACATTGAGCAGGGGTAGCAATTTGCAGAAAGAATGTCATAGTGTATAAATATTTGTTTTTATCAACAAAGCCTATGGGTGTAACAATGTCAATCCAACATTCATCATGTTTGGTAGCATACTTTTAAAGCTATGTGCCATATGTTCCCTTCCATTAAAGACACAGGGAAATTCCACTAATCCAATGCAAATCAGGGTAGGGTATAATCACAGTAAGCCCACAAAAAGAAGCAAGTGACACCAGGTGAGAAGTTATTGCTCTGAATATGTTGTATCCTTACCAGTATTCATCCCATGGTAACACCACCTGGTGGCTGTCTGAACAGGAAAATGTGAATAGCTGGAGAAGGGAAAAGGTATAAAATATCACCTGGGAGGCCAGAGTCTGTTATGTCAGCTTTACTGCCAGTGTTGGAAAGACAGGGAAGGGTAGAAATTCAAAGTTTCTTCATAGTGTTAACCAAAAAATACTAGAATTTCTTTTATTTCTTTTCTTGTAATTCATTCATGCTATGGGGTCTTTCAGCTGTAAGTCTTTTGTTTTCAGAGCAATAGTACAGTGGAACTCTTAGAATATTCATTTCAGAAGTTCTTAGTCTGAATTCAAATAATAAAAAATTTCAGTTTTTCTTTGAAGAAATACAGGAGTCCACATGTGCTTTCATGGAAACTTTCCTGAAATGAATAAATAAATTTTTCCAATAACCAATCACTTTATTAGAATTATGTATTAACTCAATATTTGGAGAGTTTGTATAACATAAAATCTAAATCACTGTTTACTTCAGTTTCATTCATTTTTTACGTTTTCCGTGTGTGGAGAGGTGTCCTTGGCACAGTGGCAATTGAGATGATCATTCCTTTGTATCCTGTTTTATATTTTGTAAAATTTCAGCCATGCCTTTTCTCAACCATTTTATCTGGACTCAAAAAATGAAATTATTTTTTTCTTATATATCCAAGATTCTTTTCATATTGCCATACTAATATAGGCATGTTTTGGTGACATGACTTTGGTAATATCTGAAATTAAATTGTATTCTACTAAAAGAATCATCTATACTTAATAGAATAAAATAATAGCTTCCTGCTCTCTTACATAAGGTTACTTTTCTCTAAACTATTTCTTTTTTCTGAAGAATATGTGTCTTTTCACAGGAAAAACTGTTCAGCTAATGTGACTTAAGGAGCAGACTGTCCCTACGTGCCAAGAGACAAGCCAGCAGGGAAGAAGTCTGTCCTGGCTGAACAGAGGGCTTTGGCTGGAAGTCAGGAAAAAAAAAAAAGAGGGTGGAAACAAAGTGACAGAGGATGAGGAAAAGGCTGAGGTACTTAATGTCTTCTTTGCCTCAGTCTTTAATAGTAAGACCAGTTGTTCTAGGGGTACCTAGCCTCCTGAGCTGGAAGACAGAGATGGGGAGCAGAATGAAGCCTCCATAATCCAGGGGGAAATGGTTAGTGACCTGCTGCACCACTTAGACACCTACACGGCTATGGATCCAGATGGGATCCACCCAAGGGTACTGAGCGAGCTGGTGGAAGGGTTCATCGAACCACTTTCCATTTTTAACCTTGGCTAGCAGTGAAGTACCACGCAGCCACTAGCACACCACCCCCCTTTCTATAAACATGACACCAAGCTGGGTTGGAGTGTTGATCTCCTTGAGTATAGAAAGGCTCTACGGAGGGATCTGAACAGGGCCATGGCCAACTGTATGAGGTTCAACAAGGCCAAATGCCAGGTCCTAAACTTGTGTCACAACAACTGCATGCAACACTATGGGCTTGAGGAAGAGTGGCTGGAAAGTTGCCTGGTGGAAAAGGACCGGTTGGTTGACAGCCAGCTGACTATGCAGACAGCAGGGTGCCCAGGTGGCCAAGAAGGCCAATGGCATCCTGGCCTGCATCAGGAACAGTGTGGCCAGCAGGACTAGGGAAGTGATTGTACACCTGTACTTGGCACTGGTCATCACCTTGAAAATTGCCTTCAGTTTTGGGCCCTTGACTGCAAAAAGGACATTGAGGTGCTGGAGAGCGTCCACAGGAGGGCAACAAAGGTGGTAAAATATTTAGAGCACAACTCCTGTGAAGGAGCAACTGAGGGAGCTGATGTTGTGTAGCCTGAACAAGAGAAGGCTAAGGGGAGACCTTATCACTCTCTAAAACTACCTGAAAGGTGGTTGCAGAGAGGTGAAGGTTATCTCTCCTCTCAAGTGACAAGCAATAGGACAAAAGGAAACAGCCTCAAGTTGAGTCAGGTGAGGTTTAGATTGGGTATTAGGAAAAATTTCTTCACTGAGAAGGTTGCCAAGCATTAGAACATGCTTCCCAGGGAATTGGTTAAGTCACCATCCCTGAAGGTATTTAGATGTGTAGATGTGATGCTTAGGGACAGTTTAGTGGTAGAGTTTGTAGTATTAGGTTAACAATGATCTTGAGGGTCTTTTTCAACCTGAATGATTCTATGACTGAAGTGGTTGATTGCTTTGTTAACTACACACAATTAAGAAACAATACATTCAGAACCAGTATGGTTTACCTGTTGTATTATTGATAATGTGAGGTATTTATAAAATGTTAATGTATTCCTACAAATATTTAACAACTGATAGCTAATGCCAAAAAAGTTATAACCATTGCCTTCCAGACCCACACTCAGAGTTATGTGCACACTCACCCACTTTCACAGGACGTGTTAAAGTATGTCCCCATTCCCTCTCTGCGTATCCTAATTCAGATGTAGGTGCTCTAGATTTACACGTGCCTGTGCGGCTCCCTATAAGCAGCTAATGCACGTGCTGATGAGAAAGTCCTCCATGAGGCCACAGACAGCCCAAAGCTTTGGATCCCTTTATGCTGCTTCTCATACTGTCACTTCAGAAGCTGGTGCAGGCTCCTCAGAGTGTACAAGGAGGCCGCTTTGTCCAGCCTGATCAGAGGCCATGATGCCACAGGGAGACTCTGACAGCACCAAGACATGTTCTCACTGCTGCTCTGTTTCCCTTCCTCTCTCCACACTGCTAAACATTTTTCTGCCTCTGGGTTGGTTGGGGTTTTTTGTTTGTTTGTTTGTTTTATTTTTGAGCTGATTCCTTCTTTCTTTAAAAAGTCCCCTCATAAACCTTTGTTACTGCATCCTTGTATGGTAGTAATATGTAGGGAATTTTAGCTTCCTGCACTTTTGGCAAACACCATTTCAGGACAGAAAGTTTTGGGTGCTGTATACAAATACACTGTGTAGACTTTCATTCTCACTGTATCTTTTGTTGTTATCCATGCCATTTTACCAAAAGGGGAGGATGTGCAGGCACCTCCACAGAATGAACTGTTGTTTCATAGTCGACTCGTAGTCCTTTTTAGGGCCTCTTATTCTCCAGCTCACACTTCTGATTTTATTTCTCTTAAAATATTGGTTTTTTAAGTACTATTACACTCTGTCTTAACTTTAGACTCACCATTTAGTTTGCCACGATCATTGTGTATTTTGATCCTGCCCTGCATCTTGCCTTGGTGTATGGAGTCATAGCTAGCTTAGTGTCATCCACAAATTTTATAGAGTTCCAAAATACTCTCTGAAATGCTCAACTGATTTAATCAGAAAATGTTGACAAAGAATGATTTTTTTAACCAAATACATACCATCTTCCAATTGGTTTTACTTCTAGATCTTATTTCCATAGTTCTAGTCCATTAGCAGATAATTTCCTATCCAGTCTCTATATTTACATCCATGCAGTTCTCCACAGAACTGTTTTATCTAATACATTAATTTGCTTCAATTCTATATTTGCAAACAGTGTATACAACAATTTTCAACTGACTGATTAGAAAGTGCATATTTTGTTTAGGCTCTAACTGTACCAGTGTATGAATTAAACAGTCTTTTTCACTAGCAGAAGATCTCATTACTGAATTCTCTAATATTTTTCCATAAATCAGTATGTGCAACAGATGTATATAGGAAAGTAGAGATTGAGTCTCATTAGAACTCTTTCTAAGAAATATGGACAGACCTGAATTATTTTCCTTCAGGTTCCCTGAATAATAAAATCTATACGGAACATATTCCTCTTAAAATTTTCAAACACTGAGAAATGAACCTGCTGTAATTTTTAGTCCTAATTATTAATTTGGGGATATTTTAGTGTGTCGCTGGTTCAGATTTTTTTTTCTTACAAAATTAAATTGAAGTTTTTAAATTACATTGAACATGGCAAATTATAAAATACGGGAGTAGATATAAAACTATAAATTAGCATCAGTACCGCGTTATCATTCAGATTATCATTTGTTATTTTGATAGGCAATTTGCATAAGAATGCAACAGAATAATAAATTGAAGCTTTTACTGACCATCTATTACCTCTGTTATGAACTAAAGATAACTCTTCATAATGTTTCATAAAGTCAGACTTCAACCATACATGAATAAAAATAAGAACTTATAATAATACTTTCATTTCCTGATGCTTAATGCATTACAGAAAAACAAAGATGAAGGCATAGCCAATCCACTTAGACCAGAAAAATGATAGTCCACCACTGAGGCAGCATTTTTCTGAACCAAACTAATTACTGACAAATAGTCACATCTTCATATCTACCTGTTTCAGTGGAAAATGCGTACAAACCTTATGCACATAATTCCTAAAATACATATGGTTAGTTTTACAAAAATTGTTATGTACAATTTAAGTAATATTTATGTTTATCTATATTTGTAATTATATTGTGTTAATACATGTGTATATTTATATATTTTACCATTGAAGAATGAAAACGGTACAAAGAAACAATGTCAGGTACAGTATTGGGAAGAATAACAGAAGAAGAAAGTAACTCAAGTTTGCATTAGAACTCATGTAAGAACAAGAGGTGAATAAGTTATTATATCCCACTACTTAGTCTAGATGAGTAGTAAATTGTTCTAATAAAATTTCTCATTTGCAGCACTTATTGTCTGAGCTTATTAGAAACAGTATGATGTTAAAAAACCTATCCCTTTTCAGTTTAACTTTATTTCTTATTTATTATGATCTTTTAAGTGCCATTGCTGTTAACTATTTCACCTCCAAGAAATTTCAACCCCTATAATGATTATACTCTGGGTTGTGACATTCACTCTAACATAGAGGCAACATTATATTCACTGCAAGACTAGGAAATTGAACTAAATCTACGTAATGGGTAGAAGGTTCAGGAAGACAGGTATTGAAGGAATTCAAGAGAAAGAGAGGTCATCCACCAAGATACTTCACTTTCCTTCCAATCTAAGAGTTTAGACTCACCATACAGTACAGTATATTTGCTATAATTTAATCTGGTCTGTAAGTGATGTGAACAAGAGTTTACACTCAAAGGAAACCCACCCGTGAAAAAGGTTACCTCATGATGATGGTTGGGCAAAAGCAAGGAATCTATTTCCTGAAGTACCCAAATACTCTAATCAGTTTAGCCATTATTTCTTCTGATATCTCCTAGCAGCTTGTAAAGGAAACTGATTTACTACCTTTTTCCACTTAACACATTTCATTTTTGGACTTTAAAAAAAAAGCCAAATAACACTTTCTATTTGCTTTTGTCTTCAAATAAACCTGCCCCCCAAATTGTTTAATATTTATCTCCTTCTGATACCCTTTGCATAAATAAAAGCAATTCTTTGGAAGTTGTTATTTTGGACAATAGTGCACATTTCGGACTGCTCTAAGGAGGAGGTACAGAAGAGGCCTAAGTTTGGGAACATTGTTTAGGCCATTCTACAACAAAATTAGCCTTTCTTGTTCAGTAGATAGAGCTAAAGATCTCAAAAATAAGAGAAATTATGTAGTGCCTCCATGTTTAATACTGGAACTATGTTAAGATCATCAGATTAACATCATAATTGTTTTGGAAATACCCCTTGTGCTATTGTAAACAAGGACTAAAAATGTCTATCCTCTCTTCAGTAACGAAATTTTCCTAGACTCGGTGAGCTGAGACTTGAGTGTTTCACTGGCCTTGGTGAAAATAATATACTATTTGGAATGGAAGAGGGAATCATTCCTTATTGAAACAGTAAAAATGTTCAAATCTATCAGAGTTTTGAGAGGGTAACCTTTTGTAGACTTCTCTTAAGTACATTACTTTAACTTCCAGGTTAACTTGTCCATATTAGACTAACAGTTATTGTAAACAGATAATCTTATTTTTCAGAGAAGGTAAGAAAAACTCCAAAAACAATTTGGATTGCATACACTTAATAGACAGATATATCATGCAGACTAAAAATGTATTTCCTGAACCAAAAAGCAAAATATTGGAAGAAAATCAGGGAATAGCAAGAGTACTTTTATTTCAATGATAAAAGATGGGGATATTTTCTGCATCTTACCATGCTGAAATACATACTAAATCATGAATTGTACATTCTTGTTTCTTTATGGCACATTACACAATGCTGTAACAGACTGCAAATTACATTACGTATTTGCAACACATGAGAAATGTTACTAAACCGAGACTTAGACTGAGAACAATAAACTGAGATGGAAGTCAGTGCAAATAGATAGATTCTGAGATCAAAGTCAACCCATTTCCTATTTGCCACAGAAAATAATGTTTTCTATACATTGACTGAATATATCTATCTGACACAAAATTTCTAATGTGTGTAGGAAAGGGGGTGTGGTAAAGATTAAAGTTGCTAACTGTGCATTTTGAAAATTAGCCTTTAAGTTTGATATTGGCCTTAACCTGAACTTTCAGACCCTTCCATTCATGTCAAATGCCTGGGTTTCATATGCAGTTTATTACTCCTTCAAAGGAGATTAAGATTTCTATTCTGACTTTTGCTCAAAACCTATTTAATTTGTGAATCATATGCTGGTTCACTTCAATAGCCTTCATGAAGTAAGCAGTAATTGTCAATCAAATGTTTACAGTGGCTCATGGTAATTTTTTTGTTTGTTTGTCTGAACACATTAGCCATTTACTAGTCAACAATTTTAGAATCACAGAACGGTTTGGGTTGGAAGGGACCCTAAAGATCATCTAGTTCCAACCCCCCTGCCATGGGCAGGGAAATTTTAAGAGGACTGGTATTGCACTTATAATTCTCAGATGAATAAATGTAACAAAAAGAAGGGATTTGGCAAATAGTTTTCATATTAGATATTTTAGACTATATTGAATGTTAATTAATTAAGGTCTCACAACTGGTACTTTGGTAGGACTTGAGTGATCTACGGTAGCTTCTAAATGGCTACTGGTGCTATGGGCACTGCTCTGTCACATGATTTTATTTGGGATTTTTTTTTTTTCTAAAACCTTTACAGTACTTAACCAGTGTTAGGCATCTGGAAAGGAAGCAGAAAAATTTTACATGCAGACATGACCAGAAATAATTGGGTAAACTCTGCATACCACTGCAGAATAATTTCACAAAACCAGCACCATTAGAAGGATTCTCGTCTTACTGATTCAATTGCATTTTCCCATGCAATACAGACAGTAATACCTACATTGTGAAAGCTCCCTCTTCAAAAATCACACTTCGACTGCACCTGGTCTTGAATATATTTTTCTTAGCACAGGTGTTTCCAGAAATGATTTAATCTTAAAAGTTTTCCTTCTTAAACAATTAAAACTGGATAATTAGCAGTTTGTTTGAAAGAACTCCCAGACTGAGTACACAGCATAATCCAAAAAAGAAATCTTCAAGCAAAATAGAAGGAAATCCATGACTGAGATCCACTGTCACCAAACAGGAGCAAAAAGGAAAATGTTTCAGCCTTGAAGTTCACAGATCACTTAGTGCTATGTCAAAACCAATTATTTGAACTCCATCCTGTAGTAAATACTCAGCTAGTGCAAATGGCTTTGTAACGATGTAATGTACTAACGTGCTGAGCAAACAGCAAGTATAATTGCAGTTACCTGACAGATACCACTCATGCCCTGGCATACTGATGTTTTCTATCAAAAATTTCTATGATAATACTCTTCAGCACCACCATTAGTGTACAACAGCTCATGGTACAGTATCAGAACCAAGAAGAGAGAAAGAAAAAAAAGAAACAGTTTTGTTGAAGTACTGTGATGAAGAATGTTAACATTTATTAGAGATCTTTGCCACTACAATGAATTTTCCAAGGAATATGTAAGGATGCTTTCTTGATATGACAGCATATTTATAGATTTAATGGCAATGTGTAAAATAATTTATCCAGCAAATAAATAACGTTAAAATAATAAATGATCTGTCAGGCAATAGGGAGATTACTGGTGTCTCTCTGAGATCACTTCAGGACGTTGGGTTTATTCTATCCTCTCATACTGTATCTTACTGGAAGTTTATCATACAGGGAAATACAAAGTGATACTTCATAGACGCATATGACCAGCAAGACCTACAGAACTGAGCTGACAACTATTTGATAAAGGTGCTGAATGGGAAAATTATACTTATCATTTATTAAGATACATATTTTCCCTGTATTTCTCCAAGTTTGCTATTCTCTTTTTCCCTATATTTTCTTTTCTCTTAATGTTCATGAGTGCAAAATAATTAACTTGAAAACCACAAACTTTAAATGCTTAATAATGCATGCATGTACTTCAATGGGATGCAATTTAAAAGCCTTTCTTGGGAAGAAAATTTTTAGTTACTATTAGGTATCTGTCAAAAAAAAAGGGTTAGACTACTCAGATCTAATCATATCTTTCATGCTGAACCTAAATTAGATAAAAGCAATATTTAGTACATGGATTAAAGCATCTAACTCAATTATAGCTCAGGGTATAAGAGACAACAAAAGACAGTAAGATTGTAGATGGATGGGACAGGAAAAATATTTGGAAGTATACAGAGCTGAAAAGATATGTATATCTATGATGATCTGTGAATAGAGGAAGTAGAAAGGCAGATACCAGTTTAAATCTGACTGTGTGCTAAGACAGAACCTAGATATTTTCCAGTGAATGTTTGTGCTACAGGAACATAGCATGGATAAAATAGCAAGTATGCAGGACAAGAGGCCACAATACCATTTTTCCCTCAATGGGGACTTACCAGATACATATTCTGTTGAATACACCGGTACGTGATGTTATAAATACATAGGTTGTTACTCTTCTAAAATCTAATTTTCTTTAACCTGTTAATGAATTTTTATATTACCTAGATGTCCATCACTAACAGATGTAATGTCTCAAACTCAGCACTGCTGACTGCACAAACTCTAAGGCAATGTATATAATATGCAGCATGTATAGTGCATTCTGGAATAAAGTAGAACAATAAGGAACAGATTTTATCATCATTAAACAAAAATAACAGACTGGATTTGTGACAGTTATTCAAGAAGCGTCTGATACCTCCTGCATTGCAGGAATGGTATGGCCATGCTTATTCTTAAGGTTTCTCAGATTTGGCTGGAGGACTGAAAGACAGCAAAGTGTGAACAGAGGTGGCCAGCCTCAAAAAAAAATGCACGTAAACCCCTATCAGCAACACACAAAATCACAAAGATAGTAGGTGATACAACAGAAGCTGTTTTCTGCCAGTTGTCTTTCTCTCTGGGTGAAACAACTACCAAGACAGAAAACCCATTTTGGAAAGAGAGAGAATAGAAAAGCAAGCATCAAGTGTGGGAAGACGCAGTGGAGCAGGGTTGATAGGTAGAGGAAAATTGAATATTTCTGATCCAGAATTGACAGCAGGAAACAGTGTTTGTGAGGCCTCCATGTTCTTCAAATCTGGATAGCTACAGGTGTGAGATACACCATAAGAACACATTTAGATAAATTAATAGGGATAGTGACGTATATAACAGTAACCTAAAGAGATAATGGGCAGAGGAGTGAGTGGGAGAGATGTGTTTTTATTTAAGCAGTTGTTATAAAATATGGAAAAACTTCTGCAATAAAATTAAAAAATTAAAATATTACCACTCTCCATAAAATATTTCTTTCAGAGAATATGTGGAGGATTTGCTCATTACATTGTTTTGACCTGAGAATAGATGATACAGAACATTGCATTCTTGTTTGTAACTGGTGCCATAATGTTTTAGTTGTGCACATTTCAACAGACAGGTATCATAGAGAAGTTTGAAATACTCTTGTGACACACATGGATAAATTACAATTGTGGCAGCTCTCCTGATCAATACACCTTATGATAAAAACATTGTTCATGCTGCATAAGTCTCTATTTAACAATGTGATAGAATAAAAAGGAGAAATAAATACATACCTGAATCCTAAATATTTCATCTTCGACTAAAAATACATACTAGGACTATATTTATGAACATACACAGGTGGAAGTGCCTGTGGTCTCAGTGCTGCCTGCTGATGACACACAGTATAGGTGATAAAATCTTATAACATCATTAGGAAATGCACATGAGAAAAACCTCTTAAATAGATCATATTATCTTCTTTTATGATTTTCCAATACAGGGTAAAGGAACAGATGACTATCAGCAGTAAAAAGAAGTCATAGGAACACATTTTAAAGGAATGAAATCTGAGAACTTGCTTATCATAATAAATGAGATCCACAGCAAAATCACATTATCTTGGTCTTTCTGAATTATGTAGTGTATTTTATTCAGCCTATGCTCAGCTATAGCATTTAATGATTCTAAGTAAGCAGTGTAATGAAATAAGATAGATATATGCTTGAAGACTGCTGAAAATACCTGATTAAAGACATTTTTACCAACCTGCCTCAACATTTTTTCAAAAATAATATATAGGCATATCTTCTGTTCCTTGTTTTCCCCTATTTTTAGGCTCCTTATTTATCTTTACATCCTACATAATTTCTATCATAACTTCCTCAATATTATTCTTACAGTCCACTGACATTTTGGAAAATTTTTTGTAGGTATAGATGGATTCAAATTTAAAGCATAGAGGGGGAAATCTCAGTTCAGTAGAAAATACTGATTCTATTAGAAATAAAAATACTCAACTAGGGCTGTCTTAAATTTCTTTATGTGTAAATTAAAATTTATGGCCTATTTACTCAGAAACTTTGGGAAAGGCAGCTGCAGATATAAATACAGACATTTCAAATCTGTGTATGTCATTTTCTTACTTCAGAATTTGTGTCATTAAAAAAGGACATAACACATTCACCCCACCTATTTATCACACCAAACTTTATGGATATTATACTAATATGTGTACTACTTATAATTAAAAAGGCCTTTCAGGTACCATAAACAATCTAAGTAACAATATGACTTTGTAAATTGTTGTAAAATAAAAATATCCAGAATGATAGCATTCTACAGCATACAAAAAAGGCATTGTTTTACAGTGACAACTGACCTGTAGTAATAAAAATAGATGTTGAGTTCTGCTACCATAAGTCATGTTGAGTGGAATTATTCTTCCAATAGTGGTGTAGTTGAAAGTAGATCAAATATGGATGACAATTTAATATTTACTCACATAAACACATACTGATTTTTTTTTTAAAGGCAAAAAACATAATGACAATCAAAGAATTAAAATTTCTATTAGATGGACCAATAAAACGGTCCATTTGATAGCATGGGTACTCTGGTTTCATGACACAGGAATTTTACCAGTTATAGATCTAATACAAAATAAGATGGTTTATTTTAATTTTATTGAGGTAACATAAATTCTTTCTTCTGTTTAAGTGACCCTTCAAAAAATCTCTCCCTTTCATGTAATGCAGAAAGAAAATATAATGATCTTGTTTGATATTATTATGGATGAATCTGTATAACTACAGGTTTAAATCTGTCAGTCCTGCACTAATGAGAGAAAAGACCGTTGCAATGAAGATGCTGTTTAAAGCAAAATGAGTGCTGCAATGGTCTTTTAGCTCTAATTGTATTGTGCTGACATTTGGTGTAATTATCTGCAGTTGAGTATAATTTTATCTTTCATGCTACTCAAAGAAATTCTGGAGTAAATTGAGGTAGCTATCTGTTTTCAGATGAATTTGATCACTTTATTTTACCCCAGTCTCAGACTTGAGTTAGAGAGGTCTGAAACCCCGTATTTATCATAATCTGTTTCGTTTGTTCAATCCTCATGAGGTAATACCAATTAGAATTTTATCAAAGTCATCCTTACAGCAATAATGATAATCCTTTAGCATCTATCTGGATTAGGTCTCTGTTTTATTCCACTAATGAATACTCTAGAGGGGTCTAGGCAATTTTACAGAACAAATTAACCTTAGAGCATAGCCATTTAAAGTGTTCATTATACTGGACACCTGCAAAGTGTACTGGGCTTAAATGCAATTTAATAGACCCTTCTAGGCCTGTTTTAAAGTATCCTGAAGAGAGCATGAATAAGATGATATTTAAATTATGATGGCTAAATTTTTTTTCCTAACATTTGCAATAAATATCAATGTGCTATATATGAAATATCAGTTTCAGAGTAGATTAAGCATCATCATGTTATTGCCGCTTTTGAAATTTAAAAAGTACCAGAACACTAAAATCTGGAAAGAATTTGTCTTTTCTATTTCACCTTGACGTATAGCACACTCAAAATGAATGTCCTACATGTGATACATTTTGTTGCTTATTCAAAGCCTCCTATTATCATAAAAATATATTAACTGTAATTCTGAAATAGGTCTATAATGGAAAGAGACTTGGGAAGAGAGGGCAGAAGAGCATAGGGAAATGGAGAAGCTAATTGGTATTCTCTGTTTTCAACTAGTCGTATCCCCAAGACTCTCTGAATTAAAAAAAAAAAAAAGTCAGAGTCTCTTCATTATCTCATTATGCTACAATTATAACATACTCCAGTGCCAAGGCCCAAGAGTGATTCATTTACATTGTTCATCAGTCTAAACTTTTGCCTCTAGAACTAAATGCAAACGCAATCTGAACACATCACACACCGCTTGCATGGCTATTATTGTCATACTAATTCAACAGGCAAATAATTTGGTCTTTATTAACAGTCATAAGAGTTAAATAAATAGACTTTATATTTGGATATTTTAAGTCAGCTTCTAAGATCATGAGCAGCTTTTTTCAGACACGACTAAATTGTGGTCCTTCCACATACTCTAAAGCTTTCTGTCAGCACTACATTGCAGGAAGAAGAGAAAGAGAACGCAATCAAATCCCCAAAGCCAGCAGCTTGGCATATCTTTTTAATTTATTTCATAGCAGAAAAAGTTATGCAAAAATGTAAGTGTATATATACAGATGTGTAAAACTAAACCAGGAAATGTTTTCCTCATTGAAATCCCAAAAAAGCTGCTGTTGTAGAAGACAGTGACAAAGCTGAAAGCACAGATGAGGTGTGCTGGGTTTACATTTTCTAGTTTTTCTAAATTCAGAAGGCAATGGTGGGCAAACAGTAGAAAGTCAGGACTGGGAATTTCTGAAAAAACTTACACCGTTATTATAAAAACTCTGTTGGCATTTTTGCTGAGACCTAAAAAACCCTACTGTGATCTCACAAAGGTTTTCTTCCCTCTGTTAACAAATGCTCAAACCTTCACATATATAAACAATATGAATTTTCCCCATGTTGTCTTTTTTTAATGCTAGATATTTTAAAGTATATTTTAGCTACAAATTGATACCTATTAATCTATGTCTACTGTTTACAGGGTTTTTTTTTCAGTACATTCTGAGAGATTGTTTGAATCCTCTGCTGCTGATGAAATCATGAAACTGTTCTTACTTTCTTGACCCACACAGTTCACAGTGATTCATCAGCAACTAACCTGCAAAGTATGAAAGTACAGAGATCTGTTGCTCAGAGGATCTGGAGTTTCAGTCAAGATTCTGCTTATCTGTAAATCTTACTTCTGACTAATGTGATATACATGTATAATGTGATATACATGTAAAGTCCTAGTTTTGACACAGCTGAGTTAGCGCAGTTACTGTGACATGCAAATGAGACTAGCAGGAAGATGAGACAGCTGGTCACGGTTGTGAGCGCTGTAGTAACACTAGAGTAGGGTTTCAGAAAGAAGAGAACCACTCAGTGACATAATCTGAAATTTATTTACTAAGCAGGATGGGTTTAGTGAGTGGATAGCAAAGCCTATTACAAAGTTTGTAGTACAAGATTTCCATTCTACAGCATGAACACACAACCTGCCAAGGCTCATGTCTCTCCAGTCCAGTTTAGACAGCCAGTGTAGACCCAGGGAAACAGCATCTTACTGCTCAAGATGTTTGAACCCTGGCTAGTATCCTGGCCCCTACATGTTTGCCCATACTGGGGCTGGATATCCATGCATAGAGTTGAGCCTTTCGCCACACCCCTGGGGGGTATTGTCTTTAAAATATGTATTTTTTTAAAATAGATTGTCAGCCTAAATTATCAATTATCATATTATCAGTAACAGTAGTATTTTCATTACATATTATTGTTAGCAGTAGTACCATTATTTTGTTTAATTTATTTTCAATTATTAAACCATTCTTATCTCAATGCACAACTTTTACGTTTTTCCTCCAATACTCTCCCCGATCTACAACGGGGAAAGGGGGAGGTGAGTGAGCGGCTCAGTTGCTGACTGGGGTTAAACCACGGCAGATGTTAAGTCCTGTGTTTCTATGCTTTCTCAATTCATATCAGAATACAGTGTGCCTTTACAGTTAGAATGGGCAGATGTCATCTTAGCCTCATTTTACTGCATGATGCTTTCAGGAAGTTTTTAGTCCATAACAAATCATATAAAAAGTTTTAAACAAAAGTGGAAAGCAACAGAAACCACAGTTGACCTTTGTATTTTCTGTAATCAAGTCTCTTACATGTGCAAAGAGAAATTTGTAAAATTAACACTTCTATTAATCTCTTCCTCTTCCTAGGAAAATTGCTATGACATTTTTCTACTTGAGCATGACGACTGCGGTTTCAGGGTCACATCATCACACCACCACAATGATCTGAAAATAAATCTGAAAATTTTACCTAAGGTTTGACACAACATTTGAATTTTTCCAGACTAGGGTTGTACTGCTGTTGGATGTCTTTCCTTTTGATGCCATTAAAAATGACATCATTTCCATTTTATTTGGACCAAACCATCTTTCTTATTTTTTCAGTTTTGACAAGTATGTAAAAAAATAATAAAAATCTCAAACACATTGCTTTCACAGCTGCAAATAATACTTCAAAGTAAGCTTTCTATGAAATTGTTATATAAAACTGACTTAAAATATTCTAGAGCTACTAACTATCCAGATTCTGATTTTCTGAGGAGTAAATAATTATTGGGAAATCAGCTACCATCCCTGTCTTGCTTCTGATCTTAGTACACACCATAAATGCATAAGGTCTACTCAGGCAATTAATACAGTATCTACGACAGCAGTACAAAATTAGGCATATCTCCGTTTTCTTTCACACTTCCTTTTCTTTCTCTTTGCACCAGATGTTCCTTCCTTGCTCTTCTGCAAGGTCATCAGAGCCTGGATTGTTACCATTACCAGTTTCTCCTGAGCTTGAAGGTATTCCACTACACATGTGATATTTTCTGCATGGTATTTTGGGACATGGTAAAAGAGGCTAGATTTCTAGCTTTTAACAGGTGGACATTGAGTGTGGAATTCAATTGCCTAAATATAGACTACATGAGATGCTCTAGGATACTTGACATTAGGCTAGTAGATATGATGCAAGACTTACAGGTTAACCATACCTTCCTAAGGTACCAGACAGAGACCTGATTGATCTGGAACATGTCAAGTTGAACTAATTACCTGTGCCTAAGGACCTATACTGCCACACTCAAATTGTCTCAAAAACCAGTGATTGGCAACTGTCCTAACCAGTATCAAAATGAGTTGTAGGAAACGCTGACTAATAACTTCTGAGTATTCAGAACAGAGGTTTTATTTAGGTTTTGTTTTCATTGTGTTGTTTGGGTTTTTTTCTTCTGTAAATAGAAGAAAATAGAGATAAAAATCACAGAAAATGCGCCTTTGTTATGAGTAAGATGGAATAGTATTTCATTCAAGTTTCTTCACTTACATCTTGAGTTTTCGACACTCTGCAGGTACAGTGTTAAGATCCTCTGTTATTGCATTTCATCAGCAGTGACTCATTAAATAATCCCATCTGCCTGAAGCAATAACTACTACAGGAATAAAGTGATTACCCATTGTTGCCTGATTTGCACTTCCTCTAAATCTAATGAATTTAAACACACTTTACATGTTGTAAAATATCACCGTAACATTAAGTAGCTGTCATTAAAATATGTTCATATAGAATCTCCAATTCAAACTAACATGTTCTGTGACATAAAATCTGGTCACTTAATGCAGCATGGAAAAGCAATTTGAACTAAAATGAAAAAAAAATTAAAGCATGTTGATTTTAAACTGACTTGAAGGTACAGAGGATTGGAAATGAATGAGAACATACTTGCTACCAGTCTTATTTGACATCGTGCACACATAGTGTCAGTGAGCCTAAAGTGCAGGCACAATTACCATTATAATGATATAGCAAAAATAGACGATTCGATTGTAACTTTAAGCCTACAATACTGAGAAGTCTAGATTCCCAAAACAGCAGAAGATAAATGTCACCTCAGTCACCTAACTTGCACAAGAGTTATGAGTTTATTCAGGGTTTAGATTACATGTTCATTCCAGAGACAAGTTTGAAAAATACAAGCTTTTTTTTTGGCATTACTTCATAGTAAAGAAAAAGATTAATTTTTGTAGAGTACAGAGTGCTTGGTTATGCTCACTTAAGTTCTCTGTTTACACATCAGATAGGGCCAGCTCCAGTCATGTCCTCCTACCTGCTTCTACACACATTTTGTGACCCAGCAAGGCTCATACTGTCTCTATCCAAAGATGAATTTTAGGAGGAACAAAGAAAGTAATTGTCCAGAACTCTAGTTTTCAGGATGGAAAGTGTAATTCCACTGCTGCAGTGCAAACCAAGTGTAGTAGCAATGCATGTCCTGTAATGTCCAGGCCTCAGAAACGAGGCATGCATGTCTGATTTCCATAGGACAAGAGTGAGGTGGGGCAGAAAAGTGGTCATTATCTTGCACTACTATAAATGTTGTTCCAGTTGAATGAATACTTCAACAAGTTTTGAAAATAACGTACAATACAGTGAATTGCCATTTAATAATAAAGAGTTACACAGTTAACCACAGACTGTATTCAATGTAACAGTAGCTAAAGTTGGGATAAACTGTTTTGATAAATGCCAGTAAATGAAGTATCTGCACAAAATATTTACTGAGTATAGATCTAAAAGGAATACAAGAGGCTTGTTCATCACCTGGCAGTGAAAAGATTTCATATGTCGTGATTTAGGCCCAGCTGGGAGCAAAATACTGCACAACTGCTCACACACTCCTCCCCCCAGTAGGATGGGGGGGAGAAGATAAAAGGAAAGGCTCGTGGGTCAAGTCAAAGACAGGGAGGGATCACTCACCAGTTATGGTCATGGGCAAAACAGACTTAGCTTGGGGAAGAAACATCCATTTAGTAAATCACCAATCAAAATCAGAGTAAGATGATGAGACAAAACAAAACAGATTTTAAAACACCCTTCCCCCACCCCCATTTTTCCCAGGCTACCTCCTCCCCTCCAGCAGCACAGAGGGAGCAGAGATGGGGGTTTCCCAGTCAGTTCATCACATGCTGTCTCTCCACTCCTTCCTCCTCAGGGGCAGGACTCCTCACACTCTTCCTCTGCTGCCATGTGGGGCCCCTCCCAGGGGAGACTGTCCTCCACAAACCTCCCTGGCATGAGTCCTCCCACAGGTGGCTGGCTCTGTCCTCCATGGCTGCAGGGGCACAGCCTGCCCTCTCACCACAGGCTGAGGGCAACCCCTGCTCCAGCCACCTCCTCCCTACCTTTCCTTACTGACCTGGGTGTCTGCCTGAGCGTCTCTCAGATCCCACTCCTCTCTCCAACTCCCTCTTCACTCTACTTCCTCTTCAGCTGCAACTTCTCTTTTGTGTTTTTCCCTCTTAAATATGTTAATCACAAAGGTGTTGCCTGGCTCAGCTCTGGTCAGAGGTGGGTCCGATTTGGAGTCAGGGGAGCATGTCTCCAAGTTCCGCACAAGAGCCACACCTGTGTCCCTTCACCTGCTACCAAACACCCCCACCACAGAAACACAACACAGGTGTCAGTAAAATGCCTAATTTGCACACGCAAACATATCAGAAAACTTACCAACACTTCCAGGACAGAAGCAGAAGAAAGACCTGAAACTAAGCACCAGCATGGACCTCACTGTTTTGTATTGCAAGGGCAAGAAGCCTGACACAAACCTGCCCCCCCTCTAGCATACTTACTAAACTTCTAATAGGAATAAAAAACACCCTGAAACCAAATCAACCCACTATGTATAGTGATAAGAAGCTAAAATCTGTCTGCCCCTCTAAGATATATATCTTAATGGGAAACTTTCCTCTCCATCTTAATTTGGATTGAGACATCATATTTGTTGTCACGCTCGTTCGAGTGCTACTAGCTGTGCACAGAGTACTCCACAGCAAGGTAAAAAGAAAATGTCCACAACAAATTACACAATACTACATTGGTTTTCTGCACCGACCTATGAAATTTTTACTAAATAATCTCTCCAATATTATTCCAGAAGATTTATAGTTACATCTTAATCAATGCTTAAGCAGTGCCTGAAAACAGTCCTTTTCATTTTCTTACCACTGGCTTTGGCTTTTGGTTTTAGCTAATTCTTATATAGCAGCTGATGTGCTTTTTTTATTTGGCCAGAATTATATTTCCGACCAAAACACAAGTGTTTCAAAGTGATATTTAATATACAAGAGGACTTTGCCAATCCTAGAGAGACACAATAGAACCATGTATTTGTGAAGAACTTCAAAAATTAAGGAAAACAGTCTATCATCTAGCACACTCCTAGGTAATATCATTTATTTGGTGCACACTCCATTTTCAGCAAGTAAATGGTATTCAAAAGATGGGGTAGATAAATGGTTTATTTATAAGATAACATTTAGCTTTCAGCAGCAGCATTCCTTATATTGTACTTTGAAGATGGTGGAAACAGTAATGTTACAGCATAAATAAAATGTTTCTTAAACCTGCAGAGAACTTTGAATAGTGTTTTTTTCTGCTAAAGAATGGTACACGTGATAGTATTAGTTGCAGAAAATGAACTTGCTGCAGTTGAATTTCAGACACCAATCTTCTCCACAAAAGGGAGTGAAGGGAAAAAATTTAATATGTATTTTCATTGTATGCATAGAAAAACAGACAAAAGGAGCCAAGACAAGACTATTAAAATTACACATTGAAAAATATGCATTACTTTCACAATCATATTTTGCAGAAAACCCTGGATTAAGCTAGTTTGGTAATGCTAGAAGATAGTGCTTGGTGACAGTATCAGTGGCTGTTTCAGTCTAGCACAACTGCTGCTACCACTTCTTTCAAGTTTCATGTGCATTAACGTGAGGTGCTTTATATTTCTTCCTTTCTCCAATCAAATTATGAGCTCTTTGGTCACCAGACTGCACACATTTGTGGCTTGACATCGCCAATTGCAGTTGGCATTTCCAGTAGCTCAGGGTTACCCCAGTATTAATTAAAACATTGTACTAGACTATTATATTTTTTCTTCTTCATTGTTATGGATCTTGAACTCTTTTTAAAATTCTGCTTCTTTCAGATATAAAAAAATCCCAATCTTACATTCCTAAGCAGAAATAGCAGGGTAAATTAGCAATCTTAGTGTCACTTAATGAAGTCCTTACATTAAACTTCCCTCTCCAACCCTTATTATCGGATTACACTTTATCTTTAAACATCTCAGAATGTGAAAGAAAAAAAATCAAATTAATTGTTTGTGATATACACTGCACATCAATTTTCAAAACACCTAAAGCTAACATCTACACAGAAATAGCTTTTACAAATCTAAGTCTCATTAAAACCCTAGCTGATCATTCAATGCACTCAGGAGACACCTGGAAAGGCTGTTATTCCTTACAAGCTTGTGGGTCTCATTATCAACGCACACACCCTTCTAATAAAATTCACACGTTAAAGAGTAGATTTACTATGAAAAGTCACTACTCAATGATTGTACATTCTGATATATCCCACTAATTCCCTAGACATATCAGATCAAGGACATGCTTGCTTATCTTCATGACCATAATTAGAGTTAATTGCTTATTGCCTCCGTTACAATACCAAGCCAGCTGAGAGCTAGTACTGGAACTTAGTGCCTTTGGTATCTGTGTCCCTTTCCTGTGCAAATGTGGAAACAGAGGAGACATTCTTACATGTCTCAGTGATGCCATGATTTGAAGAGATCAGATCAAATCCCATTAACTATATGTCAGTATAGTCTGAATTTCATCATTATTAGTGAAAAAACATTATCCTGTAAAAAAGTTAATAGCAAGAAAGATGTCTGACAGGTCTAGGTAGGTCAAGAGTCAAGGTAGACTATTGCACTGTATGTCTAGTTTGCAAGAGATAAGCATATATTGCTTTTTTGTGTTCTGAGTCACTGGAAATCTCTTAGAGTAAAAAACCTAGAGCTCCAAAGACATTATAATATTCCTGCAGCAAAGACAGACTTTAAATTTGGATTTTTATGTCTCAGTACAGAAGGCAAAAGGGGATATTATGTGACCTGGGACCGCTGAGCCCTTAGAAGCTGCCCTATTCCACCCACAGAAAATTTATGGGTTTGTTCAAACACATCTGTGTGTATGGAAGTTTTTATAACCCTGTGCTTACAAAGTATATATACTAGCAATATGGGATGCATTATCTTGCAAATATAACAAGATTTACTAGCGTCACCAAATAATCGAAAGGGGAAAATACCACTGATGACCCTTGCTTTGAGTAATTAATCCCCAGAGCATTGGAATTCACTGCTAAATGTCCACTTTACTAGATTACGTCATTTTCTCAAACATCAGTATCTCAGTAAGACTTCAGGTGACTGCTTTGCAGGCACTGCCTTCAAACTAAGCTATCAAGGGCTATGTTTGTCAGTTAGCTGTAGAACAATGGTATGTTCCTTGCTTAGCAGAGAACAAACAATTATTTAAAAATTGTTCAATTCAGGTTAAGCCAATTTTGCCTTTAGAAATTTGTACAGCATGAGTGGAAGGAAAGATGTATGACTGCAAATCAGTTTTTCTGCAAGAAAAATACTGCAAGTTTCATTTCTTTTCACAAAATCTTATGAATTCTTTTTTCTTCTGAAATTCCCACTGAAACAGATCTTAGGTTAGCATTTCTCTGCTATACAGATCAGCTGTTAGTGGTTGCTATTTAGAACTGCAAGTATTACTTTAGAAATCATCTAGTGTGTTAATCATCTTTACAGATTTTTTACCTAACCTCATCTGCTCAACAAGCTATGATTTTTCTAGTAGTTTTAATAATATTTGCAACACCACTCCCAAAAATAACCCACAAAGTCCTTATTGTAATGCCAGCTTCGTGCAGTACTTGTTCAAGATTTGAGCTTCTGCTTATAGTGTGATATTTTCTAAACTAGCAAAAATGATAGCTCAGAATACCTTTTTTCATAATGAAAAATAATTTGCTTTTAATTTCTAATCTTGTTATGAACACAAAGAATGAATATTTAGTATTTCTTCATCTTTAAATTTTTGTGTATATCTAATAGTACTTACGTTTGGAAATTTCTACCTTTTCGAGAGATTTACTAATTAAAAATAATGAGTTTTACTAACTGAAAGTAATGTTTTCAATTTCTAGTATAAAAATAAGTTTGCATTCATTCTGGTTGCCACGACAACAATATGGATTTGTTGCCATCCCACAGAATATTCTCAGAGCCTTTCATCATTTGGCAATTTGAGTTTACTTGATAGAAAGGGTCAGTATTTTGAATTTCTTAGTACTTTAATTTGTTTTTGAAAAGACTATTTTTAGATCCTCTTGGGAAAATGTAGTTTGCTGGTAAGAACCTAGTGAAAAATAAAGACAATTTGTGACACGCACCCCAAAAGCAGCAATGTTCTGTTCTTAAACAGTTGAGTTGTAGCAATCTGGCATAATTATCACTGTATCTTTTAAATCAGTGGCAAAAGAAGCACATTCAGTGTCAAACTCATTTTAATCAGATTTGTTAGAGAAGTTAGACTTTAAACATGGTAATGATCATCTCCTTAATTGAAGCAGCCAGAAACAGAGCATGACATAGGCATCAAGAGAAGTGCTCATTAAAACCAGACCAAAATAAAACCCAACAAATAGCTGCCCAAACTGTTATGAGTCTCTATAATTTAAAGATTTAATGTCATATATAATTTAAGAGGCTTTAATAAATTAATTCAGAAAATAGAAAAGCCATTACTTTCAGTGTGCTTATTCTGTACTCATAAAGCCAGATTTTGATGTGTTGATTGTATTGATATTAAGAAATTTTAAATTACAGAAGTAGATCTATAAAGGTGTTGACATGGTGGCATTAGAAATTGTACAGAACATCCTGTATGCTGAAGGCCCCAATATATTAGATGGACGTTTTATGCAGCACAGTAGGGATTTACAACATATTCCATCCTGAACTGGTCAACAGAAAATGAGAAAGCAGAATGGACCTGAAACCCTATCCCTTTCATGGTCTATAAACTTAATCCTCAGATGTAAGAAGAGGTTATTGTCAGACTTGGATTACTAGTCTGAGATTCTCTTCTCAGGTTAGATATGTAACCTTTTCCTTTTGTAAAATGAGAAAAGTCTTGCTTTTCCTTTTAATAATGTTGGTGGTTGTGCTATTGTCTTCTTATGTATCAGCTCAGAGATTAGACCAGTGAGCCAAGAGGTAAGAAAACTGGATTCTGTACAATCATGAGCTTTAGAGAATTTTTGCCCATTGTTCTCAAATCCTTGAAGAGGATTTAGTCCACTCGTGGTGCCTTCTCCCCTGTGCTGCTGAACTGTGCCATCCTGGGATATACTGCAAGACTTAAGGGATCAAGAGGACAAAAGTACGGGGAAGAAAGAGCCTAGAGATCTGAGACACAGGCCTGACAGAACGGATCCTCTAGCTCCAGCTCTGTCAATGCTGGTTTATATTTCCTTTAATAACTGCTTAATGTCAATTGCATTATCTGAAACTTTTGTTCCCATGGATAGTTCCCAAACATAACAAAGTTTTCACAGTGCCTTGGAAGTCAGATAAAAAATATCAGCACTACTTTTTAGCAGGAACAATAAGGAATATAAGTAGTGAATATAAACTAAAAAAAGAACAAAGGAAAAGAAGGGAATGGAAGACACATTTCTTGTCAGCAGGATGAAGACTGGCAGTATCAAGGTCTCTTCCTGCCTGGAAGTAAGTATAGGGGTCCTTTATTTCATCCGATAAACTACTTTTACACTTTAAAATCTATTCCAAATTGGCCATGTTAGTTACATACTGTTTGCACAGTTCATACACCGTGCTTTAAAGCTGAGTTAGTCTGAATGTAAGAAAACGTCTATGATCGATTTAAGATTTCATTATTTTCCTCCCAGACCACCTTCTTCACCGCACTACAGCTATGCTTATAACTGCTGATGCAATATTCGATCCTCATCAATGAAACAATCTTGGGGTAATCAATCTGAATAGTAAAAAATGGTCTGAGTTGTTGGAGACTTATATGCAGTACCTATTGGTAGTGAATATCTCATTTCTAGCATATGCCTATTTAAAGGTGGATTTTTAGAAAAGTTGTTATTGCTGTAAAATCAGTCTTGATGTATGAGTACAGTTTACTGATTCTCTCACAGAACTGGATCTGTGGCCATTAGCTGAACTTGAGCTACAAATGTGCCACTTCACATATTAGTTAAAAGAATTACAACAAAATAATATTTTAGTCAATTGATTTTTTTACTCTCACTCTACATCACAAAGTTTTCCACAATTTAAAAACCATTTGTTGGCATGGAAACATCAGCTTAATTAAAAATTGATTAAACTAATTAACCTAAAACATATCATGCTATAGAGTGTTTGATTCAGAATACATTACAGGAAATGGAACATTTTTCATTATCATTTTGTGTCTTTTATCTATTGAAAATGTTTTGTTTCCATAAGAATTTACATGCTTGATCTTTGGGCGATCTCCCAAAGGTAAGAATACTGTTGACAAGTAATGTTAAGGTTCCTATTTCAGCAAAGGTGGACCCTGTGTGTATACATATTGTCTATCCCTCGTGACAGTTTTGCTTTCTAATTGTCCATCAGGCACCACGATATGACATATCATCTTCTTTCCCTCCTGCAAATTTTGTTTCATATTTCATGAGCTGACATACCAGAAATTGATTGGGTTAAAGAGAAAATGATCATATAAAGTAGCAAAATGATCCACACTCTTCTGCCAATTTGGTAGATTACAATATGATGGAAGAAAATAGTAAGTATTTAGCTAAATACCTTCCTTGAGAAAAGTATCCTTAAAGACTGAGAGCTTCTTTCCTATAACCACCTTCTCTCCCTATAATCCCATCATGCTATGTGATCTTCCACTTGTATCTGGGTTAACAAACACTCGTTCCTCATGTACAGTTTTCTTTTCATTTGAATGGCTTTGGATAGTAGCCATAGTTTTCAAAGGAAATATTAAAAAGTGCATTCAGTGTCTGACATTACATCAATTACATCAGCACTACTTCATGGATCTACATATATTACTTAGTGCAATTCTGTCTGGATTCTGAATTACTCACTATTAACTGGTGAAATCAAAGTGCAGGGTCAGACTTCTGGGGTTTTTTTTAAACAATGTAAAATAAATTAAAATCAAATGGTGCTTGCAGATTATTTTTTTTTAAAACATGAAGCAACAGTTCCTTGTAATAGAAATCTTGTAATGCAACTAGCAGCTGCTGCCTCATTCAAATGCCGAGTTTAGATAATGTCAAATGTTATATCTATGGCATGTAGCATGACTATTAATGTGGAATAAAAATCCCAAATATCTCAGTGCTGCTTGAATTCTTGGATTTCACTCCTCAGTTGTCCATACTCTTCTTATTCCCAGCTGGGGGATGAAGGAGATAGAAGACTGAAATCCCATTTAAAAAATATAAATATTGCAGTGCTCTCCTGGGTCCTTATAGATGCTTGTCCTAAAACACTAGGGTTTCATTTCTTGCAGGATGTGAAAGATCTATTTTATTGAGAAACTAAGTGTCAACCTTGACATTCAACCCTTAATATGGCACACAGTGAATGCTGCTATGCCTAGCAGGTGGCCTGAGGGTTCCCTGTCAGCATTTTTGTCATGCACTGCAGGAACAGTAAAACCATTCATATAATTCTGAGAACTACAAACACTTCAATATTGCTCTGAATTTTCACCTAAAATATAAATATCAGTGACCTTTCAGAAGAGTTTTTAAAGACCTCATTTGCATGACTGGTTGGTGAAGAAAAATTTGAGGCTACTGGCTTGTCTTTGGTAGGATGAGGCTTGCTGGCTAAAGGTTCAGGGTCAAAAATAATGCACAAGTTCAGTGGCATAACATAAGCATTTGACAAAGAGGAAACATAGCAAAACCCAGTGTGCCATAGCCTTGAAGTGGTTGGAATGATGCTTTCAACAAGCAGAAAAGATACCTCATGCTCAATACTAAAGGAAGTAAAGACTTAAAAAAAGTTCTAGACACTTCCCAGGGATTTTATCCTGTGCACTCAGCTGAAATCCTGATTGTGGCCCACTGAGGAAAGGCTGAAAACTCCTGAGCCTCTGCTTTGAAAGTAAACCCCAAACTCTGAAAAAGATTAGAGAGTCAGTTCCAGATATTAAGAGTGAGGGCAAAATATCTGTGCCCATGTGACCTATGGCTATTATTTTAAACTGAAAAATGTACAGGACCAGATGTAAAAAAAAAAAAAGATCTAAGCATCTAAGGGTATAGATAGTAACTTCACAGGGTTTCACAAGCATCTTGAGCACCTGCATACCTAATTCCCATACGGAGGTGTTACATTATATCACACCAGCACATTTTTATAAAATGACTTAAGCTTTTATATCTCAGAGACACTATTGAGAGTTTATTCTAATCAGCTTGCTAAAATATCTAAGTAAAGTATTATTTATGTTCTAAACCTATTCTTCAGATATAGAATGAACACTTTAGGTGACAAAAAAATCAAACTTTAATACTAATTGCGGAAGAGAAGCATTAGAGATTTGGTAGTGCTTTGTTCAGCATCTGTATCCTTAACAACAGACTACATATTTTAAAAATGTCACTGCACACATTTATGTCACTCTGTATATTTTAAAGACTTTGTTCCTAAGGGGAAGAAAAGGATTTTCTTTCATGGGCTGAGAAGTACCTGGTAAATAGTTAAATAGCTGTTACTTTCAGTACAACATACCCCCCCAGGTAATGAGGACTAAAATTTCATGACCAAAATTTATGACTGTGTAACTATCTCCTTCTGCAAGTGGTTTGATTCTGAGCCATATTTTTCTGTGGCATATTACCAGGCATACTCATTTATACAGACTCTATTTCATGCAATAGAAATTATGTAAGTGAAGAGTACATGCAGAAGCATTAATAATAAAAAAGGTAACCTAAATTGGCTAGGTGTTTACCATTTCAGAAGCTTTAAGATTTGGCTGAACCATAAATACCTAGATTTTCTAATAAAACAAATGGTTTCTTTTCTCCTCTAAATCCTAATTCATTAAGGAATACTAGCATACCTAACCACAATTATGTGTATTTTTTAAAGATAGTCACATTCTTGCATACCATGTTGAACAGATACCTAAGGTCATGTTTATGGCTTTAGAGAAATAACTTGAATAACTATGATAATGTAGTACATTCTGTTCAAGATGTGAAGCACATCTTGTTTTGATACAGATAGACAGATGGATAGATAGATAGATAGATAGATAGATAGATAGATAGATAGATAGATAGATAAATTGTACTGGAAACAGAACATTCTATCATTTTTGATAGAATTATGCCCATCTACAAAAAGGGCCGGAATAAGGATCTGGGACAGTTTAGGTTGCATGTTAGGAAAAATGTCTTTACTGAAAGAGTTATCAGGCATTGGAATGAGCTGTCCCAGGAGGTGGTTGAGTGACCATCTCGTAAGGTATTTAGAAGACATATGGACAAGAGGCTTAGGGACATGGTTAGAGGTGGAATTAGCTGTGTTAGGTTAACAGTTAGACCTGATGATCTTAAAGGTCATCAACCTAAAAGATTCTATGATTTCATGATTCTATGCATTTGGTACTATAAACACAAGCAAGCTGGAATTTACAACCACATCAAGCATATTGTGCCATTCCTTTAAGTTCTCGCAGCTTTTGAGATCTTCATATGAAAATACTACTTGTTTCAATAAGACTTTTATTTATCAGCCCAATGCAAGAACTCTTTCCTCAGACTTTTACTCTAGTCCCTGTGAAAAAAGGCCAGAACTCCAAGTCTCATTTGGGCCAAAGTTATTTTTATTGGTAAGATATTTTCCTTAGACAAAACCTACTAACAATTGCGAGGTGGGAAAAAAAGGCACAGTTACTGCAGGTGCCCAATAAGAAGCATGTTTGCTATACGGGAGTATCCTATCCTCATCAAGGTTGGGGGTGTGGTAGATTGCAGACACATACTCAGCACTAACAGGACAACCTGGGAAGCATCATGTCGCCTCAAGATTTGTTTCTTTCATTTTTTATTTCAGTGCTAAGCATTTGGGTACAGTATCTCATTTAGGCCAGATGGACATTTCAGTCAGTTATTACTTTGGTTCATAAAAAAACAGTGCTTTGACAAAGTATTTGTCCTAGATCAGATTTGATAGTTGTAAATGAAAATATAAGGTGGGGGTAGCACTCCAATTCTTCCGAAATTTTTAACAATCTTCTGAGAACATTAATTCAGAGCTTAAGTAGAACTATTTATATATGTAGCAACAAAATCTGATGCCCATGAAAAATCAAACTTCCAATGCCATCCATGGCAGTATAATTTAATTCTCAGTCACTTAGCTACAGACAGGACACAGAACACAAACTTAAAACTGCAGTATTAATCTGTAGAATCTGGTCAGAATCTGGATATAATGCACATTGCTCTTTTTGAGGTGAATTATTTGCAAAGACAACCACAAGAAGACATAATTTTGCCAGAAGCTCATTATCTGATGTCAAAGCAAATTTTATGTTCTATATCTGTGTCTGACAATGTTCCAGCTTTTGCTGAAAAGGCTGCATTTTCTACTGCAGTGTGATTCTGATAAAATGTTGCTGTGCAAGAGGAAGAGAAACCTGCTTAGAGTTTGTCTTTTAAGGGATCAAACTCTTAAAAATTTAAGTTTGAAACACAAGGCTGGACACTGATGTTTGTTTGCCAGCTTGACTGCTTATTTGCTTCTTTAATAATCACTTGTGCATTTGTTGTGTGCCCATTCCTTTGGTTGTTGAACACATTCATATTTTTGAGGCAGACAATGAGATGACCAAAAATACCTTAAGGCAAGTGTAAAAGTTCACATAACCCTCATATTGGCTTTGTTATTTGCTGACTTATATCTGGCCATCATACTTTGATTCTGGCCTCACCATAATTTAAATTGTTTTGTCTTCACTAGCATTATGCAAAATTCACAAAGATCAGAGAGAAAAATTTAATTATCTTGTATGTTCAAGGAATATTAAAAGAAACACTTACTATAAAAATGTAAGAATCGTATTCTGTAAAAATTGAAATAATGCATATATTTCAGTATTAGAACTGAATTTTAATAGAATGCATGTTATTAAAATTGCTGAAGTTTTATGATGCAAATAAGGACAGGTAGATATTTCTGGGTTTCCTATGATATAATTTGCAACTTAACTAAATTATAAGCAATAACATTTTAGAATGTTTTGCAATCTCTACAATTCGCTATAAAGGGTTAGTATTCAATGAGTAGGTATGATATCGATACAGTGGTTTGGCAATACACTCTATGTAGGTTGGAGTTCAAAGACACATCTGTTTTTTGTGACTTCTTGAAGATTTACATTCTGCTACTGATTTTGGCTAAGTAGTCTAATAACTGGAAAATGGCACTACAGTCATACACTCCTTTTTGCTCTCCATTTGTGCTTTCAAGGGGAAAATTAATCACACACAGGAAAAAGTGTTTAGGAAATGGAGACTATATCTACATTATCAAGTAGGGTTCCATGAAAGAAACAGACCTGGAGACTGAAGCAGCAAAATTTCCTTACATTTTGGAATAAAAGACCCATCTTAAAATCGTAGATTCATGGACAAGTGAATAATAGATAAAATCAGGGAGATTGTTTTCCAATATTTTTTGGAGGGCCAATGCAGAAATTCTTAAATACTGCACTATGCAAAACCCTAAAGCAGAGAAAGACATATATGCTGATTTCCCCTTTCTGGGATGCAGATAAGCCACAATATCTGAGACTAGGTTCAGACATGAGATTCTTGTTCTGTATATTCCACATCTCCCCATTTCCATCCTGATATTTTCTATATTATCTGAAAGAATAAGGGTGCAGAAAGGGGATAGTCCATATACACTGCTGAATACACAGGCAGCCTTAATAGTTGTATGGCACTGGGACGTACTAGACATAAACAAAATTTCTATGAGTTTTCCTCTTTTCACTCTGCATTCAGCACAGTGGGTCTCATTCTGGCATGTCTTGATACAATATGCACTCTACAGTTATATTAATCAAAATTTTTGAAAAATAATATTCCACATAAGCAATTACTGTACCTTTAAAATCACAAGTAAATGAGATAATTAACTTGACTGCCATGCCTACAACTTTTTAAATCCAGTTTATTCAAGATAGCTTCTTTTTAATTAGTTCTTGGCAGACACTGCAGCTTTGATAGCAATTCTAAGCCATATTCCAGTGAAGTGTTTCAGCAAGTTTCTATATCTCAAAGCCACAACATAAAACTTGCAGCAAAATTCATTGTCCTGGTTCTGTAAAACTATCTCTGGTAGCTAATCCACAAAAGATGAGGATCATGCATATGTGCAGAGTTATGCAGGATCATGCTCATAATTGTACGTACTAATTGTAGGTATCGAGATGCTGGTTATATTATTACTTTAGCTACAACCCAGAGCTCTAGTAAGTAGAAAACATACAGAAGTAGATTGTTCAGTGTGCATAGTTTCTTTATTGTTTTTCTCTTTGTAGGAAGCAAGTATACTACCAGTGTCTTACCCTGGAAATTGTTCTGCTTTTCATCATCAAAGAAGATCAAATTATCTTTAGCATAAGTGCTGAATCTGGCCTATCAGAAGCATAGATCTGTATTTCTAACAGCATTATTTTGTATGTATATACCATAATACAGCAGGATCCAATTAGTGATGGATGTTGAGAGGAAGCATAGACTTCTATACCCTACCCCAGCTGAGAGATACAGACTGTATAGATAGGAGTTTACAAGATCTAAAATAGAACTGAAAGCTGCACAGAGCACAATGAAGCATCATTCTGTATGAATTAATTGTGTTCTTCTTTAAGCAGTGGTGAAATATCATTGTCACAGCTGGGATTTGATTCAGACTTGGCTGAAAACAGTTTCTGTACTGAATTAGAGGACCTCAAATTGGCTTTCTCATTGTGCAGACAATCTCTACATTCCTGGGCAAATCCATAAAATATTGAGAAGGTTCATTCATTTTGCTCATGTTTCAGCTTCTACTAGTACTATGTCCTGCCTCTCTATCCAGAAAAGATGAACTCAACAATTCAGGATTTCAATAATTATAACTCAATTCCACTGGCAGCCAAGAAAATAAGAGAGTAAGTATGGACTTTCATCCATGTGGTTATACTTAATCTGAGAAAAGCTTAAGAAGCACACTTGAATAATACCTGGGTAAAAATGTACCTGCCATTTAGGAGTATGTACCTGTATGGTTTCTGCACTTTTCTGGTACACATACATGCTGTCTTGTACAGTCCGAAGCATATGTTAATGAAAGTACACTAATTTGCTAGTAAACATCAATCAAAATATATTCCAGTAATTTTGTATTTCTGAAATTAAAATGAATTGCCAGCGTTCCTATTTCTGCTCATATGGTATGTTTGTCTTCTCATAACAGAAACCCAACAATACAAAGAGTTATTGTCAGATTTAGCACAGATCTTAGCAGAGAATGCTTATATCGATGAAACTTGCCAAGTTTCATCAGTTTGCTTCAGTGTTTTTATTCTATTTCTATGACCCAATTTTAGCTCATTGATGATAATGCATTTTGATTTAAACTCACTTTGATGTCAAGTCAGTTTGATACAAAAATCCTGTTGAATTTAACTCATTTCAGTGTTTCCCGATATGATGTTCTTGTACATCAGCAAGTATAGGAAGTTTATCTTTACATTTTTGTGAACTACCAGAGAATGGTTACCTATAAAATTGCCAAACATTACAAAATTTTTATCTAGCCATTTTCTGCTTACTGATGAATAATCAGTTTCAACTCTCACATGAGATTTCCAGTTTTAAATTAATTCTTAACTTACCAAACATTTCTTTAGTTCTCACTTTCATTTTAATTCATTCCAACATTATCTCCTGACAAGATGCCATATTATTTAGACACCAATTTTTTAACAAACAGAAGGAGAATATGTAAATATGATGTGCCAAAAATGTATGTTAGTGCCCTGAAAACTGCCAAGTTTCATAGATGATGATTTGCCTTGTTAATTATTTTGACAAGACTATCCATTGCAATAGCCTTACCACTATTTTTTCCTATTCCTAGATATCCTTAAAACTCACACCTAATATTTTCAGATAAATATCAAGCTCTCTCCTGTCTTCTATTGGCAGAAATATGTGAAGCCTGTGGCTCTAGGACTGGCAATGAATTAGATAGAGTTTTAGTGTTGCAAGTTTTAACTGCAATGTTTGAAATGTTAAGTCCTCAAATGATCAAAAAAATTTCTTAGGAATATAAATTTTGAATTAAAAATCCTTTAGACACAGTCAATAATAATTCTTAATATTTTTTTTAATATATATACCATATTCAAGATTCTGATTTGAAAGAAAATGTCACTCAATATGATGAATACAAAATATTTAGAAGCTATAAAAGCTTCTTTAAAAAAAATCCTAGCTTATAGAAAACCTGATAATTCATATATTTCATTTTAAATCACAATCAGTGTTTGATTTTTTTAACATCCTCATTTTATTTTCTGAGCATCTAAGAGTTTCATATATGGTATGGGACAAGATAGTCTACCTTTTGTATAATATGCTCTCTATTAGCATGGAGACTGTTCACTTAAAACATACTGGCTTTTTAAGAGGAACCAAAAAATGGAGGTCTCACAAATTACCATCATTTCTGGACTAATCAGTAGATTTTGCATTCCAAAGGGACTATTGTCATATAATCTGACTCAATTTGGTATCATAAAACAGTTTCAAATCCAATTGTAGGCATTGAACTAAAATTATATATTTTATAAAGTCTTCCCTATTAATCATTTCTTATGAAAAAATTAACACACAACCCCTCTAAAGGTACCTCTGAATGTTCTGTGCCCTGTTCCTATTTTTTCCAGCTATTAGACCGCCCTGTACAGTTGTAAGGAATTTTGAATACCTGTCATTCCAATTTATTTACCTATACAGTAAGTAACCCATAGCATCATAGAATACTTTGGGTTGGAAAGGACCTTTAAAGGTCACCTAGTTCAAACTCTTGAAATGACCAGGGACATCTTCAATGAGATCAGGTTGTTCAGAGGCCTGTCCAACCTGACCTTGAATGTTTCCAGGAGTGGGTATCTACCACCTCTCTGGGCAACCTGTTCCAGCCCTTCACCACCCTCACTTTAAATAATTTCTTTCCTATATCTAATCTAAATCTACCCTGGTTTAGTTTAAAACCATTACCCCTTGTCCTGTTGCAACACACTGCTAAAAAGTCAGCCTACATGTTATCATAAGCCCAATTTAAGTACTGAAAGGCTGCAATAAGGTCTCCCCAGAGCCTTCTCTTCTCCAGGCTGAACAAGCCCAACTCCCTCAGCCTGTCTTCACGAGACTGGTGATCCATCCTCTCTGTTCATTTTTGTGGTCCTCCTTTGGACCTGCTCCAACAGCTCCATATCTTTCCTGTGCTGAGGCTAGACACAGTACTCCAGGTAGGGTCTCACCAGAGCAGAGTAGAGCAGCAGAATCAGCTCCCTCAACCGGCTCACCACACTTCTTTTGATGCAGCCCAGGATACAGTTGGCTTTCTGGGCTGCAAGTGCACACTGCCAGGTCATCTCCATCTTTTCATCCACCAGTACTCCCAAATCATTCTCTGCAGGGTTGTTCTCAATCCCTTCATCCCTAGCCTGAATTGATAGTGGCAGTTTCCCTGACCCAGGTGCAGGACCTTGCACTTGGTCTTGTTGCACCTCATGAGGCTCACATGGGTCCATTTCTCAAGCTTGTCCATGTCCCTTTGGATGGCATCCTGTCCCTCAGGCGTGTCAACAACACCCCTCAGCTTGGTGTCATATACAAACTTACTGAGGGCGCACTCGAACCCACTGTCTATGTCATTGATGAGGAAGTTAAATAGTACTGGTCCTAGTATGGACCCCTGAGGTCCACTTGTCACCAATTTCCATCCTTCAGGATCCTGACTTTAGTCTTCGCCTGTCCCATAGCCCTCAGGACTGCCAAATCCACCAGTATATGATCACTGCAGCCTAACTGACTCTAATCTTGATGTCACCAAATAACTCATTTGCATTGGTGACCAACCGGTCCAGTATGGCATTCTCTCTGGTAGGGCTGTCTGTTAACAAGCTTAAAAAGTTATGCTTAGTGCATTCCAGGAGTCTTCTCAAATGCCTACAGCTCACCAGGCTGCTTTTCCAGCAGATGTTGGGGTGGTTGAAGTCCCCTAGCAGGATAAGAGCTCGCAAGCATGATGCCTCCTGTAGCTGGAGTAGGAAGGTTTCATAAATAGGGTCCCCTTGATTGGGTGGCCTGTCGTAGACACCAACCATAAGGTTCCTTTTCTTGCCTCACTCTCTGATTCTTACCTATAAATTTTCAACTTGCCCATGGCCTTTCCTCAGAGACAGCTTTTCACACTCAACTCATTTCTTGATGTATAAGAGTACACTTCCACCCTTCCTTCCCATCCTGTCCCTTCTCACAGATTGTGGCCATTGAATAGCTGCACTCCAGCCATGGGATTCATCCCACCAAATTTCAGTAATGGCAACTAGATCATAGCTTTCTAGCAGCATGGTGGCCTCTTTGTTGCCCGTGCAGTGTGCATTGCTGTAGAGGCACTTCAGTTGGGCTGTCAGCTGTGTCACCTTCTTAGGGAACACCCCCTAATTCCTTTGAAGTATTTCACTGGTGTTCCTCTTTTGGATCCTATTACCTCAGGATCCCCTGGCTCATCTCTGTAAGACTTCAAGTGTGTTGCAGTGTAGCCAGCATGTCTCAGAGCAATAGGCTAAGGGCCCTCACTAGTACCCTGTCCCTCTAGTCCCTCAGTATGTTGTCCCATGGCTTGTCACAGGTGAGCGTGATATTATCCCTCTCTCCCTTCAACTCCAGTTTAAAGCTCTGTCAATGTGCCCCACTAGCTCAGGAGCCAAGACTCTCTTCTCCCTTGAGAAACATGAATCCCATCCAACACCAGTAGGCCTCATGCCATGAAGGCCATCCCATTATCAACATAATTAAAATAAGTGAAACTATCAAATTGTTTTTCGAAAAGTACATACAGAACAGTCCAAAGCAGAAGACTAAGGCCTGTAAATTCTTCACATCAGCAATATGATGCCTTCATTTGAATATCAGCCTTTTGAGATCTAATGATGGATCGAAATTAAGAGGATTTAAAGATAAAAATCTGGAAGAAGAAAGATGAAGTCTGAAAAAAGGTTCTCTTTCTTGAGAATGTCTATCTATTACCCTTTAAAGCAAAAAGTAGGAACAGATGTTATGCTTTTTTAGACAACAATAATGTTATCAGGAAATGTGAAATCCGTTCTCCGGAGAAAATCTGAGAGTCCTTACACAGGTATTGTATCTAAGAATTTATGTAAGAATACAATAATAGCTGCAAGAGACTATTGTTACAACTATTGAAGTAGCTGCATTTTAGTGTGAGATGAACTTTTGGAACTGTAGAAAAAACTGTTTCTGTAAGCATCACATCTGTCACAAAACAGTATAATCTGCCACTCCAGCCACCACCAAGCATCATGCCTTCTTACAAAGATGGCAATACAATCATCTAGGGAATTTGAGAAGAATTAAAGACACTTCTGTTTGCAGTTTCAGCGCTGAAGTTTCTTTTGTATGAATTTACTGTCTGGAACTTTCCCCTCATCTAAATATACTTTGAATTCTCAATTTTGGAACAAAGATTATGTTTACCATTGAAATGATTATGTATGTGTCATAACATGATTATTTTCAACTGAATGTAAGGTATAGTAAATTCATCAAATATTTAGAACTGTTGCCCCAGGAACAGCAAAATATTTTTACCCTGTCAAGAGATATTCAGGGAGAAGATCAGGGCCTGTTATATACTAGGCTATTATGACTGCCATAGAGTGGGTTTTTTTGGCTTCCAAAGTGCTAGTTTCTTCTCAACCTTAAATAGTAGAATAAGAAGTGTCTTACCCGAGTTGTAGTGAAACACTGACAGAACTCTACAAGAAAGCATATTTTCTTATCCTCTCTTCTAAAAAGATTCTCTGGGTTTTAAAAAAAAACCCTCACGCTATAGTTGATATTGATGAAAATTCAAAAGTGTGTGCAAATTAATTTATGTTATTATTCTTAATTAATTACTTTATTCATAATTCATTGAACAGTTTCAGGATTTCTGTTCAGCAGCAATTGATGTTTTGAAAAGAAAGAAATTGCAGCAAGTTTTACTGATATTATTAAATTAATATCCAGGTAGAAATTTACCTCTACAGTGCTTTCTGACACACACAAAACTCTTTGTTTCTGCTATTTCTTCCTTTTCTTGTGTCTTTTTGAAGTCTGCTAAAAACTACAGAATACGTTGGAAGGCACTTGAGAAAAAGCATAATATCGAGGGAAACTATGATACACAGAATGTGTATGATACACATTATTCAGCAATGACATAAATTAATACATTCTTGAATGCTATTGCTTGTTATGATTTATATTATTTATTATTAAAGTTGATATTTTAATATAAAATATTTGTTTCATTTTTCTGTATGTAAGATCAGTGGATCTGCTGTATATAATGCTGGGAATGCTCAGTGGTATTGCTGCTGTTTTATTCCATGATCCCTGGGGTTTGTCCTCTGAATAATGCAGAAAAAATGCAAATCATAGGGACCAAAAAATATTCTGCAATTATCCACAATTAGTGAAACAAATTGCAAGCACTAAAGCTAAGATTTTTTACTTTTTTCCAGTATGCATCTGGTGTTGGATTTCATTAAAGGAAAGGAGGAAATCCTAATGAACACTAATAAAAATAAATACAAGCAAGAGCCAAAGCATCTTTATATAGTCCAACTGAAAGCAAGTATTTTTCTGTGTAATAAAAACAGTAGTCATTAATCTTGTTTGCTGATTCAGATTGTTCAGATTCTCTCTAATACAACAGCAATGTCCTTTTGTTGCATTTGCTGATAATTCATATGAGTAAGTTATGCCATGATTAGTCAATGTAAGTGCAGTATTGTAAGAATGTACTGTTATTCTGTCATGTTATTTGCATGCACTGTGACTTTCTGAAGTGTGCTATGTCAGACATAATCAGTAGGTGAAGAAAATTAGGCACATGATAGCAGCATGTATACCTCCAAATTAGACTGTCAAATACCTTTTGGATGTTGTATAGCTGCCTGTACAAAGGTAATGAAAAAAGTCCATTGAGGGATATCAGATAAGAAATTTCCTGTGTTGAATTCTCAGAGGGAGTTATCCTAAATCTCTGAACTATTCTTCTCAATATTAGCTACTCTCCTGAGTTATTAAGGTCAACTTTCAACTGATTTCTTTAGTTCACTAGATCAAATGTAACTCCATCATTTTCATAATACAGACCTCTGAGATTAAATTATGTTGTGTATGTTTTGTTTATATTGATAGGATAAGGGCTAATGGCTTTAAACTGAGAAAAGGTGAATTTAGATTAGATATAAGAAAAAAATTCTTTACAGTGAGGTGGGTGAGGCACTGGAACAGTTTGCCCAGAGAAGCTGTGGACAGCACCTCCATGGAAGTGTTCAAGGTCAGGTTGGATGAGGCTTTGAGCAACCTGGTCTCACCAGAAGAAAACATCAGGCATTTACCCTTCTTAAAACTCCATTGTTTTTTCTATCGTTTTGATCACAGGTAACCTACATGCAAGCATTTCTCAAAAGTCTTCTCTGAGATTATCTCAGATTATTATTATTTACTTCTAAATATAATCATGGGGATTACACATAGTCAGTATCAGAAACATATCAAATGCTATAAGGATCAACAACAAGAAAACATTAAGCTGCATTGTCTAGATGGTATCTTGTAGCTGTGTATTATCGATTTCTTCACAAATGCATATTTAAGGAAGACTAAAAAAAATAGGAGAAAAAAAAGGAGTGAAGGAGTGGTGAGTGGACAAACTCAATATTTGGCAGAAGACTGAATCCTCACAAATATCTGTTATGTAAAATATCCGTTTGGTGATTACATTCCTTTTCTACAATTGTCATGGGTCCGATTTATCCTAATGGACCAAACATGGCGATTATTCACATTTTACATTAATTAACAGGATTTAATAGGTAAATCACGAAGGCTCGGCATTTGGATGAATAATTGTGATATTTCCATCTACGGAATTAGCCCATGCCAAAATGGCCAAATTAGAAAATTAAACTTTACTTTCATAGCTCCAAGGCAAAATCTGGATTGAAAAATTTTCATGTTTACTTATATCATATATAGACAATCTCTCTCTCTCTATATCAGAATCAACTTTTGTTAAAGGAGAGGGTCTCAATTGTTTGGGAATAGCTTCAGAATTCTCAAAATCCAATCTAAAGTGAACGTCTAGATTTATAACTGGACAGAGAGAAATATAACTTAAAAAAATTGAAAACCCTTGTAATATGGTCCTGTAATCATGGCACAAAGAAGTAGTAGGGAGCCCAGGGCAGGAGAGGATATATTGTGATGTATCAAGCCTAAGTCAGGAAAGAAAGCGGCATAGGTGGTCTGAGCAGACCTGCCTAAAATCCATGCAATAAAACCTAGGAAAGTGCAACAAGCTCTCAATGCCATAGTATGAATGATGCCCTAATTCCTATGTTGGATTAGTTGCTCTATTCATCACAGGGAAGTTCCGCTACAACCCCCTACCCTACCTGACTTTGAGAAGTGTCTGATTTTTATCTTTTCATCCCAGTCACACATTTTCTTTCACACAATGATTACTTGGGCTTTCAGGGTAAAGTGAATTTTCTCCTATAAGAAATATTGTATTGTATTGATGAAAAGACTCCATTCTGTTCACAGTTGATTCTTCTGTGCTTTTGTCTCTCTATTGTTGCCTATATATTTAAATTACTCTTTAATTGATGTAGTCCTGGTGTCTTTCATTGAAAAAGTGCCTAACGTTGTGTGAAAAAGAATGGATCCTGAGAACCTGTGGATGCAAAATGAGGTTCAGGCTGTGCATTTTAAAGCAACCTATTTTCATAAATGAAGAGACTATTAGTCTCTTTGTGAAATTTAACAATGTATATCTGATCTATAGGATTGTCATTAATTATATTTTAACAAGCAAAAAAGACAAGAATTTGCAATATGAAATACTTCCCCAGCACTTGCAGTTTGTGAACTATTCAGACAATTTGCTGGTGTGTCAAATATATTTGAAATGTAGGCTTATCTGGAACCATTACCTGCTGGCTTCTGCATTTCTTATCAAACTAATTTTGCTCTTTAAAGACATATTATTATTACACGTGACCTTAACAGTAATTCCAAAGACAAGGTGCCCCACAGTAATAATAATAAAAAAGTAATTTATTCTAGATGTTAATTTTTAGGACACACAAACTGAATTCAGGGACACTTTATGGTATTTGTGAAAAATATTGATTATGACTAACTCAGTGGTAGAATAAGGTTAATTTTCTACCTATCTAGTTCTCAGTGTATTCCATTACCAGTTGCTCTCTTTTCTCAGTGCAAATTTATAAGCTGTAGCATTATGATGAGTTCTGGAATCACAATTTCAAGATAAATATTTTTAGAACATTATATGGCATATCTAATTCTTCTACTGTGTGGGAAATGCTTTCTTCTTACGACTGCACAATCCATTACTGTTAAGGGAATAATTCTGGGACACTAGAATTAATATACAGCTAGGGCATTTCCTGGCATGTTGAAGTAAAGAAATTCTCACCAGAGCAATAGCATGGGAAAGGTAAATCTGTGTTTTCTTTCGATTAGTATTATATTTTATTTGACCACAGTTAAAAAAAAAAACAGGAAAAAATGAAACCTCAAACCTGCATAAAGACTTGTTATCAATATTGTGTTGTCAAATGCCATTATAAATACCATGAATCATGGAAATCTGTACATGATCAAGCATTATTTGATATTTTCACAAAAGACGGAGATGACAGCATTGAGGGTACAAGTATAAGCTAGATGGGTGATACAAAACATGAGGTTTTTCAAAAACTTGAGAAGAATGATCTTCATAAATCAGAGAAACAGTCTGAAACAAAGTCTATGAAATGCAGTAAACACAAAGTACACAATTACACTTATCTTGGAAACATCAAACCTTCACATATAAAATAAGTATTTGTCAGTCATTAACGCCCAAATGGTAAGATTTTTAAAAAGAATCACAAATTAGTGATGCTCTTGTACAAAGGCAAACGTAATTCTGGGATCTTTTTAATTACTGAGTCCTACCATGTGGTACTAGGATAACAGTGGGAATAGGGGACTCTGTTTTGATCAGCACTCTACAGGAAGCATTAAGACAAACCAGTAAGAAAATAAAGCACAGTAATAGGAATGAAAATTGTAAGAACAAGGTTTTCTTAGTATAGAAAAAAGAAGACTGAAAAGGAGAATTTCCAATACTTCTGTCACTTGGATAAAGGAACACCAGGACAGTGTGACACCACTAAGCTCAATTTATGTGTGAGCTACAACTCCGTAACAAACACCAGTTTTTGTTAATGGTTTCCTATAATTCTTTGTTTGTAGTTATGGATTTTTGTAATGGTTATTTTACATTATGCCTGCACATAAACTGGTAGCATTTATTTCCTCTCTGAGAACACATTTACTGTCCATAATAAAGACCAATAAAATTCAAATGAAAAATTCTATACATATTACCAAGCATTTAATTACTGTAACATTTTGTCAGGTGCTCATTCATGCACATGTTGCTAATCTAACCATTTATCATGTTGATAATATCCAGGTTAGAAGCCTGAAAAACTAAAAAATCTTTTAAAAATCTGAGGATATTAACAGAGGTTTTACAAACAAATCTTTTGAAGACTGTGCTAAAGACACACATTCACACACACATACAAAACAAAAACAACAACAACAAAAAAAACCACATCAAAACTTCTGAGTAGAATTTGAACATATTTTCAAATCTAAAACATTAAACTGTTCGGGCTAGTCAAGATATACCATGTTTTACAGATTGCTGTTTAGTGCATCTCATGGTCTGTTTCAAATGTGGTATCGTTCATTCTCCATGATCCACTCTGTTACTAGTTACACCTTAAATAACCCCTCTCCTTTTACTAACTTAAAAATATTCCAGAAAGTTTCATTACAACTGTTTCTCTTGAATGACAGAAACATTTAGTGAGTTTTTTTCAGCTAAGGCAAGTAATGTTTCTCACAGTTTTGGTTTTTTTTTTTCAAAATTTGATAATCTCAAGAATGTGTGGAAAACAAAGAGTTGGGTAATATTTTAGAAAATATTTCTTTCGCTTCTCTTTATCATCACAACACTTTCCTCTTTAACATATAGTTCACCTTCATTCTTTATGATTTTCATCCAGCCACAGGTTACCTTACCTGTGGTGGTTTTGTCCCTCAAGTAGAATTTCTAATATTAATGAAGAAATAAGAAAAGAGGGATAAAACATGAGAAGAGCTAAAAATAACTTCTTCTCATATGCTCCCTTTTTCAGTTACAAGATGTACATGTAATTACTGTCAGTTGGCAGGTAGTTACATCAGGCAGGCATAGTCCCCAGTCTATCTGAGGCTGAGCTGCAAACAAGATCTGTCAGAGGAAGCTCTTTCCTCTCTTCCACAGGTAGGAATCAGCTATTACAGAAGCAGATGCTACTACTTGGTTTGTTCTTTGATTTGGAGCAAAGCTCTACGTTCATACACAGTTGGAGAAGATCAAAGGAACCAAAGACAATTTTGTAGAATTTAAAATTAACTGAAGACCAAATTTCTCAAGATTAAAAAACTGAGTATTGGAAATCTGTATAATGATGGTCAGTCTTTTCTCATATTATGTATATCATCTTGAGATAAAAAACTGATTAGAGGTTTTTTGTATTTAAGGTAATTAAATTTTCCAGACCACAAAAGGATTTAGAGACTCTGGATAACAACCTGTATATCACTTGCACCACGAAAGGCTTCAGATCAAGCTACTGTCTGCAGAAAAGAAATTAATACAGGTGATCTGTGCAGCATACCCTGGAGATCAGCATGGGGGGGTGCAGCTAGGACTGAGAAGGCTGGTGCCTAAGTCAGGAGTTGTGATGACACTTCCATCCTGCAAAACATTAGTGTTTCTGAAGTGATTTAATTCCATGATCAAAATAAAATAAACATTAGTCATGGAAGGGGAGGGGGAAAATAAAATCCCACCAGAGTACAGTTTCTTTCCCTGGGTTTCAAATGTGAAGGCCCTCAGTCCATCCTCTCCCTCCAGGGGGTTTGGCTGCCAGGGTTGGGGGCCATCTCAGCACCATCCTGGCAATTCCCTGCCCATGGAATCTGATTTTGGCTGAGGTAGCTGTGCTTTCCCCCCACTGGAACAGCAGCACTGCTGTGTTGCAGCCTGGCCTGTGCCAAGCCATGGTCTCTGATCCAGGCCCTGCCCTTTACCCACAGGCTGATGTCCTGTCCCCAACTGTCCATCCCTCTCCCCACAGCCCTGCCTGGCCACCTTGTGACCCCACTTCCCCACACCGGGCCTGGTCCTGACCCCCACCTGCAGGCTGACTTGCCAGCCCAGCCTCAGCCTGTCCCCTTCCCCATCCACAAGGAAATGTCTGATACCCAGGGCTGGGACTGTGGCCGGCTGCCCCTCCACCTTCCCCGCTCCCCAGCTGGAGTGGTGGGATGGGCCTGGCTGGTGAGGACCTGCTTTGCTGTCCCCAAGGAACCCCTGAAGGGCCCAGCTCCCAGTCTCAGGAAGACACTGGCACCTGATGTGTGTCACATGTGGAGAAGATATTAATTGTCACTGTTCTCATGAGAATAATAGATCCAGAGATGACTGACCAAAAGCATTATAAGTAAAGGTGAACTCATCTGTCTCTGTTCTGGTGTGCTAGATATAAAAGGCAGTTATTACACTTAACATGTTTGTCAGAGATACAAATTGCAGATCTGTTCTGGAGTATCCGTTTTTTTCTCTCTTCAAGGACTGCAACGACATTACATGGCAGCAGACTTCTCTTCTGTCCTAGCATTTCTTTATTGTCACCCACTTCATCTGTATCGATTTTGACCTAAGACAATGGGTTGACTAAGGAATCCCTGGTGATAGAAAACATGAGTTACTTCCCTCTAGCTTTCTTTTGTGTTGTGAAAAGAGATGATAGAGGAATCTCTTAAAATACTATGGTCTAAGGTGAAGGAAGTCCAGCAGGCTACAATGGTTGGGGGCAGGGGGGAGGGGGTGTGCTTTTTGGAAACTGCTTAGTTTTGTTATCACAGAAACTCCCTGGGAATCAGTTCAAAAAATAATTATCTTGAGCAAAACAGAGACTCTCAAATCCTTCAAGGAGTTTGGGAAGATTTTTTTGTTATTATTTCAACTCAAGACTAGCCAATTTCCTAAATATCCCTGAAGGTGCAGGTTATAATCTCTAAATTCTCTAACCCTAGCAGCAAGTAGAGATAGCTCATTTGGTTGCCTTAAAGATACATAAGAATAACAAAGAGAAAATGTTCTCAAGGATGTGACTGCAAGTGATTTTTGGGGGATTTTTTTGGTTGCTGGTTGTCTGGGGTTTTTTAAGTATTTATTTATTTATTTTAATATGTCTTGATCATATCCCTTCTCTGTGGTTGGTAAGAGAAGACAACAGTGCATTCTGTCATGTCGCTTTCTGTTATGCCTTTCTCTGCCATGCTTTCATGTGGCATGTGTTAAGCATGTGTCTGTCATGCTTTCATTTGAAATGTTAACTTATTCAGATACAAGCCTGTAAGATATATTCTAAAGGGACAAAGAAATAGACACATCTTATAAAATTCCAAAATGGACAGGACTGCTGGTTTTTAAAATTCAAAACTGAACAAAAGATAAGCAATATGAGGCAGAAGAACATAGACAACATTCTTATGGATAACAGTCTCACTGGATGGATAGTGAAAATGTACTTGGTATCTTTACAAACATTTTTAAGCAACCCTGTACTGTTTATTTTTGAATTCTTTTTTCCAGATTAACATTTAATGTAAATTTTTGTATGCCTGAACATAATACAAATAACAAACAAATAAATAAAACAGTTTAAAAATTATGGTTGCCATTTAAGTTCACATGATAGCAGTTTCGATAGTTTGAAGTCCCTTTAAAGTTCCAATTTGGCAGAAATAAATGAAATAAAATTCCTCTAACTAATAGTTGGTTTAGATGTTTCTTTAGCCTAATTGAATGAATTTAATTTAATTTTCAAGGACTTTTAACTTCTATCCCAAATGAGAATTTAAAAAACAGCTGCTATTGTGGAACAGCCTGGAAAGAGATGAGACATATTTCAGTTTATCAGGAAAGCAGTACAAGTAGGGTATTTAAATATACAGCCTTATAACCCTACTGGAACTAATTGGCCATAATGTTTCTTAGCTGTATTTGAAATTCAACAAATTGGTAAATTAGTGCTGCAAAACGCCATACCCCAGAGATTTAAACTCCAGCACGAGTTCCCTGTTCTTTATCCATTAGGTTAATAGCTCACTTGCCTCACTCATTTCTGCTGCTTATGTTTATCTGTCTGTTTCCGTGAAGAACTGGAGACAAGAAATGTTGCTCTTTGCTATCAAAGTTAGACACTCTTCTCCATCCAAGCTGCAACAGTCAGTTGAATTTGACAGAGAAGCAGCAGTGATGCACTCTGGAAGCTGGGCTTGTGTCAAGAAATATGTGTAAAATATGATCCAAGTTTAGAGATGCAAAATGAGAAACTTTCTGCAGTTTCACCACAAATTTTCTTAGGTTTTAATTTGCCATACATTTAAAAAATGTGTATAAAATTAATGATCTTGCTTCCTTTGTTTCCTTTCTGGAGCACAGCTTGTTCATAGTGAAACATGTATTACCTAAAGAATTCCAGTCATTCTGGTTATAGATTTTAGGTCAAAAAAGTTCTCAAGAATAACATGATTAACTTCTAACAGGCCAGTGAACTGTTGCCCTTATTGAAAGAGTCTGATTTAATTGTAAGGCTTTAACGACTTTTACTGCTAATATTGTAAGGGGAAGTTCTCCTTAAGTGAAAGTAATCTTACATGCCTGAAATTTCTGCCAAAGATTTTTATGTCTTAAGCCTAAGTGGCAATGGTTTCTGTCAAAGTGACAACCATTATGTTTCCTGATTACAGCAAAATTATTATGAAAAGCTATTAAGATACAGCCGCACACTGATAGGGGCAAAAGTACATGTCCTGATTTTCACCCTTAGATAAACAATTTTATATATTAACATTTCATCATTATAGTTTCATTTTACAGCATTCTAGGAATTTAACTGCAGGATTCTGAAAACCTGGATTTCCTTGTTTTAGTCTGGATGTCTCTATATCCTATACCCTATACCCAACATAAACCAGATGTTTCCCTTTGGTTGACATTCTATTAAAGGTCTGTATGATTTTCTTTTTTCCCCCAGAATAAGGCAGAATTCCAGCAAATAATCTTGGGGTTTAGTCCCTATTAGTCTCAGCTATGATTTGTAGTTTTCTTTGGACTCTTTAACTCCATGTTTCTGTGTTTACTACTGGTGAGGCTTAGGAGAATTCAGTTCCTCCTAGTCTAGAAACACAGTAAACTGAACAGTACAGAAACTTCAAAAAAAGCAAAACCATGTTGTCAAAAACATTTAAAAGAACTGTAAGAACTGACTTGGAGTGTTGAGGGTGAAGCTGCTAACTTATGTAGAAAAGCAATAAAGTAAATCAATTCATTTGACAGACATATCGAATAACACCAAATCAATTTGTTTTTTTATAAGGGTGGTGATTGGACAATACACAGCTGTATCTTAAATTCTACTGATCAGAGACAATCTATCAAATAAGAGTTAGAATTTGCAGCAGAAAGCAGTATTCTGACCACTCATACAACTAATAATTAACAGCTGAAATGGTGACACAAACCAATTAACGATCAATAACTAACTAATCCCCCAGTTGCACAGAGTTACTACTCCACTGTTAGAAAGCCACCAGTGCTAGTGGAATTATGCTAGGGATAGTAAAATCTTGAATATACGGTATTATCGTGTATTGGTGGAGGACAAAGGAGAATTGGAATCATAGAATGATTTAGGTTGGAAGGGACCTCAAAGATCATTTAATTCCAACCCCCTGCCATGGGCGAGGACACCCTCCACTAGACCAGGTTGCTCAAAGCCTCATCCTCCAGGGATGGAGCATCTACAGCTTCTCTGGGCAACCTGTTCCATTACCTCACCACCCTCTCAGTGAAGAACTTCTTCCTGATATCTAATCTGAATCTACTCTCTTTCAATTTAAACCCATTACCCCTTGTCCTGTTACTATAGGCCCTTGTAAAAAGTACCCCCCTCAGCTTTCTTGTAGCCCCCTTCAGGTATTGGAAGGCTGCTATAAGGTCTCCCTGGAGCCTTCTCTTCTCCAGGCTGAACAAGCCCAACTTTCTCAGCCTGTCCCCAGAGCAGATGTGCTCCACCCCTCTGATCATCTTCATGGCCTCCTCTGGACTTGCTCCAACTGTTTGATATCTGTCTTATTTTGAGGGCCCCAGAGCTGGAAAGATATCTGTACCAATATTCTTGTGTAGGTTAAATGATTTGTCAGTGCTTTGCTGCATTACTGTTTCATCATTAACCAAATTGGAAGGTGAATGTAACTACTAGTTTCAGTGAGAAGTTCTGGATTTTTTTAACAAGGCCATAGGACGTTTCTGGGGCTGTGTGCCTTTTAAGGTTGAATCCTAGAAGAAAGTGCTTTTGTAGCAACACCTAATAAGCAAAGGGATTTTGTACACCTTGAATAAAAATAATCAAAAATATTTTCATAGAATATATTGTAGCTGTCATATTTAAAACATAAGATAGTATAATCTGGATCTCTTCTTAAAAATATACTAAAATTCATGCAGATGAGTTTAATTCTGGAATTTCATTCTTAAAATATTAATTGCTACTATATGGGGTTTTTTTCCTATAAACTCTGACTTTGAGTAGCAATCACACAAACTGAATTCATTGCATGTTAACACATCCATTGAAATCCTTAAAGAGAGACTTGTCACAACTAACTTACTACACAAAAAAGTTTAGAACCAACAGTATCATGGATACTGAGTTTAGATACTGTCTTAGAACTCATGTTATATCTTGAGAACAATTTCAGCTTTGGAGGGAGAACAAGCAACATGAGTATGAGTAAAGAAATACATGTACTTTCTATACTAGAAAAGTAGACTGCATAGATTGGGACTTGAGGAAATATAGCAACAGGTACTTGATATATCAAAGGTCAACAACAATGTTTAAAATAATGAAAAATATTCCTCATAATGTAAACTTCAAAACCTCAAAGTATTTAGTTTGTCAAGTAAATACAATGACTTAGTAGTTTAAGGCATGATTTTATCACCATGTACAAGGTCTCAACTGTTTTCTTGAGATATCTGAGGATGTCCAAGAGATCCACACAGTGCGGACAGATATGTCACAGGACCTGTGGGAGACTATGCCCTCTGAAATAACACTGTGTCATGGACTGCAGTCCACAGGGAATACATAAAGCATCTTACAGGTAAGTAGATGGCTATATATCTATGCAACTGAATTTAAGGAGAAATTAAGGGGATTTAAACACAATGCAACTGAAACTACTAGTCAGTTGCTGAGAGGAGCTGCTCCCGACCTGGCCCAATCTGCAGCAAAGCAGCAGATCTCAGCACACAGTGGGGTTTCCTGAAGCAGGGAAACATCAGGATAGCAGAAGGACCTACCACGAGCTGGCAGCTCTCACAGGAGTTGCTGATGAGGCCCAGGGATTGCCAGAACAACCACAACCACCCCTACATTTATAAAAACAGCTAAGGGAATACAAGTGACCAGGAGCACTGTGAAGGGTGTGGGCACAAAGAGCATGGCTTGCCAGCCAGGGCATGTCCTCACACACCACCCACCACCCTATGCTCTGTAGTGAACTTTGGTGCCACAATTATAAGCACAAGCTCAGATTTCTAATTTGCCATTAGAAAAGAGCAATAGAGAGAGCATTCCTGGTATCCTAAGTCCCTGCTTTAGCAGGGGTATTATAAGTGAGATGACCAGATAATTCATGGAAGCAGTTAATAATCCTTACTACAGAAGGAAGAACATGAAAAATATCCAATATCAATAAATTATAATTCCCTGTCAGCAAGACAAGAGGAAAAATCCCTCTTAACTCCAAATCTGGAGATCAGTTTAACTGTGGGCACACTAACACTGTTGCAATACACGGCTACCTGTTGTATTTTAATATGATTTACAGATCAGCTCCCTCCTTTCTGTACACTATCACTAGCAGAGGTTTATAGTCAAGACTTCATAAGAAGGTAAATTCTGAATTCTTCCATGCTCCTTGCTGCTTTTGCATACATAAAGTTCAGACTGAGCATAAGCAGAAACCCTAAAGTATGGATAAACTTTGATTTTTCTTTCCAAGGTATGAAAGATTATAGAGAACTTGCAGGAAATCTGAACAGCACCTGCACATGTTTAGGGTACTGATTCTCTGCTAACTAGTCAGATCCACCTAATAACTTACCTATGTGTGATGGTACCTCAGAAGGATTACATATCTGAATGCAGAATTGACTCATATCCTTCATGTGTCAGCTGACCTCAGAAACACCTACACACACCAGTGGCCCCAGCTTCTGACACTTAAGGTTCTTAGGTCCCTAAAATTCTCCCCTGTATATATGTTCTGGTGTTTAGGATCTAATTTTCCCTGATGACCTTCAGAAGTAATAAAAAAGACATTTTTCTTCCTTTCCTGTATTGACAGGGTCTGATCTGATAAAAGCGTTCTGAGAATATCTCAACATAGAGCTTCTAAAAATATAGCACCTTCTTTAAACATAACATGATTCCTGTTTCTACTCAGTATTTTAGCTTCAGAATATTTCTATAGAGTCTAGAAGACATGATTTCAATCTCTGTGTCTCAGGGTGTTCAAACAAATATGTCCAGTTATTCAATATGGCCAACTGTAAAACCAAAGACAAAATCAATTCAAGAGTGCACATGACTCAAATTTATAACTTAGTGTATTCCTTTGGGAAGTGCAGGTTCGGTCTTTTCACAAAGCATACAGGATTCAAATCTTAAAGAGAAAGAAATTAAACAGTGCTCTGTCCTTTTGGGGTTTTATTTATTATTTTAGGGGTTCCCTATTCAGCTTATCACAATTCTAAGCACTTAATTTCTATAAACATGATCAGCCTGGGTAAGTATCTAATCTGGATGTCAATTAGCCAATTTGGCACACTGTGACATTAAGAAAGGACCATCATAAATGCAAAGGATTTTTGATATTATTTTTTGGGGAATAAACAAAAAGGTGGTATTATGGACCAATGTTACTGTTAAAGCATGATTTTCTTCTGTTGTGTTTTCTAAATTTCATAATCATTAATGTTCCTGTGGTTTCTTACTATAATCTGAGAGCCTTAAAAAAACCGCACATTTTTACTAATTCATAATACAGGGAATGAAGTGCAATTAATTCTATAATAGAATTCAATCATACTGTGCTAACTTGAACACAGTGATCTGTCCCATTACAAATAAAGGAAGATGCAGAATGAGAGGAAACCATAGTGAATATTCAAAAGCAAAGAAAACTCTACATCCAGACTCTACATCAGTTGTGACTTTGAAACTTGACTAAATTCACTACAATCATTTTGTTAGGGGAGAAAAAATGCATTTTTCCCCAAATGCAAAAACCAGTTTAAAAAAATATTACTGTAATTTAGAAAGGCAGTAATCAGCTTTTCTTATCCTGAGTTAGTTCTATCAAGTATGGTATTGAAATCTTATATTAATCAAGAGCTTAATTGAAGGCCCTTTTTAATGCAGCTTAGTGGATATTCTCCTAAAGTAAGCAGCACAGAGTCATTTTTGATTGATTTAAAGTGAATATTGATTAAAATTATGCATAATTTATCCTGTTGTCTTTTTCCTCCATATCAGCTCCTTAAATTTTATGGATCACCTGGTGCTTTTTTGTTTTCTCAGAAAACCTTAAATACCCAATACCCAGACATTTCATTTATTACAAGACCTCTGTGCTATTAGCTTTAGGCCCTATAAATAGCTGTTAGATACTAAAACATTCACACGAAAAAAGGAACACAGTTGTTTCAGATTAGTATCAGCAACTAGGTTTGTGTTTTATATAAAATTTTACATGCTTCTACATCTCTCTGATTTTCTTATCTTCACTACAAACTTTTCACTCTACCAATAGCAGGAAAAGGTGGAGGGAAGAAGCTGAAAAGTATCTATAACTGCCTCATATAATATCTCAAAATTGCATGCAGAATTAGCAAGATTGGTTCAAAATCAGTTTTTAGAAACTGAAGCTGTGCCTGAGCTGTCTGACATGCCCTATTCATATAGCATTTATGTAACACTTACAAGGTTACTACTGTTGCATATTTGAACAAAATCCCATTTTGTACTGACAGCTTTCTCTTCAACAGATAACAGAAGATGGCAATGTGCCCTCCTAGACATACCGTGTTGTAAGCTTAATTACTTTCTGCCTGATCTCATCTTACACAATCAGTACGACCACAGTTATTCTGAGACATGATTTGCCATTCATTTTTTCATTTGTACCTAGACTTGGGTCCATGAAACAAGTCCACTTCCCGTACCCTGTAACAGCTTCAGATGTTATGAATGCTTTTTCTCTCTGTATGCCCATTCTAAAATTTCTACCAGCAATTCCCACAGAAATCAGAATTATGGGGTTTACTGAAATCCAGAAGAAAAGGGAATTGAATTTATTTTCTTACTTCTTGATCATCTGTACCTCATAAAGCTATCTTCTGTAAATGATGTGAACCTCCAACTGTGTGTAGCACTGGAAGCATTTTGTAGTGGGTCCAGATCCTGTTAGAATACACTGGCTTTTTCTTCCAATAGGCTACTTTTGTAGAAAAAAGTTTTCATTCTGCATTTTATGAAAGTGAGATAATGAGGTAAACAGACTAAAGCAGTTCTGGGTCTGCACAGGAGAAGAACTGTAAAAAACAACAGATCTTTACAATTAAAGGTTGAAGTTCCTAACGTGTCTACACAGAAGCTAAGAGGATGATGGGGGAGACTGAATCATTACTTCAGATTCAGGTTTCTCAGTTATCACTACAGATATATAGAATTCTTTTAGGTACCTAATACTTTCACTGAAGTGCCCCCCTGCAGAGACGAAGTTCACTGCTGTGTAGGGCAATATGAGTCTTTATTTTTAAGGATAAAAGATAACTTCTGGCTCTAAGTAATACCGTGTTCCATTTCTGTACAGTAAGTTAGCTTCTAAAAAATTCTTGGTCTCTGTTTTGGGTATTAAATATTAATTTTGAATCTGCTGAAACTGAGGCTTAACTCATTTATCCACACATTTTTTTGAGATACTCTAGGGTAAACAAGGTATCTGCATGGCGTAGCAGATATTATAATGCCTGTAGGAAACTTATACACTTCTAAGGTTGGATCTGGGAACCAGAGAGTTTTCATACTGTCAAATGGTATGAGACATCTATATATGACCAACTGACTCAAGTCCTAAGTTTTAATTAATATTTTAATCCTCTTCTATCCTATGCAAAACAATTGTTTAAAGTACCTAGTATTCCAAAGAACTAATTTAAAAGAGGTCTCTGCTTTAAGGAGGAATGTAGTCCATGATGAACAGCTGTTATTTCAGTTTTACGTTATAACTTGAATAGACTATTCCCTGTATAATGTATGATATATAATTTCTTCTTACAGTCTTAAATATTGTTACCTTGGGTGAATATGTGAAAAGTGTTGAGCCTTGAAAGTGTCATTTACTGTTTTTCTAACTGATAAATTAGTTAAAATAAACTGACTGTTTAAAATAATTACATTATATGCTTGTGCAGAGGAAAGTGTGATTAAAGATGGTGCTTCCTTTCTCGCTTTCTTTCTACCTAGGCATTCCTTCACTTCAGTTTTTATTTTTTACATCCAGTTCTTCCTTGACTACAGGGAGAGAAGAGTTCTCCACAAAGCTCTCCAGTGACTCTGTCCAGCTAGCTCAGACAATGGCATTGACACTAACATGGCGCACTATCTGTTGCAGAAAGTGTTTTAGGACAAGCCTAACGATATAGGAGTTGCAGAAGCATTTTGTCAGGGACCAATGATTCAAGTTATTATTAGCCAGAGTTACTGCCTGTCATTCATTTGACTGGTTTGTGCTGAATATAACAAAGAGGAAATTCAGTGCTTTGGAGAGGTATGAAGCATATACAGTTTCCTGTGATTATGAATACGTGCTTTTGCCATTATTTGATCGATTGAGGTCCTGTAGATATCTCTAGTGTGGAATATGAAATACTCTCAAACAGAAAGGTCCCCCTGTTTTAGTGAACCTGTATGTGGAATTCAGCACCACAGACTCGGAAAAAAGCAGAGATGTCTGTATAGTGTAAGCCTGGGTAAATACCACCTTTCCAAAATGATAAGTGCTTAACTGTAATTACATACATTTCTAATGCATTTTTTATCTGCTGCAAACCCTGGTGCAAGGTTTTTAGTTTTTTGCTTATTATAAATCTTGGGCTGAACTTTTTCTCCTTTCTACAGTGTGATAACTTCAAATTTATCCTTAGTGCCTTGCTGATATCAATTCTGACCCAACAGCATCCTGCTGAATTGCATGAGGCCCTGCAAAGTAGCTTTTATGTTTTAAGGTACAACTACCATAATCTCTTAAGCTATCTGATAAAATTTTAATCTCTCTGCCCTTCTTTTTTTGAAGTCTGCCCAGGAAAGATGCCTTGACAGCATCTTACTTTATTTACTTTTCCCAAATCCCTATCTCTGCCATGTTTAATCGTTTATCTCCTTCCGCCAGTTTTCCTCCCCCTTCCCCTCACTTCAATCTATTCTTTCCATTCAGCTTACTGTGGCTGAAGTCCAGCTTTGCCTTAACCTAATTACTGTGCAGCCTATGTTCTGTTATCTAAACACATTCTTTGTCTCCTAAAATGCTCCTGTACTTTATCATCAGATTCTCTCAGTGTCATCACTACTTGTGCTTTTCCTGTCTTGATTATTTGATCACTGATGACAGAAAGAACGAGCCACAGTTTATTAGATTTACTCTGTGGGCTGTGTTGTTGCTAGGTGATACCCCCTAGCCACTGCTATAAATACTTAATAATCTTAAGATTAAATTTCCTTGTTACTTTTCATTTAAATAGTGTAAGGCACCTGGACTTCAACAATTTAAAGTGCATTATAAAACTATTTGGATTAAGGGAGAATTCTGATTGGCTGCTACATTACTGCTAAGGGGTGGATTAATTTGTATGAAGCACATGGTTCTGCACTGCTGTTCAGTATTTCAAACTGCTAACCTATTTTTCTAACAGTTCAACAAACCTTTTTTTCAGAATAGAACTGTTAAGGATGAATAAGGCACAACTAAGCAAGCTATTTAGTAATCATGAGGTGACATTCAAGAAGGATTGAAAGTATGAGAATGTGCTGGGTTGTATGATTCTCCTATGTTAATCATATTTCTTATCTCACCTTGCTGCTTAATACTCATCCAACTAAAATTAACTTCATGATGCTGATTAACTAGTTCATGATCTTGCATATGTTCCTGTGTGAAATACAGTACCATGAGTGTATACATGAAGGTACTGTGGTACTTGTTATGAGAGTGCCTGCATAATGTTGTAGCCATTTTAGGCTCTGGATTGTTTTGTAATTAGGAAGAGATTTATCTTGTTTAAATCAAGATTTTTACCAGAAACTGGAAGCAGAATGGAAAAATTGCATGTGTTTGTCTAAGATAAATAAAAAATGAGTAAATGATTTTTCTATCACTTCAATATTTGGAAATCTTGACTCTAAAATTCAACAAACCAATAGTTAAGGCTATATCCACTTTATAGTACCTATTAAGCTTAGCTCATTTCATCCTCTGTAATTAATAATTTTATGTGTTGATTCCTTGTGATTCATTTCATGAATAAAGCCACTACAGTGGTATTTCATCATTTATATTAGGTGTTAGGCTACGGTATACATGTTCAGCATATTCCTTCTCATTTCTATCATCATCAGGAGCTCCTTGGCTGTTTTGTCCCTGAACATTATTGTCATTCGTTCTTTGTCAGTTTTTTTCCTGCCACTTACCTGATCTTCAGGCAAGAAATCATCTTTTATCTATTGCACAGAAACCAAGTAGAAATAGGTAATATGATGTAAATAATGCTTCTTACCGTTAGAAAAATGGATATTTTAAAGGCAAACAGAGGTTAGGAGACCAAAATTTACAGAAACTTATCTTACATATTTTCAGCATATTTTCCACAAACAAAGGTTGCAGTTCTGCCTAAAATTGTCAGAGCTACCTAATATAATTGATTAAGTCTTCCATTTCCTATCTCAAACACTCATAACTGGAGGGATATTTGTGGAACAACTGTTTCCAAAGCAGCCAGTCATAGTCTGGGACCATTACTTACAAATCCATCATGAAAATGTTTCATCTATTTTTGCTTTAATTAGGGCAGCTTGACTGATCCCACATTTTTCTCTTGCAGAAATGTCATGGCCAAGAAGATGACAGTCAGCTGCACTCAGAAACCTCAAACTCAAAATTAGATTCTAAAATAAGCTTTGAAATATTTGAATCCAAGGCATGCATGCTGTCAGTGTAGGTTTGGTGAAGCAGTTAGTCTGAAAAAACTAATTCTTCTTTTCTGATTTTTTATGACCTTCTTAAAAGAAAATTTTTCTCAAAAGTTTCACTGATACTATCAAAATATGATTTCCCTGTACTGAATTCACTGTATAATTTAGAATATATCCTATTTAATTTTTAAAATATCTGAAAGGATTTGTATTTCATTTTGCTTCCAATTGTGCAATTACAGTTGACTGGAAGAAATGAAAGTACACAATGCAAATATGCAAATTACTTTGTGACGATATCACAGACAATTTTGTCCCTTTGCTCTGATACTCAAATCTGATTGCAAAAGACAAGGGTTTGGGAATAAAGTCTTATCTTAAATATCTTGATCCCGGTACATAAAAATGAAGAAACTTAGCCACATCATCCATCTTGGAATTTTTCAGTTGCCTTTCATTTCATAATATTTTGATGAATTTCTAGATAACATGTTCAAAATGTGAAGGCTTGTCAGGCCACAGTTCTCAGAAAAATGAAAATAGTCGCAGATGTATTTTATCACAACCATTCAACTGTTGTGGGCAGGTATTCAGGGTCATTTACATCACTGAAAGGAACTTCAAGTATATTTTTCTTCTAAAGAAAAGTATGTAATTATATTATTTCCAGTGAGGCTTTTGTGTGTGTTATTGCAGTAAAGCCGCATCAACTCTAGGCTGCATTGTGTGGAAATAAAAAAATATACTTTGTATTTTGACTTTTCAGTCATTTTAGTTCCTCCCACTTTTTCTCCAGTAAACTGTCTCTTTCTGAAACAGTTTCCATTTTATCTTCTTATTCTTATCTGACACTGGGTTTTTTACTCCTTTTTCTTTGCTTCTCCTCCTCTTCTTTTCTCCTTTCACTCATAGAAATTCAATCCTGAGTGTTTTGTCACATATGTTCAATACATTGCTATCAACCCATTTGTGCACAGAAAATGAAAATGTTGCCTCAGAAATACTTTGACAAATTATTATTCTTCACAAAAACCCATACATGTATCAAATGAAGTGTCTCAAATTCATGATGAATTTTTTAAAATAACTTCAATGGATTATACATTTCCAAAGTCTTTACTTAAATAACTACTAAATTTTATGGGTTTTTATATTATGAATTTGGTTTTTTGTTCAGTTTTATTTAAAAAAATCTAACCTTTCATTTTTATTGAAACAGGCTTTCCACTATATGCTTTAGTACTACTAGTAGTAGTAGTAGCATTCAGCTTGCAAAGAATACACAGTACTATTTTTTTAAGTATTATGTTTGACACTGACTTTTGGGTCAAAGTAAAAATAAAAGAAGATAGTATCTTCATATTATTTCTGTGGACTGTTAATTGCTTGTAATCCTACTTAGAGATGTTTGTCATTGGTTTCACTGAGGAAAAGTTCAAACATATTTTGCTTAGGTCAGTGCTGTCATTTAGGTTAAGTCCTTGTTCCGTAACCTTTTCAGTGTAAAGGAATCATAAAATAAACCCATTTTAGGGCCACATCTTGGTACAAGAAAATAAAGTAGCCTTTGAGCCTAAGTGATAAGCGCATCTCATGTCTGTTGTTTCAACCAGATCCCTCATTTCAAAGATACCTATTTTTTCCCCTCTTATTTTGTGTGTTGTGGCTTAGTTCACTTAAGGGGTTTTGAAATATTACTGAAATATCCAGTTTACCATGTACATTATTAAAAATACTGTATAAATAATATTCTTTCCTACTAGGATATGACCAGAGAAAAGAGGAATTCCCTTAGCAATAAATATTGCAGATTTTAGTGAAGACTGCGGATGAAATTAACATAAAGCCATAGAAACAGAATCAAATTTGGGCTATTTTAATTGACTACACTGGGACAAGAAGGTAGCCCATTTAAAAGAGAAACAATATGTATTTTCACAATAACAACACTGTTCTCAACATACAGTAAGAGGAATAAGAAAAACAATAGAGAGGGGGGGAAAGTCCGTAAAAAAGAGGATAAAATTGATCAATTATGTGAAGTTAATGGGAATTTTTCTCTGAGGTCAGTTGGCCTTAAATTAAGAGACAATGAAAAAAATGTTTAAAAGCATAAATGGTCTTCAGGGGCCAAGCCACAAATTAATTAGGCAGACATCCCACCAAATGGGTCATTTAAGTAAGATGTGTAGCTTTACTCAAGTAATTTTTGAATCCTTAATCCTCACTAAAAGTGTAATTGTAGAAAAAGAAAATTACAAAATAAACTCAGACACATACTTGAAAAATATAGAAAGAAATTAAACTGGAAAAAAAAAAAAGTGTAAATGAATTAAATTCAGGCCTTAGCATAGCATAGCAATACAGTGACCCAAAATAGATCAGAGAAGCATGCAAGATGAAGGGAAAAATCTCCCCACAATGAACAAAACATGGAAAAAATATAGCATAAAACCAAAATATCTCCACATTTTTATTTTCGTTTTTTTAAAGAGAAGGCTGAGAATACATTATGGTGCATAAGCACTTCCACATGGGAAAAATAATAACTGTTATGGGACTCTTAATCTGAGAGATCAATACACTCAATTGAAAAGCCAGAAACATTCAAATAAGAAAACTGGTAGAATTCTTTAACACTTACAGTATTTTATCCGCAGAAAAATTTACTGAGTGGTACTGAATTTTCCATCGCTTGAAGTTTTGATACCTTTGTACATCGTGTACATCAACACAATTTATTAGTCTGAGTATGGTGTAAGTGGGTAAAGTTCAAGGGCCTGTCTTAATTTAAAGGTCAGACAAGATGATCTAGTCATCATAAATACATATATATACAGTCAGCAGAGAGCTTTAAAAAATTCTAAAAATCAACAAAAGTAGCAGCAAATACACAGATGGGATAACACAACAGAAAACACAACAAAAGTTATATCCAGTGCATGGTGCTTGATGTTTCCTGTCAGGGATTAGAATCCCACTGTACTGGATATAGCAAAAAGAAATAACACAAGGAGAGAGACTGTCCCAGATGGCTTATATTCTAAACAATTGACAAAACACAGCCACTGAACAAACAGGGTCTGCAGGGGAAGATAAGGTTACTGTCCAGGCAGGCATGTGTGAATAAATTAGATGTGACAGTGGCTCAACCATCATACACGGTCATCGACTTAATCAATGGCAACATAGCAATAATTTATAGGAATATTTTCTTACATAGTTTCTCTTAGAGTTAAGACAGCCAATTTAATTAATTGTATTTGTCTGTATCCTATGGCACGCAAAAAATAAAATTCATGGTCGTGCCTGTTTATTATTTTCAGGATTACTAACATGAACTAAAATTCAAAAATCAAAGAATGACCTTGATTTCCACCAATAGACTTTCCCTTGTCATTACCAATTCAGGCAAAGAAATCTACTGATCACTGCCAACCATAGGTTAGCATTATAAACCCATAACTCTGATGGGCCAATTCAACTACTAACCTCTGCATTTGTCATTCATATTCTCACTGCAGATATGATCATATCATCTTCAGAGCTCTGTCTTCATTATGGCAGAATATTTCACCACAAATATGCAATATAATCTAATAATAATGGAACCTGCTCATGGTGAGATCAACTTCTCACCAAGGGAAATGACAGAAAAGAGGCAAAACTTCTGACCAACATTTTCATTAAATAGCTCTAAAGGCAACAGCTAATCTGAACTTTATACCTACTAATTGCCATTACCATTTTGATCAAAAATTTTACTAATAAGTAATAATAAATCTCTATATAGAATCCCTTCCATTCATGGTGTGACATCAATGCAAGACTGAAGGCTGTATTTGTTCACTTGAGTAGAAAATGTGTACAACCAGAAAACAGATGGTCTACTTCTTATCTCTGTTTTATTCATATTTATTGTAATATAACAGGATGGATCCACAAGCCAGTGAAAAAATGATCCACAAAATTTTGTGGATGGATCCACAAAACCAGTGAATCTAGCAATAATCCACAAGGCCTTAGAATTATCATTACTGAAATCATACCTACAGCCGTAGTCCTTCATAGCTATGAAGGAGGCAGTGGTGATTTAAATACGTATTTTTATTTTAAATAATAATAACCTCAATATATTGCAGTTATTTCAGGTATCATATGTATTGATGTTTTGTTTCTGAAAAATGGTATTTTTTAATACATAAGGCCTTAGGTTTTAATACATAAGGTTTTAAGACACCATAAAAAACTATTTAAAGATTAAATTTATTCTTTTGACAGCCATTTATGCACATAACAAAAAAGAAAAACTTTGATTATTTTTCCTAGATTTATTTTACATGCTAATCAAAAAAATACTGCAAATTACTGTTATATTCAACATTGTATTTAGTAAAAAATTCATGTTATATAATTAAAATATTTATCACTTTTTTAGAGCCAGAAGCATAGGTATTCATATTTTTCAGGTTAGATTAACATGCTCTGTTTCATCATAGTGTATTTGTAGAAAATAATTACAATTCTACTATATTTTTATTCCACTATATACAGGATCACCATTATCTTCTTTATATTGGGTAGTTTAACATGCTTTACTGTTTTCATGTTAAAAAAATGTTAGAGCACTGGGGCCAAGGAGATGTTCAGATTCATATTTCTTCTCTACATAAGAAAAACACAGAAAACAAGATAGAGAAATCATCTATGTCCTTTTGTATGAATTCTTGACTGAGTCTTTGTAAGAAGTGAAGTAAGAAGTTTCTGTAATTGCCAGACAAGATCAGTGTTATTGGGAAGCTTCTTGAATTCTGAGGTAACATTCCTCATTATAATTCTCAGAACACCTGTAAATCTGAGGAGTTAATTTTTCATCCACTGGCATTTTAAGAAAATCTATGTCACGCTATCTCTTTAGAAACCCAGAAAAGCATGTGATTCCTAATCCTTGTAGTTCAGGTGGACAGAGCATTCAGTATAGTTTTGGTTCACTTTTCCCCCTCCTGTTGTGAGGAGGGAATAGTCAGCATGAAATAGGGGATTCACCATTCATTCTTAACACATGTATTTTCACATCCACTCAGAGATTAGCCAAAATATCAAAAGCACAAGAAAGCATTGAAGTAATGCTAAGGAAACAGTCAAAACCATTTGGAAGCCCATACTCCCTATCCCAGTTTCTCCTCTGAAAACATTTTTGGAAACTTACATTCCAGGTTATGCCTCAATATGGAAAAGTATTATGAAATATAATGATGATCCACAGAAAATAAAGGCTGTTACAGAAATTACTTCAAATGACCCTGTTAGAAAAATATTTTTTTTTCTATATTAAATAGTCATCAATAGATAACATACTTTTAATCCATGAAAAAAATTTTTTTATCTTTTTAATGCTAAGTACCATTATTAACACCTATAGGACAATCTAAATGTGTAAGGTAAACCAGATTTATTCCCCATTTATTTTCTTCTCTGGCTTATTTTCATGCAAACAAATTCAAAGACTTTGTATTAACAACTTCAAAAATTTAAACACTACCTCAAGAGAGGTTGTGTAATTTTCAGTTCATTGAACCAGAGAATAGTCTCTCAAAGCTGTTTCAATGCTGTCATTACTTGTGTCTACAAAAGAAAAAATGACGACTGAGATTCAGAAAGAAGAATAATTAAGCAAATACATTCATACAGGAAAGCTTGCAGAAAGTGCCAAGTCAACATTTTTCTGTGTTCTAGAAAGTTTTACCTGTGATAGATAACTGGAACTTTAATTTCAGTATCTGAAATATACTGTCTTTCAATATATTTCATCACTTCAATACAATAATAATCAGACAATCTGATTTCAGACCTAAACTTCTTTATTAATGAACCAATCTGAATAAACACTTTGCTGAACATCATAAATTTAAATCAGGCTTGAACTGCAGTTTCCAAGCCTACATAAACTAATGATGTATCTAAGGAAGCTGTAGATTTGATGACTATGTGTGTGTATGCTTTTAAATACGAATACAAACAGACACTTTTTCCTTAGAGAATAAGGTCTTTTGAAATCTGTGTTTTACTGACCTGAAGGCTGCACACATCCTGAAGTATCATATCATGAAAATTACATTAAAAAGGAGCTTATGTTTCAAGAAAATTATACTTTGACCACAAATTACTGACTGGTTGCAGTTATATTTGACTAAATCAAATTTGAAACATCTTATTTTCCGTAAACAAGAAATCCTTAGCAATGCTGTTTGTGCAAGAAAAACAATTAACCCTTTGAATAATATGTCCTATGAAATTTTGAAAATAATCTGCTTTATGTATCTGCTTTGTGCCTTGTGAATGAGCATGGCTTCATACACTGTTTCAGAGTAACTAGTCAGGACTCAAAATCCAGTGATGCCATATGTCCTTGTGTATACACATATACATGTGTGTGTGTATACTTGCATAACAAATGTTGGCCATATGTTATGTGGAAATTTGTACTTTAAAGGTGTTAGGCTCATTCACATTAGCAAATTCAGTGAAAATTCATTACATTAACAAATGCAGCAAAGAAGCCTTCATTTAAGAAAACTTGACTGTTCTCACATTTTGTTTAAAGAAGAGTTTCCAAAAAGTTAGCTTCCTTTTGTTAGAATTGTTATTAATAATCACAGTACCTCTGAAATGCTTAATTAGTATTTTTACAAGTCATATCGAATTCTATCCTAGATAAAGGTTAGTACATGATAATAGTTATTAGATAACCAAACTAAAATCTCTGAGGTATTAGAAGTTCCATAAGATGAGGGAAATTGTCAATTTGATAAACTTGACCTAGTCCAGCAGGGAGCCACCAAGCCAGATGAGGGCTGGACCACCTGCCCCATGACAAGAGGTTGAAGGAGCCAGGTTTGCTCAGTATGGAGAAGAGGCAGTTTTGGGGGACCTAAGATAAGTCAATGGGAAGGTCAATGAGAACGTAAAGACAGGCTTTTCACAGTAGTGTATGACAGAAGGATAAGAGGCAACAGGTGTAAGTTAAAATAAGAGTGAATCAGACAGGATGTAAGAAAAATTTAATATTGGAGGTGATTTCCAACCAATATTGACATCTCTTTTTTTGGAGGTTTTCAGAGCACGGACAAAGTTGCAGGAAACCTGGGCTGAACGCATTTGATGCTGCTTTCAACAGGGAATTGGATTGAAAACCTCCTAAGAGACCATTTAAAATCATGTATACTACAACTTTTCTGCTCCACAACTTGATGCACCTGCCAGTGCAATTCAAAATATAATTTTTATTTTTGTTATCAAATATACAGAGTAGGTAAGTGGTACATCATTCTCCACTCTTTTAGACAATTCTTTTAAACAAATGTAATGTCTTCTCATCCTCTCATTGCAAGTAGGTATTTTAGATCACCTTTTTCCTAGTGTGTAAACTCTTGCATTACTGAGCTTTAATTTGATTTTATTATGTCATACTAATATTTCAAACATCTATGCACCCCTTTGCCTTATTTTTCCCAATGCTGTACGAAAAATATTTAAATGAAATTTCTCTTAATATATGAAGTTGAGGTAAGAGTTTTCAACATAGGTTGCCAGTGAAGGTACATTATTGTCTCTTCTGGGAGTTCTGCCATGCAAATATATTCATACTGAAGAAGGGAGTAAATAGTGAAATAGGAGATTTTGCTAGTGAGTGAAAACAATTGAGGTTTAAAGAAAACCCACATTGCCTGCAAATAGGTGCACAAAGTTGTTTTATAGGAATTCTTATTCAGTAAGGCAGCAAGTGAATAAATAGATTGAAAACAATGCACATAGTAAAAAAAAAAAAAAAACCCACAACAACAAAAAACAAACGGCTACACCTACACTGTGAGGTAAATTATCTGATTCTACTCAGTAAAGACATTACATTATTATGCACTGCTGTATAAAAATACCAGATTCATGTGAATAGAAATGAAAAGGAGAGGAAGAATATAAATTATTATTAGCAAAAGAATTTATAAACCCCACAATATTTAATTACACTGTTGTATAAACCCATGGTACATCCACGTCTTGAGTGTTTCACGCTGTTCTAATCATCCTATCTCAGAAAGGTACAGCCTGCATAAGTACAAAGAAAGATGACAAGGAAGATCAAAGACGTGGAACAGTTTTCATACGAGTCCTAATAAAGTAGGACTCTTCAGCCTGCAAAACAGATGGCAGGGGGTAGATGTGGTAGAGTTGCACAGCATTGTGAAAGGTATGTAGAAATTGATTAGGGAACAATTATTCACTCTCTTTCGGAGTCCAGGAAATAGGACCATCCAATGAAATTATCAGGCAAAAGAAAGTACATCTCCACACAGTGTAAAATTAAATTGTGGATCCAATTACTATCAAGTACTGTGGATACCAAAAGTTAAGTTAAAGTAGGTGTGTGATTAAATAATTTAGTGAAAACTCTATCAAGCTCTATCAAATACAAGGAAGCAGATACAACATCTCAGGAAAAATGGGTAAAAGACATTACCCTGTTTCCATGTTTGTTCTCAAAACACCTTCTTACTTCTGTGTTCCATATAGCCTTAGATAGCCCTGCAGTGCCTTCATTTTGTTTAGCTGTGTTCCTTTTCAAATACAACACTGAAAAAAACCAATGCAACACTGGAAAACTCAGTAGTATTACTGTTGTTGGGTGGGCTTTAAATCATGTTGATTATTTAAAGCAGTTCAAACAACTTGAATATTTATTGTAGATGTAGTTTATAGATTCCTGATTGCATTCAGCCCTTTCTCTTTTCAGTACTCAAGGTTTACAAATCCCATAATGCAAAAACTAGGGAACACTTCATGAAACAAGCAGGAAGCTGATTTAAAACAGATACGGCTAAGAACTTCTTTCTTTCTGGAAATTTCTGGCACTGAAAAATTTGAAAATAGGTAGCACCTGCAGATTCAGAAAGGGTGAGACAAACTGGTGGACAAGATCATAAGTGGCTACTAATTTTGAACGTGCTTTGTAGCGTCCCTCATAAACAAGTCTCAGACACTGAGGGAATGCAAGGGAACTGGAAAACAAACTGTGGCCAGCATCTCTTCTTGCTCTGTTGGTAACAGAAAACTAAGCTGAAAGTACCAATGATTTTACTCAGCAGGACCTTTCTTATGTTGTTACCCCAAGCAGAACAGTTCATGCTACAATGTCATATTACAACTTTTTTTACATTGAACAGCATTTTTCAATAAATGACTGGTATAAAACCTTCCAGAGTTAAGGAGACCCCAGGAAACAGTTACGTTAGCCTAGAACTGAGAGAGACTTCTGCCTGGAGTCCATGTGGTTTTTCAGCAATGATCCAGGAAAGGGCATCTAAAATATTCTACTATAATTTTTATTCTGCCAGGATGGCTACAACAATATAATTATTATCAAGGAAAATTATTATAATGTGTGATTTTGTGTTTTTTGAGGGCAGGATCTATTTCATTTCCTCTTTTCCTGATTTTCACCTCCCTCCATGTCCTGGAAGACAGATTTTGTATTGGAGGAGTAGAATCAAACATGGAAGTAATATCCATAGTAACAAAACATTACTTGATATATGCCAAATAGGCACATGCAATATTATGTATCTGTCCAAGTGCTTGTAGTAGAGTTGAGGAGTGTTGATACATAGAATAATAAAAGCACAGGGCTAGAAAATCAGCATGAGAAATTTTAGTTCATCTCTTGTCACCAAGATAACTAAATCATTTCTGGAAGACATTTGTCTATTTTGTTCTGAAAGATTTCCATTGATAAATAATCTACATTTCCTTAGAAAATCATTATTATTAATTTCTTCTTAGGAGGTAATAAAAATTAAATAAGTAAGGCATTCAGGTAGACTCTTGTCTGGAATAAAGGTTACCCCACAATCAAGACAGTGAGCAAGGCTGTTAGAGACATTGTAAGAGACAAACTTTCCCTGGATGAGATTGAAAGGGGCTGGAGTTGAATATGGTTAAACCTGCTTCCTACCAATGCATCAGTGGAAGATCAGGAAGACAGAAAATATATTTGGGATATAAACCACAACACATAAAAACAGAGGCTTAAACAGGCTGTTTTTCAATATTGGCTGAAATATAACATCTATAAACATGGAAGATATGAGGATTCTGGGCCCTGTTAGTCACAGCTGAGCAAAGTCAGTGTTTCCAGTTTTCATAAAAGTGAAGGATTTAATTTAGCGTTTTATCTTCTTCTTGGATAATATTTTTTCAGATCTTTTTTTTTCAGGTAACAGAATAACAGAAGTTCTTCTGTTGAAGAACTGTTGAACAGTTAGTTCATGGCTAACTCTTAAAAGTAAAATTTATGTGGTTTTCTGCTGACACCTTGTCATCGATATACATACACTAATACCTTGTTGGAATGATCATATAAAGGTCTGTCACACTGAGCAATAAACTTTGACAAGGACTGGACACCAAACTTAACCTGTAGCCATGTTTAATGGAATAAGGTTAGCAATGGTGTCTTTGAGCATTTATGCCAAGACTGAGGTCTGTGCGGTTACAATGCTACATTGGAATACATATGTATTAATAGCAGCCAACAGCTAAGAAGAGGTACTTGAAAAAAACAGGACCACAGGACAATTCAGTCTGGAGGGGACCTGAGAAGGTCTCTAGTCTAACCCCTACTCAAAGCAGAATCAATTCTGAGGTCAAACCAGGTTGCTCAGGGCTTGATCCAGTTGGGTCTTGAGAACTCTCAAGGAGTTCTCACCACCTCTCTGGGAAGGGAACACTGCTGAAATGCCTCCTTGGGGAGAAAAAGGTTCTCCTTTCATTCAGTCTGAATCTCTCTTTTTTATTTTCTCTTCCAACTTCATATCTCATTTTCTTACCTGATAATTCATATTAATATAAGCTGCAGTTGGCATGTAAACAATTGAAAAGCAGCTATTAGTTTATTTGAATTTCTAAAAGTATTTATCAAGGTTCTTTGCCAAATAGTGTTAGAGACACTGAGAAAGTATAAAACACAGCATTAACACTTAGTTAAGCTGTTGATATTTTGGACAAAGGATATAAAGTGTGTATGAGACAAAGAGAGACTGGAAAAATTTATGGAAAACTCTCAGGGTTTATTTTACACAATGATATCTCTAAAGTAGTTTTTGCCTAAACCACAGACTATTGAATGTTCAGGGAGGTAAAATGTCATTGTGTGTTTATTCTGGTTTTGTACTTTTCTCTAATTTTCCTGTTACTGGCAACTGCTGGAGACAGGATTGTCCTGGGTTTGACTAGGTGTTGCAGAACCTCACGAAACCAAGTCATGCTGATTAACAAACTAGAAATGGGATTTATGATTTTACAAAATCATAACAAACTTTACAAAATCATAACAAACTCTAAGTTTTACTCTAATTGAAACTGCTTTGAGACTCTGACAAACATTAACAATATATAGGTTCAGGATATTTGTCAGGAATTAATACTATACACCTGACTTAAGAATTCTTCAACTTTATGGCTGACAACCCAAAATGCCCAATCACTCACCTAGTAATGACAAGGGCTCTCAACCTCGATGAGTTTCCTTAGGTGGCATCCCAACCTAGGGGGACAGTCTCTGACTGCAGACCTGTTGCTCTGAGGAGGACTGACTCAGAACAGCTCTCCAGTGGGATTCCATTTAAACCTTATTCAAATCTTATCTGTGGTCATATATGGTCAAGTAGCCCCCCATTGGCTGAAGACCCCAACTTCCTTACTTTCAACTCCAAAATATCTGACTACCACCATTTGGGCATAACAAAAGCAGTGGTGGGAAGTTTGGTGGGCTTTTATCAGGTCATTGTCAGGGTGGGTGCATCTGCCACACTGACATAGAGTTAATTTTCTCCCTAGTAGCTGGTTAGTGCTGTGTTTTGGGTTTAGTATGAGAATAATGTTGCTGACACACTGATGTTTTAGTTGTTGCTACACAGTGCTTAGACTAAGTCAAAGACTTTTCAGCTTCTTATGCTCTACCAACTGAGAAGGCTGAAGATGCACAAGAAGCTGGTAGGAGACACATCCAGGACAGTTAATCCCAACTGACCAAAGGGATATTCCATACCATGTGATGTCATGCTCAACATATACAACTGGGGGAAAAAGAAGGGAGGACGTCTGGAGCAATGGCATTTGTCTTCCATCACACATGATGGAACCCTGCTTTCCTAGAGATGGCTGAACACCTGCCTGCCTGTGGGAAGTGGTGAATTAATTCCTTGTTTTGCTTTGCTTGTGTGCACAGCTTTTGCTTTTACCTTTTAAACTGTTTTTATCTCAATCCATGAGTTTTATCACTTTTACTCTTCCAATTTCTCCTCCATCCCACCAGAGGACAGTGAGTAAGTGGCTATGTGGTGCTAAGTTGCCAGCTAAGGTAGAACCACAACAAAGAGTTGGAGTTCAGCGAAACAGTAATATAACTATGAAATCATTAAATTCTCCATTTCACTACTGAGTACTGATCATTTGATCATTCTCAATTAATTCTTAGGCCAACTTTCAGAATAAACAAGCTGATTATCCTTCTTACAAGAGGAGTAATAGATGTGGATTTTGGAATAACTAAGCCTGGAATTGCCTCTAACATTCAGGATCACACCCTTTCTTTCCTTCTTACTTCTCCAAGAATTTCTGCTCCTCTTTCAGCTCAGTCTTCACCCTCAAACAATCCACACCCTGACATTCTGCACCCTGTCATGTAGACCATATATTATAGCATCATGCTATAAATCAGTTAATTACACTAACTATAATTACATTGTAAGTACAGAAGAATAACAACATGCTGAATATTATGGGCACAGATCCAATACACATGACCCAGAGAAGACCTGATCAAATCCTAGACCATGTGGATGCACTATGTTCTTCCTGATGCAATTCTCCCTGAGCTGTATGGAGATAAAACACACTGGACCACTTGGCCTGCAGGGTAGAGATGACTTTCTGCCATGGACAAATTTTACAGTCTAAATGTTATCCATATAGATCTTTAGGGTGGCCCAGGAGAGTAATTTTGATCCTCTTTACATTATTTTAATCTGGAATTACAAAATACACAAGCAGGAAGGCATCTGGCACCACCTACATGTGCTTGTTTACTTGGCTTTTTCTTAACACTTCTGCTAATACCACATTAATCTCTACAACAGGTTTGCTTCCAAGTCCCAGGGTATGTTTTGTTCTTGTGTAAACCATAGAACTGCTATTTATGACAACCAGGAAGGAGATGGAAAAGAATGGATAAGCCAAATATCAGACAAAACAAAGAATTTTCTTGGCAGTAGAAGGATTTTCTTTTTTCCTTCACCAAACTTTTTACGTTCGTAAGAGCCACTTGTCACTTAACTGTTACTGAAGAATCTTCAGGAATGCTTATTGAAAGTGTCTTTAAGCACTCAAACTCAACCTGGAAATGAACGTTAATTAAAAGCACTTCAAGATTGCTTTGTACACCAAAAGCATTTCCTTTGCCATGTTATAGCCCTTGATATTGAAAAACACACACAAAAATGACACAGAGACTTCAATTAGCTCTGGAAGTTTTCCTCAATTGTTGGAATAAGAGTATTGGTTTACAGATTTGCACCACATATTTAAATGTCAGAAGCATAACTGAACTCAAACAAATGATGAACAATTTTCCACTAATGTGCAAACTGTGCACGTGGCACAGGGCTTAAACACTCAGTGGTTTTATTTTCTTTTTTTTTTTTTTACCAAGCACTTTCTATTACCACTTTCAACATTAGCTTAGCTTATAGAGTGGTGTTTAGTTTGCTGTTGTGTTCATAAAAGAAATGGCTGCTACAATCTTCTTTATATGTGCAAATTTTATGTATATTTATACTACAAGTGTAGGATCTCAATCAATACAAATTCAGAATTAATTTAATTTTATTTCTTTGTCAAATTACTGCTATACGAAGAGCAACTGTGATACAACCCAGCTAAATTAAAACGTCTGGTTCTTTGCCTTTTCAGCTACTTTTAGAATAGCTTTTTTTTTTTTTTTTAAATCCAAGTTTTCTGGTTGGTGTTAACAGATTCAAAATTCATCTTTGGCTCTGCAACCAAGCCCTGCTATCTGAGGTGTTTCTGGAAAATTATCATTCCAGTCTGTACTATTATAGACTGATGCATACTGAAAGAGTAATATTTGTCACTTTGAGAGCTGTGAGAATGAATGATTCTCAGTCAGCAAGATGGACGATGGACTCATTTTTGAGAAAATATGCTTTGTCACATATAAGTTGAGTCTCTAAAACAGTTTGCTGGCATGGTCATGAATAGTCTTTGACACAGCCTTGGATAGGCTGGGGGTAGCATTAGCTCCATTCAATACTTGTTTCAGGAAAATGAACCAAACTGGTTAGAGAACATCTCCCAAGATAAATAAAGTTTGAGAACCACAGAGCTGGCACCTCTGAAGAAACAGTTTCCCTTTCTCCTGTCTTCAGCAGGACCTCTTCTGTTAATGTCAAATCTTCATTCTGTGCCAACATGTGATAAGAATCTGTTCTTACTCAGCAAGGTTATCTAGAAAGAAAATATTTTGCCTGAAGTAATCCACTTTTTTGAAGGATAAATGAGATTTACACCACCCCTCCCATATGAACTTTCATCCAGAGGGCAACTACACAATGTCACCAGCATCCTGCTGGTCTTCCCTAGAGCTCATCAGTATGCCGAGGGAATGCGTACACTGGGTTTCTCACTTTTTCATATACTGCCATCTTGCTTTCAGAATAGCTAGATTGTACACAAAAACAGTAAAACAGAGATTAATTTTCTTTTTATCTTGTGGTCACAGGGCAAATCCAGGTACAAGTATGTTTGGTAATTTGACTATTTGATCCACCTAGGCAAGTACTCTTCAAAACTAAAATCTTCTTTAAATAAACACATCTTTCTTTTTCTTGTTTTCTTTTACTCTGAATAAGCCAATTCCAGGTTTGAACAGGAAATCTGGAAAGCAGGAGTGGAAAAACATCTGTAGAAAGCAAACTAAATCTATCCAGGACTGGCAAAATGATATCTCCAAAAGAAATTGAAAGCAAGACCTCACTGTAGAACACAATTGTTCTTCAGATGGTTCCACAGAAAACATTTGAAACACTGTTTGAATATAGCCTCAATAAATAGTATTTATTAAGGGACATTAGAAGCAGACACCACTTCCTGCAATTCCAGCCCAAAACCCTCTTACCTGGCCACTGGAGCCCAGCCTGGTACCCAGGGACCCAGAATCTCTGTTCAGGCTGAGAAACAAGGCTGCTGATTTTCCATTTGCACATTCAGCCAGTAGCAAAGCTGTGCACATGTCCCAGAGACACACACGCACACGCGCACACACACACACAGAGGACACTGACACGGACAGTCACACAGGCTGCAACAGCACCTACGTACAGGACTCGCATAAAACACAAGCCCAGACAGCCAAGTGCCCTCGTCCTCTTTGGCTGGTAGAGGTAAGAGCTCACTAGTGAAAGCTTACCTTGACATTCACTAGGTTCACAACAACACACATCTAAGGATTCCCAAGTACTGGCACATAACCTGTGTTCATCCAACAACCCTGACCAGGTCAGTCTTCTTACCTGCTCCACATGTCTCCCACTCACTGGCTGGCCCCGTTGGGTGATCGCTAGCAAACAGACACATGCACTTATATATTCATCCCATAAGCACTCACACACTTATGGCTCTCCCAAATACCAGCTTAAGCCCTCTACCTGCCTGAACCCAGGGCCTCCTAATTGCTGACTGTTCCAGCTTGAGGTTTGCTAGTGAATGAGGCACACACACAGAGTTTGTGGGAGATACAGACACTCGCTCCCCCTCAGCAGCCAGCACCAAACAGCAGCTGGTTTTCAGGGGAACACCATTCCTGTCACAGTGTACCAAGAGCCCCATTCACTATGGCTGGTGGCACAGAGACCCCACTGGCTCCATCAGCTGAATTCACAGATCACAGGTGCACATGCCACCTGTCTGACTCCAATTGCTGGCCCCAAATCCACTCACTCTGGTCCCCCCCTCCCAGAAGCCAGCACCTAGTCCAGCCTCAAGCACTCACACACAGCAAGATTACACAGAGAGATCACCTTCCTCTGCACATTCCCTTATCAGTCTGTGATCCCCTGCAACATCACAGACCTCAGGTTTACAACCTTACCAGTTGCAAAGTCCTGATTTGCCTCCAGTTTCCTGATAACCTGTCAATTAGCCTAAGTGGCAAAGTTTATTTCTTGTCTTTGCCCCAATGGGTTTGTCTGTCATGTTTCTAGTTTTGTATGCTTTGTTTATTGCTCCCCACTTCTTTCCATCGCATCTGACAAGGTCCTAGATCAGATAATCTCACTGACATTAGCACTCCCATATTCCACTTACACCTACCAATTAATGTGAATGGCCAGGTCTGGTTCTCCTTTACTGCCTCCCTTATCGTTTGTTGGGCACATTTGTGCCTCCACATGCTCTTGCTCATGGATTCCTCCTTTTCTCTTTACCACTTTTTCATTGAACAGGTCCTTAACTAGATACCATTTAAGGTGCAGATGGTCTCTTCTTCCACATACCCTTATAGTACTCAGTATTTTTAAGGAAAGTTATAGCCGCAAGCATAAATTCATTCCTGCACAAAGACAGATACAGTAAAGGGTGTATTTTACAATACACAGATGCCTAATATGTCTACATTCAAGTTGGTCATTAGACTAACTACATAGACAAGCTACATTTACATTCTGTAAAAGGAATTAGGCATTTCTAGGGTATGACTTGTCTGATTTCAGACAATCACTCCCTAAAAATGCCTCAATCTCTCCCTTGAATGGCTATGGACAGTCAGATGTATCTTCAGGGAATGGTTGGAATTCTTGAGGACTAGCTTGATTAGTAAACTAAAATGTATTCAAGTAAGATATGCTATAAAACAGTATAAAGTTCTTCATCCAGGACCATGGAATGGAGCCTACAACCACAAAGTGGAAGTCTGGACTTTAGAGAATATTAATATAAAGAAATGCCTCCCAATCTCTCATAGGAATGTGGTGGCAAAAAAACTAATGGGTGTGACCGTGAATGTGAAAAATGAGATAGCTCTTGTTAAGACCTTCTATCTCTTCAGTATCTGTTACTGAAACTGCTACTGGACTACCCCACTCATCTCTGCTGTGCATCTATTTTAGAGGATATTGGGATGAGGGGGGAATATCAGGTAAAGAAGTACCACAAAAACTAATACAGAGATGGAAAGAAAGATCCAGTCAAAAGGAAATTGAGAGCTTATTTGATATAAATACTTTCACAAGCAACAAATAGCAACTTGTTTGTTAATTTGTTAATTTCTTCATTAAGGCCTATCAATAACCTATGGCTATAACCTGAAGTCTGATAAATTGTAATTGAAAACAAGGCTTCTGTCTTTAAGAGATAGTGATTTAAGTGATCTTTAAGTGATTTTCCATTGGAACAGAATACCAAGAGAAGGTTCACAGTCTTTAAATTACAGGATTCCTGCTGGAAAACATGTTTGAGAAAAGTACAAGTCACTGACCTTGCTATGGAGCAACTGAGCCAGCCAATCAATAACCTGTGGTATAGTGAGGTCAGGCTAGACCCTTCTGAGCTTAAGGTCTACGAATTGGTGAAAAATCAGAGCAAAGTGTGAAAGCTTACTTCAGAGGTGCCTGACTAATCATTTAAAGAGAAACAAAAAAGCTCTGACACTAACAGGTAGCTCAAAGACAGTGAGAAAAAGTCAGTATAGAAGCAAAAATGTCCTTAAGACATTGACTATGGCTTTCTGGTCATACAGAAGGAACTTTCTGTAACAGTAAAGCCTTTTTAACACTCTAAAATGCCTTGAAATATTCTTAGGCTTAAAATGCCAATATACTTTGCTAATGCTCATCTAGATAAAGGTGGCAAAACTATCTAAGTACTCTGAGTATGATATAAAAACATGAGTTTCTTATCTTTCCAGAAGATCTACTGTGCTGTAGAGAACATTGAATCAGTAAGTAGGTTTACTTTTCCCAGAACATGAAGACACCAAGACACTGTAAACACTGATGGTTAGCATAGGAAACAAAGCAAAAACACGAAAATTCCAGCTTTAATTTCCTATATATTTTTTCTAAGGTATTCCACATTTTAGATTACACATATTTTTGTCTAGCTGAATGGGATTTAATGCTTTCTAGGTAGGCCAAAGTTAACACAGGCCATGATGTCCTATGCAAAACACACTATTTGTTAAACTGACATTCAGTCCAGAAGACTGCTTCAAACTGCTTGTGTGCAGAAGTCCAAAAGTCTTTTTCTCCAGAGTGCTGTAAGAAAACAGTTTAAAAAAATGGGTGGTTCATGTTTTCTTGTTTATGGAAGATGATTAGACACCTGAGTGAGTGGTCTAAAATTGTATTTCAATCCAGATATAACTCTAGGAGGCTGTCGTGGTTTAACCCCAGCCAGAAACGAAGCACCACATAGCGGCTCTCTCACTGCTCCCCTCACTGAGGGAGACAATCGGAAGAGTAAAAGCGATTAAAATTGTGGGTTCAGATAAGAACAGTTTAATAACTGAAATAAAAGACAATAATTTATAACTTAAAAAAAATTAAATAATTATAATAAGTTGTAGTAGTAATGAAAAAGAAAACAATGAAACAGAGAGAAATAAAACCCCAGAAAGACAAGTAATGCAAGTGTAAAGAAACAACTGCTCACCACCAAACGACCTATGCCCAACCTGTCCCCAGGTAGCGGACACCATCCTCTGGCCAAGTCCCCCCAGTTTCTATGTTCAGCAGGACTTAAATCATATGGGATATCCCTTTGGCCTATTTGGTTCAACTCTCCCAGCTGTGTCCCCCTCCCAGCTGCTTGTGCACCCCCAGCCAACTCACCAGTAGGGCAGTATAAGAAGCTGGAACATCCTTGACTTACTGTAAGTACTGCTTAGCAACAACTACAACATCACTGTGTTAGCAGCATTATTCTCATCCCAAACCCAAAACACAGCACTATACCAACAACTCTATCAGGGCTGAAACAAAGACAAAATTCCAATCCTCATTGAGCAGAGTATACTTCAGGGCTTATACTGACTTCCAGAAAATTTAAAAAACCTCTAAGGTTTATCATCCATTCAGCCTAATCATGTTCAATATTTTGTTTCTAATTTATAGTTCAAAATATGGAAACAGCAAAAGCACGTAGTTTGCTTTTCCCCCAAATAGCTTTGAAATTTCCAGCATAGTGCACCCCTTCTAGCTGGAAACCAATTATCAGAGATCCTGAAAATAGCAGATGCAAGAAACACTGAGTAGTTTTGGCTGATCTCTTTTTTTTTTTTTTTTCTGTCTGGCTTATTACCTTACTGGGCCGATTGGCCCAGCAGGTGTTGCTACATGTCATTCCCGAGGAGGCTTCCTGCTGGCAAATTGGTTTGAAATCAAGAATTGCATTTATAATCTTGACAATAATACCTATGAGAAACATGCTAGTGAAAGCTAGATGAAAGGTAGCTCATCTTTCCTTCCAAAGCTTAGGCACAAGAGTTTTCAAACTGTTCTGCCCTCTTATTTCTAGCAAAGAAGTTTTAATATATAATACACCACCCAGGAACATTAGACTGTAGATATGCTTTTTTTAACTACTGAATCTGTACATACATTTCATAAATCTGAGGTTCAACATTTTAAGTCCGAGTAAACACTATGACCTCTTTAATGTAAATGAATATAGCAGAAAAGGATAGAGATACTTGTTCTATAGATTTTGAAATTAACTTGTTACTTGTGACTTCTTATTGCTTATATAAATATTACACTTAAACCTAAACATTTTTAATGTCTCTGTAGTTTTCTGTATCTTTAAATATATGCTTCTGCAGCCATCCCATCATCAAAACGTATTCAGGAAAAATTCCTTCTGAAAGACATGAGAACTTTCCTTGCCCCTGTGTAGGAAGTTTGGAAAAGTATATGTGAATGTTTGAGGAAATGAAATAAAATAAGTTTAGAACAGGAATTTCAGTTCAGGTCACAGCTCCTGTTTAAAGCCTTTAGTCTCTTAGAACAGGTAATGGCTACAAATCCTAGACTTGACACCAGCAAGGGGGAAGGCAAAACTGTGTAGTTTGCCTTGCACTCTAATTATACCCAGATGGGCGTAATAATATTTTAGGTAGGATTAATTTTCGCCAACTTTACATATCTATCGTCTAACTACATCAAGCTATTCATAGGATAAAGGATGGGATTCTTTTGACTAAACATGCACTTGGCACTAGGGCCACCAGCTCAGATGCAGAGAATTGCATTTAGTGTAAGAATTCCCCTTGTAGGGACCATTTCCATTGCATGGAGATTATGTTAACCTGAGCCAGTGTAAGGCAGCAACCAGAGTCCTTGACACCTCCTTTCTTTTCTATTGCACTCTGTGAAAATTGAATGCTTCAAATAATCATCCTTTAGTTTGATAGCATTTGGTTCAAATAACTTTCTGACCTTGTATGAACAGATAGCCCAAAGTGAAATTTGCATATCCAAAAATCTAAAGGTAAACAAAATTGCAAAGGCAATATGGCCCTTACTTCTGCTGACTTCAGCAACAGTGTTACTTAATAGCTTTTAAAATATGGTTACCTATGTACGTACCCATTCTTCTTCCTTTTCGACTGGAGAAATCTTCATAACAGTCTATTAAGCCTCACAACCACTTTTTTGACTGAAATGATGCATAGATGTTTTCATAGAAGAACTGTCAATCTCATAGGTACTGATTGATATAATAAGCCTTCCTCAGTGTTGAACGGAAATGAAATTACAATCTTGACATGAAGGTTAAAAAAATACAAAGAAACGGACACTGGGAAAAAAACAAATTCCTCTGATGTGCTGGTGACATCATGATGGTGTTTGAAGAAAACAATCATGACCATGTTTTTAAGTGAGATTACGACACAGACAATATACAGTGATAGTGAAACACACTGAGAACGTCGAAGTAAATAAGTAGTGCAAGAAAGAATAAAAAATTTTGAGTAAATTTTGTTTTCATTCCCTTCATATCCGGTTTACAGACAATATTCTAGGTCTCTAAAAGATGAACAAACCTGAGGAAGAACGATAAGTTTGCAATATGAACAGTCAGTCCCATCGATTATACAGATAGTATATTCTATATGCCTCATTTAATACGCTGCTCTAAAACAGTTCTCAAACTGTCAGACAAGTTAAAGTGCTCAGCAGTATCCACTGCAAAATGTTAAAATTGCATGCATGAATTGGCATGGCTCCATGAACTCAAATAGATCTATTTCAGTTCTTATCAGCTTTCCAGACACTGCATTTATGTAATTGAAATACTAAAACTAAAAGATCAATGTGTTTTAAACTCCTCTGAAATGCACTTCTGAAAACTAAATTCAAAAATTAGGTCAGATCTGGTTACACATTCAGGCACTCCTTACTGTGACTGTGTAGAATTAGAATATCTCCACAGATTTCTTTGTGAATGAGACTTGCTTAAAACAGATAAACCTGTGGAAATTAAACTGAGGAAGCTTGCTGTTGACTCTACCTATTGAACAGATAAGAGTGGCACACTGATGCAAGAATTGCAGCTCTCCAGGAGGGAAAGGTTAGGGCACTGGCTGCACCAGTATCACTGTACTCAATCTCACCTGGGGCCCCCACCCTCACACTCTCTTCCCATTGGGCTAACAGCTGCATTTTTGCTCAGGTCCTGGTCCATGGCCCTTGTTGAGCTACACTTTACGTATGCTGCGTCTGACCTTGAGCATTTTGACCCTGTCTTAATGATTTGGCTTTCCGACTCAGCACTACAGAGTCACCTGGTAATCAGTGGAATCTTGGCCAACCAAGGTTACTGCCACCAGACCTGCTCTGCTCCTCTTTCCAACAGCTTCTGGATATTAGTTCAATAAGAGTATTTAAGATTGTGAAATGAACCCCAAACAATTTAATTTGAGACTTTACATAGTCCAATAAGTTGGCAAAAAAAATGTATTTCAAGAGTAATTAATATTTTCTTTCATTGTTGGTTTAAAGACTACTATTCAAACAGCTAAAATTCCTTTTTTTTTTTTAAATACATAAGAAACTAAAAGGAACAGAAAGTTAATATTTAACACCAGAAGCAGTTTTCATATCTGCCTAGATATTTTACCTGTGTTTACTGGGAGTACTTTGCTAGACATAAATAGGAAGTTTTATTTCATATGACAAGTTGTACACCTTCCAGAAATCCTTGTAACATGCCCTCTGACCCCCAGGCCTACATGTCAGATTTGTGCACAGCATATGAGGTCTTCCTAAGTGAACTCTTCATACACATGCCGACAGTGTTTCACACAACACTCCGAGGAAGACAGTGAAGAACTGGCTTCAGGAGCAAAGCTGGCACACGAAGGCCTGTGCAATCAGCTCACTTACATGCCTGTTTTGACAGATCAGCCCTGGCATGAACACTGGCTTTCCTAGATAAATTAGTTCTTAGCCAACTGTAGTGACAGCTAGAAAAGAAATATTATAGGAGGTGAATGTACTGGGAAGGTACTGAGGAGCCTTCGCTGCCCTTTGACCTCCAGCATCTTTGGAAAAGGTGACCTCCAAACTGGGAAAAAGGGAAAGGAAAAAGAGAAAGAAGTAGTATTTATTATTTCTGTTAAATAAAGCTAGTGGAACACAGATGTGCCATATGCCCATGCAAACAATAATATGAACTGAAAAAAACCAGTGCTTAAATTTACCTGCTTCTTACTGGAAATGCTTTCTGTTCATTATAAAATATTTAATAATCGCATTTAATTGTAGCAATTAGAATTTTTTTTTTATTTGTTTTTATCCTAGGAACATGATTTAATTTGCATTAATGTTTTGCTTGCAAACAGTAAATATTTCAACTTCATTTGACTCTATATCATGAAGTTGTCAGCTTTTCTCTGTTCTACACTTAGATTACAAACAGGTTGCATTAAAATCTGAAACCCATGGTGACTAGATGGACTCTAAACTTCCTTTGAACAGAATCTGAGTTCAGATGAGAAGCTTTCCTCTATCAGATACATTGAAATTCTAGATTAAGTAATTAACAGATCTTTTGCAATGCTTTTTGACTCATTCTTTTTCCCATTTAAACACATTGAATTTAATCCTAAACCTGACAAGCCTACATTCATGCTTAAGCACAGGAAAGCAATGATTTGCAGCCTTGGCCCTGACTCAGCATGCCTCTGCTATTCTGCTTTTTTTTTTTTTTACTTTTAGCAAATAAAAATAGAATCACATACTGTTCTGATGAGGTCTTATTGCCAAGAAACATTAATGTGACAACTGCATCTTATTTCAGCTTCTTCTTAAAACCCTCTGATGATTTCTTCAAATTTAGCACATAGTAAACTACAGCAATAGATTCAAAGAGATTTTTTTCAGGGCTCTAACACAGCACTGAGTTAATGTGGTGTAATGAGTATTCCTTAACTGATCCATGTTATAAAGAGTTAATGAAAGAAGTTTAAGTTAGTGCATTTGATCTCCTAATCACACCAGCTTGAAAGAGTTTCCACAGGTCTGTTACTGATGTCCAACTAGTATGTGGCAATGACTTCATTACATTGTGGTAAAATGAGTGTTGATGGAATTTAAATAAACGTTGGAGGCAGTACTATGGCAATGTTATGGATCCAGTGTATCACTCTTGAGTCTGGGGAGCAAAAGGTCATATTAAAAATGTTCTTTAGGATCTATTTTGTGTTAGAAGAGATGTTTGGGTGAGCTACTAAGCATACAGAAGCAGCATGTAGTTTCCTTTTCTCCAAGACGTTATTCCTTAGCTCAGAAGTTGAAGATAGGGAACAGATATGCAAACCTGTACATGTGACAATTACAGTACAAAATTCACCCATGATGGAAATAAAGCTGTTAATTTCAACTAAAAAAAAAAGATTCATTGGAGAAACAGACTTTTGGATTTTGTGCTGGGATTTTTTAAAGTGTTTGAACCCTAAATACTCCTGTTCGCATAAGGAATTCCTTCCTGTCATGAATCTGAAAAGAGAAACTTCCAAAGTTACAGTATGACGAAATTTATCTCAGATGTCTCAATTTTTTTTTCTCTTCATCAGTGTATTTTACTTCTTCCCAGTGTTTACTCTCTGCTGCACCCACACATTCACCCAGACCATGGTAAATATTGTAACCCTCTGAATCTAAAGTACAGGTGACTAACAGCTGTGCTCTCACACACAAAAAATGCTGCATGTGAGACAAATCTTTGGATGCATTTCACATTTACATGCAGTGATTTTGAAGTATCTACTATTAGCACTTAAAAAACTTATTGTCTGCCAACTTGTTTATATTGTTACTTTTTCCACTGCTATTAGTATCATAACTATTCCAAGCTGATATTCCCATGTGAAGAATTTTTTGTTTATTTTTCTAAACACCAGCCTGTCCACATGTCCTATGGTGAGACAAATAGCCCAGTAGTCACCTATAAATCTGGGGTGGTATTAGGAAGTGGGTGGTAAGCAGCGCTGATGAGATATAACTGTATGAAACAGATTTGTTCTAACAAGCACTACAAAGGGTATTGCAGATGCAGCACAGTTATTTTAAGGTATCCAGTGACCATCTATGTAAGTCTACTATGGATAAATCTTCCTCTAGCCAGAAAAAAAATCCTGACACTGCTAAAATCCTTTGGGTTATCTCCATCTCCAAACTGCTGTTCCTGTTTTGCTCTCATCTCTGTGCCATAGCACACTGCCTGGTCTTCTCAACACTGCTGAAGGTACTTGGACATTGCATCTGTTGGTCTTTGCTACCACTCGCCATCTGTGTCTGACTCAGAACACAGATGACTAAGGAACCTACCAGGCTGGCTTAGTTTGCCCTTTGTATTTTGAATCTGAAGTCCATATCGCAAACCATAAGAATGGTTTGCTCAACCACTCCTTCAAGGTGGTAGTTCCTTGTCAGACCTTCTACTTATTGTTTCATTGGTACTAAATCTGTCTTGTGTTCCCCTAAGTTTACTGCTCAAAGCTGTGCCTTGAAGGATCTGCAAGAATTAATGACTGGACACCGACGATTCATCAACAGAGGAAGATATACTTATCTGTCTTTTTATGAATATGCAAGGCTGTAAGATTAAAAACACTTAAACCAAAGACCAAACACTACATAAAATCTTTGCAGATTGCCAACAGTTCTGTTGGAATAAAAAACAAATTTTCTCACAAAGCTGGGGATTGCTTCATGAAGACACCCTCTTGCCTACTCTCCATCTACCCCTCCAATTTACACGATGGGGAGTAGCTGGATAAAGGTAAGTGGCCCTCATTTTGGTAGAATATTCCTTTTGTTTTCTGCTTTTGGGAATGAATTCAAGCATTTGTATCTGTATCCCAACCATAATTCCCTTTCTTGAGTGCAATATGAGGACAGAGAAAGAAAAACCCTGTTTACAAAATCCCTTCCTCACTCTATCTATTTCCTGGCATTCTTGATAGCAAATGGTTTTTACCTGAGGCTTAAAAAAAAACCAAAACAAACTGTAATGACAGAATCCCTGTGTACAAGGACTACACAGAAGATATCAGAAACTAAAATCATGTACAAAAGCAATACTTGCTCTGAATATGACAAATCCATAGGCTGGGATTTGTTCTCACTATGCATCAGTTTAACAGTTAATTCATAGATACATGCTTTTTTCAAAGGCAATTTACAAAAAAGATGAGATTTACAGATGAAGTTTATGACTGTAGTGGAATAATTCTATGTAAATATTAAGATTTTTAATTATAATGACTGGTTTTGCTTCACAGAGTACTTCTGAGGCAACCCTATTTTTGTGAGCATGTCGGTTGTAACAGAGTGACAGCATTGCACACAAATACTTAGAACCTTGAGAGTCTCCGAGATTTGTCCAGTTCTGGACTTTGTGGTTCCTTATTCAAGTTTGAAACCAACTTCTTATGTTGCACACATTAATTTTATTTTCCTAGCTCGCTCCACAAATACAAGAGAGCTTGAAAAAACATGAACATAGCTCCAGTATGAACAGAAGAAATGCCAGAACTGGGGAAGGAGCGTAAAGAATCTCAGTGCTTTGCATCATGTAATGGGTGTGTGGTCAAGTGTCTGCTAATGTAAAACGAATGGATACTAAAACAGACCTAAAGAGAATTATACACCTGTTGTCACAAATTCTCTCCTGTTCCTTACATCTTTCACATGGGATCAAAAAGCTAGGGAGAAGATGGAGTTTATCACCAGGAGAATGTTGGATGACAGCATCTGGTAAAGGACAGGGAAAATAGACTAACACACCTTTAACACCAGTGTTACTCAGATCATTGCTTCTTATTCATGATGCCTAATGTTCTCCTAGGCATGCACATATATTTTGCATATGATAGTATTATTTCTTTTGTTACTTTTGAGATAAACAGTAGCTTTCTTAGTTTGAGACATTCTCTTTTTTCCATCCTACTTATTAAAAACCAGAGCAGAAAAATACAAAGCTTAAACTATGCCTGCCTTCAATACAATTTTGTTTGGTACAAAGATTAGCACACCCTACTGGTTATTATTTAGAAAGACAGTAATAAAATTATCTCTTCTGTCTCCTTTAGTCAATGTGTATAACTGAAACAAGATACTATCTAAAAATATCTAAAAACAGTATTGTGAGATAAAAGGGCAATTCAGAGGGGCAAGAATGCTGATCAACATGCTTGAAAAGTATTAAATGGTTCATATGGTAACTAATTAATTTCAAACAGTTCATTAGTCAAAATAATGTTTCACAATCTAATAAATGCTTAGAAGTAAAGGTCCTCTCTGCTATTAGTAGTTTTACAGCACAAACAGATGGTTTTGATAGTTCCTGGCACTCTATTTGTTATTTAATTTCTTCCCACTGGTAGTCTTGTCAGATTTCCAGACTACGCTGAAGTAAGAGAGAGAAAGGCACAAAGGAAATAACCTTGCATTCAAGACCACTGGCCCATCTCATTCAGTATCACATTTCTAATAGTGGCCTATGCCAGATGTTCCAAAAGATGATAAAAAAAGCACCTCATACTAATGCCCACATTGCCAAAGCCATTTGGAAGCCTAAGTCATGTTGATACTAACTTTTGTGAATATAAGCTCTAAGGAATAAATTGCCTTGAGCATCTCAGTTGACTTGAGATAGCAACAGAATAAAATAGATTTTTTTATTCCTAACCTGTGGCAATGACTAGTTGGCTTATTCACTGCAGCATGAGGGATAATGCTTTTTCTGAGTTCATTTGTGAATTACCCAATCTACCATGTACAAGAACAAACGATACCCTTTGCATCTCTGTGCAAGAAAATATAAATAGGGATACTGGGATACATAAACCCACTGTCTAGTTGCTGTGCTTTATGCAGATACTAACTTCTGTTAGGATTCCCAGGTGCCTAGTAAAGTATTACATTATTGAAGTCTTTCCTCTGACAAATCTTGTTGAAATTGGCCAACAGCTTCAGAAATTACAAGAAAAAAATACACTTTTTCATAATTCTCTCCCACATAGGTATTATGTAGATGCCATCAGGACTTCTAGCCTTAGACAACTGAAATGAAGATAGATATATTCAGTGTTTCAAACAGTGAGAGAGCGTATTTCAGGTAGTGGATCATCACTCCTAGTTGATAATTTCCTAGGAACCTCTAACACCTTCCCTCTGATCTAAAAGAATCATGGCTCTGTAATGTGTTTTTTTGTTCTATCTTGTCTTTTGTTAGCATAACAATATCTGGCACGATTTCACAGTTCTGAAAGTAGTAGTTCAAGCCCTGCCACTGATGGATGGCAATAGAATTTGCTGTAACATGCGTGACAGTTTCTTAAGATTTGCAATAGAAGTCTTACATTGCTGCTACTTTTATTACAAAACTGAGCAGTCAAACTGTCTCAGCTCAGAAAGTCTCAAAGCACCAAATTTCTTTGCATCTTCTCTTTGTCACCTTTGCTCATATTGCTTATAACAGAGGATCACATGCAGCTTTTGGGGGCTATCTTTCCCCCTAGAACACCTGGGTTTTTTTCAGTGCCAAAGATAATGCATGAAGAAGAATTAAGGATGAGTGAGCAAATGTGGAATTTCCAGGTCTCTTATACCTTGACATTACAACACAGATTAATTCACTTTATCGAGTTGTTCTTTTTTCCTCACTTCTGTACAAAATGAAAAATAAAATAAAAAATAAAGACTAAAACAATGAATGCTTTTAGCAGAGATATAGCTATTTCAGGGTATGCCATTCTTTCTTTTCATCACCGTTCTTTCTGCACTTTCTTGGTCACTGCTTTCTGCTACCCTCAATTATCCTCAAAACTTTCTGATTGTGGAATTAAAGCTTAAATTTCAAGGAATTTTTATGGAACCATAAAAACAGCGCAGCCACCAAAACCCAAGTGTTATTTATTTTTAACAGTATGGTATATCATGAAAGAAGAGCGTTACACCACCAGCAAAAACCTAAGGATTAGATTGGTTTGGAACACTAGGAAGTGCTGTTTGCAGGTCTAGCTCCTTCAAACAGGTTTGTGCACAACATAGACAAAGGCTCCAAATCAAACCCATGGTCTGACTGCAGATTACCACTGTACCGCAGATTACTGCTGCTTTGCCTTCTTACAAGTTCTTCTGAGAGATGAGAATAAACTTAAGGCACTTCTATTAGTATAACTCAGAGCCATTTTGCCAGTTTTCTACGTCTAGCCTCACTGTCCCTACATACAGTTAGTTAACTTGTTATAAATTGCAAGTCTAGTTCCTGTCATGTGTGTAATAAGAAAATACATTACATTTGTCATTTGTTAAATACACAAAACTCCTTAGTTCTGGTGATTTTCACGACACCACAGGGATATTACTATAGTCTGCTGTCACACACATACCTTCATGTCGATTCTGGATGCTGGTAACTGAGGATGATGAGTCAGGGCAGGCCGCAGCGGGGGCAGCAGCTCCTGTCACAACTCGGCACTCACTGAGGCGAACAAAAGGGCGCCCCGACCCCGGCCAGCCGAGAAGGAACAAGGCAGCCCGCGTGGTACCGGCAGCCCCTGCGACAGCGGCTGACGTCACTCAGGGTGGAGCCGGGAGCACCCGAGGGCGATTTAAAGCCCGCCCAGGGAGCGTGAGCGATGCGGAGTGCGGTAGTCAGGGCGTGGGGCAGCGGTTCGCGCAGGCAGGGTGAGCAGGTGAGGTGTGCGGGCAAGGTCCAGCCTTGGCAACCACCCGGAGTAAAGCCACCGCTACACTGCTAGGAAGAACGCAGCAACCCAGACGGTGCTCCCGCTCAGGCATGCAGCTGTCCAGGTCTCCGGCTGCAGGGAGTGCCTGAGCCTGTCACTCGTACTAGGGGGCAGCAGAGAGCCCTGTGTGAGGGGTGACCGGGGGTGGGATGATCTGCTCAGCTGGTGGCAGAGCTGAAGGGGCAAGTGGAGAGCCTGAGGAGTATGAGGAAGTGTGAGAAGGTGGTCTTTGCTCCACCAAAGGAAAAGGCATCAGGTGGAGGTCCCACAGCTTGCACTGTGCACTGGCAGCCCTCAAAGGCAACTGTATCCTGGGCTGCATCGGAAGTGTGGCCAGCAGGTCTACTCAGCTCTTGTGAGACCACACCTGTAGTACTACATCCAGCTGTGGAGTCCTCAACATAAGAAGGATATTGACCAGTTGGAACGAGCCATGAAGATGATCAGAGGGCTGCTATGGGGAAAGGCTGAGGGAATTGGGCTTATTCAGCCTGGAGAAGTGAAGATTTCTGGGAGACCTTATAGCAGCCTTCCAGTACCTGAAGGGGGCCTACAAGAAAGCTGGAGAGAGGGTGAGGGGGGGCTTTTTAGAAGTGCCTGTAGTGACAGGACAAGGGGTAATGGGTTTAAACTGAAAGACGGTTGCTTTAGATTAGATATCAGGAAGAAATTCTTCCTGGATAGGGTGGTGAAGCACTGGAACAGGTTGTCCAGAGAAGCTGTGGATGCCCCATCCCTGGAAGTGTTCAAGGCCAGGCTGGATGAGGCTTTGAGCAACCTGGTCTAGTGGAGGGTGTCCCTGCCCATGGCAGGGGGTTGGATCTAGCTGACCTTTAAGGTCCTTTCCAACCCAAACCCTTCTATGATGTTATAAAATATGTGCTACCGTATCCTATGGATTATCAGTCCACATGAAAGTCAGATTCCAGGAAACAGAAAAATTCCTGTGGTAGATGTTATTTGGGCAACACTAAAATAAGGAAATACAAGTGAGAAGAGGTATTTAAAGCAGTAATACTTCCTTCAACAGTTCTGGAAAGATCAGCAGAGGAGGGCAAACTGATTTCATTATATATGGTTTGCAGAGAGGCTCCCTTACTATCAGATATAGGAAGACAGAGTGTGAAAACGAGGTGCTCCACAAAAGCATAAAATGTACTTGGTGGAGACCCAGTTACATAATCCAGAGTCCACATGAGCTGCCAAAAGCCTGCTTTGAGAAAGCAACTTTACTAAAATTGGGTTTTCTTCATGTACAGTTCTCTCAAGGAAAATTGCAAGAGACACTGCATTTCCCTGTCACCTACATTTCTTCACTGAATTCTTTCAGCACTAGGAACACACCTGCCTTTGCATTTTTCTCACATTTTTCTAATTTCAATATTTTTCTTTTTGGTTTTTTTGTCTTTTTTCCCCTGTCACTTCTATTCTGTCTATCTCAAATTTTCTTTCTCATTAACATCATTCCTTCAAAAAATTAGTGTTGGGCTAAGCTTCATCACTGTGAGTAGCGTTAGCAGAATGAAACTGCGTAGTTAGAATTCCTCATCCATCCTTTGCATATATGTACAGCCTAGAGACCTAGATAATTAGGAGATAGATAAATATTTTCAATACAATTAGTGATAATTAGGATATACCCATTAAAATCAGGTAGGAGGATACAGAGAATGCCTCTAACAAATTTCCTTACCTGGCTGGATTTTTCTGGTTTTAGCTGAATACTTTCCAGTTAGAGGAACACAGAATATTTTCATTATTGTTGTTACTCCAGCTACAGAGTTTTTTCATAGTGCCCAAATGCTATTTCGTTCTGTATGGAAAATTTCACAGGTCTCTCAAAACATGTAGTCTATGAGCAGTTTTCCCTGTTAAAGTTATAATAAATTTCTCAGCAAGTCACTATCTTGTCAGTAGGAAGCAGTATAGCTTTCAGTGATTCACAAAGAATAGTTAGATTCATGAAAAGTACTGTCAGAAAATACTTATTTGTAAAATGGCTCTAACTTTGAAAAAGAAAGCGTACATCAAACTCAACTATTAATTGTCAGGTCAATAAATAAAGAAGTTAATTAATCCATCAAGCACCTAGCTGCAATTTAACCAAATGTAAACTTCTCATAATCCTTCCACTCACACAAGCATGTATAACGGCTAATGGCACTGCAGTCAGTAGGGCTTATGCATATTAGATCAGAGCTATTGATACAATTTTCAGGCAACAGATACAGTCAATTACTGTAGTTCCAATTTCCTTTGATTACAAAAGGATACAAGACAGGGCTGACCACTGTCTACAATACTAAAAATTATTTGTTGGTAACACAGGATTCATATTCTCTTATTTAGAGGAAGGCAAATGCCTGTTTTCTCTGAAAAGAGCATGCATTTTAGCTTCTCTTGTCTATATTTTCATGACTATTGCTTATCAGATTCTTTCTCTTTTCTTTTGAAAATTCATTGATAAATAGCAAAACTGATCAGAAGAAAAAACTAATTGGAACCAGTATGGAAAAAAATAACCTTAAGCTGTTAATACAGCTCTTAATTTTTTTTTTTTTTTTTTTTTTTTTTTTGGCTGTCTGGAAAGATCCTTTTTGCAAAGCTGTAATTGAAGAGCTTAGACCAAACACCTTAAATACCCAGAACTGGGTCAACATAAATAGAAGGAATGATGAAAAATATTTTACTTAGCAGCATAGCATATTTCTTTCAGAAAAACATATGCCAAAATCCTACATCACTTAACGGATTTTGCATTTATATCCTCATATGTATGGGATGAAGACACAGCTGGTGCAAACTGGATTAGCTCCCTGAATTTCAGGACCATTAAGTCAAATATTCTTCCTTGTGAATTATTTCTTCATTTCCATCCTGATGGACTAACGTACATTTAGTTGACAATCAGAAAAGAGATGCTGGAAATAAAGTCCAACATTCCTTTCAAAGTATCTCTCTCTTCCTTAGAAGAAAAAAGATGTTTGTTTTCTTATTAAGGATTAGTTTTGATTTGTGGCAAAGCGTTTTGCTGTGTGTTCCTGACTTACCTAAATTCTCCACAGTACTGAAAGTCAAAGTAATGCACTGTAAGCTTTTGCTAAGATTTATATAATGCTAAGAAGAATATTAAAAATTGTAGTGGCTCGTTACCACTGTAGCGAACCCAGTTGTATATATGACTTCTCAAGGACAAGTGCAATATATTTTGGTTTCGTGGATTTACAATGCTAAACAATATTTGCCACTCTTTACCACATACCATTTAAAAGTAGGAATCCAAGACAAAGAAAAACATATACATTTTTCATAGTCAAAATACTAGCTTTGAGTAGAGAAAGTGATTGCTGAAGAATAACTTGATATGTTGCATGATGTATGAGTGTCTTAAACAACAAAAGATTCCTTAACAGGTTTGCCAGGCTTTGAATCTAGACTTGTGTTTTGCAAGTAGAGCAGGAGTATGTAATATATTTTTTTTAGCTTTTCTTTTTTCTCCTTTGTGCAGGCATTTAGAGGTGATGAAAGAAAGAAACACGATATCACTGGCTTGAGTAAGCCATTGTGTGTGTAGCTAAGAAAAGTTTTTCATTTTGGTAGAACTTTTTTCTCTATCAAACTCAGGAATTCAGTTTTTCTGTGTTCAAAGTGGGCAACTTCAAAATAGTCAGTGTATTGTTATTTCTTCTGCAGAGTATTGTAATAATATGGATCAAAAAGATTAACCTGATATCAGGTAAAACATGGGAGAAAACTAAAACCTTCTAGCAAAACGTCCTGTGCATATACATGTGAGGAAAGAGTCTATAGAAATGACAAAGGGGATAACGGAGCACAAGAAAAGCAGACATTGGTTTGAGGGTAAGATCAAAACTATTCATCTCAGAGCAGTGTTAGGCCAACTTTAAGTGATTCTGAAAATCCCACCACTGACTTTTTTTCACTTTTTTTTTTGCCTTGGAATCTAGAGAGATTCAATCCACTAAGCAGATTTTTAACCACTGAAGTGACTAATTGAACAGCTCTGGTTGAGCATCTCTGATACCTCTGGGTAGTTGTCTTTCAAAAATTGTAGGCTGAATTCAACTCTGTGCTGCCAGCCAGCCTCAGGAGAAACACCCAGGGCTACCTCATGCATCAGACAGATGCCTGGCATGAAGTATTCTTCCATGCCACCTCAGAAGTGCATCTCCTGAGCGGTGCATCAGGGACCATAATGCTATTTCTGACTTGTGGGTCCAGAGTTGTCTAGGTGTCAGTGACACCAATGAAAATGAAAACATGTTTTCTGACACTACAAAGAGCAAAGCAAAACAGCCAGAAAATTGAAGTTTCTCAAATCATGAGTAGAAATGGAAAAATTCTCGGCTTTTAGATACTGGGCTTTTATGATACAAGTCTGTTCTGCTCTAACTGGTGTGTTTGTAAACATGCCGGTTTTGAACTATTTTATACCAAACATATTTTGGTGTTGGGTGATTTTCCAAGCTTTTGTTTTGCCCTCATTTTTAGTATTAGGGTCTGATTGAGACTTAGGCTGAAACCCAGTCTTTTGCTAGTCGTACTTTCACTAAAATTTAGAATATGTCATAGAGGCAATCTATCAGGAAGGAATATAAGAGAAAGATTGTCACCACATTTATGATTCTTCTAGTCACGTAGTCATAGTATTTGTTGGGGCACTTAGAAATGGTTTACTCACAGATGTTACCAATGCCACAGGCAGGTAGACTGTTCTTTAGTAATACCTTTTCCAAATGTCAGTCCCAGTATTGGAAAGGAGTTACTGAGGTTAGCCAATAGCATCCTTCTAACAAAGTGGAACTGCCATTAGGCAGTAGGAATATGTCCAGCTCACCGGCACTTTGACTCATAGCTCCCTCAAGCCTTCCAGCCAATTAAGGAAGATGTAAAAGGCTAATCAATCCTAATTTGTGATCTTATTTAATGTCAAGAAAAAAAATTATTTGCCTTTTTTTTTCTTCCTCAGCAGCAGAATATGGGTTTTCCAGAAGAATAAAAGACATGACTTGCTAACATACGGGCCCTGTATGACATTTCCAAGAAAACATAGTCTGTGGGTTGAGCTATAATGATCCTGGCAGCTAGTGCATACAATTCAGCAGCAGTCACCATCAAAGAGTAAGTGAGGCTGCTGTGTCCTGGGGTCCTGCAGTTGGCATGCTGCCACACTCACTCCTTTCCAAAGACATAAAGGCATACACTAATGCTTCTGCCATCCTCTCTATCTATATGCAATACCCCATCCATATACATTTTTTGTCATTTTGTTATATACGTGTGCTGGTATTTTGAATACACATACACCCACATAGCATTTTATGGAGGCATTCATTAGGCTGTAATTGAAGGCCATCTAGAACCAGACAGCAGAACCGATTTCAAACCTCCATGTCAGCTATGGCATAGACAAACTCTTGCAATGACTTTTGAATGCTTTTCTCAACATGATTTCCTTTCTTGTAACCTTCACCTATACTCATTCCTTAGGTTTATGACCAGGCTGCTGGGCACATCCCTGTTTTTTGACATGCTGCAGTAATAGCAAAAATCTTGAAGCCTCTGACTTGAAAATGAAATGTCAGTCCACAAAGTTCCTGGTAGGGAGAACTGGTGACAGAACCCCCAGGGTATGAGTGAAAGCAGCCTTGTACTCTGACAACTGCAGATTCCATCCTATCAATTACATTGACCTTAACATCAAAGCACCTTCAGGTAAGAGAGGTAGGTAACAGCAGCAATACTGTAATCTTACCCATTTGATGTTGTTGTAACAGCTTATATAAATGATCAATTAAAAAGAAAAAAGATACATTCATTTATTCATCCATTCAAAGTAATTTTGCTTTCTTCCTTCCCCTTGCCATCCCCACCTCCACCATGAATTTCCCATGAAGACAGCAGGTACATGGCACCCTTTGTTAATAATAGGACATTTTTATCCGTTGATTCGAGCCTTTCACTAGATATAAATACCAGCCTTGGGAGAGAAGAACACTTCTTGAGGGGTGCTGTGTGCTTTAGCTGCACCTACTGGAACTGGTGGGAGGCTTCAGCTACCTGCACTGGCTGCTTACCACAGGGTTGTAATTTGCGGTAGCAAACTCAGGAAAGACACAGGTCACAACCAATTTATTAGAACATTTATTTAATGATTAAGCTTTTATTATTTACAGCAGATAAGTATTGACATGGTTCATTCAATTATTTCCTCACACAAACTCATAGGTATGGAGCTGCTTACAGCTGGAAAGCCAAACTCATCTTGTTACCACGAATGGGAGGATTATACTGACCTGCCAATGGCTCCTTGGTAGGTGATGATCAAGTCCCTCAAAAGTTCTTTATTTCAGATGTATATATAATCCTGTAGGATATGGCCTGAGTTATACTACCTGTTGTTGGTGCTAGTGTGTGCTGGTGGTTTTGAACAGAAAGTGTTCTGAGTTTAACAGTTCTTGCAGATTCAGCAGAGTCACTAGTCTCCAGAGATTATCTGTTCTGGTACACCATTTAAACAGTACCTCTCAGCAAATACTTTTGTTCTCTTTAGCCTGCTGTTTACTTATAAGTACTTCTTGGTCCACAGCCATAGGTATTTGTGGGGCCTGTTCACAACAGCTCACATAGAATGGGTCTTTGTGACATGTCTAAATCAACATACACTTTTGAGAACTCACTGTGCAATACTCCCACTTAGTGTACATTATTAAAAAGCTTTCACAGGTTTTCCAAAACTTCCATGTTCATCTTCAGACACTTAAAAACCCTAAGAAAGGATAACCACCAATAAGAAACAAGGTAAGCAACATTACATCGCACCTATTTCCTCCTCAACAGATCTGCTCAGTGCTTTATGTAATAACCTCCACATTATTCTGAACAAAGTTTTAATAATAATAATGAATCCCAAGTATTTTGTTGACTTCCTCAGAAGTGATACTATCATTTACATATCTAAACTTAAATGCCACCTAATCTTATTATTAACAAAGACTTCATACTAGTATCTAGTATGTATCTTCTTTACTAACTATATGCAATGTGTTGTCAATACATTTCACATTAGAAAATATCTGCACTGTGATAGAAGCTCTCTACTCTGAGACTTGTGCTGAAGGTCTCTATATTGGTCACTTTATGTCCTGCTGAACATGGAGATTGTAGTTTTGAAGACATTATAATGATTTCCACATTCTGCAAGTCTACTCGTAGGAAACGTGTGTGATGCATTTTACTTCTTGACACTAGCTTCTTCATTCTCTGTTCAGTATTCTCACATTGTGCTGTACTTCTTCACAAAAACTGTCAAACAGCACAGCTGGAGTTAATAAACTGAGGAAGGATGCCCATTACCAGTTACAGACATCCCTGTTGTTTGATGCTTTCAGTATTTCATTATCTCTGCATCAGCACTGGTAGTCCTGCAACTGAAAAGCCATCAAAATAACACAGCTTGAAATGATAAATGAAAGTAACAGAACTGCAACACAGAGCATGCAATTCTGTGGGCTTTTCTAAGTGAACAGAGATTTTTATCTGTGCTGCGGCAGTCTTATGCTACCGCACAAAAGGTTTATCCAAACATGTTTGTTGGCTTAGAGCCTTTGGACTCATTTCACATAGACAATTTTCCATAAGTGCTAGGAAACCTAAGAAATTACATTTGATTGTTCTTCCTCTGAAATAGATTTTAGAAAGATATAAGATTTCATTTTTTTCCTTTTTATTAAGGAAATGGAGGAAAATACAACAAGGTCCAGGAAAAGCCTATATCAACCACAAATAATCTTACTGCAAAAGATTGTCACTGAATTGGAACTACTCAAATTAATTAGTACGTTCATTCCTGAGCTGAGGTTACTGATGTGACTCGTGAAGGTACCAAATTCTCAATGAAGAGTTAACGTAATGGATCAGAATTCTCTGACCCAGTTTAACAATTAGCTGGAGGTGACGTGATGTGAAATTTAAATGTACACTCCAGAGAAGGGAGTTCTTTCATCCTTTTCACAGAATTTCATACAAATTCTTTCATCCTTAATAAACATGGCTAAATTTAAAACTGGAATGTATATTTCATTTTATTGTTATAAATGTTATCTGCTTAGTGCCAACAGCATATTTCCAGCAACTAAAAGCGTATTGCTTTCACCATTTGTCAGATCTGCAATGTATTCATATAGCTGCTGTATATAATTAAACATGTAAAAAAGGAAGACTGAAATTGATAATTAGCTCTCAGAATTTTGAAGTAGTGTCTGGGAATTAAGCCACACAGTTCCCATTATAGTCTGGAGAAATCACACAGCTAAAATTCTTTGACTGCTTAGGAGGTCAGGAACCAGTTTCTAAATTATTCTGACTCATGGGAGAATAATTTGCACTTTCTGATTACATATGGATCAATGTCTTTTCATTATACATTTTTGTGTTTCAATTTGTATGTTTTTCCAAGAAATTAAAAGTTATTTATTGTGATTTCAGGGTTCAACCTTGAAGAGATGATTCATCACATCCCTTTACTGATAAACAACAATAAAATCAAAATTTACTAGAAAATAAATGCAAAGTGAAAAACAGACAAACAGGCAAAACCCCCAATCCAAAGAACCCATGGTTCTGATACATAAAAACTGCCCTTTTATTATTATAGTAAAACCTTCTGGTTTGGGATATTTTGTTAATGTGTATGCTATCAAGTGCAGCTAATAAGATGGTTTCCTAATTTTAAACTCCTGTTAACACAAAGAGTAGGGAATTTCAGGGATTCTTCTTCATGAAGAGTCATCTTGCTTTGGCATTTGCTGAGCAGTCTCATACATTTGCACTGCAGAGAATGTAATTGTAATATAAGTGTATGGGGGAAAAAAATGTGCACATGCAGTATGTATTCACAACCTAGCTAAAAATTGACTCCTATCACTGTTTTCTAGTTTTCTTTTCATAACAGGTCTTTGCCCATATGTATATAATAGACATGGCATATGATAACTCAGGAAGTACACATAAGCCGAAGTGTTCTGACCTGGTTGTTTCAACCTGAACTTGGCTTTTTTTTTTTTTTTTTTAATAGTAGAAAAGAAGTCTCAGTAGTTAGATATTAACTAGTTTGATTACTGACATACTATTTAAGAACACTTGGGATGAATACTAGTAGGAGTCAACTGTTTGCCTTCCTGGTAAATATGTCTGAACAAATTAGTTATGTAGTTCTGTACACTTTTATTCCTATTTTATTTGTATACTCAGATTTTAAGCATATATTTGAAAATCCTGGTTTTCAGTAAAGGTTTTGTCAACATCACAGTATAAAAACTCGTGTTCCATATAAGGAAAAAAAGAATGAAAAAAAAAGCCACAGAATTTTTTAGCTCATAGTCAGAGTTCTAGAAACAGAAGAAAACTATGACCCTGGTCACACTGACAAATACTTCCTTGCCATTGAAAAATAACGTGTTTTTTTTAACACATCCTTTTATACTATATACACCTCAGGTTTCCCTGCTTGGAAAGTCAATGAGGAGACTTGTGTGAGACTGACTGCAAGCTGAACACGGACACTTTTTTTTTCATTTTCACAAAGTTAATTTGAGGTAATTATTTTTCTTGTACCTGCACTGATTGCTGAAATACATTTTCTCTCCCCACTCCACCCCTAGTCACTTTTTTTGTTAATCCCCTGCAGGTATTTAGAATTAGCTTTCATGTTGTGTCTTAGTCCTACTTTCCCCAGGCTTTGCAAATACTCTTTTCTTAATAAACTTTTTTTATCATTTTTGTTATCCTCTTTTTTGGATTCTTTCCAATTCAGAAAAATCTTTTTTGTATTATGGAGCCCAAAACACTGTAAAGCACTCAAATACGGTCTCACCAATTCTGCACTGAGATAAAAAATTAATTACCTGCCCCCCTTCTCCTGACCTAATTCCTCTCATTATACTGTACATGCTCAATATGGTATTTGGCGTTTTGCAGCATATCACTCTGTATTCTTCTGCAGAGTTTATGGTTTGCACTGAGCCTGATCTTTTCCTGTAGCCATGGAAATTTCCAAATGAGTCTTTCTCCGTGTCACATATCAAGCTCTATCACACTTCACATTTAACATGATTAAATGTCAATTTTGTTGTATTTAGACCCTGATCATAGAAGGGCACATTGGGGTCTTCCCTATAGTCTAAGGTCAGAATAGACAGAAATATGATGGTGTAGTTGGATGCAGTAAAGTCTTCTGATTCTATGGTTAAACTGAAAATGCAGATATCTCTCTTCTGTTGGAGCACACTACCAGGACTATTTTGGAGAAAAATGACCTCTGTTTTCTTAAGAAATGGGGCTGTAACTTAATTTTTTTTTTTAATTTCAACGTTCTATGCTCTCCCCTTAAGCTTTATATATCATGCCAGCAGACCAAGCCTTGTTTTCCTGAGTTAGGGTAATTATTCTTACTTCTTCACCGACTCTTTTCGGGTTTTTTTAACGCTTATAGACACAAGATGATTTGTTACAGAAATTCCCTTTAATCACATAGGTCATATCACCTTGGTCATGAAAGCTGAAAGAATGGCAGTGTACTAAGGGAAAATGAGTATCCTTCTTTCTTCCTTTACCAGTTAGTGAGACATACCTTAAGCAGCAGTGTAAATGCTTTCTGTTCTTATGCTGTTACTCATACAGCCTCCAGGACCTTAACCAAGGTACAAAGATTTTATACAGAATTCTGCAGCAGATGAAACCCTGTGTCTGCACACTTAAGGTAAAAACAAGTGTTTGATATAATAACAATTATGAACTTGACCTAATGACTTGACTCATTGTACAAGGAAACATGATTAAAATATTCCTACATATGTCTGTCCCTCACTCTTTTACTATCTCTGGTTAACATATTCTACTGTAACACTGTAAAAGTGTCTAAATAGGTAGACATTCAGTTTTGGGTGGGAAAATAAAGCCAAAGGGTGTCCCAACCTTAGAACACAAAACCTGTTGCCTAAAAAACTGTATATTGCACAACTTCATAGTGATTCCTATGCAAACTTCAAAATATGCCTGATGAATAACATTGTACCAGAAACAATGAGATCCTTAACCTGTAGAAGGTGCATAACAAGTATAACCTGTTATAACCTATAAGACATCTGGTAAAATGATGAATGGATACATACAGACATAAGGTAAACTTCTTGAATTCTCCTGTTCAGAAAAGTGGACTGGAATAGGAAAGGGTTTAGCATTCAGCTCCTGTAATCCCAAAGCTATTGTAACTGAAAGAAACATAAAATCCAAACCTCAAAAAATTATTTGTAATCTAGCAATTACAGAAGAAGTTACGGTGGTTCGCACCTTCCAGTTTGGCAGTATCTTTCTGATTATATAGATTATAGACACAAGAAGTGAAATGTGTAGAATAATAATATACATATGCAAATGTATATGTGAAATAAACTTTATGAGCCAGAATAATTACTAATCACTATTTAGTCTTTTTCCTGTGAGAAGTTATACCAATAGCACTAAGTTTTTCAGACTCTACGAGGAATTTCCACTACCCCCACTTTAATCTTTCAAGTAGTCTTAGGAGGAAGATATTTAGCCCATCTATTGTTGGGCTGTAAAGGATCACAGAATCATAAAATATAAAATTAGGAAGGACATTAGACCGACTAATTAGCTCAACTTCTGCCAGCACAGGATACATCTCCATATTACATTTATGATCTTTTCTCCACACTTGGCTTTATTTTGCCAAACTTATTTGAGGAAATTATTTTTTATTTTATTTATTTGATCAATAACTTTCAATAAGCCTTCTCCCTCTCCTTTTTATATGACCCTGCTTGGCACTGCTCCCTCAAATATTCATAGACCTGTCATTATGAGCCCTTCTAACATTTATTTGGTCAAGATGATATATACTTAATTTTTTTAATCTTTTCTTTCATCTTTCCCTGCTCAAATCTGGTATAACAGAGAGCAGAATCTGCTTCTGCAGTGTAACAGAAACAAATAACAATGTTCTGTCTGATATCTGAATGGTGATATTCAAAGTGATGTTCCTTAAAAGGAGAGATACTCCATCTTACATAATTTACTCAGTTCTACTTTTGTTTTCTACTTCTAGTGTGTTCATTAAGTTATTAAGTGAGATTTTAACAACACTGTGTTTTGTAGATCCTTAGTAACACTACCAACCACCGTAAAAAAATCCAATAAAATCAGTCTTAACAAAGATAATGATGTCGTCAAATATTATACTTCTTAATTTTATTCTAGCATCTCATTCTGCTCAATGTTACACATTTCTTTGATTTCTTGAAAAATGTTTCAAATTCACCCTTGATTTAATATGTTAGAACTTTCTGAAGTCAGAGGAATTAAGCAGTGTCGATTATGTCCACTGCAGTAGCCCTACCTTCTGTAGCAAATTGTTGAATTTTCTTTGAAAGCAGGTTCATTTAATATGATTTCTTGCTTATGAACTTTCACTGCCTGCAATTTTCCTCAAGGTGCTAAAGGATTTATTGAAGTATTTCTCTGATCTCATACCTAGTACTTACTTAAGAGACTTGTAAAAACTAATTCTGTAAATGACTCAATCTACTCCTTTAATTCTGAAAGATGACGTTTAATGGTTCTGATTCCATCTTAGTAAGCCTGTTTATACAATTTGGCCACGTTAATTGCTTCATGTATATAACATTTAAAAGATACATTATTTGACACGATTGTGTGTTTTACAAATTATTTTGTATGATCTGGGTTTACTGTCAACCATTAATAGTTTTGCATTCTTTCTCAAAAAAAAAAAAAAATAAACTACATTTTAAAAAGTGTCATACCCAAAACTCCTGCTAGCAACAGTCCATCTGCCTGAAGCACAGTTATAGAGTATGGAACTTTCACACTATAGACTAGAAGTGTAGTATCAGAGACTATACATTAAACTTCAGTTTACTGAAAATTAGAGAAAAAAATATTAATGTTTAATATTTAGACTCTAAGAACCCTTACGTTCTGAGACCCAGCCAAAGGGAATCACTAGGTATGTTGATCATCCCCTGCTTCTTTCTCAAGTTCTACAGGCAATTGGGTTTTATAAACAATTTCATTCAATAACTATATACAGGCAAAAAAGTATATAGAAAAAACCCAAGAGGAATGTAATACGGATTCAATTTTAACTTATTATGTAGTTAATATCTAAGATAACACAATAAAGCAAGAAGAGATGATGTATCTAAGTTCAATTATAGCTTTCAAACCTTTTTCATTTTGTTTCTGGGGTTTTCTTCCCTTCTGTGTGTCAGTTCGATCACACAAGAAAACAGCAAAACAGCTGTAAACATACAAATATGACAGATTCTATTGCTTCAGAACAGTATAATAAAATGTGGAATTAAGATGGTCATAAGTAGCAGTTAAAGATATTGATACAAGGCTTTATAATTCAAAATGTCTATCAGGGCACTGTCTGGCATTTCTTAGTATGTAATTTCAACACCTCAGACATCTGGTGCTTTATCAGCTTCTATAAGAGATTCCTAAAGAAACCCTCAAGGGAAAGAATGCCTACAGTATGAAAATGCTTTATAGACTCAGGTTCCTGGCCCCTGCCTGTCAGCATCATTAATAGCACCAATTTTCAGCTGTATTGAGGAATGCAAAATGCAATTAGTCCTTTCCTTCCCATTAAATGGATAGTTTATGCATGCACAAATTTCCTTTAAACTTTCAAGCCAGTGATATGAGCAAATGGAATTTTATCTTTAGGATTTGACTTAAAAATGTAAAGGAGTTCAAAATCAAACAGAATCAAAATGCTTCATTCCATCCATGTCACCGCGTGTTATTCCCCCCGTCAGTATTTTAAATGTGAGCCATATTTAGTTTGAAGAGCCATACTGTGTTAAGTTACTGTATGAACACAATATGAACAGTGTAATAGGCATGAAGCATCAAAGAAATAGTGTATCTGCTGAAAGCTGATGTAATTTTCATTTGATGATAAGAAACACAATGAATTTTAACCTGTTAGTGTGAGGTTTATTGATACTTTCAGGTTATTAATGCTCTGAAAAATGAATTACATTGTTATGTGCATTTGAGTACAATTATAATGTGCTACATCTCTAGTGGGAATGATGAAACTTCCTAAAAATAATCATGTAATTTCCTTTTCTTCCTGCACCATCCCTTCTCTGTCAGTGTGCCATTATGTTAGAAGAACTTCAGGTACTTGAGCTCAATATAAGCAGAAACAAATTAATGAAACTTTACCACAGTGTGGGATTTGAACCTATTTATTATGGGTCCACTGAATTATTAAGCAACTCATCTGTCTAGTATATGGGAAGGAACCTTTTGATTAAAACTCCATTGGAAGGTGGTTTTAGTAAACTTTAATTCATTAAAACTGAGTTAAGTATATTGGTGGTTTACAATTATAAATCTGTTTTATCTCTGTATACATCTGTTTTGTCTACACCAAAGTAAATAATTTAAACATATTTATATTTATTATGTGGATATGAGTGTATGTAACACATGAATGTATATATTTGTGTGTGTTTTTATAGGTAAATGTAATACACACACCCATATATGCAGAAAAGAGAGGGAGAAAGATCGGATGACTATTAATATGGCCATGGTTTTATTCACGTAGTATGGATGGTTATCGCTAAGGCAGATTGTATCCAACCCTTCAGCAAACTGAGAAGTAGGAACAAAAGGTCCTATTTACAAAATTCTGCATGAGGGTGGGTATGTATACTGATAGATAGTTGAGAAGAAAATAACTCCTCCATCTGTTTCCAAGTAGCTATTGAAAAAGACCAGTGGAGATGAACCCTAAAGCATCTGTATTGATGCTCATAACACTTGCGGGTAGTCTTGGCTATACCTTACTAGTTGTGGAGTATACCCAACAACTGATAGAAGACTATCTATCTCCATTATTGATACGTGCAGCTTTTCAGAACTGTAGATTTTGAACTCTAAACAAGCGATGACAACACTACTAAAGCAAAAATCTCATGAAACTAACAGATCAAATCGTGTTCAACTCCTACCCTGCCTTGCCCAGTGAGGGGCCTGTTTAAGAACTTCATACTCTTTTAAAACTGTATGGACATCTTTATATAGTAGAACATTGTTTCAACACAATATGGGAAATTTCTGATAACTTTGGATAAAGACAAAGTTCATTAAAATGCTTTAATTGATTCATCAGTAAATATTGATAAAACCACATTTGGCTTTGGTGATTTCTCTATGGAGTTGGCTGGGATGATCCCTCAGTAGATTTATTCCTTTGAATTTGGAGATTGACAAGGAATGACATCTTATTCTCCTTATCCAAGAGGAATGCTAACAAATTCTTTTGCAGTTTTCCTCTCTCTTTTATTTTGATGGGGTTTTTTCTTTCTTTGTGTGTTTGTTTTGATTGGTTGGTTTGTTTGTTTTAGTTTTAACAGTAAAACAAGAATGCAGCAACATTTACATTTGTACTGTCATCAATATTCAAAGTAATTTTGGTGTCTTGGTGAAAAGTTTATAAAAAGAAGAACTATATCACTCTGGCAAGGCAGGGATGGGATTTCCAGAAAATTGACTTTTATTCAGTACCTATAGGACAGAAGTGATACTGATGAGGAAAGACAGAGTCTGCATAACTCTGTTGGTGATGTATTTTCTACTGAATAAATTTAACTGACCTCTGTCCATATATGTCATTGTCACAGAGTTCTGCAAGACATATTTAGTCCTCAGAATGACATACATGCTTTTCCTCTCTCCCTCTCTCCCTCTCTCCCTCTCTCCCTCTCCCTGTCTTATTGTCATGTATAGTTTGAGCATTCTTCTTCAAGGCTGAGCTGAAAGCAGGGACCTATATCCATGTAGCCCAAACACTACACACCCAGGTCATCCTACTACGTTAGGAAAACACCTGGCAAGGGCAACTTAATCTAGTGCTAACTGGCGTAATTCATCTTTGGAGTCAGCTGAGTCATTGTGAGGAATATATTTAATGCTTGCTGTCTGCCCTGCAGCAGTTACATTTTTATTTCTGGGTACAATGCACTATGTTGTTTATCCTGGATATACCCTCAAGTCATCTAAGACTCAGATCAGAAACAGAGCTAGTATTGAACTCTCTAGGACAGAAAGATTTTTTCAGTACAAGACTACGGTTTCTATACGACCTATTTCACTGTATTTTGAAAGGTTGTGCGAAATACACTCATTAGAGGAACATCAAATTGGCATTTTACGATAGCTCTATAGCCAGTTTAAATCAGCCTAAACCAGGCAGACATTATAAAGGGTAATTCTGTCCATAATTACCTCCACTTGCTCACCAGGGCTCCCTTGCTATTCCCTTGTATTAACTTTACATATTTTGAGCTATGATATGAATCATATATTAAAAAAAAAGTAAATCTGCTGGGCTATGTGACCATTCTAGTTGTTAAAAAATGAAAGGGAAACTTACGTGTAGGTATGAGAAGAAAAATTGACCTAAGTGCACATCTTTCATTAAGCATAATCAAGTTCAAAAGTGGGCCATCATGGTCTTCTACACATAATTTTCCCAGTGGCTTCTTAGTACCAGCTATAACAGGTGAGTAGCTGCAGAATGACCTAGATCAGAAAGGTGAGCCAAACAGACAGACACAAAGAATTAAGAAGGGCAGGATCATATGAGGAGGGATGACAGGAAGGAGAGCAAAACCACCAGTGTTAGTAGCAGTCCTCAATTAGATTAGATTAAACATAACACAAAACTTCCCCCTTTGATCAGTCTAACATGATTGTGAAGCCTCAGGGCTAAAAGTTTGATTACGTCTTGATTCAAAGCTTCTTTGAATTAAAGTCAGCTGTGAAGACAGTAGTTCTAATGGATTTAATTTATTTCCTGTTAACACAATTTGCAGTGAGCACCAACAGAAGGTGTCATTCCAGTTATCAGTGATACACATAGTCTCAGGTGATAGCAAGCAACAGATGCATTAGAGTGCTGAACATAGAGGTGGAACATTAAATGAGTTCTGAGCATTGTTTCTCAAAAGTCCTGAGCTGGTCTCTGTTGTTCAATACAGCCTGAAGTACTAAGGTATGGGTATTTTTCCTGGCATTTTTCTGGCCGCTGACGAGTGGTGACAGTGAGTTTTAAGGTCCAATTTGAATTTATTGCCTTGTAATTTAAACAAATGTCTCCTACTTCAGGATAGAGCATGGAGAACAGGTGTTCCTGATCACCTGTTTTTTACTGCTTGGGTTTTTGTTTGTGCCTTTACCATATGAACTATTACTTACCTCCTTCCTAACATAGAAGTTTCAGATTTTTACCCATCCTACTCCTATGAGAGATTTTCCTCTTCTCAACTTTCAGTATTCATCAATGATGAAATACTTTTCTTGAAATGGGATGAACAGTGTTACCCAATGTATTCAGGATCAAAATATGGTACTTTCTTGATGGGATTACATTGTTTTCTTATGTACCGAGTGTCTTCCTTATGAATCATCAGGATTTAAAGTATTTTCAAATGTAAATGCAGATTAAGCAAAGTTCTTTATTGAAGCAACTCTAGGATAAGCTCATCCATTTCCAAGGCTCTCTCCATAAACTTCATCACACTTCAGATTTGGATTTTGGTTGGCAGGCAAACAATTCGTGATATCTGGTAAAATTCTGTAATAACGATTGCCAGTGTTGAGAATTTAAATATAATGCCCTTTTTAATAATAGAAATCACATTCAATATAGACAGCAGAGGCTTCAAACAAGCTATTGAATGTAGCTAGAAAAACTGTTTCAAATTATGTAGTATATACACCATGTAATACATGGAAATTATATGCATTCTTCCAATGCTGGATGTAAAATCAATCCTTTTGTCAAGTGTTTCTATTGTAGACTGCCATGTTGGAGACCTACATTCAAACAAAGGACTTGGAGGGTTGGGCACTTAGCTTCCAGGGAGAGGAGCCTTCTGTCATTCAATAACTCTCCTCAGTCGCAGACGACAAGCTAATGTAGGTAAGACACTTCAGACAAGCTTCTGTAAACCCTTTTGATAAAGTCTCACATCTGAGGTTAATGACAATACCTAAGGTGTGGGAGTCATGTAATAAGTGTAAATCTGACTTGGAAAATTAAAAACAAAGAGCAGGAAACAAAGAAAAAGTAGCACTAGTTTGAAGAGAATGGCATTATAGTCAGAAGGAGTAAATAATGAGGAACAATGGGTATGATACATGAGGACTTAGATGATATAAATACTAAAAGATGAAAGCTAGTTCAAAGCAGCTAAATAGAGAGCAGTGACAGTTTCCTAGGGAAAAAAATGATATCAAACAATTGGGTGTGTCATTAAATATAAGAAATCAAAAGGTAAAAAGAGTCTAAAAGATAATTCTGTGTGCAGCATTAAATATGAATGATAAGTAATAAGATGAGAAAAGAAAAATCTATGTCTAACATTAAAAACAAAGAAACATTACCAACTATGCCTAAGTAGGGCAAAAAGGAGTTGGGTACAATTTATTAATATAAACAAAATCTAGAAGAAACAGACTAACTAAGAAGTGAACAAAGGAAGAAGAATCCACTTCCAGTTAAAAAATCTGGAAGGTTATTCACTCCTAGGAGACAGGACTGCAATAAAGATATATATGTCTCATTGTACAATTACAAGCTCTGCTAGGCTGTAGCTTTTGCTCACTGTACCAATGCCTCAGCTAAACTATCATCGCTGTGCCTGGAGCTTGCTTTGTCCATGTACTTATTTACAGGAGACATTTGAGTCCTTTACGATGATTATGTAAGAAAAGTCAAAACAAATAAGGCTGGATTTGCAAAAATATCTGAGGCACCAAAAGTTAAAAATTAGAAACACCCCAAAATCTCACAATGAGATCTCACAAACAACTGTGAAAATCTAGTCCACAACTGATGTTAGCAGAATTCTTAGCACGGTGAGTTCTGATGGGTGAAGTCCATTAATAGTAAATCCCATCTGTGTTAAATCCTGCTGCTCTTGCTATTCTTAATTAGGAGATAACAACATTAAGAAACTGACAGTTTATTTTTTATCTCTTTCAACATGGATATTCTGCTTTTCCATTAAGAGAATGATGCTGTGATAGCTGGAGCTCCCAGGTTGTTCTTTCCTACGGTTTTGAGCCCATGAGTGTTTTTCCATGACAAGTCTTTCCTGGCATATTATTTATGATATTACCATTAAAAAAAAAAAAAATCACTTGGGGCCTAATTTTGGAATAAAAGGTGGATATTAGGAAAAGCAGTGGGTTTTAATTGTTGGGTTTTGTTTTTTTTGGGGTTTTTTGTTTTTTTTTTTAAATAAAAGGTTGGACCTTTACTTGCTTTCCTCTTTCTAAATTAGAAATACAAAGTGCACATTAAAAATTTAAGCGTTAAGGAGTGAAGAAATTCTGACTGGAGTAACTGAAGTAACTACTGACTGTAGTAACATGGAAACTGCATGAAATACAATTATCTCCCTGTCTAGCCTCTCCTTTACTCCATTTTTATATACCAAAGGGACAATGCAGCTCAGTAACTGTGATTTGTTCTATTTTCTGGAGGCAGGAGGGTTCACTGAAGGTTTAGTACAGTTCTTTAGTTCAGTGCAGCAAGCTCTGTGAGTCTGCTGGTGGCCATTTAGCATCCTTCATCCAGGTTACTGTGCAAAGTTAAGCTGCAGTACACCTATATTGATAATTCAGTCTAGTTTGGCAAGATTTTCATGGCTGTAAAGCGAGACACATTGCTAACTCTGGTATTATATCTTGCCCCAGTCAAGAGTGTGGGAGTAGTATAAATTGTAACTGAGCAGAACATATGAATTGCTTGTAGCAAGCAAAGCAATATGCTTTCCTCTAGGGGGGAAAAAAAAAAAAAAAAAAAAAGGCAAAAGGCAAAACTATTCTTTAACTTTAAAAGTAAACAAAATTCCCTCTACCTCACCCCCTCCCAAAAATAGCCTTTTAGACTTCTTTAACTCCTAAAACTGAATTTTTCAATGATAAAGAAATAAGAATTAGTATTGTTCAGGGTGGCCCTGGGGACATTGCTTTTGATTTGTCTTTTTTTTAATCTGAAAAGTCTGTAAATCGATTAAAATAATCTGTCATAAAAGAATGTTTGATAAACTCACTAAAGGTCAGCCCTTACTATGTCAAAGCATTGAAGTTAGAAAAAGCGTTGTATGAAGATGACAGAAGCAAGAAAAACATCGTGCATAAATACAAGGGAGGATAAAGAAAGAATAGCTAGCTGTTAAAGTGGCTGTGAATACTGTCCTTGGCAACACCTCCGTCTTCCAAGAAAGTGTGTAGATGAAGAGAAGGCGAGTTGGTCATCAGTTCCATCTTGGATTAGCTTGGATCACCCAATTTCCTGCTGCTCCCTCATACAGTGTAGGTGTAGGTTAGTGTGGAAAGGAGACAGAAGCTCTCAGATACATTAAAAATAAGATCTTTTAAATAAAAGATCATTTTTGCTATGGTCTGTAGTGAATGGGGAGCAGAAGGTGGTGAAGAAGAAAACACAAGTGTCCACAAAGCCCAATTATCTAGGACATCTCTGTGTTGTCTTATGCAGTTTAACATATTTTACAAAGCTGTGATCTGTTCAAGTCCAGAAGAAGGGATCCAGCAAGCATACTGCATAACAAGCAACAGCACACTGGGCATTTTAGACTCATGAGAATGTGAGCTTTGTGGGATGAAAACAAAAGAGATTATATGATACCAGAGAGAAAAAAGATTTAACTTTTTTAGCACATATAGAGCAGTGCCAGAACCATATCACTGGTCTCACTGTACCTATGTTTGTGTAGCACAAACCAGAATGCTTCAAAATCAGAACATCTTCAGTTATCACGAGAACAGATGTTGGAACCTCTGCCTGTATCCACGTTAGTGAATTAAATTGTTCAGTGCTGTCTAAGTGCTAGTATGGTGCCTGGCACAGGTTTTTGTCTTAGCCAATTAGCATTTTCTATTGAATGCATATACTTGACTTACATTATCAAACCATGTTCACAAATCTGTACTACCTGCCATATCCTTACAGCCAGATCAGCCTCATTACTTGCTATGAGACTATGGTTATTCTGTCTTGCCCATACGAGTCTCACAAACCTGAATTGTCTTTGATCATCTTGTGGTCTTTGTGGTATAAAATATCAACCCAAATTATGTCCCATACCCCTGGAAAACATTCAGCTATTCTTTCTAGCCACAAAAAAAGAAGCCATAGCTGGCTCAGAGCAATCATCTGTAACAATTCTGTTTGGCAAAAATTATTTAATGTCCTGTTTCCTTTGACATTCATGTCTCAAAAGCATAAAGTAAAATACTGAAGACCAATACATGCAGCTGTTTCATTTCACACTTTATGCTGATATCTTTGCTTTTCAAAATGTGACCAAGCTTCCTATAAGTGGCAGTTGTAATTCCAGGTATAGACTCCCTGAGTTCTATTTAAAATACCTTAAAAAGATAGTATTCACCTGCTTTAAGGGTTCAGTACATTCCAAGTCAACTTCATATTTACAAACAATAACTTTATTATTTCAATGGACTTAATTGTCATCATTCTTTTTGTTATCACTCAGCAAAAATCTACTGCTTCCCCTCCTACTCCGTGTGCATCTTTTTAGTTTTTCTGAAGTTACACAACTGCTCTACATCATAAGCAATGCTATGCTGACTGAATTTTTGTCTTTGGGCATACGTATTTTCTAATTTGCTACCAATAAATCTTGTATTTTGAGAGTAGATGATCTTTTTTTTTTTTTTTTTCCTTTTTCTCCAGATAATAGGTAAAAGGAGCTGGTAATGATACACAGTCCTGCCTTGTATCTGTTCTATGGTTAAATCAATCATTTTATTCCCTCTGCATGAACATAAAACCTCTCTCACTTCAAAGGAGAAAATTTTTAATCATCTGCTAAGTCTAGCAGATTCAGATGTAATCATCGAGATGTGGTCTAACACTTTAGGAAAATCTAAAGAGCCCTAGACCTCCTTATTCTCAGTCTTTTCTCAGACACATACATAATTCCTTGTTACACTGTTTCTATTTTGTATCTAAGTCCAGTTTATTAATTTGACATAAATTTTAATGTATAACCTCTTCAGAATGATACATGACAATACTTTGAGAGAACAAGAGGAAATGAGGATGAGCAAAAAGTTATCCTTAGATTATTTAATGAACAAGAATCATGAGGAACTGCCAAAGTCTCACACCCATTTCCAGGTATCATATCACACTGAACATACTCAGAGAAGTGTATATTTTATATTTGAAATTAATTACGATTATGAGGTATGCTCTTCTAGATATTTTTGTTCTTCACTTCCCTTTCTCCTCAATTAAAACACAGGAAGATTTTCACCACAAAATTACAGAATGGCTGAGGTGGGAAGGCACCTCTGGAGGTCATCTAGTCCAGCTCCCAGCCTAGGGCAGGGTCAGCTACAGCCGGTTGATCAGGACTATGTCCAGCTGGCTTTTGAATATCCCCAAACGATTACCTCTTGTCTGTCATTGGCTGCCACTGAGAAGAGTCTAGCTCATATACCAACCAAACAGGTACATATACACATTGATAATATCTGCCCTGGGCATTCTCTTCTCCCGGCTGAACCATCTCAGCTCTCTCAGCCTATCCTCATATAACAGAAACCCCTATTCCTTAATCATCCTTCTGGCCCTTTACTGGACTTCCTCCAGGATGTCCAATTCTCTCCTAAAGGAGAGTACAGAAATGGAGATGTGTCTTAGCAGTGCTTAGTAGAGAAGGGTGCACTCCTACCTGCGCAGCCAGGAGACTGTTGGCCTTCAGTGCTGCGAGGACACATAGGTGAAGATATCTGAAGATATCTCCTGTCTGAATAACCAATCTTACATATAGGAAATGCAGAGTGATATTTAAATATGCTTAGCTATAACTAGCTAACTGATTTCAATGAGAATTTGGCACTGACATATTTCAGAGAATGTGGACCATCAGAAGTTTGTTTATTGTCATGCGGGAAGTTACAGCAAAGAAGAAAAAACAGTCAGATCACCAAAAATCCCTATTCCTAGGCTCATCTTCCTACTTTACTAGATATGTTTGACATTAATATAATAGATTGCAAGCTACTGACATTATAATAGGTATCTGAAGTTGACATTAACTTAGATGTACTTTTAATCTTGGTAAATCTGAATGCAGGGGCATGATTAATTCCAAGTGAAATAAAATACCAAGAAAAACAGCACTATTTTTCAAGCAAAGAGTTTACATACAGAGATATGCAGCAGCAGGAGCTCTGATCCAGGAAACATACAAAAGCTGTCACATCCTCAAACATTTTTCTTCAGTCTTGATTTCACAGAAGAAACTACTACATAAGGTTAAGGTAATATTTTCTTTATTAACATATAAGTACAGTATTTTCAGAAACAGTGCTTCTATTATGAAGTCTGCTCTGAAACTGAAACATGCCACCACAAAAATATAATGCAGTGAAAAAAATCATTATCAAATTTTTGCATTTCATAATGCAAAGAAAGGTACAAATAGCATGACAGAAAAAAGGAGGAAATTTAAAACATGCAATGTATTAGTGATGCCTTCACTATATTAACCACAATGTTAACATATTAATGAATTTTATGTTTACTAGCAGAAAAGATCATTGCTAGCATAAATTATAAACCTCAGAAGAGTCATAAATATGATATGGTTACTCTAATGAAGCATTCATATGTCACTCAGAACAGAATTATTTGATATGGAAGTATGCACATGCTGTAGTAAGTTTTAAGGATTGATTTATTTGTTTCTAAATACTTACCGTCAACATAGACAAGAAATATATATCTAATATAATATTTGGCAATAATTGCAAGCAGTTTTTACCATTATAATAGTTGGCTAAGGGCTTGATCCACTGAGGATTTGACCTTTGACTCCCACTAGAGGGACAGCAGTTTTCCCAGTAGAGAATAGGGTGTTCAGATGATAAGAAGCTGTAAGGTCAGGCACAACTCTTGTGTTTGAAAGAGTGATGATTCAGAATGATTTCAGAAGTCGCAAGCTAGAGGAATACTTAACTGATTCAAATAGCATACTGCAATGGCAGACTTCAACTAAAGTAAGCAAATGCAAAGTTCAATAGTTTTTCTAAATCTACATCCTGTTCAGGGGCCTCAGTTCACTTTGGTGTGCTGTTGGAAGCACATAAATATAAAATAAACATCATATCTTGTTTCTGTGATCGTAACCTGCTATATAATAAAGGGAGGACAGAACCAATAAATTACAAGGAAAATGGGAAAAGCAATGATCAATAATCTATAATAGTCAGGAAACCAGATGGGTTTTGTAACCTGAACAATAGTAAAACAAGGAAAGTAATGGAGGTCCCATTAGTTGCTACCTCTTTTGTCTTTCCCTTCCTCCTGGAGGAAGCAGAATCCACCTTATTTCTTCAGTGCCTGGAGGTGGGTGGCAGTGCTGCAGTTCCATGAGAGATAGCAGGACAATGCTTACATTCTGCTCTGCTCTTGGCCTTTTTCTATACCACCATGAATTCAGTCAGCAATGAGCACACCAGCTCTTCTGTAACTTTGTTTTAGGATCTGGGAGCTAATTAGATGGAGGAAGAAGCACTAGGAATACTTGGGTGACAAGATTTCCAATACATGCAGTGGCAAAGCTGCACTGGAACTACTCACGTTAATTTTCAAGTTGAACGTGTTAGTCTTGCATGTCAATGGTGAGCAGCTGTCTCCCTCTGAGAGACCGTATTTTTAAGAGACTACTAAAAACCTTAAAGCTGAATCCATTCCTAAGCTATTAATTAGCTTGATCCAAAATACTAGTCTGTCTTAATTAAGCCAATTCCATATGGACTGAAATAGGTTTGCTAGCTGAATTTCAGTCAAAGTGGAAGCATTTATGACTAGGAATATGCTATTAACAAGCCGTCTTTAAGGAAGGTGGTGATTTTCTCAAAAGCTAAAGGAAGGGGAAAGAGCAGTACCTACAAACAGAATTCTGTATCTTTCTCATTTTTTGTAAAATGATGTCATTTTAGCCATAAAAGGTTTTTATGACCTTATTACCAATATGAGCCACTATCATTTACCTATTGTGCTATGATAGCAAAATGGCTTTTTTTAATATCTCATTCACTCAATCTCTCTCAAAATCATCACTTGACAAACCAAGGATGCAGATATGTAGGATGTTTTCCAATTGTCTGTATTTCCACAGTCAGAACTGGAGACCTTGGTAAATTACTACCACTAAAATGTGATTGATTGTCACTTTGACAAAAATCAGTGCAAAATAACTATTTTGTCTCCAGCAAAAGTGGGGCAGTGAAATGCCACAGAGTTTGCAGGGTGCTGAGTCTCCATCTTTCCGTGTATTTTATACTGAATAATAGAAAGTTCATGGATATCTTCACAGCACCCATCTAGAGCAGAAGCATAGCCCAAATCCATTTCATTTGGTCACAAATCTTCTGTATAGGATTTGCAGTTCTTCTGACAGACCAAGGAGGCTGCGTTAACTCACAGTCTGAACTGATTCTCTGTCTGCACATTTTCATTACCACTGGGAGAACACAGTTGCACTTATGACTTGCCAACTTCTTGTTTTCTTAAGCAAAACTGTTCATTTAAGGAAGAGGGAGAAGGAATTGTTACTGTGAAAAGAATATTCTGTTTGTTAAACTTTGAAAATTCAGCTTCACTTGATTGAAAAATTAATCAAATCACCCTTGAGATTCTGTTAAAATCCAATATATTTGTGCTATGCACCTAATTACTTTGATAAACCTACTGTTTTAATAAGATGCTTCTCCTTCTTTTTCCTGTTGTGTTTAGTTGCAAAGAAATACACACATTTATAGTGTCAGCATATGTCCTAATTTAAGGTGATCTTATAAGCACAAATTGGAAGCAAGTATAAAACAAAAAATGTTTTAACCAAAAGCTACAGACTTATTTGCAAAAATATTTTCAAAATTAAACTGGGAAACCACTGAGAAGCAGGTATTACATATCCACTATCTTCAGACCTTGTAGATGTTAGGAAGAACCTGCATTACACTTTGGGACTACCTGACCCAAATGATTTTTATCATTGTTAATCCTGGAGAAAATATTCTCATCCACAGCATTAACTGTTAAAATCACTCACCTACGTTGCAGACAACTTTCCGTGACAGTATTACAATACCACAATTTCGTGTGATGATACTGATCATGTCAAATCTGTAAAGTATGGCTTATTTACTCTTTAAAATCTGCAGAACATTGCCTGTTTCCTAAAGCAAAGGGAAAAGAAATAATAATAATAAAAAAAGGTAATCTCATTATGTCATTCACCACATTTTGAATAAAAAATCTTTATATTTTGAAAAATAAAGATTTTGTGATTCATATTAAATGATAAAATCACTAGCTCTGTTAATAGAAAATATTTTTTTTAAGAATTACTGACAGACAAAGGTTATGCACTTCGTATGAGTGAAACAGAGAGAAATTGCAGATGATTCTGAGAAGGGAAGGAAAATAGATTAACAATGATGACTGAAAAGATTTATCTGAAAAGGGATGTCTTTTCAAACAGAGACATATTATAGCCTGTCTTTCTGTTAAAGTGGAAAAGAATCAAAAAATTACATAAATAAGCAACCATCATAATGGCAGAGTGTTGTAGTACATTAAGATGATAAAATATCCTCCCTTTTCGGCTTCTTCAGTATGGTTTTGTCTTTTTCATGATAGATGAAGAAAAAGGCAGACAAATAGATAATTCTGTTTCACTGTGTCTTGCTGCTGACACTCAAGTGAATATGTTCCAAAAGAATGTAATTTTTTTTCAGAGGACAAGCCTATAAAAAGAAGCCGTAAAGGACAAAAGCAAGTTTATGTTAAAAGAAGATTCCTTTCCACTTTAGAAAATACTAGTTCTTTATTCATATTCACAGTAGCTAATTGTAGTTTTCTATGAAGTAATTAGGAAGAGATATTTTTATAGAATACATAGGATTTTTTTTCTCTTGAAAAATATGGATTGTTAGTTTTTTGCCTCTAAGATGTGTGCTGTGTTCAGATTCAGTGATCTGGTACCTACAGAGTTTGTTTCAACTATACAATGTTTCAATCAGGTTTTGTGGTGATTTTTTTAAAATTTATTAATTTTTCCCTTTCCCTCTGTTTGCTTAAGTCTTAACATATTGTTGATGGTTTTGTTTGCAAGTGACTGGTGTAGGGCCTGCGATCTCTATATAAAGCTTGTCATGTACCTAGCACAGTGGGACACCTAGTAAGTTGAGTTTTCAAATACAATTTAAAAAAAAATTCAAGAAAACACTGCTTCTGGATAAACAATGGTGTAGGCACCCAGCATTTAGTCAGACTTATGTTCCCCAGTGCCTTAGGGTCATTTTTGAAAATAGGAATTGATCACTCGTTAAAAGAAATAGGTTTGAACTGAAGATTACAATAAAGTACACCAACTGCCATTAAGCAACATTTGCAGTCATTAACATCCAACATCTTTAGCCTTTCATACTAACTCTATAACAACACACTAGATATTGCTAAAGAATGTACACAAGCACCAGAAACCCATCATGTACACCGAAGTTAGAAAGGTCCATGGCACTGTTTTGTTCTTGCCTCCTACTGTTCACCCAAAAAATAGAGAATGTGGTGTTTAAGCACAGAGTTTTCATGACTAAGAGAGCTCAATGATAATGTTGTGGCAACAGGTCTTTGCTACTGTGGCCAAAAAACCAGACTCTGGCACTAATTAGTTCACTACTGCATTAGGAGCCTTTGTGTTTGTGTCCAGCTAATAATTTTTTCTGTTACCTCTATATGAATAGATATGGTAAATTTGGTTTGATTATTTTTTGATTATTTATTCTTCTTTACTGATGTGCACAGCTTTATTTCCATTCCTTTACTTGGCAAGGGTTTACAAATTTCAGATAAGAATATTCACTGCATATATTTAAGACAATCGTTTTCACCTGTACTGAGTGAAGTGTATTTTCTGATGAAAATTCATGAGATGAAATGTCACCTTCAGAAAGCTTGTGAAAAAGGACCTGTGAGGGTGAATCTTTCTCTCTGAATTCAAGTTTACATAGTTCCAGCGGTGTTCCCAGCCCATTTTCAGTGACACAGGAAATGTGCAGTGATATGTGTACCTTCCCTGAGCCTATTATGCACCACAGTTCTGCACTGACTTTTTTGCTGCTGGAAACAAGGGCTCAGAGCACAGAACAAGCAAAGTGTCTGGATACTGTACTTTTCATTTACTTGTAGTTTCTGATGATATCTGAGCTCATGATTTTCCCTGCTTCTTTAAGAAATACAAAAGCCCACAGATGCTGTTTTGTGACAATGTCCAGCAAATAATTTTTATTTTATTTTAGGGCACAGTGCCTCTTAAAAAGGTGGTTAGCTTTTTATTCTAATGGCAGGTGTACCAATGCTCTTGGCTTCTCAAGTTAATGGGAAAGAACTAGTGGTGTAGCAGAAGACACTAAAACACAATGGACAAATTACTGTCAGGTCTGACAGCATAAATTCTAGATGCAGAAGTGCTGTGGAGTGTGCTTAGAGGGTGCTTGCTTCTGATGGCCTTTGAATTACATGTCATATCATGAAAGGACACGAATGCTGGAACTTTGAATGTTCACTTTTGTTTTTCTACTTCTTTCATGAAGATAAAAGTACTTCTTTTTGACATAGACAACAACATTAGGGGCTGTATTTGTTCTCTTTCTCTTTTATCAAAAAGATATTGATTACGTTATAATTGTATTTTTTTTCAGGTTATAGAAGAACAAAGCTTATCCTGTTATTCCAACTTTCTTGGAACTGCTGTGTTTGTAGTTTACATTTGCCTGCAACATTTCAGTCAAACAGCTAGCACTGCTCTTACGCACTTCAAAGGTATCAGATGAGCAGTTGCCATTACCTTAAAGCTTTATATTCCACTACATTTTATCTGCAGTGGTCACATAGTTTATTGTCCTATTATTGTGTCAAATTCAGTTATATCTATTCAAGTTGTCTGAGTAAAATAATGGACTGAAGAGTTCATAATTTGGCCAGTTGTTATTGTTAAAACTAGATTTCTTGTGATATTGTGGGGAAAGCATTCTGGACAAGATATTGTCTTTAATTGTATTCGTATTCTAATTTATTTTACTTTCTGAAGACAGAGGAACATGAACATTCACACACACGCATGCGCACACACACAGCTAAGACAAATATCTTCAAGACAGTCTTGAATAATGAACTGTTCAAATATAGATGAGTCTCCCAGTTGTACCTCAGAAGAAATGTAGTTTTTATTGCCAAGGCTTTTAGCTTCAACATCTTTAATTTCAACACACGTGGTAGGAAATCGAAAATGGAATTGCATGTTGCAAAAACTACAGTGTTTATGTCCCTGTTTCTGGAGGAAGGATGTAAAGATCCCATGCAGGTCTTCAGCCTGACCATTCTGTGCATGGCCAGATCCACAGAAGAAAAAAGGCATTGCCATAATTCAGAAATACTTTGAGGGAACAGAAACAAAATGGTAGCAGTAACAAAATCAAACAGTAGCATATGCAATTGCATAACAGTGAGGTTGTGAATCACTGCTATTCTTGTTGAGTCTAGATAAATAAATAGTCATTTAGGAGGAAGCATAAATGCAGACAAAAATGAGAGAGCTAGATTACCTAGACATCATATATTTTCCTTTTCAGATTGGTTGAAAGTTTCATCATCTCTCCCCTTTAAAGCAGGATTGCTTTAGCTGGTGAACCACAAATCCTCTATTTGGAAGAGCCAAAGACCACTGGCTGTAACTCAGCTGCACCAACCGGGGGGATAGGTCTGGGTGGGAAAAGGTCTGGATGGCAGAGGAGTCTGAGCAGGGAATACATATGCATTGGAAAAGATGTGAGCTGATTCCTCTGTGTTTCTTTCCCATCTTCAATGAGGAATACATGGCGAGTTTTGGGAATTCTTGTCCCTTAAGTGCTTTCTCTGTGCTTCTTTCCTGAATTCTAAGGAAGTACATAATAGGACTGTGGGTCAGGAAAGAGAAGTAGTAATATTTAAACTTGCCCTTTTTTTAATCACAGATATCTGTTTTCTAATTTTTACAAAGGTTACTTTATCTTGCAGATGAACAGAGTAGAAATAGACTGATTATTTTTTTCCAGAATTATTACACTGTAATACCATATACACAAAGACCCACTCATGTAAGTGTGCATTTATAGGAATAGGTACATGTAAATATATCTAATTCCCTAGATAAGGAAACTAAGATGAGGTTTCCTAAATGGAATAATTAATTATGCAACATCTGATAATTATTCTGAGAAACATTCTCAGTCCATGTACTACTGCAGAACTCTTCAAAAAGCTGTGACTTACCAGAGCAAGTATTCACAATAAAACAGAAACTAAATCAATTGACATTGATTGTATTGCATTCAATGATGATAATCTTACTCCATCTGAACACTGACAGATTCCTTCCTCCCCCAAGCAAACCATATGTTTTTATTCAGTAAAAAAAAAAAAAAAAGCTTATTTCTGCGTTCCTGTAACAGAAAATACGAAACTTCAGTCTTCTTTAAAGCATATAGTAGGAAGATTTCTCAACAGAAAGGGAAAGTCTAACTTTAACATATTCTGCATGTGTGGATTTCAACATCTTTATATTCATACAGACTCATATGATGGATTCTTTTATTTTATATGAAACCTTTTCCTTAAAGCAAGCATTTGTATTTTTAACTTTAGGTAAGGTTCTAAACATTAGCATTTCTGTGCATTTCATCCAGCCTACCTCATCATTTTCTTGTTTCATGCCCAGGGCTTAGCAGTTGGAGTTTAAAAACAGCCAGCTTTAATGTCTATGACTGACATGTAATTTCTGCTTACTTTAAAGCTTTTTTCTGCTAACTTTGCCTTTTTTAATATTCTTTCCTGTCCATAATCACAAAGCTACATAAGCTCTTTTGTGGCTTAATAAATATTGTCAATTTTTTAAAGCTCAACATGGTGTGTATTCTTCTTCAAAGATAGTTATTAAGTGTATAAAAAGAAGTTTGTTAAATTTGTAGATTCATTTTTGTTATTATTATTCCAACCGCTTATAGTTAAATGAGAAAATATAATCCATTACAGAGGCTGAACTGTCAAAAATACTGCCATATCTATAATTAAGTATAACCTTCCTGGGTTTAAATTACATTGTGGTTATAACACAAACCAACAAAAGCCTCTATGTTTGTAATTAAATGCCCTACCCTCCATTAACACTATTGTTTTGGTTAGAAACTCAAAGCCACCTGAACGCAAAGGATGCATTTAGCTCATAGCTATGACATTATTATCTCCCATTTTTGAGAATGAGCAAGTAACAAGTTACATATTACTGATTGTAATATATGTGTTACATCTTAGTGCCTTAGATTACATGTTTAATGACATGCATGTATCTTAGTTCTGCAGAAGCATTATCGAGAATAGAACAGTTAAAGGATGCAGCAACATAGCTGTGCACTCAACTCATCTTCTTGTTATCTGATCAAGTAAACTATTCTGAAAGATACTGTGGAAGCAGTTTTCCTTTTCACACTGTCAAGGAAGAAACTTACCACTACAACTGGGGACATAGATTTTCCTCACCCCTGAAAGTTTGTTGTTGAATTGTTTTTTTTTAAGAAAAATGTTTGGCAAAGCACTTTAAAATATTCTGTAAAATAAAAGGCACACGTAGCTGAATTATTCATTACATAGATTTTGCCATCATTCAATTAGAGTTGCTGGCAGACCTCATTCAGTATTTGCAAATATATATGAGTTTTATATTACTAATATCATGATTTTAATAAATCTGTTAAAATTTTGCCTGCCATGATCTTTACCTCCCCACTGCATGGCAGAAAATATGTGAATAGCTGCTGGCTGAGACATACACATCCAAAGACAAAAAAAAAAAATACATAAAACCAGTATCTGTGAGCTTCATAACTCCTCCCTCCCACACTGCAGTTAACTAAAAATGGATGTTCAGGTGATAAAGCTGCAAGCATTTAATCTGAGGACTGCATAAATCCTTTCTTCTTTACTACACAATCCATTTGCTTAATACATGTTTATGACATTTTTTCTAATTGTAAACTATTTCACATAGAGGACAAATCACTAGTATTTGTCTGTATTATGATGAATAATGGATCATTTAATATGAAACTTTGTTAAAAGCATTTCAGACAACAAAGTGATGAAGGAGAAAAAAGAAATGAGTGGCAAAGTATTCCAACTGAACACTGGAAAAAAAAAATCATTAGAAAGCACTCACTATCAAAATTTCCCCAAAATCCCGTTCTATTTTGAATGAGTATTTGAATGAGGTTGTTCAGGTCAGGCAAACAATGATGCAAGACCTGCTAACATGAATAAACTGCCCTTCTAAGTTGCACTTCCTTTACTGCACAGGGGGTCCCATCTCCTTATTAAACTACCTCCTTTCTTAAAACCAAGAGTCGAAATGAAGCTTCAGCGATTTAACTTTCATATTTTTGTGTAAGTTTAGTGAAAATGAACATTGGTTAGTGCATTTGATGTAGAGTGCCATGCACTAGTCAAACTGGATGTCCTACTGAACGAATTATTTGTCTTTGGCTTTGCTTTTCCTTAAAAGTAGTTGTAGGGTTTATAATGATGCATATTGAGAACATATTGCTCATTTTTTGGAATACAATAGAATACAGTGCAAAAAGTAGTCACTACAAATATCCATTTCCATAAGTCTCTGTACTCATCATGCATTTAATATTTATATCCATGTCAAATGATACCAAATTTCAAAGAAAAATAAAAATGTTCAGGAGTAGGAAAAACAAAACTTATTTAATTTAAAGTCAGTCTTAAATTGTAAGGTTACCAAACAGCATAAAATAAAATCAAATAACTTTTTCACAACTTCAAATATAATACATTTTAAAATCCATGAAAGACCTTCCAACTCACACTTCAGAGCAAACCTTTATGCTACAAACCAAAGGAGTACAGAAAGAGATGTTTTCGGTACTACACCGATTCATCACTTCTAAGGACAGAGAAAATATCACTGCTACTGTGTTTTCTTATCTAGCTAGAGAATTTAAGCTGCTTCTATAGCTCTTAATAATCTGTTTAACTGGCATTTTAGTAGCAACGTTAAATGTAGGCACAATGTTGGTGTCTCCATCCTGCAGAGATGAATAGGAAGGTTAATCTTTAGGCACCTGCATAATAATACTGACTCTATGCTGTTCTAACACGTCAAGATAGAATCATCTAAATTTTTTTGTATATTTGTATTGCTCAGGCATAAAGAGAACTTTACTATCTGAAGTTGAATGCACTGATTTAGGAAAAAAATAGATTGGAATGCTAGTGCTGTACACAAGACCATCTTCTTTTCACAATCATGCGATAGTGTGGGTGCACATGTACACACGTGTCTTTCAGCTGAAGGTAAGCCTACCAAAGCTTCTTGTTCTCAAGGATCTTCTGAAGTCCATCCAGAAGTCACACTTATCTAAGACCTCTAACTTGAGTTTGAAGGAAAGTAAATTCTGATAATGACCTCCAAAGTCCTGAATAATTTGTCTGGGTCATTTGAGATACTGTTCCTTTTTCTCTTAAGGCTACAATTAAAATACATTTAGCCTTTTTTTTTTTTTTTTTCTGTTTCTTAAGTGATTTTCTGAACTGGTACCATGTTAGCTATAGAATGAACTTATTTTTTAGCACAAGTTTTGAAACTCTACAGATAAGGAGCTCGCAAGAATTTTGAAAAGTCAAGATAAGCTGGAAAACTGAGAAATAAAAATACAGATGTAACAATCTTCAAAAAAGGTCATGAAAACAACTTCTGTCAGTTCCTAGTCAGTAGCAGAATGGCTGTATTACTAATCCTATAGCATGACCTACAGCATGAGGCAGAAAAATCAGAGCACATCAAAATGAATAAGACCAAATATAATAAGCAGCTTTGACTACATTCAGTAAAATTATTTATGGATAACTCACACATATTGTATTGAAGATTTTTAATCCAACACATTCATAAGAATTGGGTACTTCTTATGTTTCAAAAAAGAAAAAATATTCTCTGATTGCTCTTTGATGGACAGAAAAAGATTGATGAATGGTGGATGAAGTCACTATAGTACAAAAGTCTGATGCCGCCTAGAGTAAGTGGGGAAGGCTCCATCCTTTTCTCATTTCCCTGTTAGAAAATATATTGTATCTGGTCTTAAGTCTGCTCTAAAATATCTCCATTAATTCTTTGGAAGAAACAAATTAAAATGCTTTACTTATTGTATTATATTGCCAGTGCAGTTCAAGAAAAATTAGATCTTTTTTCTTCCAATATAATGCAAGAGTTAGGTACTATTTACTTATGCAATGAGACTGGAATCAAGTAAACAACTCCTGCTACTGCTACCCCCAAAAATAAAAAAGTTTTAATATCAGATATTAGAGTTCATGCTGTGTTCCTCTGAGGCTTTTTCATACCAGAAATTGAACTAAACTCTATTATGGAATCAAAGTAAATAACATCACAGTTGTTATTTGTTGTCACCTCAAAACAAGAAGTTATTGTAACATGAAAATAATAAAGTTTATTTTAAATAACACAAGTTATAAGTGTACGGAAACTGAAATAATGTTCAATGGCCTTTTTCCTTAATTTTCATTATTTTTCTGATTTATGTTAAAGATCAATGGTAAGCCACATGTGACTTAGTTACATCCCTTGGAATAGTTTGAATCTGCAGGAAATAAAGGAAAACTTAACAAGTTCAGAACTGTGAAATGTTCACTTTGTCTAAAGATCATTTCCATATTCAATCAGGCTAAAATGTCATGGATTGTTCAGACTGACAAGTTCCTTCACACTAGAATGTGTTCCCTGTTAGAGTGAAACTTCTTGTGTTTTCTTTTCATGCACATTCTCTTCTATAAATTTGACTTATTATTTGGTACTAGCTGCCAAAGCACTATAAGGGCTTTATTCGGATGGAAGCTGAGAATTGATGTAACAAGTTTGATTTTCCCATCTGCATTGCCTGAGTAAGTCCCAGCAAGTTCCATTTTCCACTCCTGTACACATTGGCTCTCAAGGCATCAAAACCACACAGCCTATAGATGGGAAGAAAAGACCTTGCACCTGTTGAGACGATAGGAATGAAACCCATTTTACAATAATAAGCAAACTTCCACTGACACGATAAGTCTTACAAGCACTGTAGGTGTGAATTTTTACAACTGAGTACAAGTTCCTTTTTCTCTTTTTCTCAAGAATCAATCGTTGTCTTTCCACAGAAAATATCTGTTAGCCAAATGAAGCCAAATGAGATGGTGGATGTCTCAGATTTTGGCTCTTAGAAAGGGAAGAAGGGGTTAGTCTTTTTGTAGAAATAGCTCGTACATTCCTGAGTCCCTGAAAATTGATCATAATAACAACATATATAACTTTTGTTCAAATTATACCTTAAGCAATTTTGATTTGAGCATCAGTGTCTATAAGAATTATTTTTTAACATCTATTTTTATATCCTCCATAGATTGTCAACAGGTTTCCAAAGTACATATCAAACAGGAAGAGGGAAGAGGATGGTAGCAAGTCACACAAATATGTAAACAGAAGTGTAGTATTTTTACCTTCACTGGTAATGGACACCAGCTGACATTCTAAGCAAGGACCTGACTGTTAAAATGAACTGTTTGAAACACAAGAAAAAATCAAAAACACATTGTGCTTATGAACATGCTATTAAAACAGTCTAGGAATTTTCATGCGTAGGTTCATGTTTTTCCTTGTATTTGTGTGTCTTCAAATTGAAATTATCTTGTGTTTCAACTTTCAAAATGTTGGTTTTATCTTCAGGGAAAATACTTTGTTTTAAAAATATCCAAAATTTTATTGTATATCTGGAATGTAGAAAGCTTCCTCCCCCTCCCCTCCCCAGAAAAATGCTGTCTACATTAAAACATTTTTACAGAATATTATCAACTGCTTTATCCTATAAAACCCAACTATGCATACTATTAATAGAGAATGTTAAATGTTGGTACCATTATCCCACAGAACAATATGAAAGCAATAAACTGCAGCTACTTCTTCCCTTTTTTGCTATATCCAGGAGACCATGATAAGCAGAGAATCAGCATCAGTGAGTTTTAATACCCCTTTTTATTTTGTATTCAAATCAAATTTATCTTAATAGAGAAATATTTTATTTAGCTTTTTTTCACATCTACTTCCCATAAAGAAACATTTTTGGAAGTAGACCTCTCATGAGTTCTACCGAATTAGTTTATGAAATGTAGTGCTGGATAAAAGTGAGGGTTTCTCCTATTCACTGTATTTTTAATATGCAATTCTTCTCAAACTCTCTGAAGAATGATCTATCAAATTGAATAGCTGATGCACTTTGAACACTTAGCTCCAAAAGATAGATGACATTTTTTTCATTAGTTTAAAATTTATATGCTACAGTATCTGTCACAATAATAATAAAATCTGACAGTGCAGATCATATGGGTATTTCACACAGCAGAGGTAATGTGTTCTTTGGAAGATAAAATGACAATTTGTTCAAATCATAGATTTTTAAATTTTAGACAAACAAGTTAGCTCTCACTCTATGTATTTCATTCTTTCAGAATAATTTATTTGCTAACGATACTATGGCAGGATCCAGACCACCCACATTCTATCTCTGTGGAAATCTGACAGATTGTAGATGTCCAAGAAAATGATCCGGAAAGCCTGTTCTGCAGTGCTGTTTACCTCAGAGACACCAAAGCCTCCCTAGGTGCTGCTCTCCACAGCCTGTGAATTCCCATGATTTCTAAACATCAGCTTTAGCCTATACCCAAAATCATCGTCTGTCAGCGAAGGAAGGCCCCTGCTTCCTGCATCCTTATCCAGGTGGTCCAGCACAGGAGGAATACTAAATACCCTCATCCCTTTCATAGCCATGCAGTGTTATTCAGTGCGAAGTTCAGCAGTCACAACCACTTTTATTTAAAAAAGCATGTTGGTGGAAGAAGAACAAGGTGGTTATCCTTTGAATAAAAACTAATAGTAAGGTCAGGCTGCCAGGAACTGGAAGATCTATTATCTCTGCCTGAGGGAATTTAACTATAGTTTCTAATTCCTGTTACTGCCTCACCAAATTATTATTATTATTGTGTAGCCAGGAAAACAAGAATCCTGCAGACAATACAAAAACAAAAGTGAAAGGGTTTCTGACTCAATTATCTAGAATTTAAGACACTTATTTGTCATTAAATTCTAACAGACCAATTAGCTCTACAGCTATACCTTAGTGCAGAATATTCCCTCTACAACCTGGGCTGAAACCTATGTATAGCACTTGCATCCATTTACTAAATTTGGCTCGTTTGGACCTATTTATTTTCCAACAGAGCAACGCACTGCACAATTTAGACACACCTGAAAATCACAATTTCCTCATTTCTTGTATTTCCAAAATTAGTTAATTTCTCCACCCAACTACGTTTCTGTAGTAAACAAAATCAAACTATACACTAAATTTATGTTCTTAAAATTGTTAAAGGAGAGAAGGATAAAACTGTTTACAGAATAAACCCAACTCCTTGTTGTTGCTATTTTCTTTCCTAGGACTTGCACTATCCTTGTCAGTTTGCACTGTGCACAATAACACAAATGTTTAAGGACACACCCTCAGGTAAAGAAGAAACACATTTTCCTAGAATGAATCACAGATAATTCTAACACTAACCAATAGTATTTACAACACCGTTTTAATTTTATAAAAGAGACACAAAACCAGGAACTTTTTGAAAGAAAATTAAATCAACTGACTAGTGTTTGCATTAGTTGCCATTTTCAGCAGAAACATCTGAGATCATCTCTTAAATCCTTTAAATTCAGAGCAGCCACCATATTTTTCTTTTTGTGAAAGAACTAAGTGGGCAGCCGTGACAGTTCTTATTCCTAATTCAACCTCCATAAAAAAGGCCACTGTAAAAAACTAAATCACTGTATAGTGATTGGTTTTTATTTTCATTTCAGAATCTATATCTTTGATCCAAGCGTTTAGAGTAAGGAATTAAAATCCAAACACAATAGGATCCTTGAAGACTGGAATAAGAATTCATGTTTCTTTTAACTTTCAACTTATTTTTTTATTCCAAACTATTTGTATGAAAAGATGGCTGCTGACATTCCCCCATGCTACCTCTCTAGTTTCAAGGTTATCCAAATAGATATAGAGAATTCAATACTACATTCATTCACTATTTGACGGTCCAAGTACTGCATAGATAATGTTTTGAAATCTTTCAAAAAATGGTTATACAAAGAAAAAAATATTAAGAAAAAAAATCGTTCAGGGCCTTCATTAGGCGAAATCTTTGTTTTCAAGTTTTCAAGCAATTTGTCTATTAAAGGAAATATTTTATAAGGTTTAGAAGAAACAAGCTTTCCCCTTACATTTGCAGTAGACTGGTCAGCAACAATGTTGTAAATTGCTGTAAAATATGTTAGGGTTCCTATGACCTTTATTACCATGTCTAAAATCTCCCTGTCTGTGAGGTAATGTGATTTTAATACTTTTAAAGTAAAACTTCATTTGCTAGTTCTTCTTCCTACCGCACCTCTCACGTCTACCCCCAGGTAGATATCTTGAGCTGGATAAGAACCAAGTGTGGCTGTGAAAGCTTCTTTTCTGAAGGGTTGCACCATTTCATCCACAAAGGAAATACTATCCAAGCCAACTCTGAGTGTAAATATATAAATCTAACTTCTGATTAAATAGTGGTTGAATTAAAGAAACCCATGCATTTCAAACAGAGGATTTTCCTAGTTATCCAGGAGTTTTGAAAAATGCCCCTATGACGTATCCTAGTCCCCAGCTAGATTTATTTTATCTGGACTTGTGCTACTTCATATCTCCAGAAAGGTCTATTGGTGTACTTAAATCAAGATATCATCAAGTGGTCAGTTTTCCCTGAGGGTTTGCTAAATATATTCCAGAAAAATATCTTTTATCAAGCCAAACGATTGATACCACTCTCGTCCAAAAAAAAAAAAGGCAATAATTTTAACTCTGCAACAAGGTATTTTATGGATACGAAATAAGCCCCTGCTGTGCTCTAAAATTCATAGGGTGAGAGTCTCAGCTCCTGTAAGGCCAGATATACTTTTGAAAATGATGGATCTGTGCTGTCTTAAATTACTTACAGATCTATCCCAATACGACAAAGACAGGGATATCTTCAAGGGAGCTGTACTCACCAACTCTGTTTGAAAGACCTTTCCAAATATTTATAAATACCTCTTTTCTTTGCTTTTCAGCTAAGATTGGCATGTGACTTTGATCAATTGGACTTCAGTAAACTTCACACCTCTGTTCTGTAGTGGTCTGTTAAGCTGTTAAGACTTGTGAAGCTTTGTGGAGTTTCAGATATATTGTTTTTGCTGACAGTGGCTGTTTCTAGTGTGCAGTAGCTCAGGAATATATAGGCATGTCTTAGGCCTGAGAGAATTAGGAAGAGTAGATTTTAATGTTGCTGTGCACAGTCTAAAAAGAACTGGATTGTTAAAATATGAATGCATCTTTAATAACTAACAAAGTGTCCAAACAGTCTCATGGCAAATGTTATTTAGCAACCCTCAGGAGTGGAAGTTTTGATGATGTAAATGGCCATCTAAATCACTACATCACTTGAATGGGAAGAATTTTCCATTTTTAAATATCCCATCTAAAATACTGTACGGTGGTTGGTGGGACACTTAGCCAGTCCTCACTTTATAAAGAAGAGGTGATAGCCTGCTCCTGTCTGGAATTAAAACTAGATGAGACTGTGATTCACAGTCTAATATTCCTCCCATTATTTACAAACCCATCCTAATGGTAGCTAGAATCCTTCTTGTGTTTTGTTGTACAATTAATTCATTGTACTTTTAGGTGCTCTTCCAGGGTATAAATAATGTATATTCCTGGCTCTCCTCAGTTTCAGAGGGCTCTCAAAATAACAGCTCCAATATCTCAGGAAAGATATTTTGCCCTGCAAAATTATGGTCTGTTTGAACAGCAGGCAACTTTTGTGACAGAGGGATCTTTCTCAATCTGTTCAGCTGAGACTGGACCACCAGGTAGAAAGTGATAGCCTAAACCGTCAGCAGATGTACAAGAGAAAATTGAATGTTGCCAGACATTAAGCTATTCTCAGACAGTAAGGGGGAACAAGGTTTGGTTGTATACTCTGGGGACAGATTATTTATCTTCTGCATTAAGAATCAGTAGATAAAATGCACAAATGGTCCAGAATTCAGTATTCTTTGTCCTCCAGGAATATCAAACAGAGTAGAAGATTTCTAATCTTGCAACTACACTTTAGTTTCAAAAGGTAGGTCCCTGGACCTGTCTTAGTCTACAGCTACATTAGCAAACTGATCAGGACTTGGATACAGGCTGGAGGGCTGGATACCCATACTGCTGGTATGGACAAATAGGAATCTTCCAAAAAATCCCAAGGAATGGCTCCGGGAATAGCATGGACTGAGGACTGTTCCTAGCAGGTGGGAATTTGCCAGTATGCTTGATGATGACTCTGTTTTGGAGAGTGAGAGGGACAACATTTATTAGAATGATTATAACCTGAGTAATATCAGTGTTAAGTGTGGGAAAGGAAACTCTGTTTCATGACTTTCCAAGTCTAAGTGGTTAAGCAAGTTTGTGGAGGTAGCGATGATGTATGTAGTCATCTAATTTTCCCATAAATTAACCTTCAGTTACATAAGCATCTGTGTCTTAAAAATACCTTGAAATTTTGTCTGAAAGGTACATACACTAAAAACCTATAAGCCTACAATTAATAGGACCTCCTTAGTAGGAATGGGAAGACTTTTATACACTATATTATGGACTGTCTGTTGTTTGAAAGTTTTCATGAATTATTACCTCATTTTCAAAATGAATCAAAACAGTGTGTCCTATAAGTTTCCTAGTCTGCACATTTTTATACTCTATTTTTATACACATTATACAAATAAGAAATCGAGTTTGAATTTTTCTGCTCCTGTTTTGAAAATACAAGTAATGATATAGGTCATGATCCCTGGGTTTAATTAGGTGACCATACTGAAAACGTTTTATAAAAAGATAAATAAAACAAGGTCAAAGTGCTAACTCATTTTCCAGAGCAGAGTGCTCCCTATGTGTATTTTTTGCTAGCAAGGCACTTACGTTGCGATAACTTGTACGTAAAGAGTCACAACAGAACACTGTGAAGCAGAAAAAACATTTTAGAAATGTGATATACAATTTCAAAGGAGAAAAATCTAATTTGCCTTTAATTTTGCTATCTGGAAATTTTTGTTTATGATTTATTTTATGGTGGCAGCTGGAATCAGCTGTGAAAGTAAATTGCTGAAGAAGCAGTTTACTAACCCAGTTTATTCACATTAGATACCACTGCCTTATAATAAGTAATAGGAAAACAAGTCTCATTTTTTATGCATGATGTATCCATTTATGTAGCCTTTACAGCCTCACGTATAAAAATCAGTATCTGAATGCTGAGCCCATTTTGTTTTAATTTTTATTAAATTAAGTTTCTCTACTTAAATGAAATAAGTGTTACTGATGGTTTTTATAGTAAAATGCTTGAAATATGGCCTAAAATTACTAAACCTCACATTAAAGTATCAACTTTAAAAATTAAGTTTCATGCTTTATTTGTAGGATGAGGTTAACCTCAGTTGGACAGGTTTAAGTAAATATTTCCTTATGAAAAATATTACATAATTTTATATTAATCTATCCAATACAAAAAGAAACAAAGAACACCTCAGAGTGAACTGTCCCTTGGGAATACCTTGGCTCTTGCAACCATTCGAGTTTGAGGACTTTCTAAACCAGAAGCTGTCCCTTTACTCTTTGGTTTACTAGCTACCTGTGTACTCATCCTCCCTCATTTTGTCTAATCCTTTTCTGATCTCTGGCAGTTTTGGTTTTTTTTTTTCCCTTTTGACATTGACAATATCCCAGGATAATGAGTTCTAGAATTTCAACACATGGGCTAAAAGTCGTGCAGAAATGCACACAGCCTATAAAACATTAAGACATTTTTTTTGATTTAGAAGTGCAAGAACTGTCCAGAAGGTCACCACAAGGCATGCTGCACGTGCTTGTTTTCAGTGACAGAGGACAGTATGTTCAGGCAAGACCTGGGAAAGGAATGCAGGACAGAGCAGTCAATGTTAAATATTTAAATATAAAGTATGATCAGGAGAAAAAGAAAATTGTGCAGGATGACTCAAAAGCTTTACTTATGTTTAAACAGACTTTTTGAACCAGTCTGTCAGGCAGGCTGTCTAAATGTCCTTGTCATAATTCCAGCCTGGAGGCTGGAGTATCGCCCACAGGGCACGTGTTTACACCTCTTACCTCCCCCCAGGCTCTTATGCAAGTGAGTTATGTAAAGATTTAAAGGCAAGTCTATTTATACTCCCTCTCACACCATGCTTTTTCACAACTGAGAATATTTTGTTACACAAGACAGAGTTACGGAGCTGGGTGAGAGCAGGATGAGGAAGGTAACAACAAAATACAGGCAGTTGGGAATGGTTCAACTGAGATCCCAAGTAAGTGCAGGCAATGAAGAGACAGTATGTCAGAAGGCTGCCAAAAATGGAAGGATCTTACAGAGGAAAGGTCTGTCTCACACAGTCTGCCTGGGGGACATGTCAAGCAGCAAAAAGAATGTGAAGGAAGGGGCAGTGTGATAAGTTCACCTTGCTGCTTCTGATCTAAAAGTAGAATGGTGTTCCCTGAGAGATAAATGCATTATTCAGAAGCCATTTCAGGCCTTGGCCAAGGCAGGACTTGAGGATGTATATAGAAGCGTGCATACAGAAGAAGCCATTGCATTGTTAGTTGCCTACTTTTACAGAAAGCATTAATGGAGGGTGGGGAGGTTTTTCAGCATTGCTAATTGCCAATTTCAGTGGCATGTTTCGAAAAGGAGATGTTGGAGTTATCACTTACCTCAGCTTTTTTTGTGATGGGGGGGGCAGGATTTTGGGCAAAAAGGGGAAAAAACCCACGGTTGCTTCCCCTCAAGTAGAGGAGGGAAATGAAAACTGAAATTGGAAACTGAATCACAAAATACCAATGCACTATGCTATCACTTTTGTTTGCTTTTCAGGCCAAAAATAAACTGGGCTGTGGACCCTGAGATGCAATGGGAAAAAAGAAAATATTGTAGCTTACAGTGATAATTTCAAAAGGCAGAGAACATGATATCTAAAGTCAAGACATAACGGAGATCATGAATGATGCCCAGTGAGGAGGTCAATATTCTGTGGATACCAGTATTTTTGTTTTGCTACTTTTTTAATCTGCACATGGAGAAAATAATAGCTGGGTGGTATAACTTGTTTACAGTAAAAGGAGAAATGTTTTGCACGCTGTATAAAATCCATGATGTTAAAAGTTTAGTTCTGCCTTCTGAGCTCTACAACTCTTGTTTCTCTTGGATATTTCCGTACCTTATCTCAAGTTTTTTTCAGCTTGTTTACTGAATTTTCAGCCTGCTTGCTCAGGAGATTCTTAAACCAGAGCAAGCAGACTAAAAATTCTGTAAATAAACTGAAGAAAATGCAAGATAAGGAGTTAGAGTGTTCAAAAAGTAAGAAGAGCTACAAATGCTCCTGCAAGGAATTAACTTTTCACAATATCTAGACACGTACACATATGCTATATGCATGTGTGCTTTCATCATGTGCATTAAGCAGATTTTATAGGCAGTGGCAGGTGTGGTTTGTCCTACATACCGTTCATAGCAGTGCATCAGCCACTCACTGTTTCCCATTTAATTAAATAGGAAAGCCATAAGTAAACTGCTGACAAAGACACAATATCACAGGCAGGCCCAGTGACTGCCACTGTATTTAATTAATTTAAATATAATACAACTAACTGAGTAGAGCAAGGGGAGAGCAAAATGTAAGACTTTTTGTATCCAATTATTCTCATATGTGTACAAATGCGATGGCATGCTCCTAAAAACAGATTAAGAAACTATAAATAGAGTAGTGGAGGAATACATTTTAAATGTTCTGTTGCTCTTCTTTTAGAAGATTCATTCCACTCAAATTGGCTTTTGTGGAGTCTTAAGAAATAAAAAACTCCCTCATGCACCAGTTTTAATTCTCTCTTCATCTGTAAAAACAATCCGAGAAGTGGTTTAATTTACTGTTGATCACTAGGGGAAAAAAAAAAAGAATGCAAAATTTAAATGACATTCGCATGCAAAGTTAATAGCTTTTATCACTCTCAGAAGGAAAGTGTAGAGGAGGTATTACTTCATATGACATAGAGTCTGCTTTCAGCTTTGTAGTCCTTAATAGTCAAGGTACTGTTCTGCAAATATGCATGGACTTAAGACATACAGATGTCTTAAGACAATAGCAGTGAGTCTAATAGTATATTGTATATTTTATTTTATCACAGACTTATTTAGTGCTTTTCATGCATAGATTTCAAATTCCTTACAAAACAACAAAGTGACTGTCATTCACACTGTAACAGCTAGAAAAGGCAAGGTGCAGAGAGTTTGGAAGTTAGTCTTAGAGATCAGAAGTCTCCCAGAAGATGAGGGACAGACCTCCAGAGTCCAGTCCATCTATTTGAACATTGCTTCCTGCAAGGGAAAAATAAAATAGAAAACTTGAAGTAACACACTAAGTGACATGAAATAAAAGCTTATTTACATTTTGATCAAAATCTGAATGATAAGCAATAAAAAAAGAGTTATTTGTTGTACGTTTCAATTCCCACGAACGTAAAATCCAGGCAATTACTTGTCAGAGTTCATGAAGACCACTAGAATAAACACCTTATCCAAAGTGCAAAATGTTGCACGCATGAAAGCCCCATCCTAGAGTACATTTTATCTCCATATTTAGAGCACGCTTTTCATAAGTTAAAGGGGCTTCAAATCCTCCTGATGAACTGGTCAGGGCTTAACCCTGATCAGCTATAGATAGGAGATAAGTAAAAAGTCACTCATAAAATCAGCTCTTAGTTGTTACCCAAAATGGGTCTCAGAAAGGCTAAATGTTTAATTTTTGATCTAACATTCAGTCTAGCAAATTCAGTGAAGTCACTCAGCTGACCAATTTCTGTTCTTTAAATTTCTTATTTGGAATAATCCCATGACCTGAAAGAATAAAATCTATAGCAAACAATATTTTTTGAAACCTGATGTTTTATTTTTCTTACTGTTTAACTGCTTATATTCATATATTTTATCTGGGAAGTGAATGATCTAGTGTCTGTTGCATAAATTCTGTATGTGGATTCATAGTTGCTACTGCGTTATTAATTGCTTTCTTTGTGTTGTATGTTTCAGGAAGCATTTTCTGCCTTTAGACTGGATGTTATTTCACTGAGCTGTAAGTATAAGTCTCCAGCCAAATAATCTAGGTTTCAGGGAGGGTTTTTTCTGTACTCATCATCTGAGGACAGAAGATGCAATTAATATGATGGGACTACAGCAGATATCCAGTAATGCTATTACCAACTGGCTAGCTCAGCAGTATGTTTTCAGCATTTTTATGGCACAGCAAACATGGGAAGGATCCCTTTCTGTCATACCACATCAGCTGCATACTCCAAAGAACAGCAATAAGCGTACACAGAGCACCAGCAGAGTTAATGCTACTATCAACATGCTTTTCAGTTTTCTCATCAAATCTACAGCCTGCTTCGTCCATGTATAAAAGAGTGTTTTTCTGTTTCCATTTGTTACTGTAAGTAATAACAATAATTTTCCCACTGATAACTTCCCCTATGAAAAAAATAATCTCTTAGGGAAGGATGAGCAGTATGACATCCTCATTAATACCAGCTGAATCAGTTAAAATCCAATGAATACCAAATGTACTAATGATAATGTGTGAATAGTAAATAGAGTTTATTGTTACACGAAATAGTGCCTTATTTATATATGTTTCCATAAAACAGCCCTGTCAGAGTATGACCCTAAAGAGTGAATTTATGCCTTCCAGCCCATCAGCACCATCTACTGCAACTTGGCATAACAACATTCTTTGCACAATAAGCACAAGTTTCAACATTTTTTTCTTCCTTACATCTGTCATTCTTAGGATTTTCTTTTTACAAGTATTGCTCCAGTGTCGCATATCAAAAAAGGTCTTAATTTGTCATTTCTGAGAAAATTTCTGGAAATGTAACTTCTTTTTCAAAATAAATCATCCGGCAGTCTTAAACAGTTTGAACCAATAATTGTAGAAGTTTTGAAAATGCTTAAGGTCAAAACATATTTCCAGTTTCTCTTGCTTTTACCTGTCAGGGCAGAGGGGAAGCTGGAAAAAAAGCCAGGGGAAAAAAAAAAAAAAAGTTTTAAATTCAGAATAAACTAAGTCCCTAAAATCCATTCCTGCAAATGAAACAGTACTCCTCTCTCATGTCTGACCAGTATTGAATAGGAAATTTTTGGCAGAACCTCATCAGGTTATCAAGTAGATGTTAGACTTTCAAAAATGATCCTCCCACACAATGCATTCATAATTTTGTTCCTAAGGCAGAGAGTTCCCTTTATAATCATAAATACCATCAGGAAAGAGGCTTAACCCATTTGATAAAGGCTAGAGATTTGCTATCTCTCACCATATCTCATTTTAGCTATATAACCTTTTCCTTTGTCTCCTGTCTTTCTTCCCTCCATTCAAAGGTAGATGAATCTGCAAACCTCTCTGCAGATTTTTGTACACTGTACTGGACTCAACTGCCTTAAATACCATGAGCTAAATCTCACCAGTTTTTTCAATTTCATTCTGGCACAATACCAATGGCTGCATTGACTGTACTGATTCCTGAATCATGCTTGGGAAACCAAAGAAGAAACATGCTTTCAGACATGTTTCAGTAGGATCTGTCACATCCTCAGTAATATAGTGCAATGCATTTATGAACTCATGCTGAGGAAAAGAGGCACTGTGATTAAATTAAAGAAAAATAAATTATGTCAAAGAAGTTATCTACCTTTTCCTCATATAAACCAAAGTAAATCTTAAATTTCCCCCTTTAGTTCACTTCACTTACTCCAGAATAAGTACCTTAGCACGGGTTACACAGACAAGACCATTAGCAATCAACTTATCTGTGACACTTACAAAAACATGCCTGCACAGGCTTGCTCGAAAACTTTGATACACTTTATTTTACAGATGTTAAATCATTTAAAATGGTTTGCTTGTAAAAATAACTGGAATGTAAGACACAGGGTTAAAAAGTGTTGTTAAGTAGAGTGGATAGAGAAAGAAGCGAGGTCCTCAGCACGCTGCAGACAACAGAATGACAATCTACCAGGATAAACAGACTGAAAAATCCCACAATTGTAAATTGAGCATGTTCCTTCCTTCTCATTCTCATTCAGGCATATGATATTTTTAAAAACCTTTTCCATACTTTCTCTTAGTGATTTGAGGATTACAAATTTCTAAGATTATATGACTCATTATGTGCCAGTCTGAGTTATACAATGGCTATTTCCTTCTCAGAGAGGCAGACAAATCTAGGAGAACTTGGGAAACAGCAATACATAATTGCATATTTCAAACATATAAGCAAAGCAAACTAATTTTTGATGTGAGATTTTCATTCTTAAAAGTCAGATATTTATTTTTGTTACAGTCACAAAGTATTGGCACAGGAACATATCCTTTTCAGTATGTCCTTCACACTCTCCCCTGCAGTCTCTTGATACTTAATATATTCTTTTCTTTTAGCTTCCAACTCCTTTTTTACCTGTCCATCAACCCTCTATTCCATAGATCCAAGCACAGTTTTCAGTCTTTTTTTTTGTCTTTTTTTTTCCTAGACGAAAGGAGGTTGTTTTTTTGATTCTTTTCACTGCAGTATGAAGAGATGGAACTTTAATGGCTTTAACAAAACTTTTCTCCTATACTCCAACGTTGTTATCCTTTCCACATATTGTATTTTGCTGTGCTAAAACTTATTCTTCACGAAAGGTAAAGTTCCCCTTTTCCAGTAATTGATTACATTTTTAATATTCATTAATTCATTCATATTGGATATTTTCAGTGTAGCACAGATATTAAATTACCATTATGACTCAGGAGTTTAAATGAGCTAGTCATAACCTTAAGGACACAAAAAAATTCAGAAGAAAATGGTGCAACACTTACTCAAGCACTGACTGATTTACATAGCTCCAAATGCCAAACATAAATGTATTAATATTACATTTATACTGTATCTTTTAAAATAAAAAAATTGTGGTATGTATTATGTATAAAAGTCCACAACTTTGTCCAATTTTAAAACGATGGGCTTACTACAATGCATTTAATTCAATGGAATGTGTCAATTTTAAATTACCGTATGATGTTTTAAGCATGACTACAGCTTGTGAGTTGGGCAGGATCTGGAGCAGGTGAAAGCCTTTTTCTTTCAAAGCTGGACAGAGTGTTGCATTTTCATTCAGGTAGTCTCTGGTGAGTTTCAAGAATAAATCCCTAAAATCATGTCATGTAGTCTCATGGAGGAAGAGTCCTTCAATATCTCAAAGAATCACTAAGTCAGAATTAGCTGAGCAATTAAAAAAAAAAAATAAAGTTTTTTGATTGAAGGTGTGTCAGCATTGGTGCATGGATTAAAATACCTCAGATGATACAATTGACAAAGGCATTTGAAGTGACAGCACATATGTAAAAGGTTCAGACAAGAAAGTCCAAAGATATTGTTCAGCTTCTGTAAAAAAATTTCTTAGTAGACCAGTACTTTACAGTCTGGAAAATAGGTTAATTACTGTATAGAGTGACTAGAATATATAATATAGCATATGATATCTCAGTGCCAAGAGCTGACTGGATAGGTATTAGCTGTTATCCATCTTTTACAGTGGCAGAACTATGAGGTATCACGTGAAGGTAGCAGATACAAATAATAACAATAACAAAAATAAAAATAATAACTAATAATTCATGGAACAGGAATCCATGGAGACTTGTTACCAAAGGATGTTATAAGTGCTGGAAGTCTATATGAGGTCCAGGGGAAAAACTCATGGGGAAAAATCTGGAAGCAGTGGTATATCAAGTTCCTCCTTATTATCCAAAGTTCTTTCCTAATGCCTAGATTCACACTGGCAAAAAAAATTGTCTGATCAGAAGCCTATGTTATGCAAAGATACCAAACCCTTCTACAACAGCCTAGATGAGTGATTTAAACACAACCCAAAGAGCTAACAATTGGCTGTAGGTGGCCAAGTAATACTGGAACAGTTTAGGTTGGAAGGGACCTCAAAAGATAATCTGGTTTAACATTCTGTGGCAAAGAGAGCCTAAATGAGATTATCAAGCACCCTGTCCAATCACACCTGGAAAACCTCCCATGATGGACATTCTACTGCATATATGGGAAGGTTGTTCCAGTGAACAGTTGTTTTCACTGTAAAAAATTTCTTACTTATGTCAGAATGAAAATTCTTCTGGTACAATTTGTACGTGTTGACCCCCGCCATCTTCATGTGGGTCTCTGTGAAGAGACAGCCTCCATCCTCTTTGTACCCACCTTTTAAGTACTGTTACACTATGATAAGAACTCCCTCCGAGCCTTCTCTTCTCCAGGCAAAAAAGACCTAACTCCTTCAGTCTTTCCTCACGCATCAGGTTCATCAGATCATTAATCATCATCATGGCTCTCCTTTGGATCCTCTTTTGCCTGTCCCTGTCTTTCTTGAATCGTGGGGACCAGAACTGGACGCTACTCCAGGTGCAGCCTGATAAGTGCTGAATAGAGTGCAATGGTTGCATCTCTAACTCTGGTAGTAATGTCCCTGTGGGTATACAGATCAGGATCTGATTTGCCTTCATTGCTGCAGTGGCACACTGCTTTTCAGCTTGTTGTCCACCACCACCCTCAGGTCCCTTTCAGTAGGGCTGGTCCTCAGCCACACAGACCTGAGCCAGTACTTGGCTCTTCAGTTATGTCATCCCAGGAGCAGAACCATTCACTTATCTTTGTTAAACTTCATGCTGCTATTGCTAGCTCACTCTACCAGCCTGTCCAGGTCTTTCTGTAAGATGGCTGTGCCTTCAGACATGTCCACCTCATCACCCAGTTTGGTGTTATCACCAAACTTAGTGACAGTGTTTTCAATCTCATCATCCAGTTCACTGATGAAGATGTTGAACAGCATGGGGCCCAGTATTGATCCCTGGGGGACCCCACTTGTGACAGGCTGCCAGTCTGAGTGAAAAACATTGATCACCACTCTCTGGGTGCAGCGTGCTAGCCAATTTCCAAACCATCTGGCAGATTAGCTATCCAGTATCTTGCTAGTTTTGCCAGAAGGCAGCTGTGGGAAACACTGGACAATGCTTCGCTTAAGTCCAGGTAAAAAGCATCCACAGCTGTCCCCATGTTGACAGAAAATGTTACTTTGTTTTAGAAGGTGATCAGATTAGTTTGGCATTATTTGTCTTTGTTAAATCCATGCTGGCGTTTCCCAATCAGTTGCTTCACTTGTTTTGTAATAGTTTCCAGGAAGAGTCATTCTATTACTTTCTGAGAGACTCAAGTAAGACTAATGAGCCTGTAATTTCCTCAGTCCTCTTCTGGGCCCTTCTTTTAAATGGTATGACCATTTTCACTTTTCCAGTCATCAGGCATATCCTCTGACCTCCATGGCTTCTCAAATATGATTCAAAAATCATGAAAGAAGATTTCAGGGAACCTGCCAAGTCTAATCATACTTCTATAGGGTTTATATTTAGGCTGAGTCAGACACATTGAGAAAGACAAGAACTCCATTAATCCATTCATTTAAAAGAAAAGAGGAAATCATTTTACTTCAATATATTAAAAGGGTCTTCTGGGCATTAGCTACCCTGAGGGAAGAGAGGCAATTAGAAACATCTAGAGAAGGGTGCTGCGGTAGAGACAAAAATGATTCTCAAAGAGTCAGGATTGCACAGGACCACACCATATCTCAACACAGAAGGTAAAAGACTACAGAGATACAATAAAACACAGGCAACCCTAGAACTCCAACCAATGCTGAGCAACACTGGGGAGGAAAGTGTTCATGAGTAGTTCTGGATTCTACTGGTACCATCCCACATTCATTACCAGTTCTCCTAATCTCTCCTCAGAATCTAAATCCTTTCCCTTTCATACTTTCTTTCAACATTTGTTCTAAATCACTGAATTTCCTTATCATAATTCTAAATATTTCTTCCTATACTGCTCCCATTAATCCTCTGCTTTTCTGCAAGCCTGTCTATCTGCATTTTCATTCTGAAAACAGGTTGAACATTTTATGCTGTATTCAAGTTATACCTTTCTGAATTTAAAAATTAAAAAATATATCTCTGGCTGTGGGAGATTTGTTTTCTCTGCCAACAACAGGATTTAATAAGTTATTGGCTAAATGTAGGTCATGGTCAGTAACTTCTACCCTTCTCCTTGAGCTTTCCTCTTGCTTTGGCATACAGGGAAAATAACATGTATGTGCATCATCCAGATTGTTCATCAGATAGGCTCAACCATAAGAACTCATCCCTTATGTGAAGACCACTGTCACCCAGAATGTTGTTAAGTGCCTTGCCCTCAAGAGTCAAATACTGATTACTGGACACATGCCGAACAAAATCAGATTTATGTTTTCAACTCCATGCAGTTGTATGACTGTCTACTACAAGAAACCTAAAAGGGTTTTCAGTAAGGTGAACCTTAGCAATGCTCGATACACAGTTTGAGATCAAATAACCAAATAAAAAAAAAAAAAACCCACCATCTAGTGAACGTCCCTATTGGGTGTGTGGATTTTCAAAGGAACTGAATGCTTTTAGAGCACACGAACACGTCAGTCTTTAAACTGTGTAATGGAAACGGTCTGTGTTACAACAAAGGTATAGCTGTTTGTACAATGTAAAGCACAAATATCACTAAATTATAGAGTAGGAAGGAATTTGATATCAGCCAGTCTATCTGACAAGCCCATTACACATTAAGCTGCAGAATTTTGCAAGCAATAGGTAGTGTGGAGTGGTAAAGAGCTTCAAAGAATAATCTCATAGAATTACAAACTAATCCTAGAAACTTTCAAACCCAACAATCTTCACACCAGGAAAGCAATCAGACAATCAGCAATCAGCTTGCCTTCTGCAAGCCCTACCTAGTGACACTCAGCTAGTTCATAGTATTCCACTTTTCAAAAAAATTTCAATTAAATGGATTGTTACAAGTATCATGTAACCAGAAGAAGTGGGGTCTTCTGGCCATGTCAAAAATTCCAGTGGAAGATATCTTTACTGCAGTTCTGTAAAATGGTTGCTTACACATTTGCAGTATGTATGTACTTACTGGCACACATAGTTGTAAAGAACTTCACAAGTTACAGGTTGGTGGCAATTCTGCTGGGACTTAAGTCTGGAATTTTATTACTGGGTTCATGGTCAATCAGTAATGACAAGAATTAACTTCAGTGACCATTTGAGCAGATACTTTGGTGTACTTTCATTCACTGTGGATTTAGAATTAACTCCTCTGACTTCTAGAGAATGAAATAAAGAGCTGCAGAGAGTAATGTACTTGTAGTGTAAAGACCAAAAGAGTGATGCACACGGTGGAGCACATCTAATGTAATATCATATATCACCATTTTTGCATTTTACGTTATATTCCACCATCACTCGACTCAAACAATGATGGAGAACATTTCTTGTATCATGAAAGAAAAACCTATTTAAACAAATAGAGCAAGTGTAATATAGTCTATTTCAGATACTCTTCCACCATGAAAGAGTTTGGTTTGTTTTTAAGGAACTACAAAACAGCATTGGCTTTATCTTAGAATCTTACTGTGTTTCAACTAGAAAAACTATATACCCTCTCAGCTTGTACAAAGCATTTCAGAACCACTTTGATTTAGCAGCATTTTGGAAAAAGAATATAAGCCCTTACAAAATCTGAGTCTTATGGATAATGTCAAGCTATAGCAGATATTTGGGAAAAATTACTAATGTTCTGAAATAAAAAGTGAAGTGGCAAATTTTATTCTCCTTGGAAATACAACAGCTTCACATTCTTCTGCCTGGGGCAGAAATAATCACCTAGAACTAGCCAAGCAACTGTAATTCCTAATGACATTGTAGATTTTCTTCCTGTTGTTCTGCTTAGGCCTATCAGAACTCATTTAGGTGTAGTTTCAACTTTCATTCTCTTGCAAACTTAGTTTGTACCCATTAATTACAATTTTCGTAAGAGAAGTGCAGCCATTAACAATGCCAAAATCCCAATACCTGTATACGCATGAGCCTGGGATGTGACACTAATTGTTATGAAAGCTTTGACACAAACCTCCCCTGAACTTACGAAAATTATTAGCTCAAAAAATTGTTACTGGAAAAAGACTTTATAGCTACTTACACCAAGTGAGCAACAGGAGGCCAAATGTTTTCAAAACAGGTTAACGAGTTATAGTAATTACTGAACAACTATTATCTCTCAAACTGGAAGAAACCTTCCCCAAGCTAATTTCTTTTTACACTATGAAGTTTGAAATTGGAGCCAGGCCTGGAAAAAGTGGATCAAACTAACATGACTGAGCACCGAAGTTTAGTTCATTAGATGTATAATTAAAAGAGAAATACAAAACAATTCACAATATCCTACCTATTTATTTGTCATTATATAAATGTAAACTAGCTGTAAGCATACATAAACCAAGACAGTGACAGACAGTATTTCATAGTGTAAATGAAGATGAAAAGGCAAAAAGAAACCCTGTGTCAGACTATGTATTTTATTCAGATTATGTTGGCATAAGAAACAGATATTAAATAGGTTAATCCAATATTTATATCAACCTCCAGCAGCAGTAAAACTTGATGGTCACTAAAATGAGAAGTGCATTAAAATTAACTAAAGCAAGACTACAGATTTTTATTTCAGTCATCATGACATCTAGAGGTCAGATCTGTAGCACCAGAACATCAGACCAGGCTGCTTAAGGTTGATGTCTAAGCTTCCCGTAAGGCCAGAGAAGAGAGAGACAAAAGAGAGAGAACTACCTAAAGATAGTATATGACTTGAAAAGTCACGATATCAAGCCAATAGGAGACAGCATCAAACAATAAAGCAGGAAATCCTGCAAATTAATAGATATTTGGCTTGGGAATTTCTCCTACACTTGCTCAGGGGAACAATCTGCTAAAAATAGTGGTTTTATTTTATTGTACAGTCTAGAATTCCCTTCATGTCCATTGTCAGGATATAAGTCTCTGGTTCATGTAGAGGAATGACAGACTCTCCCTGTGACACATCCATACAAACACTGTGGCTCTGTCTTACTGAATGATGAACCAAAACCTTTCACCCTGAAGGAGCTATTAAGAAGCCAGGTTCCACTTCCTAGATTAGCACTCTAATCAGAAGGGTATTATACAAAATACGGATGGTTTTGCATAAACATTACTATCTATTTTTCTGTGGATGGAATGAAACACTGTTAAATTGTATTGTGGTATTATTCCCCACTCTCTTATCATGAGCACCTGCAGGTTTGTGTGATTCTTAATTTACAAGCAGTGGGAAAGCATCTCAGTGGATCTCAGTTACCGGTGAAATACCTGGTGAACTCAGGTTTCTCAGGAGTTAAGAAATTATGAATACTAGGCTGTTTATAGAACTCTATATGGGCCTGAATCAGATTCCATTAAAATTGATAGAAAGCTGTCCACAGATTTCAGAAGGGGAATGAATTTATGAAGACTGCTGTCTTGCATAGTAAGTATTTTGATCTTTATAATCAACATTCATTTATGCAGGATTTTAGATGTAATTGATACTACTGTCTATATACTCATATTAGCTTGTCTATTTAATTCTAAAAGCAAAGAAAACACAATTAAAATGTGTGATCAACTTAAAATATATTTCATTATGTCACTTAAAACCTATTAGCTGCAATTACTTCAGCATACTAACTTCGAACATAAACTAAGAACAACCAACGGTTTATTCTTTTTAAGACTTTTCAAGAGAGACACCAGCTATCAGGGAGAATACCAGGTATTAAGTCTCAGCTTTTTGTAAATAATTTATGAAGAAAAACATGGAAACAATCTGAAATGCTTCATTAGCCAGAAGAGTTTGAAGCCCACATATCACTCTCTAGTTCATACCTCATGATCATAAGGGCAGTTTTCATGTCCCCACAGAAGAAACTACAGCTACTAAGGAAAGTACTAGATTTACTGGCATTTGGACCAAAATCACAGTTTTAAATTCTTAAATGCACTGAGAGAATTATATTTTTATTGTGTTTGAACCCACTGAGACATATTCATCAATTTTATTAGTTAATAAAAAAATAACTAATAGATAAAATTTTATTAGTTAATAAAATTAAACAGTGGCCTTTTCCCATCTTATATGTCTTTTGTTCAGCTGAACTCATCTGCTACCACTGTGCTACTAAGTTAGATCTGTGCACCAGGTCATGATGAGATACTCAGAATCAGACTGTGGTTCTATTAAGCTTTTTTTGGTAGTGAGGCTGATTTAAGAAGTCAGGTATTGCTACCTATTACCACAGTGTATATTTAGTATTTATATACTATAAATACATTTGTATATGTTATTTATAGACTATGTGAATAAGTATGTCAAAGGTGTGTTTATGTGTATATAGAAAAATATAAAATATAGAAAAATATAAAAACGTATATATGAAAAATGTCTTGTATGCCAAGAGAGAGGGATGTGAGTAGGAATTAATAGCCAAAACAGAGAATGTCTCATGCTGTCTGTCAGACAGAAAAGGCATGTTAAACCTCATATACATATATCACCTTACTGTTGTAAACATAACTTGACAAATAAGTAGTATTTAGGAAGAAATTTAGGGACCAGTGCTAAGAAAAAATGTTCTATAGCAGGAATGGTCACGCTCTGGCTTTTTGTAATCTTTCCCCCGTCTTAGTCTTTCTTGCTTTCCCACATTGTTTCTTTATGTAAATTCCATTCTTTGACTCCTGTATTTCCTCCTTAGATTTAATGCATTTTTAGGGGGGTTGGACGGTTATACCTAGGATATGTCTGCACTACAGACCTCAACGTAGCAGAAAAATATTTGAGCTACCACTAAACAACCGGCAGTAACTTTACAGGGCTCATCTGGCATGTGCTACCGTGACCAAATAGTGGCAGGGAGCTGAGTTAACTCATTGGCCATACCAGTCAGTCAGGCAAACAGCAGTTGTTTCCCAACCTAATGGCTAGAGGAGCGTATGCTGTTAAACCACTGAATCCATCCTGACATCGTTTGTTTAGAATGACTGCCATATGATAAGCTCATGGATAGTGTTCATACAAATAAATCCCATTATGGAAACATCTTATAGCTACAGCTGAGCACAGTCACATTCGCTGGTTTCAAAGTGAATGAACGGCCTTTGCCTTATGGAAGGGGGAATAGTTCTAATGGACAAACCTAGAAAAATTTGACAGAAATTATCTGCTTATGGTGTGCAGCTGTTCTGTGCAATTTTCCACGTGAATAAAACTTGGGTAAGTGCGATTTTTGTAGACTCAGTATGATCTGTAAGGTGACAGGAAACAATGTGTATCTTTAATATGGAACAACAGATGAAATCCCTGCAAGCCTTCAGAAAACATCATTGAAGCTGATGTGTTGTTGTTAATGATCCTATGGCTTACCATATGTCCAGGCAGTTAAGTTAGCTAATGTGCAATTGTTTTCCCAATTTCAGTTCCTTCATAAAACAAGCTGATAGGAATATAATGGCATTAACACTAGAGGAATGAAAGAAAACTATAGGCAAAAAGACACTCGGTTTTGTCCCAGGTTATCAGTATTCAGACTATATTACATTCATTAGTATTTACAAAATTTACTTCCTGACAGTAGCTGTTTGTATAAATTCTGACCTTGATTACAAATATGACCTATATGAATATGCAAGAAGGTGGTATTAGAGATTGCTCATTTCCAGTAACACTAGGACATAGGATTAACAAATTGATGAATACTGGATAATAGATTCAATTAAAATTTCACAAGTAGTAAGGAAACTAAAAAACACAACAACATGTTGAACGCAAGAAATTGCGGAAGACAAACACCAGTGAATAATGCTGAAGATGCTCAGTAACCACCGCATGGTGATTTCTGAGTAGTGGCAAATGTCACAATTTTAGTTCTGGGAATTAATAACTTCAAAGAAAGGGTCTAGAGAAAAAAATCTGTCTCTTTCTCATGAATATAAAACAGAAGAGCTCCAGTGTCAGTAGAAATACCCCTAGAACTACCTTGGGTGTAACTGGGATCAATATCTGCACTTCAGAATACTAGAAGTGTATAAAGCCTTTTTCACAAAATTATTGATTTTCCTTTGTACTTCCATGTTCTGTGTTTTCAAATAAAGACTATATTTCATTTCTTCTTATTTCATAATTCAAAGAGTAAGGACGTATAGGCACATGTAAGCATACCCACATATAGCCACATGGATACACAAGTTAGTTGTGAATTTTCCAAAGGAAAAATATCAACTTCAGAAATCAATATTTTATAATTTAAAAGTCACATTTAGGAATTCCTCACAGCTGTTTTGGAAAAATATATCAATTTTAAAATGTTGGCAGTTTCTTTTAAAATAATTTGAAGAAAAATTTCATTTTTACTTTTGCCTGAATGTTCTATTCAGGCAAAAATAATAATAATAAAAAAATCATTCTTTCTGCTCTGAGTAAACCATAACCTCTTCTGGGTTACAAAAAGAAAAAAAAGTTTAATTGACTATTTATGTAATGACACCATGTGTGAAGTCTATAATTAATTATTTCACCATGTGGTCTAATTTCCCACTTTGCTTTTCTGCCAATCCAAACCAATAAAATCACCCGTAAAAGCATTACATGGCAACGATTTTCACTGGGCTGGAACAGGTAAGAAGGTCATGTAGATAGGTATCCAACTGTACTGAGGGCCTGTAGGTACTTGTCCTGCTTTTTTCAGCTGTTGGTCAACACCTTAAAGCTGAGACTGGCATTAAAAGGGGAGAATTTCTGTAAAGCTGAATAGCTTCATCTACTGTGAAGTTGAACAGCTTCCTTTAGCCCTTTCATAGCTTTTGTGGGAAGAAAACATTCACTCTTCAGGCATCTTTATTACAGAAGGGGACAATTTCATAGTTAAGCAAGGAAGTCTGCTTAGATAAGGCACTCCACACCTCCATTCAGAGCAAAGAGCTGGAAGCTGAGGCTTCAGCGTTGTACTGACATAAGTCAAGAAGAAGCTCTCTCACCTTCAGGCATTCCTCAGACAAGGGGGACGTCTCACAGATGTTGGTGTCTGCTTTCCAGCTGAGGTCATGGCTCAAGGTGTGAGTGTTTTTATTTCTGTTCCCTACCACAGCAAAGTTAAATGGCATAGCTAGAACAAGCATCAGTCAGCACATAAAGGATAGGAAAACAGAATAATTACAACCTGGGGCAATAAAAACGTTGCTACTGTTTTTCAGCTCAAATACATCGAATGTGGATGCATTTTGCATGTTAGCAGTCAGGCTATGTATGCGTTTGGGATGACAGTTCAGTTCCTAACCATCAAGACCTACCCAATATTTTTCACAAGATGATAGATTGATCGCAAATACTAGGCTTGATTACCAAACTTTGTGTTACTTTCTCAACAATTTTCTCTCTATAGTTTTAAACAGCTATTTTTATGCAAGGGAAAAAATAGTGAAAGAGGAATGAGATATTATTCATTTCTATAGTATCCATCCATACAAGGATGATAAGTTCATCTTCAATCAACCAGTTGTGAGTCAAGAATAAGGAAAACAGCTTTTACACATTGCCCAGGGAGTGCTGCTACCTATTTAAATACTATGACGAAAAAAATATTGTCTTGTATAGATGTTTGCTCACACTTAGCTTTTGGAAAATCTCAAAAGTTGAAAGAAATACTACTATATAATTGTTTTAATTAACTGTCATTTGTTAGAAAAGCTTCCCCACTTACAAATTTAATTGCAATGTTAATATAGCTTTAAATCTCTTTTTAGGAGGATCTCATCACACAGGCCCTTTACTGGTGTTATTAGAGCCATCTGTTTTGTCCAATAACATTAATTACAGCCTGGGAATGTTTATGTCTCCTAGATTTATGCAAAATACCACTATGGCTAATACAGAGCCTCCAAGAGATATAGAACAACATGTATAGATCAAGTGGTTAAAAAGACTCCATAATCAAGAAAAACACCACAAGAAATATACTGCAGCACCTCTCCAAAAAAGGTTGTGTATTCAGACAAGTAGAAAGATCATTCCTCAAGGTTTAATTAGTTATAGATCTTATTTCTTCTATCTGCTTTCCATATGATTATTTTTTTATTCACAAGACTGGAGTCTACATTTGTCCCTTCCATGCACTCTGGCATGTTCTGGTGCCAGTGTACAGTATTTTTAGTTTCTGCACACTTTAACTTATATATTCCCTTATGACTCGAGCATGATTTATGGCATGTCTTGTTTTTCCACTCCTGATCTGATGATACAGATAATACACATATGTCTGTTTGTTTCAATTTATGACCAACACTCTCTTCTGTTGCTGCTGGTTTTAATACCATTCACCAGTGGACAAAATAGAACTGAATCTACCTAAAACTAATGCCTATGGAACAGCTACCTGTCATCTCAACAGCTTTTCTTCTTTTCTCCTTCTGCTGTTTGTGCAAAAGTCATCTTATTACACGTTTCTTCCATCCACCACAGCAAGTCACCCTGTTTATAATGCAGATATTACAAAAAAGAGAAGTGAACGCAACCTGTGGAGTGAGTGTTCAGTTTTAATATACTTATATTGCTTACCTGGGACTCAGATTGCAGAATCTTCAGAATGAAAGGCATGGTGTAAAAAACAATTTTCCCTCTTGGCATAGCTCTGGCATAGCCTAAAATATTATAGCTGGAGATAATTTCAGGGCATTTAAGCCTTTTCATATATGTCTGTAATGTTATCTCACAATCTGGTTGCTACTTTTCACTCACAGTGGACATAATTTTGATTTATTTTTAGTTTTCATCTTCTCAGCTTTTGTGGAATGCTGATGTATGCATTTACTTACAAGTAGCATCTTGAGATTGCTGAAGTTCTCTAAACAATTTTTTTTTAAAGTTTGAATAAATTCTTTTTTATATCTTCATAATCATTAATCATGTTGAATATCAGACTTACATTTTTCAAATGCAAAGAAGGATTTGTAATGTAGTATTTGAAAGCTCAATGCTTATATTTTACATTGGTGTAAATTTTATAAATCCATATCACTTCTAAAAGTTTAGAATTTGTTGACCAAATATATCCATAACCTGGAAATCTGTAATGTATCTTCCCCAGCTTCTTGATGGTGGCTGAAGAAGAAACATGTATTTCTCAGTAGACATCATTGTTCTGTCTGCCACAGTATCCTGTCATAATTATTGAACTAGGCTTTTTATTGTGCTTGTAGAATTTCTAAGAAAAACAAAAGTTTTGCTATAAAACCAGAAGTTTGATCTTCATGCATTTAAATGGCAATGAAACATCTGCTTCTGCACTTCACTATATTCATCTTTAAAAAAAAAGAAAAAGAAACAATAGGAAAACTCTGTCCAATACCACAACAAAATGTCCTTTATAATTTATTTCTTACTATCAGAAAAAGAAATATGTCAATGTTTTCTAAAAGTTTTTATGTTGTTCTTTGTAGAATAAAATCAACGGGAAAAAAATGCTATACTTTATAACTGTAATGCAGTAGTACCTTCTGAAAGTATTTATTATTTTACTAAGGGAATATGGATCTGAAATGTTACAAAATATGATTTGAAAAATCAATTGCTTACTTCTCATGCTGTATTTATTCAGTTACTTTTACAGCTTTGCCTGAGAGAATGCTTTTATTTACTTTTACAATTTGATTGTTTTGTTTACACTAAATACATTGACTATGATCTGTGCTCAGCCCTTGATTGTGTGAAATATTTCATGTTTTTCCTTAGAGCAATTATTATTTTCACATTAATCAATGCTTTTATAGATGTCTTCACTATAAGACTTAAGAACTTTACAGCTTGAGCTTCTTGTTCCCTGAATGTCTTACAAATCTTCATCTAAATTAGCTCCTGTTGATAACATCCTCTGTTCCCTTTTTCTTCCATATAATTAGGAGTACTCAGGAGCTCAGAAAAGGTACATAGAACACTGCACGATCAAGTCCAGCTTCTTACTGCTCCTGAGATACTCATGTAAACCTTTCAGTACACCATCTTGATAGCTCTTAACTTCAGCTGACTCTCTTCTGGTGATAAAAGATGGGACAGAAGAACCAACAGAAAGAAAGAGAGGGTTATGAACAGGGAGTTCTGGTTCTCAAGGAACTTCACATGATAGCATACCTGTGCATTAATATGCGTCAACATGGTGCAATATTAGTTCTCCAATCTGATTCCTATAATGTTTCCATTTGGATTTAGGAGCTGTATTGATCTAAAACCAGAAAATGTAAATCCTTCTTACAGTGTACTTTGAAAGTGAGTGCTTTTCCTTTTTTATACTTTTTCCCCTAATTTTAATACAGATAGATACTTTCTGAGGCTTCCAGCAATACCTGAAAGATGCACACTAAAAACATTTCAGAAACAAAAATAAATTATTTTATCTTACTTGCATAAAACTTTCAACTCTCTGCACCTCTCTTCGTTTTTCCTGCAAGCAGATCAAGCTCAGCTCTAATTTCCTCTCTGATCACATTTCTATTCCGTTTTGTTTCCCCTCATTCAGAACTGCATGCCTGGAAACTTCTCAACTTTCCAGTTCAGGAAGTAATTATTGCTCCCATTTCACACACAGAAAACAAAAATACAGAAAATGCAGTTACCCAGACAAAGCCACTAGACAATCATTCCAGGAAATGAACAGACAAGTTTTGATTTGAAGTTTAATTATTATCATCAGGTTAATCACTTTCTTTGAAAACTAAATATATTGAGTTTATACATCTAAAGTAATTTTCCAAAAATTTAAAGTAATCTTGCTTTTTTTTTTTTTTTGTGTACTTTTTTTTTCCAAAGTTTAACCATCACTGGCAATATGGACCCTAACACTGGCAAAATACGTTGTCACTGGTCTCAGAAATAGTATCTGTAGAATAATAATATTCTTCTAGATTTATTGGTTACTGTCCTCTGTATTATTTCTATTTAGTCTTTAGATCAAAAAAAAGATGTCATTATATCACAAACAATACAATTATAATCTTTCTGATTTGTTTTTGAACTTTTAAAATTAGAGGGTTGCCTATGTTTGAAGAATGGAACATACTCCTACCAGTTCAGCATAAATAATTATGCCTTTGCAGTAGTATAATACACCATAGGTATTTCTGTAATATTCTAAGAAGCTATCTAGATTTAGATATTTAGCTCTGAATTACTCAATATCCCCTGTTCTCTTTGTAAAAAGGATCTTACGTAAATGGCCATCATTTGCTGTATCAGTTGTGAAAGAGTTCACTGTTGCTTGCCTATAGATACACCTGTAGATACACCTATAGATACACTTATAGATACACCTATAGATATACCTATAGATACACCTATAGATAAAAGTCCTTTGGAGATTTATTCCCACATTTCATTTCATATGCAATTATTAAGTGGAGAATGGGCAATTCATACAAGAGGGTCTGAGGTCTAGCTGGGAAAGTGACAGTGAGTTCTGAAATGCATTACTGTGAAGTGTTGACTTTCTTGTCTCTGCTGTAGTTGCATTTTTCCAGCTGCCCTCAATGTAAATTGATGAGTTTCATATAAGATATTGTAAAAATACTCATTCTAATGTTCGGACTGCTGGCCAAGCGATTCTTTCCCATTCAGCATGACTAGTGTAATGGTCTTTCTCTTATGGATTTCTATTTTTATGAGTTTTTGAAGGAAACTTGCCTAGAAAATGCAATGTGAGGCTGCTCAAACAAGTCTAATAACTCCAGGTATTTTGATTTGATCAGAGGTGCTAGTATAAATACAAAGGAAGTTGTTGTGGTCTCCTCAGCACAATGCCCTGTCAGCTACAGGATTTGGTTTTGTTGTGTAGGCATAAAAACTACAAGGAAAACTGAGTTTTCAAGACACTAGATGCTTCTTTCACTCATCAGAAAAAACGCTTTGAATGAAAGCGTCCCTGTATGCAGTACCCACTTGCCTAACAACAAAAAAAGAGCAAGAGAAAATATAATAGAAAGGTGTAATCAACAGTTTGTATCCTTCCTATAAATGCATATGGTTGCTACATGATTATCTTCAAACACAGATGGCTTAAAATTATAATTGGGATTGAGAAGTGAAAATAATATAGAAGAGTAGAACCCTGCAAACCTGCAGGCAAACTATTTGCCAGTTTTAAGCACCCCCAATCAAAAGAATAGCATACAATACAAATCAATGAAGGGAGGACACAAGAAACACCCCGTAAAGTAGTATTTCATTCTGTTAGACACTGACTGCAGACATGACCTCTAATCAAACACTTTGGATATGTGCCAGCAACAGGGTGAGAGAAAGCAGAAAATTCCTCCACAGTAAACGGTATGGCTGAAATCACCAGTAAATGAATTCTGATAGAACTAATGGGCAGTAGGTTCATGCTACATATTTCCCTCAGTTTTGTAAAATTCACTGGTCTGGTTTTAAGATAGTTCATGTAAACACATAGAAATGGCTTAGTGGTTGATACCAAGGGCGGTCTAACCCAGTGACCTGGCTCAGTCATGGCCAGAATGGAGGCACAGAGAAACAGAAGCAGGGCAAACACAGAGCTCATTTCCTCCAAATATCCTTCCAGTCTCCAATGAAGGTGCCTTTGTCTATTCCTTTTGACCCTCGTTTAAAGGCTGGCAAATGAAATACCTAGGTGTTATTTTTTGCACTTCAGGGCAGTAAAGGCAAAGGCTTTCTGCCACACTGGACACAGTTTTTGTCCCTAGCCTAAAATTTTGAAGGCATAAAAAGAGAAGCGATGGTTCAAGTAATAATAAAAGAGTAGTCTGGAGGCCATTCAGAAACCAAGAAGGACAACAAAGGCTTTAGAAACAGGTATGGATAAGAGACCTGGTAATACAGATGGAAAAAGCCCAGCAGCTAATGTGAAAAGAAATGTTTTCACGAAGGCAAGGCATTGAAGGGATTCAGTGTGCAGCATGCCTCATTACCTGTGTGGACCATGTATTGGAGGGGAAGAAAAGCACATCCTTCCCAAAACTCACCAGAGAATAATCACCATATTACCATGCTACAAGCTTTCCCTGTGTTTGACAGAGCCAATGCCAGCCGGCTCCAAGACGGACCTGCCGCTGGCCAAGGCCGAGCCCAACAGCGATGGTGGTAGTGCCTTTGGGATAGCGTGTTTAAGAAGGGGGAAAACTTCCAGCAACTGCAGCTGGAGAGGGGAGTGAGAATATGTGAGAGAAAGCACTCTGCAGACACCAAGGTAAGTGGAAAAGGAGGGAAAGGAGGTGCTGCAGGTGCCGGAGCAGAGATTCCCCAGCAGCCCATGGTGCAGACCATGGTGAGGCTGGCTGTGCCTCTGCAGCCATGGAGGGTCACAGTAGAGCAGAGATACAACCACAGCCATGGAGGACCCCAACCAAGAAAAGTTGGATGCCCAAAGGAGGCTATGACCCCATGGCCCACACAGGAGCAGGGGTCTGGCAGGACCCATGGACAGAGGATCCCAGGCTGGAGCCGGTTTGCTGGCAGGACTTGTGATCCCACAGGGAACCCAGATTGGAGCATGTTGCTCCTGAAGGACTGCGCCCCATGGGAGGGACCCCATGCTGGAGCAGGGACAAAGTGTGAGGAGTCCTCCCCCTGAGGGGGAAAGAGCGACAGAAACAATGCGTGATGGACTGACCTCAACTCCCATTCCCCATTCCACTGTGGTGCTCAGCTGGGAGCAGGTAGATAATTTGTGAGTAAAGCTGAGTCTGGGAAGAAGCGAGGGCTGAGAGGAAGGTAGATTTAGGTTTTATTTTTATGTAGTATTTTATTTTATTATTCCACTATGATTTTGATTGGTAATAAAATTAATTTTCCCAAGTTGTGTCTGTTTTGCACAGGACAGTAATCAGTGTATGATCTCTCCCTGTTCTTATCTTGGCCCATGAGTCTTTCATTGTATTTTCTCTCCCCTGTCCAGCTTAGGAGGAGGAGTGATAGAGCAGCTTTCGTGGACACCAGGCATCCAGCTAGGGTCAAATTAGCACATTTTGTCAGTAAGATTCATTTAAAAGTAATAAATGCAAAAAGGTCAGACGTATGGGGAAGGAGAATGAGGGGTTTGCAAGAAAGCAGACCACATCTATTTATTTACTTACATACATATTTAGTTATGTAGCAGTCAGTAAGAAAGCCTGGCATTATCCATTTGAACTTGTGATGGTTTCAAAGGCAGAACCCTTACCTCCAAACATATTTTTAATCATTCTTTTATTATCTCCAGAACAGCTTCTGAATTGAGAAAATGTTTTTAAGGAGAAAAAAGAAAATATTCAGGATCCAGTTAGAAGCCCAGGTAGTAGACTACGGAAGGTTTCCCTCTTATTCTAAGGAGCTTCTTTGTTGTACAAGTTATTATATTCCTACAGCACTTCTAAAATAAAACTACATCCGAGGTAAAACAGACTAAAAGCTAAGTGGGAGGCCTGCATACAGCAGCATGTTGCATAAATACATGAAAAAGAAAATTTATTTCTAGGTAACTGAAAAATTGTGCAAATTTTATTCCTTCTCTCTGTGCCCTCTTAACAAAGAAATGGTAATGGAAAGAAAATTCTTCATTCTCAACATTTCTCAAGATGGCAACAATACAAAACCACAAAGAGAATGACCTTCTTGGAAATAAATGTGTCTACTTCGGAAGAAGAATTTATTGAATCAACAGTGTGTGAATCTGAGCTTCCAGGAATCTTGAGCAGTTAGATCGGATGATTATATCCCAAGCCATGCCTTTTCTAAGATGGCAAATGTTATTTTAAAATACTGAGACATTTCTACATGTAGGCAGTGTTAGACAGCAGCAATGCCTCCTTTGAAGTAGGTGAACAACAGAAAAAATCCCACAAAATCACTGTTTCTGTATAGATGAAAAACTATACAGTTTCACAAATTGAGTCTTATAAACTAAAACCCAGCACATTCCCAGAGGCAGTGTGCAGGGTAGATGCAGAGTTTTCTGACATGTGTCTCTGCTTTAAACAACCACAGTTCTTACTGGAAAGGTAGTTCTAGTTAATACTTATTCCACATTTCAAATTTAAAACACATAAATAGTAGATCTTCATAAGGCTTTAATTTACCAGTACCAAGGAGACAAACACATGTTGTTTCTACTACCACAGTATCTTAGTAGATTGCAGCAAATGTTTGCAGCAAACTTAATACCACCACATCCAGAAAAGTTAGATTTGGAGTAAAACAAGCAATACGCACATATTTTGGTATTCTGTTACAAAGAGGAAAAGAAATAAAAGCCAACTAAACCAAGAAAATGTGAAAATTGTAATTTTTCATGGTGCTTTATTTCCATACACCCTGTATATTAAAAAGAAAAAAAAAGGAAATTTTTAATGAAAAAAATATTTTAAGTTAATGAAAGACTTCACTAAAGATGTTTTTATTACCTTTGCTTTTTTATTTTTTTCTTTTCAGGTAGACCCAAAATGAAATCCATACAGTTATTTTTCTATTTTTCCAAGATCCAAGAACCCAATATCCAGTTTAATAATCTCTGTTACCTTGTTGGCTAAATGTAAAAAGGAATTCACAAGGAGAACAAAGCACTTAGCTGCAAAGCTGCTTCATATAATAGTGAAAAATACAGTGTTAAACCAGTTCATTTTCCTCATTTTTCACACATTCAACCACATCTGATTTCACAGTTCCTCTGCTTTCAAATATATTGCAAGAGAACCTTGCAAGTCTCTTAGCATGAACTTGAATTACGTTGAGCCATGCTGAGCATTGTGTGATGCTGAGTTAAGCTTTCCAGAGATGCAGCACTGGGGTATGGTTCCCTGGATGAAAGAGATTGGCAGTCAGAAGACCAAGACTTTATTTATTTCATTGAGTTCCCTGGACTGAAAGCAGAGAATTGAAGGTAGAGATGTCCTCACTCTTCCACAGAACTCCTAATGTAACTTTGACCTAGTGGCTGGTCATACATAAAACCAAAGGCAGAGTGAATTAAAATAAATAATTTTGGAATTTCTATTAGTAAATCTAAATTAAGATTGTATGTTGTCTTTAGGAAACTATTAAGTTTAATCACAGTGTTTGGGTTTTTTGGCTAAGAAAATTTAGACAATGAAAATTTCCAGACAAGATATACTTTCTTACTTTTCCAAACTCTATTCCAATCTACTTCCAGCAGGGAAAAGAGCCAGGGCAACTTAAAAACATATCAAAAACCTCACCAAGGTTTCTACTTTAAATAAAAATGTATTTTTATTTAAATAACATTTTACTATATTTTGAAATTTTAAGCAGTGATATGGTGTCTGAAACTGTTCAATTTGATTTTTTTGTTGCCCAAGTTGCTATGTTATTTTCTAATTTTTTCCTAAAATTTTGCTATTCTTAATTGCTTATTCCATAGATTGCCCTTTGAGAAAAGCTTCAAGTGGCATGTAATTATTATACAGTATAAAGACACCTACATAATCACATGCATAAAGAAACACATCCAAAATAAAAGAGCAGGAGTAATGAAATGGAAAACTGTCCGAGGTTTCTGTGTTCCAGTGTATCATTGCATACCTTAGAAACACAACCAATGTATGCAAAACTAAATTTGGCATCTAAGCCAGTGTTTGGATGTTTGTGTTCAAAGCTAGATAGTTTAATGCTAAAGGGCATGTTTTTTGTAAACACTGCGTAACTAATAGGCTGTCCTCGGCATTACACCTGGAAGTTCCCAAATGCATTTGAGGATGAGCTGGTTTGCTTTTGGATCATTTTAATAAAATAAAGCCTTAGGAAAGAAAAGATAGATTAATTCTGCATCAAAAAGGGGTGTTAGCCATTCAGTTTTGTGTATTTTAGTTGAAGGTACCCTTTAAAAATAAAGATTACCAAAGAGATACATCATTCCATACAAACCAAGAGTGTCAAACATAGCAGGATCATTTGTAGTGTCCCCTATTGTGCTGAAAGTAGACAGCATCCATTCTGAAGCATTTGGAAGTGGGATCCTTGCTTTTTAAAAATTTTATTTTTAAAAATGAATTGTTAAAGAATTGAATACTTCTAATACCTATTAAAGATATATGGAAAGCGGTTTTGGAAGCTGTGGTTAATATCTGATTCTTCCCTTTAGTTTGAAAGTTAATCGGAACACCTTCAAAACAGGTTTATTTAACAGAATTTCATATTTCTTGTTTTATCCTCAATAAGCATGTATGTCTTTACATATGGTTGATTTATGGAGACTGTTTCACAGAATGAATTGTCACTCGCTTCTGTTTAAATTGGGGTCTGGAAGGCTATGTGTAACAGCATTCCTGATAATTGGTTCTAATATGAAGCACTGTCATGGCAAATTTTTTGAGCCCAAAACAGACTGCTTAACACTACCACCCAGGAAAAAAAAAAAAGCCTAACACTATCCTGCTTCAGCAGCAAAATTTAAATTCTAATTGCACCGAGTAAATGCAATCATAACTCACATAATGCAGGTGCCAAACCTGAAATTTGGAGTATGCATTTGAACAATATACAGTTGCCACAGAGCTTAAAACAAAGACATGAAACACTATGGTTTCAATTCTTTTCTAAATATAAAAGAAGAAAAGAATCCATCTGTCTTTTCAAAGTGTACTACACTGCTACACGTTTCTTTTTAACTCACTTTCCCGCAGACCTTTGCTACTTCATTAAAGCATTTTTCAACATGTCATATATATTTGTGGTGTAGCAATCCACAGTTTATTCATCTTGAGTGGCTAACCTTTCTCAAAGCAATTTAACAATATTTCTCCTTCCTTCCTTTTGTAAAATCTCATCTGAATGCCTCTGAAGCAGAACTGGGCAAGAATTGACTTAAACATAAATCTTTCTAAAGATTAAAAAAGGAAAACTTGGGGATTTATTTATTTGTCTTGGTTTTGGTACATCAGCTTTGCTTTGATTCTAATTTTCATGCCTTTTGCTATCATTCAGGTCCAGATAGCACTAGAAAAAAATAGTGTATTGTAGTTTCCATAATATTTCAAGTGAGAATGAATCCAAGATGTTTCTTAAAGCCTATCACATGAAATGATCTTACAATATAACCAACTTAATTTATATTTGCCTTCACACTTTTTGAGATTCTGGTCTGAACTGTCAGCTAAAACATCCATCCTTATTTAGGACATTAGACTTCACTTTGAGAAATTCTTGATAGTTTAGATGGATATGAGAAGTCAGCTAAAAAATTCTAAATTAAATTAAGTTTAAGTAAAATACAACTTAAACTTTGGTTACAAAAATCAATAATTCAATTTGTATAATTCATTTGGATAGATTACATAGTCCTTTTTAATATTTCATCACTGTATTTCCTTATTGCAGTCAACATCTTAGCGTAGTCAAAAATCATAAGCTCTCAGAAGAAATCTTGCTCATAAAATTGTATGCCAAATATCCTTCATTAGCTTCATATATTAGTGTCATTCACATAAAGAATGACAAATCCTCACATCTGCTTCTTAACAGTAGTCTATAGTCACAAATGTGTATACAGACTTATTGTAAGGTTTTCAGAGTAAAATTCCTATTTTTTACTTTTATCTTGAAGTTGAAACAGCAGTGATTTAAAGTGTAGATCTGAGAGTAATAAAAGGAACACACAGGAGTATGTAAGCAAAGCATAATATACTGCAGAACAATTTCCGCCCCGCCCTCCCCCCCCCCCCCCAACCCCGCCCCAGGAATTCTCAACTACATTTCTTACCATTCAGCTGTGGGGCAAGTTTGACAATAGAGAAACCTTACTTTCTCAGCCAAATAGGAAGAGGTTATCTGCCTGGCACTCAATATTTACTGCATAAAAACAGAGGACAGCAAAGGCTCATTTGCCTACTGTATCATGCACAGTGATGTTGAAAATTAAATGCTTACCAAAAAATAAATACATCACAAAACTTTTAAACTAAGCCTTGAATTTGGGAGACAGTTCAGGTAAGCCAGTCTTTAGGACCAAAAGCTATGACACAATAATTTAATATAAGGATAATCAACTACACATTCTACTCAGTTGAAGTAATGCTGCAAAGATAGGTTGTGCATATTTGCCACGCCCCTTACTTTGTAAAACCACAAATGCCATGAAGTGATGAATTTTTTTTTTCAGTCATTTGAGAAAAATCTTTTATGCTTGCAGGCTTTTATTTCTTAAGGGTTCTTATTCACAAGCTAAGGGTACAGTACACAAAGCTCTCAGAAAACAGTTTAAACCAGTATTCCATTCACTTATTGCAACAACAGCTTTTCTTACAGTTGAGCCCAAATCATTTCAACTTGCTCAAACTGGAGGATTCTACTACTTCGCTATACAGTCTGCTTTTAATCCTATCTATTATTGACTGGACATCACAGCATTGTCAAACACAAGCGTAGCAGGCTGGCTAGACTGTTTCCCCATCCTATCCAGGAGGATTAAAACCTTCTAACCAACCCATCTGGTTTTTTTCCTTAAGTATTACCAGTTTCAAAGAGTACATAGCCTTCAGCTATGCTAAATCCTCTGCATTTTTGCACATTGTCTTTCCCACTCATCTATAGTGCCTCTCCCTTGACCTAGAGAATTAACTACTCTTCTCACTTCAGAGTCCCAAACACCACCCTCACAGAATTCCTAACAAAACCACACACCCCACAGGCCTACTCAGAAGCCTGAATTAATTATGCTAATCAGACTACCCTGGCTAACCCAATTACGTTTAATTAGCTGATGCCTCTCTTCCTAAAACACCTTGCCTTAGGGACATTTTACTTCTGTTTTTAAGCTAGCTGGAGAAGTCAATCTCCTCTTGCAAACTTTCCCCTTGGCTACAGGCTTTCAGCAGGGAGAGACACACAGCAATAAGCCTCTTGAAAGCCTTAGCAAAGCTTCTTGTTGCCTGAATACTTAAAGCTGGACTGCATTCACATTGGAATTTTAGCTGTGATCAAAATCAGCTTACTGAGCAAGTTCAGTTTCTATATGAAGCCAGGCAAGGCAATAATAAGCATTGTTTCTTGGTTTTCTCTGTCATTTGAGAGACATTGTAGCTCTCTGGTCATATTCAGGAACAGCTCTGTCTTGAGACAGCTGGGCCATTGACCATCTACTTCCTACTTGATCCTGAAGTTGTGTATTATTTCATCTATGTCTCCCTTCAATTCCATTGCAGGAAACCTCATCTTCTTATATTCACTACACCTGTCCATGTACAAAATACAGTGACGTAGAAAATCTCCACCATGGCAGATCCTGGTTAAATTTTCTCCTGCATGAGAAGGAAACTAACTGCCCTCACTCCACTGTAGAATATAGATAAACAAAAACTTTTGAGTTTCCAGTTCAGAGAAAAATTCATTCTTTTCAAAATTCATATCAGAGTGCAGCCTAAACAAGAAAAAATCAGAAAAATTTCTACCAACTGGAATTCCAAACTGGTGTTACTTCAGAAATACTGAAAAATTATATTTTCAGAAAAATGCAAGCCTCTGGAGTTCTTCAGATCATCAATTAAAGTTAACAGTGTTTTTCTGCTGTCTATAGACTGTTCTTTATATTATTATCAGTGATAAATTGGAAAAACATTTATTTCGAATCACAGGAAATTTAAAATGAAGCTAGAAGACGTGCTTTTTTCTCATGAAAACGGAGTTGTGCCTCAAAGGAGGAAGTAAAATAAAATGGTTGTGTATGGTGACCAAAGTTTTCACCACAATGGAAATCCCTATATATGAGTTCAGAATTGCAAGATATTTTCAAATACTTAAGTTGGGCCGCTTCTTAAGTTGTAAAACTTGACATTATTTTATGCTGGCTGTAGGTTTTTTTCTATTGTAAATAAGGTTAATACTAACTGAAAAATTTAATTTGGTTTAGTGGAAACTTGGGGTATAACCCAAAGACTTTTACCCAACTAGGTGAACTGTTTCCATTTTTACTCAACAAATACAGGAAAATTTTTTACCTTAGCAAAAATCATAAAACTTTAGTATTGTATGTATTGTGTTTATCTGAGAAGTTAAAAGTAGTTATTGTAATGAACGTACTCTTATTCACAAGCAGAAAAAGAAATGAGATTTTGGACAAATGGACACTAGTTAAATACTGAAGTGACCAGTATTGTATGATAAATGATAATCTAGGAAGATTTAAGAAATTATATAACTTGGCAACATCATTGCTCAAATATTTTGTCCCATCAAATCTGTGTATTCTAAAGAAAATGTTGAAAACCAGGAGAGATTCCTTAAGATATTCATAAGAATATAACATTCTGCAATGAGTAATAATACAGCTCACCTTCCTATTAAAGCGTAACTTTGCCTTATGTTACTGTCTGCTTAGCTTTCCACCAGTACAACCAAAATAATGAGAGGGATATATGGACGTACTCTAAATATTTATAAAATTATGATGGTAGTTTCAAGTTTTTATTTGTGGGTTTGTGTTTTTCATAATATGTAAAGGTACAAAAGACACCAATCTCAGGAAATATTTCTACCTAATAAGACCTTTGATTAAGTGAAGATTGCAAAATAAGCTCCTTGATTTTACATTCCAACAACATGAATAAGCTTTGCAAGTATGGCTTCTATTCAGGCACAGTTCTCAACAGGCTGTAAAATCCAGAATACTTTGTAGTAGTCCGCTACTTTGCAGTATGCCAACTATTCATATTTCTCCAATTAAATACATTAGTACTGTGCTCTTAAACAGAAATAGGAATCTCTGACTGAAATAAGGAAGACCCTTATAAAGCTAAATGTTACATTTCCAATTATAACGCTAAGGAAACTGTGATAGGAAAAAATGCTGGGTGTTACATACCAGAAGAAACAAGTCAAAACTGACTTTCTTGGAGGTTTTCTTTTTTCCCTTATCACAGCTCTACACAGTGGCACCTTCTGACCTCTCATGTTGAAGATGTTCAGGCTATTCAGCTGTTAGAATAAACTCCAGCAGCAAGTATGAAATGAATTTCCTATTGAAAACATGTTGATAAAATGTTGGCAGGTAGAAGTAGTGGAACGCGATGGAGGGAAAATGACTTTGAAAACACCCAATCTAATGTTCACGTTTGGAATTAAACAAGTAGTTGCCTGAAGCTTCCCCTATAATCAGGAAACCGCATATCTTGCAAATTGTATTAAGAGATGGATTCCTCAAGCCAAATAAATAACCTGCAGTGCATATGAAGTACAGATAGCATGTTTCCAAAACTGCTATTTGGGATACAACCATTATTATAACCAAATGCTCTTGCGGATTAGCTCCTTTAGCTTTGCTAGTGTCAGGTTTTCTGTAGATGGTATTCAGTTTTTAAAAAAATTGGTATAGCACTGAAAAAATAAAAGATTGAAATTATTACATTAGTATAGCAAAAGTAAAGTCACAAAATAGGTAGCATACCACTGAGTCAATGATTTGTTGTTATTTTGTTAGGATTTATACTGCTTAGCTCAGTACCACATCTCCTCAGGAAAAGAAATCAAATTTATTATGCCAGTACATAGAAACTACATACTGTATACTCATGTATAGCATTCAAGTGGCAGAAGTCTCCTGTTAAATATGTATATTTTTCATTCCAAAGAGACTGGGTAAATCTCTAAAAGTTCTACCTGAAACTGTCATTAACATGAGTCTCTTTCAAAGCTTTAGATGACTATCCTAAAGATAGTAATATCGCTTTCTAGATAATCTGCAAAATTACTTGTACTGTACAAATCCTCTATTTCTAAAGGTTTTATGTAGGCTCCAAAGTGAGAGGATGTGGTGAATCATGGAGCAAGTCAAGGAATTATCAGAGTAGGTAATGACTCAAAAAATATCAGATAGTGCATATTTCTCTTGAAGGCAGAGGACACTTGTGGAGAGGAATAGTACAAAACAAAGGAGTAAAGTTCAGAGGAGCCATTTGTTTTCAAGTCTTCTCACTCTTCGCCTCAGAGTTCCTTTTAATCCCTCATGGGTGCTTCTATTTTCTGTGATTTCATATCACAGTCAAACAACAGTGAGTTAGAGAATGGAATTTAGAAGGATGGCATGCTATAGCAACAAAAGATGTGGCAGGGGAGCTGCAAATGAGAAATACTGGTCTCTCTTCACTCAGTGTTGACTTCTGAAGATTTGTAGGAAGAAAGAGTAGCCCTCAAGACCTGGACAGATCTGCAGGCCTGTTTTTGGAGTGAGACAAAACCTTCTCTCCCATTGACAAGCTTCCTTGAACTGGATTTATTTTCTGATTTCTTAACTTTGCGAGCAGGAGGCTGAAGTAAATTGTCAAGCTCACTGAAGACCACAATCTGCTGTGATGTTCCAGTTTCAAAAGTTGGTATGCTACTGTTTTCATCAATCTTTAGCCATCATTGCTAGTTGGTAGTGGGGTTTTTGATATTAGTCTATACCTGCTTTGATCTCCAACCATCTGTTACAGAGGAGGAATAGGAATTAGTTCTGGTGAACATTTTCGTTTCTCAGCTGTCATGACTCAGTAAGTTCTTTATCAATCTCTAGAATGTCTATAGAGAAGTCCTGCCTTGGTTTTAGAATTTGAATAATTGAAAATTAATATTTTGTGGTGATTTTCATGTATGGGGCAAACCAAGTAGGGAATGTGGTTGGATGTGAGACATAGCATGGACTAACAAAATGTATCTCAGAATAGTTACAAATTGCTGGGTAAACTGCTCTACATTACAGTGTGCGTAATGTAGATGATCTCTCCCCTCCCTGCTTTTTTATGACAGTCCACTGAAATCTGAGTCATATTGTACTTTTTTTTTTTTTTTACTCAACACTTTTTCTATGTGCAGCCCTAAGGAACATGTATACACTTGGTTTAAGTGATTCTCACATACAGCGGCACCCTGTCTCTCCAACATACAG